>OY755202.1:58137897-59337897 GCA_963576765.1 Draba incana
ATGGCGAAACATCATAAACCGAAACCTGATGTTGGGACAATTGACGAGGTTAAAATGGGTTTTCTCTCTATTGTTTCCACGTGCAAGTATCATTCATAATTGGTTAAATATCATATACTCTCCTTAGATCTTATTGTTTCCTCTAGATAAGACTGATTGAACGGAACTGTGAAATCCCGCATGAAGGACCCTTCTGTGGTCCTGAAGATATTGAAACATGGGCTGTAAGTCCACGTGGAGCTGGTTGGCTTTTTGGATCCAGGGTTACCACTGAGGTATAGCTTGTTTTTGTTGTTGAAAATGTGAATAAAGCTGTGTAAGAAAGAAATCAGTTTTCACTTCCTTGATCTCTGGTTTTGTTTCTTGTGCAGTTTAACCATATAAACAATCTCGGTCTAGTATGTCGTGCACACCAGCTTTGTACAAGAAGGACTTAAGTACATGTTCCAAGATAAAGGGCCTTGTAACTGTAAGTGTCCATCCCCCTATGCTTCATTCTGAGCTATTCTGAAGTAATAATCTCCTTGGTGATGTTTCTTCTCTTTATTTTTTGTGTAAAGGTGAGGTTAGACATTTGTCACCTAATTACTGCTACCGCTGTGGAAATGTGGCTCTATATTGAGTTTCAATGACAACAAGGTTAGACATTTGTCTCCTCTTTTCCTACTGATATTCATGCCACATACATTCTCTTGTTTCTTTGCTGTACTGGTCTCCTAAACAAGAGAGGTTTCTATTTAATTACTTGATCGATTAAGCTGCTCCTTTTGATACTCGTCTCTCTACCCAAACGCGTACAAACCTCTTGTTTAAGGGGAACTTAGACAAGTAACTCTTGTTTGAATCGTGTTTCACTCCATTGGTTTCTAGCTCTAGTGACTTATCTATGTGAAATGACCTAGTTGGTGCTGTAGAATCGTCCTGCCCTCATTGATTGTGCTCTTTCTGGATCCGCTACTCACTCATGGTTAAATATGGTGTATTACCAGGAAAGGGAAGTGAGGTTCTTCACGGAGACGGAAGAGAACAATAAAATGAGAGGACCAAGAACAGGCGTTCCTTATTTCCTGTGATGGACAACGATGATGAAGTTGGCGCCATTATTATTCTCCGATTGTTCTGATGAAGTTGGCGCCATTATCGCCATTGGCTTTATATTCTTTCAAGGTATATCTTCTAATGATGTTGTCTACACTTTCATTGGTTTTTTTCGACTTCATCTTGTGAAAATGAATGCCACTTTTGGTAATTTTAGTGGTTTTGATGCACCTTTTTAACACCAATCTCGACTCTCTTCTGGATATTTGTTATACGTCCTTCCTATATTTGTTGTATGTAAGACCAAATTTTTATCATCCCATCTTCTTTTCGTTTGGTTTACTACGGTCCGGTTATATATGTTAGGGTTATCTCACATTCCATACCGGTTAGTAACAAAATCTACTATGTATATATATTTTTGTTAATCAAACCGTAATGCATGTATTCCAGTTTGCTCATGATGTTTCATAAACAACATTGTTTTCGATTCATTTGGCCCAGTTCGATAAATACTAGCAAAAACTGACGAAGAAAAAGATAGAGAATTTGAGGATTTTGTTTAACCGGTTCAAAGATCGGCTCGGGACGTCTATACCGGATTAAACCCACTACCATCGGGAGGATATCCACATCTCTTTTCTTGCCAAAGCTATAAGGGCATAAAATGACTCATCCTTCTACAAATATATATTAAAAAAAAATCACACAAGAGTTGAAATTCCCACAAGATAAAAACATATATCATTGTTAATAAAGCAAATTATTCCTTACATCTTCATCAAAATAATATAGAATGAATTTGGTAAAAACATCTTCAGCATGTAACAAGTAATCTATAGGAAGAGTTGTACCAATTCTTGTTGGTGTCATTTTCTTGTGCTTTCCAGGTCTTTGAGTCATTTTTTCATGCGTTTGACCTAGGACTAAAGAATCTTTCAAGAAAATGTCACAGCGAATATGTTGAAAAAGTTTACATGGTATTGAATATTTTGAAAAAAATGACCTAGGACTAACATGCTCGCTTTAGCCCCTGGTGCTGTTTGATAGTCACCAAAAGTATTGGTCCATTACATTGAAATAGGGCTGGGCAAATTATCCGTTAGATTTGCTCCGATCCGTGATCCATTTTGATCCGATCCGAAAAATTCGAATATCCGTTATGAATCAAAGCAAAACAAATAGTAAAATCTACGATCCGTCTAAAGCAAAGCAAATCATAAATACTAATTTTAAAAATCCGAATATCCGATCCGATCCGTAAATTACATATATGTACATATAATATGATAGACCTACAACATATATTTGCATTTTTTTTTAACTTTTTCAATACATTGAACGGATATAGTTATAGTAAATTTACGTAGTTACTAATTTTTTTAATTGTAAATCAGTTGTTTCATATTTTTATCTTAAAAATAATAATAAATGTTTCGTAGTCCATCATTTTTTCTTTCACTTTTCATTTTATTTTTAGTTATATCAAATAAAATTATCTAACTTATATTATTTTTTCACTAATTAGTTTAAAATTTATACTGAAAAAATTAAATGTTTTTCTTTCGTTTTTTCGGTTAAAACAAATATCCGCAAATATCCTAATATCCGCAAATATCCAGAAAAAAATCCGGATATCCGTAACTCCAAATATCTAAAATTTTCGAAGCAAAGCAAATCGGAAAATTTAATATCCGTGAAAAACAAATCGAATCACAAATACTGTAATTTTTCCGGATATCCGATCCGCACCCAGGCCTACATTGAAAAATAAAAACGCAAAGGAAGGACACAACAAGACAATGGGGACAATGTCTTATCAATCTGACAGACGAGAATAAACAATATTCTTTGCATAAATTCAGGATGACCATATGTTTAAAACAAAAAAAAGGTCAAACGATTATTATATTTTTTTACCAAATTAATTTTTCGCAATGTTGATAGTAATAATTAACTTTTACCATTAGTGTAAAAAGTAGGATAACTTGCAAATGCGAAACAGAGAGCGAGACACAACTCCGGGAAGAAAACTTATCTAATTCCCGATGTTCTCGCCGGCGATTATCAAACCTTTACTCTCTCCGTCACCGTCGTTAACTCGTCTTCCGCCTCTTCTCTCCTCTACTATATCACTCTACTTTCGCATTTTCCCCTTTTCCTCCTCTCACTTCCAGTCTTCGTCTTCTTCACGCCGCTGGTCATTCGTGTGCCGCTTTCTATCTCAAAAGCTGGTTTCAGGTTTGCTTCGTCTTCTGAATTCTCGAAGTTCTGGAATCAGTGTCCTTGGGAAGATGATTTGAAGTATGCAGAACGTGTTTGTGAACAGGTAGTCGTGTTCTTGATAAGCCCTTTAAAACCCTGTGATATATCTTCAAGAAGGTTCGATTTTTGCTTGTTTCAGACATTGAAGAGACTATGTTTACTGCTTCTAGGTTGATGTACCTTTGGAGATTGTGCATCTAACAGTTGGATATTGGGAAAGAGTTGTAAGTTCTTTCGTCAATGCTTCTTTTTGTTTAGTTTGTCCAATTGTTTTGGTTTCTGATTGGATTTGTAACTACTAAATCAGGTAAGCTCTTCTGCTAGGAAAAGACTTCTCCTGTCAGTTGAAGTGTATCTATAGAGTGACCTTATATGTTCAGGTGTATTCATGGATGCAATCACTGATATGAAATATGACTGCATAGCTTCAGGTCATTATGCTAAAGTGGTCCATCCTCCTGCTGACCAAAATGATTTATCCTCTGTTTTGGAACTATCACAAGACATGGTACTTACTCTAATCGAATACTCTCGGCTTTCATGCTTGGCGGATATTTCAGTGATCAGTATATCTTTGTTGCATTGTACCTAGTGTTGTAGGCTACTAATGCTTCTTAGGTATATTGCATTGGTTTTCAGTACCTTGCACCATTTAAAGTCTGTATTTTTCTATATTTTAGGTAAAGGATCAGACCTACTTCCTCTCCCATCTCTCTCAAACCCAGCTTAAGCGACTGCTTGTCCCACTTGGTTGCCTAAAGAAGGTACTCGAGGAATTTCTATCTTTGCAAAATTGTGAAAGAATGTTAGTCCAATACGTCTGCTCCATTTTGAAATGTATAAGAAAACATTTTCATATCTAAGTGGGGATTGTCATGTTTGTTTTCTGATGTACAGGACGAAGTTTGCAAAGTAGCCACAAATTTTGATTTGCCAAATAAAGGAATATGTTTCCTTGGGAAGGTATTCTCCTAGTCAGTTCGTCTTGTTTACGACACTGTAGCTGATGCAAGTCTGAAACATGAATTTTTTTTCTTTTCTTTGATAGATATAGTTCAGTGATTTTGTTGGAAGACACAAAGGAGATATCAATGGAAGGAATTATATTGGAAGCTGAAACTGGGACTTTCTTGGTAACCATTGGGGATTTTGGTTTTACACTATTGGACAACGTCAAGGCTTGCGTTTACCTGGTGGACCCTGGTATGTATGTTTCTTAACTGCAGTATGAATTTTGTAGCTATTTCCGTCATTGGCAGCAATTGGCTCATATGATTATTAAAACACTTCAATTGCGTTGCGAAAACAATCCGGCATAACTTCTCATCACATACTGAGTGTAGTTTCTTTTTAGGGTTTAGCGCAAAATCTGACCTACTTTTTACGATCTTTCATGATCTTTTCTATTCGTAGAACTCGTCTGTAATATCATGCTCCCCTGATATATCTGCAGGTATGTTGTTAAAAAGAACACCAAGGACAACGTAGTGTTTGTCTCAAGAAATTACTAAGAGAAGGCGGATTTTCAGTGTTGGCTCGTTAAGATGGCTTGGTTGGAGACCTTCAGGCAGTGTTAACCAGTTCGGTTGCAAGGTAAGGAACATAATCATTTACTTTCTACATATAATTGTTACTTGACATTGATATGTTTGACATTGAGAGCGGGTTTTATAGGTCCGACAATGGGCCTGGTTTTGAAATGGAATCAGAAGGAGTTGTTGCGGTTGTACACCTAGACACCTAGACGAAAACGATCAAGGTCTAGCTTCAGGAGCGTTTGCAGCATTTCTACGAAAGAACCACTTGCGTCGGGTCAGGTAAACCCTTATCAAACATATCAGGAGCGAACATGGTCGTGCATGATCCAAAGACAGGGACTACAGAGGGACTGGTGGTTGTCTCGGGTACATCGGACCAAGCTCATATTGCTCAGAGCCTTCTTCATGCTTTCATTCTCTGGGGTCAATCTTAATTGCTCTCAGTTGCAAAATGTTTAAATCCAAAAATTATACAAAACAGTAAGTATTTCTACTAATTGCTGTGGCAAAAAAAAATGTATCCATCTGTTCTTTATCTGTTATCCAAACTAATACAACAATGTGCCTCAAACTTTGTTGAATTGTAATTCCATTTGAGTCTACTAACCCCTTAGTCTGGTCCTCATTCTTGTTGATTTATTTTTAATCTGTTGTTGATTTGTTTGTATGTGATTGTGAATTGATTTGAATTATTTCTTTGGTTAAATTAATTTTAAAGAGGTAGCTAGTAAAGGGTGCACCAGCTTCTTCAACGACAATGACTGCTTCCTCACTGTGCTAAATCTAGTAATGTGAAAATATAATATCAATCTGAATTTGGTTTACACTTTAAACTCTTTAGTATATAGTATATTAGAATAAATCAGGAGATGTCGTACATGGAGAGCTGCATCATGAAGGCAAATGTAGAAATTATTCACCTTAACCGCAAAAGACAAGAGATAAATGAATATCATCATAGTAGAACTAGGTCAAATAGATCAAATTAGTCTAGTGATGATTGTAATATCTATAATAATTCCAGACGTTTAAAAAAACAAAAACAAAAAAAAACAAAAAAAATCCTAAACCAAAAATTGAACCTTGAATGCTAAATAACGTAAACGAAAATTGATTGGTTAAAAACAACGACATTGACTTTAATATTAAGGTTAAAAAATGTATAGTGTGTTATAAATTTGTGGTGATTATTCATCATACATCATCAACTTAAAGCTTGGACAAGTGTTTTCATTAAAAACTAAACACATCTCTCCATTATTAATCAAACACACTTATGGTTATTAGTTAGTCCAAGTGTATTATTAACTTCCATATATTTTCTCTATATATATGTATAAGATGTGCATAAGTAAGATAGAAGAAGAAGCAATAATAAAACCTTTCTTCCTCTTAATCCATCTCTTTTCTCACGTCTCCTTATTTGCTTGTTATAGCATTTGGTTTCTTTAGTCTAATCAACAAATCAAATATATAGTCTTTGTTTGGTTTATTTGGTTGTTATTCACAACATAGTCTACATTGTAGAAAATGTAAAGACTAAATTAGAAATTCAAACAGACGTATTAGTGCGAGTGAAGTTAAAAGTGTATATATATATATACTCATAAGAAAGTGTCGTATCATCAGGTACAATTAGATAAGCACTATACACTTTAAATAAGCACTTTAAAAGTGTACTATTTTGGGATTTGAATTCCTGTTTTTTATGAAAAAAAAACTTGCTTTTTCTTGAGCCAATAATCTATCGAGACATTTCATTTTCACTAGATGCATGCTTGTTGTGTGCTTGGTAATCTCAACTTTGCTTCTGTAGAACGACTTTGCAACTAAGCTATAAAAAAATTTAACAAAAATAATTTTTTAGGAATTATGGTAACGAGCTGTATTTTGCTTGGTAATAATCATGGTTCAAAAAATCGCTAGGCGGTACTTACGCGGTGGGACGGGCCTAGTGCCTAGAGCGCCTAGTCGGGGTCTAGGCGTTAATAAATTTTTAATGATTTTATATATATACATAATTATATATATGTATAATTTATATAATTATATGTTAAAACATTTGTAATAATTTCATAAAACATAACAATCCAATTCAAAATCCAATTCCAAATCAAAGTTGAAAGCAAAGGTAAACCATATTCTAAAAATTCAACAATATTACGAAGGAAAAAAGCAAAGGAAAGAAAAAAAAGCAACAATTTCCCTTTCACTTGACCTGCTCACTATCATCTTCAAATTCAATATCCCTAGTAATGTCATGCTCTTCATCATCAGACTCAAGATCCACATCACCTATGTCTTCATCATCAAGCCCTTATTCCCTCTCACTTGACAGTTTCGTTAACCATTCAAACTTATCTAAGTATCTAACAGAGATCGTACAAACTACAGAGCAAATATTAGCATTGAACGGAATGATGATTGATTCAAACTTACCTATTGAACAGATTAAGAGACCCAAAAAACAAACGATGGAAAATTCGCAGAGGCAGTGAGGAAGAAGAGTCGGCAGAGGTAGGCATGACCACGGTTACGGTTACTACGGTTAAGGTTAATTAACCACCGGTTACGGTCCTTAACCATTTAGTATACGGTTAAAACGGTTACGGTTAGATACGGTTACAGTTAGTACGGTTACGGTTAGAAACGGTTACGGCTACTTAATAATAATAATACGGTTAATATTATAATATTTTTTAAAAAAACATCATTGGTTACCGATTAGTTTTGATCCATATTGATGGAAATGGTGGGGTGGGACACAACTATTTTTAAAAAAAATTCTAAAAACACCATCGGTTACACGACGAAATAAAACGTTCCACTCGAAAATTGGATTTGAATAAGATGAATTACGCTGAAGGAGAACTTCATCCCGACAAAGATATTGAAGAAACAATATTATTTATGTTGAAAACTTATTGTCCTAAGGCTTTTTAGTTTTAAATCTTCTTTCATTTTTCATGTTATTGTTCAATTTTTTAAAGATATGTTTTCCTTTATTTTTTATTGAATTTTTATGAATATTTTTTAAAAAATTGAAACTCTTCTTATTAATGGGCAGATGGTTTATGTTATGAAGTAAAGGAAAAAAAGTTTATGCTATGAACTAAATGGAAAGAATAGGAAACAAATGTTAATGAGAGAAAAAATAACTTTTTTTTTTGAACAACCATAAATTTTAATCTGAGAAAAATAATTATTGGTCTTGAGAATATTAATTAACAAATGATTCATAAAAATATAGAAATAACAACTACATAATATATATTTAAATTTCCTAGCAAAATGTATGTAAATCTAATGAATGATAAAGAAAAAAGAATTATACATAATTAAGTATTAATCTATTATATTTTTTAAAAACGGTTACGGTTATAAATTTACGGTTTAACCGGCGGTTAACCGACAGTTTTGAGACGGTTACGGTTAATATACGGTTATGGTTAGTAAATTTTTTAACCTTAATTAATCGACGGTTAACGGTTAACGGTTAAAGATTTTAACCATTTATACGGTTACGGTTGAAACCAGAAACGGTTACGGTTATAAATACGATTACGGTTAAGTTTTGGTCATGCCTAGGCAGAGGAGAGGAAGAAGGAAGAAGAACAGTTCTCGTCGTGAAAAAAACCTAGAGAAAAACCTAACCGTCGTCTTTTTTTTTTTTCAAGGAACCGAGTTGACCGAATCGGTCCGATTTGACCGATTAATTCCGCCTGAACCGGACCGCCGATTTTCATAACCGATTATAGACTAATTGGTTCGGTTCAAGAATTTGGGCGCCTAGGCGGGCGCCTAGACCGATTTTTAGAACCATGGTAATAATAGTATAAATGTGATTCTAGTGCTTGTTTAGGAGTTATGGTAACGAGCTGTATTTAAAGTGTGAGAGTATGAGACGAATAAAAAATAAAAATGCAAATTAGTCATTTGAATTTCCAAAAGGGCAAATAAGTAATCTTCGTTTTCCATCCGTTGTTAGCGAAAACTGCGACCGATAAATCTCGGATCTGCGAGATTCTCCGAATTTAGGGTTTCGATCTTCTTCTCGAATCGAAATGGCTGATTCCGTCGACGAACGCCTCCCTGAGAAGAAGACCTCTTCGTCACCACATCCTTCTTCCTCTCAGCCGCAACAGGAACAGCTTCGTCACAGAGATCCCCGCGACGGCAGAGACCTCGACCGTCCGCCCAATCTCCGTGACCGTTCACCTAGCGAGAGATCTCCGTCACCGCACAGAGATGAGAAACGCTGCCGGAGAGACGATGATAGCCTTCGCGACTCAAGGTATCTCCTATGCTTGGATCTTCTGCTACTTTATTTTCTTCGGAAGCTTGTGAAGTTGAAAATGAAATGAAAATGCATAAGTCTCACATTTCTCACTCTCTAATTCGCAATTACGCAAGTCTTAATTCATATCCAAAATACTTGTCAATCCTTGTGTTAGGAGGAGAATTCTATGGTGGTCGAAATTGCAATGCCTTTGTATTCTTCAGCTGAAGATGCTTACATAAAACTACATTTCTCACTCTTTTATTGCTAAGATCCCTAATTGGTTGTTTTTCAAATGATAGATTCGGAGAATTGATGTCATTCAAAGAGTTTGTCCAGTCTTTGGTAGATGATACATCGCCATCAGAAGCTGTACGCAAGTAAAGTTCTAACTGCAGCTTACTCTTCACGTTTAACAAGTTGTCTCATATAGCTGCAGGGCTAATGCCCTTTTTTCCTGATGCAGATATGAAGAATACAAGTCAGAGTATATCACAGAACAGAAACGCCTATACTTCACCACTTACAAAGAGGAAGAATGGTGACTTCTCCCTCTTTTACATTCTTCTTGAAATTCTGCAAGCTAACCTATTAACATGCTTATACCTCTCTATTATGCATCCAGGTTGAAAAATATGTATCATCCAACAAGTCTAATGAATGTCATCAAAAGGTGAGTTCAAGATTCATTTGCAGCAGTTGGATCTAGTGTTAGTAATGCCTGATTGGTGTAATATGAATACTATACATTGATCTCTTCTAGTATGGGTATTATATTTATCCTTTTCGTTTAAAAAAAAAAAAAAAAAAAAAGTGTTTCTAATGAATATATTGCTTTGTAATTTACAGGAGATACGCACTTGCACAGGAGGAGGCAAAGACATTCTTACTTGCTTTGCAGAAAGGCACGCTAGATTTGTAAGATAATTTCTCTGGCCTTTACTCCACATTTATGACTATGATCACAAATTCTGTCATTCAAGAAGCTTACAGTTTCCCTTTGATCTGTTTCAGAGGTCCTGCAGTTAATATGTCTGGGCGAACAAGTGAGCCAAATTCTGAGGATGAAGCAGCTGATGGTGGTGAAAGAAGAAGGTCTGATAGGGGGGAAGCTAAAGAGACTGAACTTGTTTCATCCGCACCGAAAGCACCCAGTTTCACTTCTGATCCAAAGAGAATCCCGACTGACATAGAACAAGCACAAGCCCTTGTGCGTAAGCTAGACTCTGAGAAAGGAATCGAGGAAAATGTTTTATCAGGTTCAGAAGATGGAAAACCGGTTGGATCAGAAAAGTCGCACACTGGTTCAACTGGTCCAGTTACAATCGAAAGAGGGTTGGCATCTGTGAAAGGTCTTGAGGGTGTTGAGTTGCTTGACACGCTTGTCACATATCTTTGGCGTGTTCATGGTGTAGACTATTACGGAAAGATCGAAGCCAAGGAAGCAAAGGGTCTGCGGCATGTGAGAGCTCAAGGCAAAGGTCCCGAAGCAAAAGGAGACGAGAGCGAAAACAGATTTGACTCTTACTGGCAGGAGAGGTTAAAAGCTCCAAATCCCCTAAAAGTGATCAAACACAAGATAGCTACGGAAGTTTCACATCCACTTGTCCAAAAGATTAGCGATGACAAGTATGGTTGCAGAGCCAAGGACTGCACGAAGCTTTTCCGTGCTCCTGAGTATGTGGACAAACATCTCCATCAGAGCCACAAAGACCTTCTCACGCAAAGGATGCACAAAGTGGCGGAGGAAGTGTATTTTCAGAACTATATGAGGTATGAAAGGGTTTTTTTCATTCAAATTCCTGTTCTGTCATTTCTCATTTCTGATGAAAGAAATGTGTGCTCTTTTGCAGAGATCTCAATGCTCCAACAAACTTTGCTGAAACCAAGAAAGACAACGAGAATGTTGAAGCAGTTCCAGAACCGAAGAAGCAGGTACTTCATTTCCTCCATGTGTGCCAGAACTTATTCGTTTTGACTTTTTGTGTTATTGTAAACAACTTTTTGTGTCTTTCCTCTTAATGCAGAACGCCAATAAAGTCGAGGAGGTTTTGAAGAACCTCAAGGAGCAACTTACTGATGAAAACAAAGAGTCGCTAACAATTGCAGACGCAACATATACGCTTCTCAAGGTAGTACATGTTATAAACCTATTCCTACTACATTGTTTTAACGACAACTATCGATGTTTGACATTATTTTCTCTTTTGTTTCAGCCTGACTCGAATGATTGTGAAATTCTCCTCTCTTGGACCAAGAAGAATCCACACTTGGTCTCTGAAGCTCTCAAACAAAAATACGGTACATCTTTTGCTTAGGTTTTCCCTTTCTGAATCACTGGAATCAATGACTCTTAATGAATACCTCGGTTTTTTTAGGCGATTGTTGGGCTCACGGTTTTCACAAAGGCATGTATGCCGTTTGTGAGAATGAAAATCTTCGTGGAACTATACCCACAGCAGCTGAGCTAGTTCGAGCCATTGATCAGAAGCTTTTGGGAGCAGAATATTCGTTGGAATCTCCAAGTGATGCCATTTCCTTCCTGCGAGAGAAGTACAAGATGAAGTTGGTTATCTATCATCGTCCCAAAGGAGACAATGCCGAGGAGATTGCTCGCTTTGAGGAGTTCATAGACTCTCAACTTGCAAAAGCTCCTGTGGCTTTGGGGTTTAGTTCTGTGCCTGGTTACGGATATTGCAAACATGAAAACAAGGTAATGTCTCTTTATCTTTATCATGTTTCTTATCTTTATTGAAATCAGGGGTCTAAAACTTGATGTTTTGCAGGAAGTGTTCGGTCCGACTCCCACTGATTTGGAGATTATGCGATGCGAGACAGTTGCTGACCATTGTGTTTTAGCTACGGGACGAGGAGTCGTCTTCAAGGGCGGTGAGTTTACAGAGTTTCTAGAGATCCAAGAAAGTCAAGGACCTCGGTTTGGATACGGCGGTGGTCTTACCCGGTTCCAACGCTACAAGAATCTGGTTAGACACGTCTATGTTTTCGAGACCATCACGGAGGTAACATATATACTTTTTTATGTCTTATTGGCCAAAACAAACTTATTATTCTGTGGTTTTGCATAGAAACTGATTTAGTTCCTTTTCTTTTTATGCAGCGTGATGAGTCTTGATCTGCACTATTGGAATTGGAATTGCTTTTGCTTTTGTGAGGAGTCTGCACTATAAGTATTGGTCTTGTTATGCTTTTGTTTTCTTATCAAACATTTTGGTGAAAAGTTGTAAAGAGGGAGAGTCTCCACAATATCTCTCAGTCTTGTAAACTTTGGATCTTAGAGAGCTTGGTTATTTGTTTGATTCTCAGTTTTACATTATATCTTTTATGAGATGCCAATATAAGTTGGCTCACTATCTAACTATCGGTTATCTCTAGCTAATATTCGTTATATAATCAATTCAACTTAATATTTTAAGGGGAAATAACGTACTAATTCAAGTAGATATGTTGCAAGTAGATTACTTTGAGACTTGGGTTGTAGTGTAATTGATGTTCTTTGTAGAATTAGATATCAAACTGACTTGTTAATTAACTTGACCTTAAGGTCTCTATTTATACAAGAATATATCCCTAACACAATAGGAATATCCAACTTGAAACTTAATAAGAGGTAATATTACATATATCTTCCTAATAATTTGATACACATGTTATTCCATATCAACGTAGGAGATTATGTACTCATCTCCAATACTCCCCCTCACGTTGGAGCGTGAAGGTCTTGAACGCCCAACTTGGATAGTAAAGTCTCGAACTGTTCACGTCCAAGTGCTTTGGTCAAAATGTATGCGACTTGATCTTTTGTAAGAATATGATGTGTCTCAATTATCCCAGCCATAACTGTATCACGAACCGAATGACAATCATTTTCAACATGTTTGCTACACTCGTGGAAGAACGGATTAGCAGAAATATGAATAGCAGCCTTGCTATCACAAAAGAAACGAGTAGGCGCAGTTTTGTTCGACACCCAATTCTTTCAACAAACTGCGAAGCCACTTGACTTCACGAAGAGCAGCAGCCATAGAACGATATTCAGCTTCGGCCGAAGAATGAGACACCGTGTCTTGCTTCTTTGTCTGCCAAGACACGGTGACCCACCAAGCAACACAACAAAAGCACTAATAGAACGGCGAGTCAAGGGACACAAGTACCAATTCGCATCACAATAAATAGTAAGCGATAAATCTTCACGAGGAGTTTGCATAAACTGAGAAAGAAGATGAACGGAATAACTGAGCTCGGGACGTGTATGTGTAAGATAGATAAGACGGCCAACTATACGACAATACTGAGTTGGATTGTCAAGCAACGGGCTTTTACTAGTAGCCAAGTGATGGTTTTGCTCAAGAGGAGTTGATGCGGGTTTAGCACCGAGATTACCAGTTTCGGCAATAATATCCAATGCATACTTGCGTTGTGATAGAAAAATACCTTTAGGGCCTCTACTAACTTCAATACCAAGAAAGTACTTTAACTTTCCCAAATCCTTCATTGAGAAACACTTCCCCAAGTATTCTTTAAAATTTTTCACCATATGAGGATCACTACCACAAATCACGAGATCATCAACATATATTAACACATGAATCTCAATCCCCTTGTGTGTATACGAAAACAGTGAGTAATCGTCATAAGCTTGCTTGAAACCAAAACGAAGCAAAACATCGGATAATTTTTTTAACCAACAACGCGGTGCTTTCTTAAGTCCATACAAAGACTTTTTTAGACGACAAACTTTGTTAGGATGTGAGTGACGAAAACCTGGAGGAAGCTTCATGTAAACCTCCTCTTCTAAATTTCCATGCAAAAAAGCATTGTGAACATCCATTTGATATACTTCCCTTTGCTTAGCTGCGGCTAAGCAAAGAAGAGTGCGAACCGTGGTAAGCTTAACGACATGAGCAAAGGTTTTACCATAATCTTCTCTTTCAATTTGACGGTTACCCTGTATAACAAGGCGAGACTTATAACATTCAATAGTCCCATCGGCATGATATTTTGTACGATACACCCATTGACTTCCAATAGCAATTTTACCTTTCGGCAAATCAACTATATCCCATGTAACAAGAGTCTCAAGAGCACCAATTTCTTTAGACATGGACTCCTTCCACACTTTAATTTGAACAGCCTCTTTGAAGTTTTCAGGCTCCGGTGAAGACGTAATAGCGGCTAAAAACGCTTTATGCCGTGGGAAGAAATTATCGTCAGAGATATAGTTGGTTAAATGATGCAAAGAATTACCTTGGACCGAAGACGAGGACACGGACATGGAGTTTTTGGGTCGCAACTAACATTGTATTGAATATAATCATGTAACAAAACCAACGGTTTCTTTGAACGATGACCACGACCAAGGTGCTCTTCCTCAACTTGAGGAGGGACCGGCATATGACAAGAGTTTTGTAACTCACTCACAGGAGAAGTAGACGGAGAAATTGTATTTTCAACTACATATTCAACAAGTTCAAGTTCAACATGAGCTTTTTCAAGTGTATCAACCGGCGGTGAAATCTCCTCAACTTGTGCCGGAATCGTAACTGTATCACCATTGCTCCCCCTTGCTAACGTAACCGGATCAACCATCCAATCCTCATCGGCTATAGACAAGACAGGCGGTGGTGATGAACTACTAGGAGAAGTGGAGTATGGAAAAAGATCTTCCCGAAAAATCACATTCTAGATACAAGAAATTCATTTCGTTCCATATCATATACCTTGCATCCTTTTTTCAAGGGGATATCCCATAAATATGCATGCACATACGACTTCGATCTCCAAATTTGTCTTTATCTCGAGACAAACGATGAGTGTAACATGCACACCCAAACACACGTAACTGAGGAGAACATAGAGAACACAAACGTGGCTTGAGAAGTGACATGTCGGGTTTGGCAGCACCTTGACTTTCGGATCGAGAAGGAACATGATCAACTCGTGGTGATGACTCAAACTGGCGAGTTACGAACCCGACAACATCTTGTTGATTTTCGCGAGTTCTAGTTGTATTTAATCTTTGTTCTTCTCGAATAACTCGTGAATAAATTTCTCCAAGTGAAGGCATTGGATCCAAACCGATGAGAGTAGTACACAAACTACCATAACGTGAATCATCTAATCCCAAGATAAATTGATGAACTTTTTCTTCTTCTCTTTCCATCGAAATCTCACTAGCAGCACCACATGTGCAAGTTGGTAATGGTTTGTAAACACCGTATTCCTCCCACAAGGTACACAAATTTCCGTAATACGCCACGACCGATTGTCCATCTTGACGACAAGATGCAAGTTGAGCTTTGATCTGATGAATTCGAACTATGTTTCCCACGCTCTTTTAATCCACACCATAGTTGACTTGCCTCAGAAATAAATGAACCGACTACTTCACAGTTGGATCAATTGAAGCACGAATCCATCCAATAATCATTGAATTCACAGCAATCCAATCATCATAATCTAGACTATCACTTGATGGTTTCTTCAATGTTCCATTACTAAAACCAACTTTTCTTTTGGCTCGGAGTGCATTAAGCATCTCGTTTGCCCACTGGTTATAGTTCTCTCCGTTTAACATAAACGGAGTGATCATAGATCCTGGATTATCGGATCCATACAGAGCGTAAGGAGAAGGAGACGACGACGAGATCTCCGCTTGATTTCACTGGGTTTGCTTGCACCCTCGACAGACATCTTGACTACGAACTGATCTTGGTCAAACTATGAACACAAGAACAATATGTTCAAATTTATGAACACAAACAACTTGTTCAAACGATGAACGAACTAAGAAAAACGGAAGCTATTTTAGGTTATTCTTAGCTCTGATACCATGTAGAATTAGATATCAATCTGACTTGTTTATTAACTTGACCTTAAGGTCTCTATTTATACAAGAATCGATCCCTAACACAATATGAATTATCCAACTTAAAGAAAACTTAATAATTTGTGGAAGCCCCTTGGTCCAATGGTCTAGGGTTTAAAGGCTTCTACATCAGGTCTGGGGTTCGAACCCCAGATAATACAGTTTATTACAGATTAATGGAGAAAACGCTTCTTGGAGGTTCTAGAGTGCAGAGAGACCATGTCCATCAGTGCGGATGTCGTACATGCTAAGCCGATCGCCGGGAAGAGTATGTCCATCATGGAAGATGTCGTACATGCATAACCGTTCGTCGGAGAGAACTTGTCCATCATGGGGATGTCACACATGGAGAGTTGCATCAGAGGAGATGTCGTACATGGAGAGCTGCATCATGGAGGCAAATGTAGAAGCTATTCACCTTAACTGCAAAAGACAAGAGATAGATGAATATCATCATAATAGAACTAGGTCAAATAGATCAAATTAGTCTATTGATGATTGTAATATCTATAATAATTCCAGACGTTTAAAAAAAAAATTAATAAAAGGTAATTTTACATATATCTTCCTAATAACTTGATACACAAGTTATTTCATATCAACTTAGGAGATTATGTACTCATCTCCAATATTCTTATTAATCAACTCATTCATTTAAGACTTGATTCGTTTTTGTTTTTGATTTTTTTTTTCAGAGATCAAGGGAAGCATTATCAACATTCATCAGATATTAAGAGAGAGAATTAGCAACATGGAAGAGCTAGAGAAAAAGGCTAATGTACAATAAGAAAGGCAAGTTGTGATGGCTTCAGATTTAAGTAGAACATTGTTAACGGCGGGTGGAAAGTTAAAGGGAACATAACTGGATCCTGAAAACTCTCACCGGATCAATTTTAGCGATTTAATTAAATAGTGTTCAATACCGATACCGTTGATTTACGGAGTCTATTGATGCAATGTGCACAAGCAGTAGCGAGCTTTGACCAAAGAAGAGCTACAGAGAAACTCAAGGAGATAAGAGCACATTCTTCTAACAATAATGATGGAATTCAGAGACTGGCTTTTTACATTGTAGAGGCGCTCGAGGTTTTACATCACCAGAATCATCTCACCGCCCATTTCTACTGCATTTCCTTCGAGCATGACATCGATGGTGGATTTCTTGAAAGCATACAATTTGTTTGTTCATACTTTTCCAAGATACGTTATGCAAGCAAACAAATCAATCTCTGAGCTTACTTTGAAATCACCTAAGCTTCACATAATTGATTTTGGTGTTCTCTATGTTCTCCCATTTGAGTTCAACTTCGTAGCGAACAAATGGGAAACTCTCAGTCTTGGTGAATTTAGATTTTGGGAATTTTAGGGTTCTTCACAATTTGGGATTTAGGTGAATTACATATTTCTGATTTTGGTTTTAAATTCGGATTGGGTTTTCTAATCGGTCAATTTTTGTTTACTTAGTCTAATCGGGTCATTATTCGGTTAAGTAATGGTTTTGTTTTCTGTTAATTTGGTTAAGATACATTTGCAGTAAACCGAGAATAAACGAATTTGTGTGGAAAATGAGTTTAACTTTCATCCTATGGTGAAATAAGCGTTTAACTTCCGTTTTGTGGGGAACAAGTTGTTCAACTTTCATTTTGTGGGGAAACACTACGAAGATAATTTTCCGGGTCTATCTAGGAGGATATGAAACTTTCGAGGGGGAATTGGTACGTTTTCCCTATTTTAAGCGCATATTAGTTGTGATTTAATTGACAAGCGCAAAACGGGTATTGGACCATTTATGTACTTGACCCATAATCATATAACAAGATTTCAATCCTACGAAAAATAAAAAAAAACATAACAAGATTTCAAAGATGACTAAATCTTCTTTTTTCGCTGACCGCTTATCATTTGCTAAACTAGTTTTAAGCTGAACCAGACGTTATGTTGCAGAATATCCAATTTAGTATAGTAAAAAAAGAGAATAAACATATAAGTCGAAAGAAAAAAAAAGCACAGCTTAGACCATAACCTTTGTCCTTAACACTCGATTAGAAAAACAGTCTAAGCGACTCATAGGTATCAAAACACAGCAAAACCCCTATGGAGAAAGTAAGAGAGGGATACATCCCTGGCTACAAAACCTGGGCAATGGAAGTATCAATCCAAAACCAATTCCCTTTTTACTTGAAGCACTTTGCGTCCAAGAGAGCATCACCTTCAAATGGCTCAGCATCTTCGATCATCTGGCTGACACGCTCCTTCTGGGCCTCATGCAAAGTTTTCATTCTCTAATAATCCTCATAATCCCCATTTACTCGTCTTTCCCAAATGTAGACAGAGCAAAACCGTGACAACGTCAGAGATATATATATATATATATATATATATATAAAAGGAAGAAATGCAATTGAAACAAAAGTAAAAAAGAACAAAACTTTGGGAAAAAATGGAGCTATAATCAAATCAATCATGTCTAGAATTGTGATTTACCAAACCGATTTTATCGGCTTGCTAGCTCCGCGCTTCGATCTTGATCTTTGCATGAGGGTGTTTACGTGTAATTAACAAAATTATATAGTCTGTATTTTAGATTAGCTCGTGGATTTTCCGAAACCGAAGTTAGGACCAATGTTATTCCACCAAGTATTTGTTGATTCAAAAAAAGTATATTGATTCCCTCTGTAAGTTAGTTAGATCGGATAATCATGCATGCGGAGTACAACCTTATGTAGTTAAGAGAAAAGTGATCTTTCACTTTGGTCCTATATTTATACTACAAAAAAGGTTTTGTTATGCCATAACCACTTCATGAAGCTAATGCAGCGTCGTAATGAATTATTGAATAATTATGTGGGTTTGGGGCCTTTGCCCCTTGTTTGATCCTTTTTCATTCTCATCTTCATTACTGTATTTATCTTTCTTTACTTGGTTTTTGTTTTGATATGTTGTCCCTATCACCTTTAATATTATTCCACTAATAAGTTTCACAAAAAAAAAATATACTGTATATATTATTCCACTAAGTCCAAACCTAGTCCATTTGTGTGGTTAATACTGAAGCTCCCATCAGTTTGGAACTCGTAATCGATCATGTATACTGAAGCTGCCATTCGTACCACTAACGTCACCTTTGGTCCCCCTTCCCTTAGGCCATGATTATTGCAGACCCCAAGGGATCTAAAAACACTATTTTTATAATATAAAATTATTAAAACACACACTCTCTCTTCCTTTTACTCAACTTTATACCTTCTCTTTCATCCTTTTACTCAACTTTTATTAATTTTATATTTAAACACTCTCTCTTCCTTTTAAACACTCTCTCCAAAAGATCCAATTTTAAACACTCTCTCTTCCTTTTTAAACACTCTCTCTTTCAAAAGATCCAATTTTATTAATTTTATATTTCAACATACTCCATAACAACACTCTCTTTCTTCCTTTTACAACCATTTTAATAATTTTATATACACTTTAGACCCCATGGTGTCTACAATAATCATGCTCTTATCTGTCCAATTATTATACTCGTAATTAAATTAAGAGTAATTTTATGTTACCTAAAAAACTAGATACAGTAACTAGATTTTTTTTTTATCCGCACGAGTGCGGATTTAGAATATTTAAAAAATATCATAAAAAAGCGTGTCAATATTTCATTAAAAAAACAATACTTACGTATATCCCCTAAGGTGAACCTTCTCATTTACCCCCTCTTTATTAACCAATCAAAATTGAGTTGTGGGGACCACTAGTTTAATTAAATCAATTACTAAATTAAATAAATTAAAATAATTAATATTATATTATTTAACTAAACAAATTACATAAATCCTAAACCCCAAACTCAAACCCTAAACCTCAAAACTATACCCTAATTTGGGAATAGTTAACCCAAAATAAATTCTAAACCTCAAACTCAAACCCTAAACTCCAAAGCTAACCTTAATTTGGGAAACGTTAACCCAAAATAAATTTTAAACCCCAAACTCAAACCCTAAACCCCAAATCCAAACCCTAACCCCTAAAACTATACCCTAATTTGGGATTAGTTAACCCAAACCCAAAAATTTAAACTACAAAAATTGATTTTCAATGGATTTGTAGTTAAAATTTTTAGGTTTGGGTTAACGATTCTCAAATTAGGGTATAGTTTTGGAGTTTAGGGTTTGAGTTGGGGTTTAAAATTTATTTTGGATTAACTATTCCCAAATTAGGGTATAGCTTTGGGGTTTAAGGTTTGAGTTTGGGGTTTAGAATTTATTTTGGGTTAACTATTCCCAAATTAGGGTATAGCTTTGGGGTTTAGAATTTATTTTGGATTAACTATTCCCAAATTAGGGTATAACTTTGGGGTTTAGGGTTTGATTTTGGGGTTTAGGATCTATCTAATTTGTTTAATTAGATAATATAATATTAATTATTTTAATTTATTTAAATTGTTTAAATTTATTTTAATTGTGGGTATTATGTGGCATTTTGATTGGTAAGTAGAAGAGAGGTGAATTAAAAGATTCACCCTAGGGGGTATATGTAAGTATTGTTCTTAAAAAATGGTCTCTTAGTTTGTCTAAAATTTACATATGGTTAAGACAAAATTTGTAAAACATTTATTAATAGGTTTGTGTTGTATAGTATTATAACCAATGAGACGGTAAGAGCATCACCATCCATGTATCTTAGTGAGGTTCTTAGGGGAAAAAAGGAAGAAAGAGAGTATTTTTGTGGGGTATATTGAATATAAAATTAATAAAATTTGAGTAAAGAGAGGAGATAATGGGTGTGTTTGAATATAAAATTAATAAAAGTTAAGAAAAGGATGAAAGAGAGATCTTAAAATGGAGGGATAAGAACTTTTAGGCCATGTTCATTGGTGACACCGTCTTGTCTTAAGAAGTGTTCTTATAATATAAAATTATTAAAACACACACTCTCTTTTCATTTTACTCAACTTTATACCTTCTCTTTCATCATTTTACTTAACTTTATACCTTCTCTTTCATCATTTTACTTAACTTTAATTAAGAACACTCTCCAAAAGTGTCTAATTTTAGACACTCTCTCTCCTCTTTAAGAACACTTCATCATCACTTACTCAACTTTTATTAATTTTATATTTCAATATACCCCACAAAAACACTCTCTTTCTTCATTTTACTCAAATTTTAATAATTTTATATTTTAAGAACACCCCATAAGACACCATAAGATCTCCAATGAACATGCCCTTAGAGAGTGGTTTTTGAAAAGAAGAGATAGTGTTTAAATATAAAATTAATAAAAGTTGAGTAAAAGGAAGAAAGAAAGTGTATAAAGTTGAGTAAAAGGAAGAGAGAGTGTATGTTTTAATAATTTTATATTTAAGAACTTGGTATAAGAACTTAGTAAGATACATGGATGAAGATGACCTAAGATTTCCACCATGTCATATAATTTTAATTGACATGGTATAAACGATGGGTCTTCTCCTTACCGGCTTTTCTAATCGATACATAGATTTTTTTGCATTATGTCTTATGGTTAGTATTATACGATGGTAACTAAAAAAAATAAGAGTAGGCTTAAACTTAACCATGAAAACAGAGAAGCAAAAAAGACTACACCGGCAAACAATATCCCATTTCACTAGATGGTTTTCTTCTATTACAAAGCTTGGGCCACGTGGCTGCTCGGGTGATATCGGGTTGAGACGTTTGCTTTTGTTGTTTTTTTAGATTTTCAAACCGGTAATCTGTATTTGTTGAACCGGGTATTGACATAGTTGACCGGTATCAACTATCCCCATCATTTGCTTTGTATCTAAATCCATTAGAATGGTCAAACCTTCGATAATTCGCATGTAGAAATTAGCCGTACCTTGACTAGAGTAACACTGACTTTTAATAACCCTTACGTAACGTTATCTTCTTTTTTACCATACCAACCACTAGATCAAGGAAAACAATTCACGTCCGTTAGATTAACTCCACGAGAAATAATGGTACGGTTGAATTCTTGTTTTGAACGTGAGTTGGTTCATTTCCTCTATAGTCATCATCGGATAGCCCGAAACACGAACCGGACTATTGGTCAACTCGACCGATATCAACATGCGTGTACAAGTGCGATGACCGAATCTTTTCTCGGAGGGAGGGTGTTTCCTTTTTCCCTCTTTAGGACAAGTTCCTTGTTCAGTTCTTCGATTTGGGCGCGTCATTTCTAATCTAGTTGCAACACTTCAAACTTTTGAATATTTTGTTTTAATATTTTTTGTCAGTATGCATCACTTTCCTATGCTTCTTCAATTTGGAGAATTATAGAATTCTTTTTTGGACAAAGGAGAATTATTGAGTTGTGTTTCATATTTGATAGGAAAAAAATTATCATGAAAAAGGAGTTTCTCTGAAACCTACTAACTAATTAACCCCAGTTATTCAATAAACCCAAATTAACTAGTCCCGTCGTAGCAAATTGTTTCTCGCCTGATTTCATCGGACCGGTTTGTTTTTCTTATTTCATCGTAGCAAATATATAAAGTTCTTCAAAATAGTCATGCTAAGAAATGATTATGTGATACTAAAATATAAAACAGTAACAACTAAACACACATGTTTATACTAGAATACAAATAAACAAGAGGGCTTTGTGTTCGTTACAACTAAAACAAGACTCTCTAAATACTTTAACAAAAAAAAAAAACAAGCCTCTCTAAATATCCACTCGTGCATTTTCCAAGTATTTTTCGAACTGGTAATTGATTCCAACAGTTGCACCCACAAAATAATGTTTTCAGAAAACCACTCTGAATAAACATTTTTGGCATGCAATGCAAGTCTTTGTTTGATCACTTGGCAATCAAGGTGTTATATTTTATAATTTTTTATTTTTGCTAAGAACACTAGATAAGATGTTTACTTTAAATGATACTATTGTAAAAAACGATCATATAATAGCATAGCTTTATATCTTAGACGCCGAAGCTTCTAGGGATATGGGCTGCATCAGTGGACATTACGATCATATAATAGCATAGTTTTTTTTTTTTTTTTCTTTATCAAAAAAATAAAATAAAATGTAAAAGAATAACCAAATACCGATAAGAAACTTGGTTGATCGAGGATTTTTAACTAGACTTCACAAGTTGGATGTTCAACATGTGTTTGATAAAGGCCATTTAAATACATAAACCGGTCTATTTATTGACAACTAGTTGAACTAAAACAAGACGAACTTTAATTATTTGTATATATAGCAAACACTTAAAACACAACTGTCAACCCTAACAAAACTTGTTGGGGATCTATGATGGTACCGGGTGTTTCGGGTGATGGTTTCACACGGATGGTATGTTTCATATAGTTTGATGTGAATGTGTACAGTGTATATATGTTATGAACAGATAAAGGCATTATTTTGGGGAGAAAATTGTAACAAAACTAACACAACGTAGAAACAACTAATTAAATCTACAATGAAATAAATGTGAGCGAGTGTTAAATATTCCAAGATATAGAAATCTTTATTAATGGTAACCATTGTTTTTTTTTCTTCGAAATTAAAGAAAAAATGGGTTAAGGTTAAGAAAGACGAGGGAGAAAAAACCGAATTCATGAGCTTGATGGTAACAACAAAGAACCTAATTCTTTGCTACAAGAAGATGGTACCATAGTACATTATATATTTTGAACCTAACTTTGAATATATTTGCTACAAGAAAACAACTGAATGTACATTATGTTCAAAATAGATTAAATTTAGAAATCTAAATTGTAATGTAATGGTTACAAATTAAAAGTTTCACTTTTGATAATAAAATTTATTATTTTTATTTGTTACATATTTGAAATTTTTTTTTTGGAAAAAATAATTTTTTATATAAAAATGGTAATTGTGAAAAAAATTGGCAATGTCAAATAAAGGTGAATATGGACAAATTTAAATTTAGAAAACCTTTTAAATCAATTTTTCTTTGTTTTGGTATCTTCTAAAAAATGATTTTGTTTAATTGTTTTATATTGTACCAACTCTTAAGTTTCTACTTAATTAGCTTAAATTCTGTGTTTTTTTTTGTCTCTACTCTGACCATATGAACAGAACAACAATATAAAACAACACATATCCAAATTACCAAAAAAAAAAAACAACACATATCCAAAGAATCAAATTAGCTTATAATTCCGGTTTGGTAAAGACATTTTAATTTCCGGTTCGGTTTGATTTTTGTCGGTTAAATCATAATAAGGAAGAACAATAGTGAAGAAGCAGAGTGATCTCAGAGATCAAGATCCGACATTTCTACATCAAGCAACAAAAAGGTTTCAAATTTAGTTGAAATTTGCGAAACCTTAAAAAGGGTATATGTCAATTTAGGAGATAGAGTTATGGCGAAGAAGCAGAAGTACGGAAAAGTAGTATTGGTTTCGTGTATCGCTCTTCTCGCTACCGGAATCATCGCCGACTTTCTCTGGGCTTCCTCTCACCGATTTTCCTCCGCCGCAATATCATATTGGTCCGCCGGAATATCTCCACATTCCTCCGTAATCGTTTCCGACAAGGTGAAAAACCCGGTTTGATCTTGTACCAATTTCAATTGCATCATTGTGTGTTTGTGGTGAATTTTACTCTTTTTTTGCTTTGTTTAGAAGAAAAAGAGTGTTAAAGAAAGGAAACTATCATTAACATTTCAAGATTTGCCTGCACCTGAATTGAAATGGGAGAAAATGGCGAATTCGCCGGTTCCTCGATTAGACGGTGCTGCGATTCAGATTAAGGATCTTTTATATGTGTTTGCTGGTTACGGAACTATTGACATTGTGCATTCACATGTTGATATCTACAATTTTACGGATAATTCGTGGGGAGGGAGATTCGATATGCCTAAAGATATGGCGCATTCTCATTTAGGAATGGTTACGGATGGACGGTATATTTATATTGTTACCGGTCAGTTTGGTCCGCAATGTAGAGGTCCTACTGCTAAAACATTTGTGCTTGATACCGATACTAATACGTGGACCAACTTTCTTCCTTTACCAGTTCCTAGGTACCGTGATGAGATACGATTTTACGCTATTGGTGATGTTTTAATGTTGAGAGTAAATGATTAAAGAGTTTAGTGTTCAGGTATGCACCAGCTACTCAGCTTTGGAGAGGGAGACTCCATGTGATGGGTGGAAGTAAGGAGAATCGGTTTACACCGGGACTTGAACATTGGAGTATTGCGGTCAAAGATGGTAAGCCGTTGGAAAATGAATGGAGAACTGAAATTCCGATTCCTCGTGGAGGACCTCACAGGTTATTATTTTACAAATTATCTTTCCAAAACGCTACATTTGTCTGAATGAAATCGTAAAGCATCCTCTTGTGTGTGTGTAATTGTAGGGCATGTGTAGTAGTCGATGACCGATTATTTGTTCTTGGTGGTCAAGAAGGTGATTTCATGGCTAAACCTGGATCTCCGATCTTTAAATGCTCACGCCGTTTGGAGGTATTCGATTAGGTACCTTACACATTAAATTTAGCTATTACTTTTGTTGTAATGAGTTCTTTAACATTGGTTCAGGTGGTGTTCAGTGATGTATACATGTTAGATGAGGTAATGAAATGGAAAGTTATGCCACCGATGCCAAAACCGGATTCTCATATCGAATTCGCTTGGAAAGTGGTTAATAACTCGATAATAATTGTTGGAGGCACAACCGAAAAGCATCCTGAAACCAAAAAGATGGTTCTTGTCGGTGAAATCTTCCAGTTCAACTTGAATACAATGGTAAATTCTTAAAACCTTGGCGCTAAAACCTGTCCAAGATTCGTGTCACTAATGATTTTGCCACTTTCTAAAACAGAAATGGTATGTTATCGGTAAATTACCATACCGTGTGAAAACAACGCTGGTTGGGTATTGGAACGGACAGTTATACTTCACCTCAGGACAACGAGACAAAGGTCCCGATGATCCTGCCCCGAGAAAGGTTATCGCAGATATGTGGAGAACCAAACTAATACTCAGCCCATGATGAAGAAAGCAAATTTCTATTTGAGCCTATTGCAAACAAGTCATTACATTACATATATACATACATCCACTGTTATGGCAAATTTGTATATTGTAAACTGAATCAAAATCTATATAGAAAGTTCCGATTTCTCGATATTGTTTTATACAAAACCACCAAACTATTATACGCTTTTTCGATTGTCTTGATCAGAGAAGCCAAGAACAAGCTCCACCATAAAAAGCTCGCCATCGAACCGAAGACCGGACGATCCAGCAGGTTGAAGAAGATCATCAACCATTCCACCAAACACGTAAACAAATCTCCCTGAGCTATCAGCGCAAGCGCGGTGAAAAGACCGACTTTTTGGTCCATACGAGATACGGTTAAGCTTTTTCCATACCGATGATCCGTTTAAACTAACTCCTTGTGGTTGCAAATCTGAACAAGGAATGGTTTTAACATCTAAAGCCCAAAAATCATCTTTCCTATGCCTATAAGAATCTTCACCTCCGTAAATCAAAATCCGACCTCCCAATACAAGAGTCGCCGAGTGACCCACTCGAGGCAACGACGCGTATTCAGGAACGTCCCGGAAATCGTAAAAGATCTGTACCCATTTTTCTTCACTCTCTTTTTGAATATCCAAGATCCAAACATCATCAAGCACATCATAACCTAATCCTCTGCCTCCAAACAGAACCACTTGGTTTTCTCTAATACATGTCAAAGTATGTCCTGATCTTGGAGGCGGTGATTGAGTAGACTCAACCATATGCCATATCCCGGAAGCAAAATCCTCGGAAAGTTCTAGAATCCACGCGTCTCCAAGCCTAACTCCGCTTAAACCGATTCCTCCATGTACAACCATCTTCTTCTCTGCAATACAACAAGCGGAATGTGCACCACGAGGAGGAGGACGTTGCAACGGTCCAACGTTTAGAAGCTTCCAAGTGAGTCTCTCGTCGTGGCAAGTGACTTGACCGATCCATGTATCGTTTAATCGCTCTCCACGATCATTTATTCCTCCGAATAAGAGTAGATACTCTCCTATAACAACACATGTATGTCCAAACCTCCCACTCGGAGTCCCCGATTCGACTTTTTTCCATTTCATCGTCTTTCGATTGCTCTTATCAACATAAGCCGTCCATGTATCGTCTAAATGGCGTCCTGAACCAAAACAAAGGTCTCAAAATTGAATGCAATCCAAATTAATTTATCGAAATGGCTTCATCAAGTAACCGAAAACTCGAATCAAACATATCAAAAAATCGAAAATTCACTTACACAAACTGAATGAAGCAATTCACTAATCGAAATGGCCTCATCATGAAACCGAAAACTCGAATCAAACATAACGAAAAAATCAAAAATTCACCTTCACAAAGCAATTTACACAAAGATCTAAAATTGAATGAATCAATTCTCTAATTCCAAATCAACTTATTGAAATGGCGTGTGGTTAACACACACTAATCAAACCAAAACCTCGATTATCGAAAAATCGACAAATTAAGAATCTAAGAAGATTGAATAGAGCTAAGTATACCTCCTTGACAACCACCACCAAAGAGAAGAAGATGATCATTAACGAAATTAAGAGAATGAGAAGCTCTATGAATCGGAAACGAAGAAGATTTCACTTCATCATCATCATCATCTAGGTCAGAGATTCGATGACAAGAAACAGAATCCATCTTATAAACACGACGAAACATCATCATCCACGAAAACCCATCTCGTAAAAACGAAGACTTTAACACATCTACGGTATTTAAACCCCATTCTCGTTCGGCGAGAGCTTCCCAGAGACTGTCGGAACAAGCTAAGGATTTGTATCTTTTACAAGTGACTGAGAAAGAGAGGATTGAATCTAAAGGAAGAAGAAGTAAGATGGTTAAGAGATGGTCGTCGTGTAAATTGGTTATTGGGGTAGAGGAGGAAGACGGTGAAGAAGAAGACGACGGAGCTGGGTTTCTGGTTGATGATGATTCAGCCGCCATGAGAAGTGAAATCGGAGAAGAAGAAGAAAGATTGATTCTTTTTGGTTGGAATTATTGGGAATGATTTGTTTGTATCGTCACTGTCTCTTCGTTTACTTACTACACGGTAAAAAGAAAATCGTTACTACTACACGGTAAAAACAAAAGTAACTTTGGATTCTTTTCATCTCTGCCCGGACAAAATTTCAAACTTTAAGAAACGTTGAAAACGACCCGATATTTATAAGAATCTTTGTTTTTAGCACTGTATTCCAGTTTATTGTCTTTTTTTTTTTTGTTACAGTTTTTACATTGTAATAATTGCATTTTCTCCTTGGTCTTGGTATTCGATTATTTAGCTCGGTTTGATTTTTTTTTTTGGGTTCAGTTCGAATGATAACAAAAAAAAATTATTTAATTAGTTTGAATGAAAATAGGATATATCTAACTGTAGTTGTTTGTATAAATTAGATTAGTACAACAAAAAAAGAAGAAGTATAAATTAGATTAGTATAAAATCTTAGCGAATTTTGGTTTTTTATTTATTTGGTTTGATTTTTTTGTCCATTCATGTCTTTCATAACATGCTTCTTATTTTCATCTAATGTAATTGTACATATTAATCAACAAAAGATAAAATTGAACCAATATATTGGTTGATCCTCCTTTCATCAAAGGTTTGTGGTCATTTCTGAAAATTCATTAAACATGTGGGTCATTTCTGAAAATTGTGCAACTTGCCCTTCTCTATCACTTTCCACAGTGCAGATTTGGCTTCTTCTAAATTCTCAACACCAAGACTCTCCTCAAAGGCTAACCTTTGTATGTTAAACTGCACAAAACACAAAGCTGATTACACACAAAAACTAAGAGAAAAAGACAATGTTATTAATTTGTTATATATCAAATTGTTACCTGAGCGCCTTGACGAACTCTTATATCGATTCCTTTGCTGTCAATAGAAATAATAGCAGCATCGTCTACCTCGGATTCGGTAGACAATAACTCTCTAAGTGGCTTTGAGAAGATTGCATTTAGTTCCTATCATAATTTTTACAAATGAAATTATAAGTAAGCTCAATAATCATTTAAAAGGCTTTTGAAAAAGAAAAAGACTCACCTTTAGATTTTGCTCACCTCCATCAACAGCTATCTTATCTGGTTGAATAGCCTCGTATTCGTTGACATTAACCCACGCGACAGTGCCAAAACCTCCAATGAAATATATATCACTGAGAAAACAAACCGATGTTGCTATTATGTTTGGATACTTTGGAGTGGCGAAATTTGAATAAAGAAGATAGAAGAAACCTTATGTTCTGCATTCTAAAATAGTGAAAGTTTCCCCATTGTTGTGAAGGTCCTTGGTGATGCTTAGCTATATACTGTTTATGAGCCCACTCCTGCAAATCGGTATGGGATTTATGAACCGTATTTACTCAGCTCGTAAATTGAAAAGACGAAAAAGGCGGTGTAAATAGAGACTTACTTGCTCGTTTTCTGGCAATGGGTACACATCGCCGAATAATGTTACTCTAGCATTCGATAAGCAACTCCATCCCGGTATCTACAAAACCAAACCATAGTCAGAGAACAAAATCTGTTTGTATCGTGAACACGATAGATAATGTTTTACCTGAACAACGAGAGTGCATCTAGGTTCAGCTAAGATATTCCGAGTGTGAATAGCCAACGGTGAAAATGAAAATATCGGGTCTGGAAACCAAAACCAAGAAGCAGAAGCCGTCGTCAAAAACACATAAACTAAACATACAAAGAGATAGAGACAGTCTAGGGAAAAAAGACTTACGTCCCATCGAATCAGGCGCAAAATCGACTAAAGATCCAAACGGATAACCTTCTCTACGATGGTGCATTTTAGACATCACTGTGCATAAATGAGCAAACCTAGCCTTGAAACCAAAACAGTAACACCAAGAAATTCAACATCTTTCCTCATCAAACGTAATAAAGGTATCTAAAAGGAATCATAAACCTTTTACCTGCTCCATTAAGTTCCTCACAGCTAAAGCGGGGCGAGGTAAACCATGAGCAGAGGTTGCGCTTTGAACACCACCGGAAATCGGAGTTCTAAAGAGCCCAGCTCGAGTTCCTCCACCATGAGGAAGTGCTAGAGATGCCGACACATCGATTATCTTATGATTATCCTTTTCACCACTTAGATTACTTCCAAACTTCTCCTTCAGAAACACACATTAGAATAACCAAATCAATCTTATGCATCAAAATTCAAGTTTTGCATCAATCAAAAGCTCAATACTTCACTAAACCTTCACATAACACCATAAAACTACTTTCTTTAGCTTAAATCCACAATACCATTAGACAAAACATAATCTTATTGTAACTATCCTTTTACCACTTAGATTACACATAAAGAACCAAAACAATCTTACACACCTTTATAAAGTTCAGCTTTTTTTTGCATCAATCAAAAGCTCAATACTTCATAAAACCTCCCTTAACACATAATTCTAGTGACTTTACCTCAAATTACACAAAAACACAATCCTATTATCAAATATTCACAAATCTTAGAGCAACTCATTCACCTGAGACAAAGACGTTTCCGCAGGAAAAAAACCAAACCCATTACTATCTTCACTTTCTCTTGGCCTCTCTTCGTTATGAAACAGAGCATGTACACGAAAACCCCCATGATTCAATCCTTCCCTGAGTCTCAGTTTACTGATTCGCTTAGCTTGCGAATTGCAGAGCCAACAAGAAGACGAAGAAGAAAAAAATGGAATCGTGTTGAATCTCGCCTTTGAATTTGGTAAATTCAAAACGTAAACCGAACTAAACACAGTAGCTTCCATGGTATTAGAGAGAACAAAGATCTCTTGGGGAAAAAAAAAAAAAAATCCAATTTTTTTTCAGAAATGTCTCTCTGATGAAAATGATGATGATACTTAATTGGTTAGGAGACCGGTTTGATTCGGTTCATCAATTCTAATTTTAACCGAAATCAATTCCGGTTCGGTTTAGTGGAATTTAGGTTTGATTGATTCATCATCGTCTACTTAGTGCTTCGAGGTTATCACTCTGACACAGAAACCCTAATTTTCCTGCCTAATGAAGATGCCGCCAAAGCTATTCGGAGACGACGATGACGAAAATTTCTCGAAATTCGAGATCGATGAAGAATACGGCCGGAGATTGGAGTACAACCGGAATCGCGAAGATCTTCAACGATACGATGAGCTGAAGAACAGAGGTCTAATCGATGACGATGACGACGAATCCGAAGAAGATGATGTAGTTACAGATTCGAAAAAGGAGCTCAAGTTCTTCAATTCATTGCTCAAGGTAAAGAGACAAGATCCTTCTCTTAAGAAAAAAGATGTTAAGCTTTTTGGATCTGATGATGAAAAAGATGAGGATAATAGTAAGAAGGATCCAAAGGAGAAGAAGAAGAAGAAATTGTATTTGAAAGATGTTCAAGGTTATGTTGAGGAAGAAGAAGAGGTTAAGATTAAGAGTTATGCTGAGGAACAAGAGGAATTGAGGAAAGCTGTGTTTGATGCTGCTGCTATGGAGACTGATGAAGAAGATGGTGAAGATCTTTTTAAAGAGACAGAGAAGAAAGGAGATGATGGTTTTGAGGAAGAAGATGAAGAGCTTGCTAAGACAATGGATGAGTACTTTGGTGGTGATGATGATGAGAACAACAAGTTCTTGAGAGATTTCTTTGGGAAACAATTGTGGAAGGAGAAAGATGGTAAAAGGGTAATGATTGATGAAGCAGAGTTGGAAGCAGTGGAAGATGATGAAGATGCAGTGGAGTTGGCTGAGGAGTATGAGTGTAACTATAGGCATGAAGAGAATGCAGGTGAGGTAGTTATGGGTCATTCGAGGAAAGTCGAAGGTTCGGTTAGGAAGAAAGATACTGCGAGGAACGTACAACGGAAGAACAAAGAGGAGAGATTGAAAATGGCTGAGATTGAAAGAGAAGAGGAGCTTAAGAAGTTGAAGAATGTTAAGAAGAAAGAGATTAAGGAGAAGATGAAGAAAGTGTTTTCGGTTGCTGGTTTTAAGAAAGGCGATGAAATCGCGTTAGATGGGAAGGACCTGGATGATGAATTCGATCCTGAGGAGTATGATAAGATGATGAAAGCTGTGTTTGATGATAAGTACTATGACGAGGAGGATTCGGGTTTGAGCAGTGACGAGGACGGTGAGAAGCCGGATTTCGATAAAGAAGATGAGTTGCTCGGACTTCCTAAAGACTGGGAAGTGACTCAAGGCGGTGATGGTTTTGTCACCGCTAGAGAAATGGCGTTGAAGCATAAAGAGATTGTTGATACTGATGCTGGTAATGATGATGATGATGAGAAGGAAGAAGAGGAAGAGGAAGAAGAAGAAGAAGAGAAAGTGGAGGGAAAGAGGAAGAGAAAGCGAAAAACGTCTCTTGTGCAAAGAGCTAAGGAAGCTTTAATGGAGGAGTACTACAAACTTGACTATGAAGATACAATTGGAGATTTGAAAACAAGGTTTAAGTACGCGAAAGTTTTACCAAACAGATTCGATCTTGAAACCGAAGAGATACTTGGCTTAGACGACTCAGAGTTGAACCAGTACGTACCGCTGAAGAAGATGGCTCCTTACAGGGAAAAAGACTGGGAAGTGAATAAACATAAGGTCAGGGAACAGAAACTCAAGAACAAGGAGCTGTTATCGGAGAAGGAAGGTAAACACGACGAGAAGCGAAGCAAGAAGAAGAAGAAGAAACAAAGTGATGTTGTTGCTGATGTTACGACAACTAAACCAGCTTCCGTAGCAGCTGAAGAAGTCGAAGGCGAGGAGAGTAAACTATCGAAAAAGGCGAAGAGAAGACTACGTCAAGCCAAGAAGAAGCTTCCTCCTAACAGAATGGCTGCTTATGGGAAGACACAGTGATGAAGTCAATTTTGAAGGTTGGTTTGAAATCTCTTAAGCTTAGTTTTTTTTAATCTATTTATGTTTTTTCCAGTTTTGAACTTTGATTTGGTTTTAAGCATTATTATGTTATAATCTTTAAAGAAATATTCACAGACTTGTTGAACAAAAACCACACAAACACATTACTACTTTCAAAAACAGAGTTTTAAAGAGGTCTTAACTTAAACATAGCAATGTCAAAGCAAACAATAACAAAATCAAACCACAAGATTCATAATTGAAATGGAGAGATCTCAGAGAGATGCAAGTAGTGACTCAGAGCATGCAATCGGTTCTGGCCGGGAGCCGCCTGAAGAAGTTGAGTGGAACCGAAGGGAGTCTGTATCGGAGCCTCGGGTGTCGAAGAACATACAAGCCAATGCAAAGCGCCACAATCTGAAAGGGAGTTATATAGAGAATCACTGCAGCTATCAAACAGAACAAGACGAAGAGAGCAGTAGCACGCGGGTCACGCCAGCTTAACAACGACTGGAACCGCTCTCCTTGAGTTGCAAGATCACCAACAACCGTCTGAATCCTACCCGCGATACTCCTAAGCCTGTCGTATCTCATCCTTACAATGTCTGCTGGTCTGGAAGTAGGGAAAGTGTCAAACTCCTCGTCGAGCTCGTCTGGATGAGCTGAGTCAGCGTGCGAGAGACGCGTGTCCATGTGTGGTGGATGCCTCGGTCTCCAACGATAGTACCAAACTCCAATCAAGAATAGGTAAAGGAAAATCGTCGGTAAGATCAGCTCGGGGTATACGACAAGGATAATGAACAGAATGTGGATTAAAACCGTTGTTATCGGATTCTTCCATACGCAGATTTGTTCAAACCATTTCCCGACCGCGATTAAACCACTCAAAACTCCCATTATCCTGAAGAAATTCGCTTTGCTTCTACGCATACTCCACATGTGAGAACCAACATCAAGCATATACTCAACAACTTCTTTCCTCAAAGGCGGTTCTGCTCGTGTCAGCCTTGTCGACACAATCTGAGTCGCTTGATGGCGCAAGTTATCGAGCTGGCTAACCGTAAGAGGGTGGAGGTAATGCATCTTCGGTAAGAGAGGTAACGAATACATGTACATCATGTTGAGCAACGAAGAGCAAGTAAACCTCACAGCTAAATGAATCTCTCCCATTTTCTTAACTCCATTAGGATGTAACACGAGTAAAGGATACGAATGTGTGTAGACACGATCAGTTTCGAGAGTAGAGAGCCTTATCCTCACTTTCCCAATTCTCGAATCTTTTCCTCCTCCGTTGTTCTTATCAGAACCGTGTAGATGGCAATTATCGAACACACCAACAGTTAAAACAGTACACGGATCAAAAACCTCCCAAGTATATTGCTCATTCCATCTCGGTGTAAAGCTATCGATGATTGTACGAGTTCTAATCCATTTCTGTCCGTATTTCGCTACACAATACGCATCAGTAGTTCCTCTACCTTCTTTAGCTTTCATAGGCATTAAACCCGTCGCATTCAAGATCCCAAGCTCAAGCACACCGATGTTCGGCTTCCAAAGCTGCTTCGCAGTCGGTCTAAGATCGCTACTGTAATGCGTAGACTCGTCAAGAACATGATAACCGCCTTCCAAACAAATCCTCATATGAATCTTGCTCGCGAATTTGATCTCTTTCTTCTCACCACCTTCCATCATAACATGCTTCTCGAGATTAAACCAACGACTATTCACCGGTTTATAATCAAACCTCTTGTCCAAATACTGCAACGGAACCGCACATCTCCCCAAGACTTCGTCTTTATTAGGCGCAACACGATCCTCCACGCTTAGAATCAAAGGCTCCTCGAACGGTTCAGCTACAACAAACATCAAATCCTCGTTCCACATCGGATTAGTACCCCTGCTTTGCGAAACTCTAGTCCTTAAAGCTTGAGTCCCCATAATCACCTTCACGTAAACCTCGGGATATCTTCCTTTATCGCTCGGTATCAAATCCTGAGCTTCGATTACGTTAACTCTAAGATACCAAAGCTTAGGAGATAGATAAACCTTAGATCTTATATTAGCTAAAGCATCAGTACCACTAACAGTTGCTGCATCTGAATGCCAAGCTTCAGGAAAAGCTTCATCAGCTTGAGTACCAAACCAAACAGCTAACATAAGTTCTCCTCTAACTTTTACACCATTCCTATCTTCTAATCTATACCATTGAGGAGCTAAAGGACTATCAGGAGGTACTCTCTTAGGAATCTCATTCAAATCAAACACAACACGACCAATCAAATCATCTTTAACTAAATCTTTGTCTTTTACAGTAGCTTCAAGGAAAGAAGCTTGAAGCCTATCTTTAGAAAAGGCGAAAACTTGATTCCATTCAGGATTTGATTTCTTCTCAAAATGTTTTGTTGTACCTTTGTAGTTACCGAGTTTGACTTCAACGTAAGGGTCACAACTACCGGTTAAGTCTTTACCTGGTAAATCTTTAGCCTTTACGACACGAACGTAGAGATACTGCATTTGCTCAACGAGGTCATAAGTGGTTGTGAGTTTGTCTCCGGTGATTTTGCCACCACCGAGGAATGGTTTGGTCTCCTTTAAGGAGAAATCTTCAGGAGGTGGTCTCTGCATCTTTGGAAAATTTTTGGTAAAGTTTTGATTTTTGAAGAAGAAGTAGATCTAAAGTTTGGATCTTTGAAAAAGGAGGAACTTAGAAAACGAATTAAAACGGCGAGAAAAACTTCATCTTCGACATAAGTGAGAAACCCTTTAAACGTTAAAACCAAAGAAGAGGAGGAAGAAGAAGATGTGAGGATATTAACTCTCTTTCTTCCTCGTTAAAGCAGAGGATAAGCACTGAGAAAGTTCTAGTGAGAGAGAGGAGAGAGATGTGTAGTGAAGGAGAAAAGAAGTAAAGTCGGTGTGTTGTATTTTGTTTGTCTTCTTCTTCTTTTTTTGCTTTTTCCATTCAGTTTTTTTTTTAAATAATATTTTAAAAATGGTAGATGAATTGTTTTTTAAAATGATGGAAAACCATGATTTTTAGTTTTAAATCACTGTATATAATAAAAAATTATTTGAAAACAAGAAGACTAGACAATTGGGGTTTTGAATTTTAGTACATCAAGTACTTATAACTGTAATTCACATTATAAATTTTTTATTACTTACCACAAGTTTTAAAAAATTTTACAATATTTTTTATTAATATAAATTTGTTTGTGTTAAATTAATTGGGCAAGAACGATGATGTTGACAAAATTCATGTGAAATTCAAAAAATGTAAAACAAAAAACTTAAATCTTGATGTGGTCATATACAACATTCTAATCGATTGCTTTTTGGCAAAAAAAATAAAAAATTAGCGAAAATAGCGTATTGATAATGCAATTTTCTCATTTACTTTTTGTTAGGGCCTAAAAACATGTGTAATGAGATTCTTGTAGCATTGAAAGAAAATAAAACAATCGTATCCAAATTCAGCTCCTTTTCTTTCTTGAATCTCTAAAAACTCAATAGACTTACCACCTTTCATGACCGCTCTTCGACCTGAGCTAAAGCCTAATGGTCCTCTCTGGTCTCGCAGCATATTACATGCAAATCAGTGGCACTCGGATAGAAAAATTTATGAAAATATCAAGCTTGTATCATTTAGTCAATGTTTTAGATCTGGTGATTTGGATAAAGATAATAAACATTTATCTTGTTTTTATGCAGGAAAACAACGTAATCAGGCACATGACGGAAACACACAACCACTAGAGCTATTGCTAACTGACGTTTTATGAACTGCTCAAAAGGAATATTCTCCGCGACATTTTTCTCTTGTGGACGATGATACACAAACATTTTGATATTATACATCTCCAAAATGAAACAACATCATTTGGATTGCTCAGTGACTTATCTACTATCAAAAGCCTCTGATCAATTTTTCGGGCTAGATCAACTGTCGTGGCTATACTTTCAGTGTGTTTTAGTTTCTTCATCATGGAATATATGCCTTTGTGAAAAGCGTGAGACAACTAAAAACAATTATAGAGATACTATTACTAATTAAGACTGATTGATTGACATCAAATTGTTTCAAACGGAAATGAAATCAGATTGATTCAAATGATCACATGGCACAAGATAACTAAGAGCCACATCAAACTGATTCAAACAAGGAAAACTAAGAAGAAATGAAATCAGATTGATTTATTTATGGTAGATATATACCATATTTATGACAGAGAGTTTTAGAGATCAACTCGGGATCCTTCTTTGTCCAAGATAAGAGAATTTCACCTTCATCAGATCTGAAGTTGTTAGAATAATAGAATATGAATATCTTTAACTTGTACTACCTTGAGAATCGAATAGGTTTCGTTGTTAGCAATTGTTCGTTTAGTTTAGTAAGTTGTTTCGTATTATTCTATTTGACATATAATCAATTAAACTTTTTGCCTTCGGTTTACATGAAGATGATGTGGAACCCAAACCGAAAGAGAAGAAGAACATAATCTTCTCAAAGTCTTTCATCTCCTTGGCATGTGCATGTTTTGGTCGACGATACACAATCAATTGGTAGCGATTGTGTGATGATTTTCTTGTTTACTATGTTTGTTGATTATCTTGTGTGAATTTTGTTTTGTTAAGATTGTGTGATGATTTTCTGAACGAAACTGCTCAGAAGATGGTTGTTACTAATGCAGCTGTCGATGTAAGAAATGAAGCAATTGAGACAACTTTTTGAACAGATTCAGCGACAAATCACATATTTAAACAATCATCTACTCACTGTCGCCGACATTGGATATGTTGAGCTCCTAAAGGTATTTGAATTTTTGATTTTTTGGGTGTGGATCAGACTTGTTATGATCAAAATTGGTTTGATATGTTTGTATTCTAACATTTATACTTCTCCAAACATGTTTGGATGAAGGCGAATTTCTTCTCTCTTGGAAAAACAAAAAGCCTGAGTTGATCTTCTCGCATACGACTCAAAAAGAAGATGATTGCTGGGCTGATGCGTTGTCTCGCACCCTTGCTGCCTTCATGAAGCAGCTTAGAGATACAGCTGAGCTACCTACTGTAGAGAAATTCGTCGAGAAGATTGATAAGAAGCTGTTATCGAAGTCCAAGTTACTGCGTCACACGATCCAAGCTGCTACTTCAATACTCGAGAAGTATGGATACGAGCTAAAAGTCCATCATCGTCCGAAAATGAACATGAAGAAAGAGAATGCAGACTTCGATAAGTATATTGAGAGGCAATTAGCCACAAGCCCTGTTCGAATCTGCTTCCCCTACGTGGAAGGTTACAAATTGGCCAACTAACGTGGAAGGTTACAAATTGATATTCCAGGATGTTTTCCGTCCAAGCCCAGCTGATCTCGCTTCAATGAAGATCGAAAACTTAGATGGCTACTGTGGCATCATTACTGGTCGTGGATTTGTTATGAGACGTGGCGAGCTGATCGAGTTTTGGGAAATCCAGGAAACGCGAGGAGATTATTTTAAAGACGCAGGTTTTACGCGATTAGAACGACACAAAAGGTTAAGTTTTTGAGTTCAAGGTAAATGGTTGTGGGAGCTGGAATCCTACAATTAGAATTTGTCGGGTTCGCGGTAGATCTGCAGAACTTCCTAGTAATAATCTAAAGAACAGTTTGAGGAGATAGAGTTTTATTGCTATTTTTGCTGTAAAAGTACAAGGGTCTGGTGTATGAATTTTCTGATCCCTTTTAATGGGGATGATACAATGATATTTATACTACACTAAGTCGGCTAGGGTTTCTGGCGTGAGCTGCACTCCTAGGTCGGGCAGGCCCATTAACGGTTCGGCCCGCTTACCGTTTGGTTCGGCCCAGTTAAATAGGCTGAGCTGAATTGGGCCTGTTGAATTGATGAAGTCCTGAAATCGGCTCACCTGGTTTGGTTCGGTGCTGCTGTTGGTTTACTGACCTCCCGACCGGTTGGTGCATCCCAGAATCTCGGTAGAGCTCTTCCTCACCCAGTCTTAGTCATTTTCTTCTGATGATCCTCAAGGAGTGGAATTTGACCCCTACAGTTAGCCCCCCAGCTCGGAATTATCAGTAATGGTGAAGCCGAGATATTGTTAAAAGTTTCGGATCAGACAAAAGAAAATGTTCCAACTGTTTCCCCGAGTTTTGGATTCGGGTTCCTAATTCGATTGGTCCGATTAAAGAATTTCCCGAGCTGCTTGGGGTAATGAAAACCGTAGCGCTGAGGCGCGGCTCGACTACGATTTTTGCTGATGTTAAAATTTTTTTTTTTTTTAATGCCGAGCCGCTTAACGGTGTTGCCGTTAAAAGTCTCGTTCTGCCGATCCGCGGCATTTTTACTTATAATTCTCGTGGCTCGAGCTTTGTGAGAAAAAGAGATGAATTGGGCTTCTAGTGGACTTTTTGAGGAAGAAGGGGGGGAAAAAACTAGGGTTTTTGCGGATTCCGAGGTGAATCCCTTAGGTTGCCTCCTATATAAATGAGAGGAAGGGAGAAATTATCATCACTTCATTCTCCAAAAGATCTAGAGGTACTCTTCTCTCCTTTCTCTCTCTCCCCCACGTTTCCCTTCTTTTTTTTTGTTGTTTGCTGTTTTTTTTTTAAATCCTGCCGTCCGACGGCTGGGGCTCCGCCGGAGATCTTCGCTTCTCCGACCCGCGAGCTCTGCCGGCGATCTTTGCTCCTCCGACCCGCGAGCCATCTGCCGGTGATCCTCCCTTCCTCAACCCGCGAGACGTCTGTCGGTGGTCTTCGCTTTCCCGACCCGCGAGCTGTCGAGGAGAGATCCGTCGCCGAGCCGAACGATTGGGGATCCCGAGCCGTGAGGTGATACGGGTTTATGCGGTGGAGTCATCAATCGATCACCGCTTCCCGAGCCACCATCCTTTCGTGACCCGAGTCGTGAATCGAGCTGCGAACCGAGCCACTGCTGTTCCGACCCGAACCGTGAACCCGGAGGAGGAGAGATCCGTCGCCGAGCCAAACGATTGGGGATTCCGAGCCGTGAGGTGATACAGGTTTATGCGGTGGAGTCATCAATCGATCACCGCTTCCCAAGCCACCGTCCTTCCGTGACCCGACCCGTGAACCAAGCCGCGAACCGAGCCACTGCTGTTCTGACCCGAACCGTGAACCGGAGGGGGAGACTCGGACCGTTAAGCGAAAGAGGCCCGAGTCGCGGGCTTCACCGTTGTGCCGAGGCGTTTCCATTAAAGTGTGCCACGTTTTTAGAAACGAACCACTTTCCCGAAGATTTTAAGTAACGAGCCACGTTGCTTAGAAAGCGAACCGTTTTTTCGAAAACGAGCCACGCTTTCTTGCATACGAACCGTTTTAAAATAAAAAATCCTTTTCAAAATGAGCCACGCTGTTTGTTAGCGGACGGTTTGCTGAAAAGTGATTTGGTTATGTCGACGGATGATTCTCATCGCGATAGTTCTCCTGAGCCGAGATCTTCCGGTGTGCTGTCTAGCACGGAACATCCAAATCGCTTGGAAATTATCGCTCCTTCTCTTCATGATTCTTCTACCGAGGGGACTGAATCGTCGGGAGAGCCGCCTCTCGACAGAAAGCCGAAGAGAAAAATGATTCGACCCGATCCTCCTGGTTCGAGTCTTTTCACCGATGATAGTCTCCTAATTCTTAGGCGACGGTTTAAAATTCCGGACTCGGTTGAACTGATGGCACCGGATCCATATGACCGAGTAGAAGAGCCGCTCGAGGGATATATTTTACTCTTTATGAGAATTTTTTCTATCTCTACTACTTGTGGTTTCCGATCCCCGAGGCCATCCTTCTGTTTTATGGGAGTACCGACTTACGCTCGCTCAAATCAATCTTCGTGGAATCCGTCACTTGGTTGGGATTCTTGTCCGGAGTTATGAGCGCAAGATAGATATTGGAGCCGACCACTTGAGGTGCTTCCTCGAAGTTTGGCGCCGCGGACCGAAAGAGAATAGGAAGTACTATCTTTCTTGCAAAAAGCTAAGAAGAGTGATTGATCGTTTTCCGAGTAAAGACGAGAATGCGGAAGATTATTTCTTCTTTGTAAAGATCTCTGAAGCTTCAGTGGGGCCGAATTGCCTTCGGTCGGTCAAAACCAAATGGAGGCAGATCGGTAGCGGATTTGTAGTTTGCTTAGGATCGCGGCGTAGCCGTTTATTTGTTTTGACACTTGGATTATTTTATGATTATAACAGACTTTGTTTTTCCTCCTGTTTTGCAGTTCGCCCGCCACCAATCGCGAAGCCTCCCGGTATTAAAAAGATTCACAAGAAGCTTGCATCTCGCGGGTGCAATTGGAAAAGAGATTTCTGCATGCAGCGGGTCGAGAGAGCGCGAGCTGTTCGAGAGGGTCTTTTAGTCGAACCGTCATCACCACCGTCGTCAGATCACTCGGGCGACATGAGGAGGCCTACTTACAGTGACAGGGAGATAGCCGAAGAGAGAGAGCGCAAGGCCTCTGAGGAGAGGAGACGGCGAGCCGCCGAGGGGACAGAGAGCTGATCAGAGGAGAGGGGTTGCGGGACTACCCCCTCCTCCGCCTCCACCGAGCCGTAGCTCAGAATTTGCGCTGACAAAATGCTCGTCCCTCCCATCCTCATCTGCGGGTGAGCCGCCTGCGCCAAAGGGCTCGAAACCCGCCATTTTAGATGGCGACGATCGCACGTTATTTTCTCGCCTCGCCGCTCACCAATCAAAGAAAAAGGAAGACGTTGGTGGAAAAGGAAAAGACGGGACGATTCACCAACGCCTCGCCGACCTCAAGAGAAAGGAAGTCGCCAAGGATGGAAGTAGCGGTAACCGCGATGATAGGGGGTGCAAAGAAGCCAAGATACAACAAACGCCAAGTTACACCCGAGCCGACTCTCGGTGTTACCCAACTGACTACGCCTCTTACTCCAGGAGCACTGCATGATAACGCCGAGGCGTCAGCAAGTTTCTTTGCGCAGGTTCTTCACAAGGACGACCGTATGTACATTCCGAGCAGCTTAACCAAGAGCAAAGCCTACTCAGAGATGACTCTCAAAGGAGCTAAGGTGTCAAATTATCCCTGTTCTTTATACTTTAGTTTCTATGTTGTTTGGTTGTGCTGATATCGATGAGTGATCCGTTTGATCCGATTTTCTCATGTTTTCAGTTATTTGCTGCAATAAACCGGATGGTCGTGGAATACGATAAGACCGCCCAAGAGGATCAAGCCCGTATCGGTGAAGCCAAAACCTCGGCTCAGGAAATCGAAGATCGTGTTGCAGCCGAGAAAGAGGAGATGTCCAAGGTTATCGAGGACCTGAGAGCCGAACTAGAAACGGCTAAGTCCAAGTGTGCTGACGCGGAACGCCAAAACGGCATGTTGAAGTTGGCGAAGAAAGGCAACGAAGCAAAGATAGCGGAGCTGACCCGCAGTTTGCGCGCTGCCGACGATCTGTTAGAGGTGCAAACCTCTCGAGCCGTGATTGAAGCCAAGCAGGAAGTGGAGCAGATGTTTGAAGATAAGATTGCCTGTGCCATGAAGAAAATCGAGTTTTTGAATGGCGATGCGAGGCAAGAGATGCTAGACCTTGCTTGCATAGAGGCTAACGCCCAGCTCATCGAAGTCTTTACCGGGAAAGCACCTCCCTCGTTTGCTCAAGAGAGCAAAAGGATAGAGGACTGAGCTGACGGCACCTCCCTCGGGGGTGCATATGAGAGGTTTGATGAGATCATCTCCGCAATTCGGGCTGAGCTGACGGTTCCTCCTTTGAAGAAGGACTTGTTTACTGAGATTCATGACAATGAACCGGTCGAGCTATCCGCGGCGAGAGTCGGTATTCAGAACCTTTCTGGTTCAAACCTCGACGTGGTCATCTCTTCGCCGCTCGGTCTCACCATCGATGCTAGGCTCTCTACCAGCTCTGGTTCTGCCGCCTCGGCTTTCCCGATCGGCATGAGTGCATGTATCGCCGGTGCTTTGGCCGCACCGTCAGCTGCGCCCGAGACAGGTAACTCGCCTAAATCTTTACTTTATAAATCTTAGTGACTCGTGAGGAGATAGTTTTGTTCTTAAATGTTTAAGGTTTGGACAGGTGGTGTTGGTGCTACCGAGGAGCCACACGGCTCGGTGGAGATCGTCCAGCCGCGAAAGGAAGATGACATTCCAGGGACGTCTGGATCTGCATCGCACCCGGATCGGACCGCGAAGAAGATCGAATTATCTATATATACCATCGAGGAGCCAAAGGACTGATGCGTTAGCTAATATCAGGTCTAAGGTTTATTAGCTACTTATTGAATAAAGATATCAAATATCAGGTTCAAACTATCTTTATTAGCACTTATTGAATTAAGATAGGCGATAATAAGAAAAAGTTGTAAAAACAAACTAAAACTAAAAAGTTTTTTCCTCTCCCTCCTAAATGCCCACCAAAAAACCTTTCGAAGGATCGCGATATCTTAAGTAAGCTTGAAGCAAACACTGGTAGCTAAATTTATTTGACCAATCTCAAACACATGTGTAAGCTGATTATGCTTTAATTTTTAACAAAATAATTTTATCAATTTTGTTATCCATTACGAATGAATACTCCATATACATTGTATAGGTTTTGTAAAAGTGATGAATTGTATTGATGTGCTTTGTACAGATTTATACAGAGACAATATACATAAAAATGGTAAGGAGAATATTTGCAATAACTCTGGAAAATATGATGGAGATAATTACGGTCATTATATATTCCTTTACATATATAGCTTTCTTCTAATACATTGTTCAAATTTATTACGCTACATGCTTCATTCGAGAATGAAATACTGGATTGGCAGACAGGTACGTGGCGCCAATATTGTCACAATATATCATCGGTGGACTAGGGATTTTAATACCAAGTTCCATAAGTAAGGAACATACCCAAATAAGTTCGGAGGCCGTATTAGCAACTGATCGGTATTCAGCTTCCGTTGATGATCGCGCCACACTCTTTTGCTTCTTCGAGGACCATGATATTGCTTGATCACCGAGATAGAGAATGTATGCATTTGTGGACACAAAATCATCTGAATCACCTGCCCAATCAGCGTCAGAGAAGGCATGTAGAGAGAGTGATGCAGAGCTGCGGAAGAAGAGTCCATGTGTGACAGTTCCGGCAAGATATCTCAATACGCGTTTTGCCGCTTGCCAATGATCACAAGTTGGAGAGTGCATAAACTGGGATAACCGATTGACTGCGAATGCAATATCTGGACGAGTGAAAGACAAATATTGCAGGTTGCCAACAAGGGATCGATATTCAGAGGGATCCGAATATTTTTCACCTGATAGCGTGAGTTTTGGTGTAGACGCCATCGGAGTTGCAACGGGTTTAGCATCAGACATCTTCATGCGATGAAGAAGATCAAGAATATACTTCCGTTGGTTGAGATGTATATCGTCCACATAAACCAGAAGATAAACCAGAATACCATCTTGTTGAAAGATGAACAGTGACGTATCAGCAAGAGAATTTTTGAATCCAACAGTAGTGAGGTAATTCTTAAGTTCCAAATACCAAGCTCTAGGAGCTTGTTTAAGACCGTACAATGCTTTCTTCAGATGACAAACATAGGATGGTTTAAACATAGGATTTGATCTTGCACAGCTCGGGGATAGTAAGAGAGAAAAAATTCGGCCCACAAAATAAGTCAAGCACACAATGGAGAATAAAAAAAAAATTATTATTGTATTGCCTTGTATCGAACGTAACCTAGCCGCTTTCTCTCTTCATCTCAATCTTGAATCTTCTACATGGGCATGGAGGGCAAGAGACTCATCCACCGATGCAGAATCATCAGATTATAAGGACAAGAAGCCTTTGCAGATAGGTAAGAAATCTTTATTGCTAGAGGCTGCTTTGAATCCATCAACATATACAATCCCCTGCTCATATGGAGATATCTTGGCTTTATGCTGAGTTGAACTGTGTTGTGTTTTTCTCTCTCTTTCTTTTAGCTGAGAGTGAGCTGGAGAATCCGGAGACAGACGTAAAGATGCAGAAGAAACGGAAGAAGAGATCTAAGAGCAAGGTCAGGAACAATTAAACAAGTCATCTTTCTCTTTTTATCAAGGTCAGGAAATCTATAAATTATGTTATATATATATATATATATATATATATATATATATGTATTTTGTAATATTATGGATAAACTAGAAATTTTTTTTCAAAAATGCCACTATTAATTTTTTCAAATTTATGTTTTGGTTAATTATGTTATAGTAGGGTTTAGATTTTTGGGTTTAAGGTTTGTTAGGAATCAAAAATATGAGTCCCACGAAACATTTGGTATTGTGAAGCCCACAAACAGAATCAAAGAAGATAATATCATTGTAGGGATCTTGCTTCTCCAAACCTAGCCGCTGCATCTTTTTTTTTTCATTCTCATTGTAACTCTATCTTCTTCTTCATGGGGAAGGAGGACAAGAAACTCAAGGGACTCAAGAGATGTTCCACATCCACCGATGCAGAATCATCAGATCATAAGGAAGAGAAGCCTTTTCAGATAGGTAAGAAATCTTTATTGCTAGACTAGAGGCTGTTTTAACTCATCAACATATTACAATCTCAGCTCATGTGCTTATTACAAGACATACATGTCAATATCTTGGCTTTGTGCTGATCTGAACTGTGTTTTTATCGTCCTTTCAGCTGAGAGTGAGCTGCAGAATCCTGAGACCGATATAAAGAAGGCCAAGAGACTCAAGAGATGCTCCACAGCCACTGGTGCTGAATCATCAGATCTTAAGGACAAGAAGCCTTTGCAGATAGGTAAGAAATACTTATTGCTAGACTAGCGTGGCTGTTTTAATCCATCGACATATACAATCCCTTGTTCATGTGCTTATTACAAGACATATATGGAGATATCTTGGCTTTGAACTTTGTTTTTATCTTCCTTTCAGCTGAGAGTGAGCTGGAGAATCCGGAGACTGATGTAAAGAAGCAGAAGAAACGCAAGAAGAAATCTAAGAGCAAGGTCAGGAACAGTCATCTTTCTCTTTTAATTAACTCTACTAGCATGTTGTATAAATCAGTCTCATTAAGAAGCGTTTCAATTACATGTTTTGAGAAACTTAATAAGTCATCTCTCTCGTTTGTAGCAAATTGATGAGGATGATTTGGAAGCTGAAAAGACATCTGATAAGAAGGTCAGGAAGAAATTGATTTTTCATCTCTAATTACTTCTTGTGAAAATTGAGAACTTTGATTCTGCATTTTCTTACCAATGAGTTTTTCTATCTCATGTCGCAGGAAATGAAGAAACTGAGGAAATCTTTCAATGAGATGACTCAAACTATGAAAAACCTACAGGCTTTATTCGGGTCAAAGTCCGATCCACCGGGGATGTCATTGAGTGTATATATGTTTCTCTCTTAATTTTGATAATAACATGCATAACTTGGTTACTACTATTGCTGACTGACTGAAATTATGAAAAAAACTGCAGGAAATGTTACTGAAAATGGGACCACCGCCGAATACTTCATCCAAGGTAAATATGTTTCTTTAATATCCTATTAGTTCGTTACTAGGAATCTGTGTATAGCTGATTTAGTTTAATATTTTCTACTGAATTGACTCCAAAGAAAATCTGGTTTTTGTCTGTAGAAGAAGGAAGAACCTCCAAAGGAATTAGAAACATATGAGTGCTGTTTTGAAACTGAAGATTCGCATAGCTACAGGGACTCTATTTTCGTTCATGGGTTTGATACTAACCTTACTAGGGATGTTATCAAGAGCGCATTGAGGACTCATTTTGAGTCATGTGGACTTGAAGTCCAAAAGGTTTTTGTTCCCATAGAGTGTAAAACCGGTGTTCCCTTAGGGTATGTGACTTGTTCCCACTCTACTTTAAGATTTTTTCGACAAGTCAGTCAAAAGCTTAGTAACTTGTTCTTTTATGTGGACTTGTTCCTGTTGTGTCTTTCCTTTTTTTATAGATATGCTTTCATTGATGTGGATGATGACCAAAAGGCCTTACGACTCTGTGGAGGTTTGGTGATGGGACGCTGGCTTTATGTTTTGATGGCGGATCATCAAACAGAAAGAGCTGAGTTCCCTAACTTTAAGGGGTGTAGACGCTGTGGTTTTTATCTTGGCGAGCTCCGTCAGAAAAGATTCCAAGAATACCTTTCTAGTTTTAGGCGGTAGCCTCCACAACTAATATTGGTGGCATTATGGTTGCTGCTACTTGTTTATCCACCAGATCAACCCTTTTTATTTACATTGATGTGTTATCTGAAACTGGTATTATGACTTAGTTGCAAAAATTATGTTGTTTGAATTTATGAGATCATGAATGTGAGGTATTTGCTTTAGCCTCCCAAGCGCAGGGAAGACAATGTTGTACATCATAGTTTTCTACTTATCTCTCGGCAAGGATATTTATTTGTACTACCTTGTCATCTCATATCAATTACAATCAACAATTTGCCTTATTTACCGATTTCGATTCATCTGAAGGTTAAAGCAAAAGACTCTGTCATTAATTCATGGGCTCATGACCCTGCCACTGCGGCTAGCTCCTTCTAGATAAGTGTTGGTGTGGTTGGAACCACAATCAAAACCGTTCAGATGCCAAGAAACTTTACTCTGATGGGACCTGGTCCAGGCTAACTTGTAAAATTGTGATACCAACAAAATTTTTCGTGTCTAACTCACGCAAGCTATGAGTAAAAACTTAATGCTGTAAGTTGCACCAGTACGATGTAAACGCAGTTTCTGGTCTAAAGCTTAATGCTGCACTTAATAGTAGAATTTGTCAATGCAAGGAATCAAACCGTTGTCCGTTGCACTACTAATAAAATACTGCTACTACTACTTAAGCTACATATATAGACAGAAATGAATTAAGTAGAAGAACCAAAACATAATTTCCTCAATGATCCATCCCAATACTAAGCTTTCTTCTATACATTGCAATAATAACGTCAACAAAAACCCAAAGTAAGTAAAGTGCCCAAAACTCACTAAATCGATTAACAATTGGCTAAATTCTGAGCTAAAAATGTACCTGCAAGTGCTATGAGGAAGGCGAAGAAAATCACCACCGTTTCCTGAGCTTCTTCACAACGAATGACCCCTCAGTCACCACCGTTTGCTGGCTAACTCCACAAGCATGTCTCCCTATAGCCAAATCCGAACCGCTCACTCTCCACATTACATACATTGAAGAAACAGTGAGAGAGAGAATAAACTGAAGTATTCTCACACCACAAGCAAAAGATGTTGATGATTTTACTAGACACTTTGAAAATGAAAACAATACACATATGTTTAATAAATCCACTAAAACACACAAATCTTGCCATCAAACAGAAATTCTAACTCCCAGAAGAAGTTAACACAAAAACAAAATTGGTACATACAATGTTTTTGTTTGCATCAGGATGGAACAAGATACTTGACAGAGCCCCTTCATGACCTTTGAAGTAATGAATACAGAAACCACCATCAAAATCCCAAACAAGAACTTTCCTATCAGCTCCAGCAGTAGATAACAATCCTCCAGTAGCATCAACATGTAAACAAAAACGACAAGAGACAATAACGTGAACATATACAAATTTGTTCAGTATGGCCATGTAATTTGCTTAGTGCATTACCAAACCATTAAGATTTCGGTTATACTAAAAGTGAGCGATTTCATCATTATAGTAAAGGCATCTCCTATGTTAATCAATGAACATAAGAGAATCACTACTACATTTTTAGATACCTATATATGTAACCAAAGTCGTATAACGGAACACAGGTGCATCAAAAAGTGTAAAAGCAAATGAAATGAGTGGCTTAATTTCAAATCAAAAGAGAAAAGAAAAAATCGAAGAAAACAAACCTATAGGATGAAAGAAGAAATCATTGATTAGAAGGATCCTCCAAAGCAGATCTCTGTGCTGCAATCATACTTGATTCTCCCCAAACTACCTGCAATTCCAAGTTTTTCAATTCTATGTAAAATCCTCATATCAATCATAACAAATCCTCATCTAGTTCAGCTGGAGAAAGTACGAGCTTCCTCTAACTCGATCAGTCAGTAATCCGTAAGATGAACACAAGAGTTGATATAAACACTACTTTTAGAGCAAATTAACCAGTTCTAGGGGAAGTTTATATATTCATAGCAATCCCAATATATCATCATTTACTCTTTTAAACAGTAATCACACTCAAAATCGTACATCAATTTCATTTCCCCACATTTCTCAAGATCGAAGAAAATCTTAGAAATCGAACCCAATTTTTCGAAGAAATCAAATAGCATGCGAGCACAAAGTCAACCCATAGTCGGAAGAAGGTAACTTACCCAGCGAATTGAGCTCCGAACGAAATCGAAACACTCTCTGATTCATCTCCGTTGGCTCGTCGACTTGGTCTCCATAATCTCAGCGAATTGGCTCGTCGACTTGGTCTCCATGAGATTTTGAGAGAGAGAGATGAACGAAGAGATCGAGAGAGAGAGAAGAATGACCGTGGTTTTTTCTCTCTTCTTTAAAAATTTTCGACCAATCAGCTGACTCCACGTCCTCTATAATTACCGAAGGCAACCGTAAATATAACTTCCAGTCCATTTGGTATTATTTAAATGGATTTAATTCATAATAACCCACCATAGTTTCCCTTATTTAGCATGTATAAATAGTCTAATAAATATGCTCTCAGTCTTTTTTTTTTTTGAAGAAGGGTTTTCTATTAAAATGCAAGAAATAAAACATACATGTCCTAATGGACCAGTTCTGATTGGAAGCCCAATCTGCCTAAGAGAGGCGAAAAACCCTAGACAGTTGCTTTAGGGTAAAATAGTCATTTCGCGTTTATCTTGCTGTTTGGGTTTTAGGGTCCCTCCCATCCAACGGCTGTGTCTTCGCGCCTGTGGTTTGATGATCTGTGCCGTCCACGTGACATAACTCCGATTCTCTCTCTCTTTTTACGGAAAATATAATTTATTTATTATTTCTTGTTATTGTTAGTGATGGCAAGTGGTAACGGAAGTTAAATCGGAGTACCGAAATGGGCTCAAGTTATAATCGGCTTTAAGGAAATTGGGCTTTTGTGGACCATGTTTTTTTGTGTCGTATTTTATTAATGATAGTAGTTAAACCATTGAATCTCTATTTATTATTGAGAAATTTTAAAAATTTGACATGCCACTTTTCAAAAATGCCACTATCACTTTTTCTAAAATTTTAAATTATTTATGTTTGAGTTAACTATGTTATAGTAGAGTTTAGTTTTTGGATTTAAGATTTGTTACGGATCAATTTTTTTTTTTAAATTTAGAATTTTGAGATACAAAGTTTTAAAACGGATTTATAAGTGGCATGTTGGTAAGAATATAATTCAAGAGTAGCATATTTGTAAAATGACATGTCAAAAGTGGCATTTTTGTTATTGTTCCATTTATTATTTGAAAACATGGGAAAATATTAGCCCATTAATTCATTTATTTTCTTGATTTTAAAATTAAACCTTTATCAAGGATTTGAAAGAATTTAGTCACAACAGTGGATACAGTATGATAACAACAATGGTAAAACCCCTTGTCCAAGAACCCAAACCATATGATAGTCTAGGATGCGGTTGTCTCCTTTATATTCGACTTCTTTTTTTTAATAGCTCGTTACGCATATATACTTTAATTACTTTTAACAAAGCTAAATATTAACCTGCTTCTTATACTCTTATTATTATTATTATTACAAGGAAGGAAGAAACGTATATAAATCTTCAATGAAATACCCGGAAAATCAGCCTGGAGGGTTTTCATAGTCTGAGTCATCTCATTGAAAGATTTCCTTAGTTTCTTCATTTCCTGCAAATTGGATTACAAGAAAAATCAAATGGTAACAAAATACAGAATTCAAAGTTTTAATTATTCACAAGAGAAACAGGGCAGCTAAGCAAAGTATCATGGATGGATAATTCATTTCTTTTACCTTTATCTGAAATGTTTTCTTGGATTTGTTCTTAGATTTCTTCTTACGTTTCTTCTGCTTCTTTACATGGGTCTCCAGCTCACTCTCAGCTGAAAGAAAGAAAGATAAAATGCACAGTTCAAAGCCAAAATATATGCCTTATAATAAGCACATGAGCTGAGATTGTAATATGTAATAAAGGTTTCTTACCTATCTGCAAAGGCTTCTTGTCCCTATGTTTTGCAAAAAATAAATATAAAAAAAGCTCCAACTGTTTTGCGAATTTAAATCGAACCAAAACAAAAAATAATTTTACAGTGGCAATTAACCGGGTTTTTCTTTAAACCGAAACCGACCCAAAACCCATAACTATGCTTCGGTGTTTTTGCACCACACCTTTGTTCTTAACGGGTTTACGTACTTTTTGTCTATTCTAACTCCGAGGATTACCTAATCTTATATGAGTTGTTTACCTCTATCAATGGTTAGTACTCTCCAAACTATGAGACGTCATCATTGGAAAGACTGATGTCCACCACTAAGATTGGTTTCTCGTAATTAGTATCATGTAGGTTTCATGCGTTTACTCGGATAATATATCTTAAGATTTCACAACCTATTCGTTTTATTTGCAATTCGAAAATTTTAAATGATTAAACTCTTAATATTATTAAATGATTTATATAACTCATGTTCTTTACAAATCAATTTTACACCATTTTGCATGTCGAGCTATAAGTCAGACGAAAAGCCTCTAGTTTGTCCACAAGGTTTTTCCCATTACCCTGCCAATACTTCCTACGAGTGTGTAAAGCTTGCGGGAAATAAAGACATGAATTCCAAAATAACTTAGAAAGTTAGAATGCATGAAAATAGCAGAGTACTAAAATGAAATTTATACCTAAATTATAAGCGAAACGACGTAGTAATGGAAAGTATTATATTAATTTTGACCAAAGGAAAAAAAAAATCGATTTGGGAGAAAAAGCAAAATTAGGGTTCATCGGTTTCATATTGATAGTGGCACATGAAGTTTATCGATTATTTGGCTCACTATCGTCGCTCTCGAAAGAGGAAAGCTGATGAGGAATAAAGAGAAACTATTGAGGAAGATGCGGATTCTCAGGTAGTTTACTCTTCTTCTTACACAATTTGTCTGGTTTTTTTGTTAAACATTGTTTTGATTTGATGCAGAAAATCAAAGAAATGAAAGATATTTTCGAGGGATTGAAAGCACAACTTACCCCTCTAAACATAGACTTGCTAACAATTGCAGATGGTGTTTTCTCAATTCTCGAGGTACAAGTAAACTCTTTAAAAATTGTCCCATCTTGTTACAATAGTGATATATTCATATGCCATTTTTTTTTAATGCTTGTGTAGTCTGGTTATTGTGAAATCATCTCATCTTGGAGGTTCAAGAGGCCTGATCTCATCTCTGCAAATGTCATTCGGGAACAAGGTTTTTCTCTACCTTGCATTTTTAACCTTGTTTGCTTCATTTGCATCAATTTAAAATCAATCAATCAATCAATCACATTTCCATTTTTGCTCATGTGGCTTGTTGTTTTTCCTTGTTCGTTTGATTTGCATTAATATGAGGTTACTATGATTAAGCAGGCGCTACCATAAATTTGACTTACCATGATTTAGCAATCTCTACCATATATCCAATGTCGGTCTAATCATTTTGGATGCTCTATGCAAATATGTAAAAAAAGTGCAACGTCCGTACATTTGGAAACTAGAGGATTGCTGGTCACACGCTTACTCTAGAGGCCTATATGCCTTAGGCAAGAAACTAGGTCACACCAAACCGCTACCTAATGCTTCCCAACTCGTCAATCAGATTGACTCAAAGTATTTGACTAAAGATAGTGGAATCTTCAAGGCAAATGATCCTGCATCTTTGCTAAAGAGCCCAATCTGCCTAATAAAAGGCTTAGTTATATTACAAATCCATTAAACCAAATGTAAGAACCCAAATTGAACTGTGATGTTGTCTTGTACCATCTAAGTTTCGTCGCCTTCAACAAAAATACTTGTTATTTCCTCAGTCGCAATTCTCCAATTTCTCCGGCGAGGTAATTTCTGCTCTCTTTTTTTTTGTTTTTTGGAACATTAGGGTTTTCACCCACTCAACTCATTTTTGCTTCGATGCTATACCATAGCCACTCAACTCATCAGCCACTCATCTTTTTTTGGTAACCCTTTGTAGAGGCTTGATTGGGTAAAGGAACAAAGAATCCCCAGTGGATTATCTCCTGTAAACAATCCCCTGATGAAATATGAAGACATCTTAAAGCCGGCGGTTCTCATGGTTACCGGTGCTGCAAAACAAATCACGGGGCCTGCGATGTAAGTTGGTTTCAACTGTTTTCAGATTGTAAAGCAAGCATTCCCTTAAGATTCACCACTGGAATTGTAACAGGAAACGATTCTTCGATGGTTTCATCTGCACCGTAGAATCGAGGATCCCAGACAGTGACTTTCATAGTCAAGTTTGATTCTACTGAAGAAGCCGTGAAAGCTTTGAAAAAATATAAAGGGGTTCCACTGACAGTGGGGAATCTGACGTGCAATGTTACTCTTTCCCGTGAGTTAACCAACACGAGGTAATCTGTTTTGTAAATTTTCGTTTTTCTTTATTTCTTGTTTAGTTTTAACTTGTGATTGATTTCTTGGTTGATGATAGGTTCAAATCCTTTTCCATCGAATGTTTCGGAAAAACAATGAATCGAAAAGACATCCGAAAGCATGTGACGCAAGAATTCAAGAAATTTGGAGAGATCATCTACTTTTTTTCCCTCTACAGGAAGATAATGAGGACGATGATGATCAGGCTTTTCTCTATGCCGAATTGCACGATAAGGTTGAGGTGGACAAAGTTAAGATTCCTCTACTTTCAGTGAAAGAATGCCACTTTAAGGGTAAGGAGACTACAAAGCTACTCTCTAACTTGCCCAAGTAAGAGAGTTGGTTGGTATCACATGAGAGAAGAAAGAGAGAGAATTTTATGTTTAAAACTGATATGGAAATATGACTTGTTTGGTTAATTAAAAGTAATTGTAATGACATTTGGTGCCATGGGAATGGGTAATTTCTTGACATTTGGTACACTCTAACAATAGTTGATGGTATTTTGGTTTTATAGCTTTTACGAATGAATTGTTAGGAAATCCCAAATCGAAACCAGTTCTGAATCCGAGGAATTTGTCAATTTGTCATACTCCTCGTCAGAGCTCGAGGCATCTTCGACGTCCCACCCGCCAGGAGGTGATCCATTAGGCATGTGTTTGATAAAGTCAGATTAATAAACAAATCAATTTTATTTATTATACAATGGATCAGTGTGTTAATTAATAATTATTGCCACCACTAGATGATTATATTTTATTATATAATATACAAACTATAACACGAGTAGATTATTAACTTATGAAAATTGTCCACATACATAATCATAAGCTCTTAAGAGACATAATTCTAAGGACTAGCTAGTATGGAAGGAGAAGCTCTTAATTTTGAGGTGGATATTCCATTATTGTAATCAAATGTTAGGGAATTTCAGTTGAAGTTGCGCCAAGATTATAAATGAGCAGCGTTAGAGTAAGAAACAAAATTACCTTGCCCTTCTTGGACTTGCCTCTCTTCATGTATGCATACATCTACAACAACTAAGAAAAAGTGCATGGAATGTTCAATCTCAACTCAATTTATCATGAGCAAATATGTTTTAAACATATTTAAAACATATTTGCTCATGATAAATTGAGTTGAGATTGAACATTCCATGCACTTTTTCTTAGTTGTTGTAATAAAAACAGAGTAAAAATGGAAACTTTATTCATAAATCAGAAACAATGAAACATGTAAGCAAAATAAACTAATTGGTTAAAGAGATCTTGGAATAATTTTAAGAACTCTAAAGAGTAAATCAGATTCTAAATCAGATAAAGTAAAACTAAAAACCCAAAATGACAAAAGTCAAAAAGGAGCTTACTTTATCTTCATGTTGTTGGGAGGGAACAGAGACCAGAGAGATCCGTAAGCGACGGAGATGAAGCCGGAATGAGTTCGGGCTCGACCCATCAAGGAGCAAGCAGTAGATGAGTTTCTGATTAACCGGAACTGGATATAAAAATGGGACACTAATAAATCGTGGAATCTATTTATGATATATTTACCAAATGTGAAGAAAGAAACATGCGGCTCATTTTTGTGTTTTTTTGGAACAACTAGAGGCTGCTACTAATGGATAGAATATACAAGAAATTAGGGTTTTCAAATTAATTTGAAACTAATTGTAATAAGGTAGGTTCAACAATTAATTTGTAGCTAATTTGTAACCAATTTTCCACACCACTTTTGAAGCAAATTGTAGGTTATGTTACATTTTCTACAAAGATGTGTTGTAGCTAATTTTTAACTATTTTCCCACACAAATTTTAAAGCAAAATTATAGCTCTTGTTACATATCTCTATAAACGTGTTTGTAACAATATTATCCACTAATATTTCGTAACAATTTGTATCAAAAGAGCTACAATATTAATTATGTGGTTAGTTTGTAACAAATTATCCACAAATAGTTATATATTGGCTACAATTAATTCATTTCATAACTTAGTGACAAAGTTGTATCCATTTGTGAGTAATGTTTGCTACAAAATATAGTTGTTACAAAATTTGTGGCTATGTTACTTGATTCTTGTAGTGACCTCCTGGCGGGTGGGACGTCGAAGATGCCTCGAGCTCTGACGAGGAGTATGACAAATTCTGCCACCATGATGTTCTCTTGCTTTCCAATGTCACTAAAACCACTCAATTCGCAAAGGCCTAAGTTGATTTATGTCTTTTCTCTTCTAATCTGATTTTTACCATGTTTTCTATTAAGGTTCACTACCGTAATTGTAATGTAACATGTATGAATTCTTCAAAGATTACACATGCACGGTTGCCAAGGACAATGAGAAACATACATCTACTTTTGTTGTGACATTCGAAAATAATGATGATGCATTGAAGGCTTTGAAGGCATTGAGGTTTGGTCATGGGAAGCAGGCTTTATGTTTCGATGGCGGTAGATCGAAGTGAAAGCTATAAGTTATCTAACTTCAAGTGGTGTAGGCATTGTGGTTTTTATCTTGGCAAGCGCCACTAGGAAAGATTCCAAAATTTCCTCTGTGGTATTAAGCAAAAAGACTACCACTAATATTGGTTGCTTTACCGTTTGCTTATTCACCAAATCAAACTTAAACTTGTATTATGAATTGTCATATTTAGTTGCAAAAATTTATGTTTGAATTCCGCTGTTTGAAATATATGTTTCCATTTTTGAGATCATGAATACGAGTAGTTGATACGAAAGCCATGAGTGTGAGCTAATGAGGTTTTGATACAGAGGGTCTCTTCAAGTTAATTAGCCATGAGTGTGAACTAATGAGGTTGTTGATTGATAAAAGCCTAACTCTCTTCTTCTTTCTTCCTTAATCCTTAATTCTCACTAAGTCCGATTAAGCTTAGTACAAAGTTAATTAGTGCAAATAAATTCACAATCAAAATTCTATTTAATACTATAAGAGTATTTGTTGGCAATGTACATTCGTTTCCGTTGATGATTGTCCTCGGTTATTGTATTATCTGTTTAATTCTCTTTATTCTAATATAGGACTTAGGTTACCACCTTAATTCGTTCATAATTTAAATGAAAAATTAAAAAATAATTTAAATGAAACATTAAAAAAATTGTTCGTAATGGTAATGGAGTTAAATTAAATTAAAGAACGACGTCGTTGAGCTTTTTTTATTCAGCAAATGGAGTTCTCTTCCTCCTCCAAGCGTCCGATGACGGCGATGTCGCCGGAATCTGTACATTTCCGACTTCTATGTCCAGCTTCACGAACTGGCGCGATTATCGGAAAAGGCGGCTCCGTAATTCGCTACCTCCAGTCCGTTACCGGTTCCAAAATCGCGTCATCGACGATATTCCCGTTCCTTCAGAAGAACGCGTAGTGTTGATAATCGCACCAAACGTAAACAAAGACCAATCGAAGAAGGACGACTCAGAAAACCCTAATTCGGAGGAAGCTCCGTCTTCAGGGCAAGATCAAATTCCTACCGATCGCATTCAGGCTGTTATGTCCGGCTCATAAAGTTTGGACTTTGCAAAACGAAGCAGGTGCATCGATTAAGGTTTCGGATCCGACTAATGATTCAGAGGAGCGAATTAGCAGCACGAGAGGTACGTTGATTGTTTCGATCCAAGGAGTTGGTAATTTGGTATACGTCTATTGTAGAATAGCTAGTTGGTCACTATTTGGTCACCAAACTAGTCCAGGACCATGAGAATGTCTCTATGTATCATATAAAACAAGTAGACATTGTTAAGTTAACCAAATAGTGACCTTGATGGATTTGATCTTGCACAGATTAGGAAATAAAAGTTGGGCCCACAAAACAAGTCAAGCCCGCATAGAAGATTCTTGTATCGAACGAAACCCTAGCCACTTTCTCTTTTTATCTCAATCTTCTTTCATGGCCAAGGAGGACAAGAGACTAATTAAAGAGATGCTCCACAATCATAAGGACAAGAAGCCTTTGCAGATTATTGGATATTGTAGAGGTTAATGGGCCAAGAAGCCTTAATCTCTAGAGAGTATGTGTAAGATAAGTTCCACATCGGAAGTTGGGAGGGACCTTGAATAATATATAAGGGACTTGGGCCTCTCCACTCATTGTCAATTGGTATTTTAGTTGGAAGTCCATTAGTAACCCAAATTTAACATGGTATCAGAACACACGCTCCCCAACCCGAACCAAAATCGATCCGGTCCAAAAGAGGCCCGATTGATCTTACCCAAAATTAATCCGAGACATGGATATTGTCGAGATTAATGGCTAGACGGGTCATTATCTCGAGGGGGTGTGTGAAGAATATTGTCCCACATTTGAAGCGGGAAACAATCTGGACAAATATATAAAGGACTTAGGTCTCTCCACTCATTGCCAATTGGTTTTGAGTTGGATGCCTAAGAAACTTAACATGGTATCAGAGCCCGATCCGCACACTCTCGTAATCCAGCCCAGAAAGGGCTCGTGCCCCTCGACCCGATGAATGATGGTCTTGCGAGATTAATGGCCAGAAGAGCCATTATCTCGAGAGGGGGGGGGGGGGGGTATTGGATATTGTAGAGGTTAATGGGCCAAGAAGCCTTAATCTCTAGAGAGTGTGTGTAAGATATGTCCCACATCGGAAGTTGGGAGGGACCTTGTATAATATATAAGGGACTTGGGCCCCAATTGGTTTTGAGTTGGATGCCTAGGAAACTTAACACAGATAGGTAAGAAATATTTATTGCTAGACTAGAGGCTGTCACCGTCGCAATAATATTTGATCGACTAAGGGGTAGAGCAGTCATTCCTCTTCCATATTTAGTCTGTCGACAACACGACATTGGAAGGACAATACCAATCAGTCTTTCAATATGTCATCTTTGTCTCTCTTTTTACCACTCTAAAAGTCTCTAATGGGTATTGCCATGCCCAATAGTTTTAATGTGAGCTTCGTGAGATCATCAAGCATTGCATTACAAGGAGTATGGTTAATGGTTTTCACACCGAGTTTCACTACAAGAAAACAGGGCCTTTTCCGACGGCCAAAACCGTCTGTAAGCTGTCGGAAAAGGACGTATTCCGACGGTTTCCGACGGGAACAGGCCGTCGTTTCTATCACGTCGGAAAAACAAAAACCGTCGGGAATCCGTCGCTTATTTGCGACGGATTCCCGACGGATTTATGTCGGAGACCCAAAGGAGACGGAATTCCGACGGGTTTTGTTTTTCCGGCGATGAAAGACGGAATTCCGACGGTGGTTGGTTTTCCGGCGATGAAAGACGGAATTCCGACGGATTCTGTTTTCCGGCGATGAAAGACGGAATTCCGACGGTTACCGTTTTCCGGCCATAACAGACGGAATTCCGACGGGTCCGGCTATAACAGACGGAATTCCGACGGTTTAATTTTTTTTTTTTTTAAAAATAAAAATTATTTAATTTAATAATATAATATATTAATATTTTGAATAATGAAAAATAAAAACTATTTAAAATAAAATATATTAAAATTTAAAATTACAAACTAATAAAATTAAAATGTGTTTTAAAGTTTTACAATCAAATTTAAAACTCTAAAAGGCCTATTCCGGCCTCCCGGTTCTGAAGAAGTTGGTCATCTTCTCTTCCATCGCTCTGAATTTTGCATCGGCCTCCTCCTTATCTCTCGCTCTCGCTTCCTCTACTGCCCTAAGCCGGTCGTGCAGCTCTTGGTTTTCCGCCTCCAACCTCCTATGACGATCATATCGAACCGACGCAACAGACGAGCTACTCTCCTCAGGGAGGCCGTAAACACGGCCTCTGGTCTTGGGTGTCGCCTACAAAAATTTATTTTTTCAAATGTCATAACTTGTATTAAAAATAATGTTTAAATTCCATTAAATGTGAGACGGTTACTAACCTCGAAGGTGAACTGGTTGGTCATCTCGACTGGAACTTCGGTTGGCACCGGAGTTCCTTCCACGATCGGTTGCGATTGGAGGAACTCCTCCTCCCGCCTCTGCACAGCTTCCACGATTTCACGAGCAATCGGGTCTTCAATTTCACCGGTCTTCTTGTTGGTGTGCGAAAACTTGACCATATCGAGGTTGGAAGGATAGACACCGGTCTCCTCCATCTGTTACCATATACAATTACGTTACAGAATTGAAAAATTTTATGAAATATTTAATTACTTACTATTTTCCGAGCAGCTGAAGCCTTGCTAATTGCGCCGAGGTTGTGGGTCGCTTTTCCCTTCCCTTTCCGGTCGCTGTTGCGGTTAGTCGAGTGTTTCTCGGAGTCCGTCTTGGTTGCCTCTAACTCCCAGTGTCGAAGAAGTCCAGTCCACATCTCAGCGGGTTTATATTTGAAAACCTTTGCCACCTTCCCCTCTTTGTACCACTTGTCTTTCCACTCGTTCATCTTCAACGAGAACTTCCTCTTTGCCTTTTTGTCGAACTCCTTTCGGACCCTGGATGTGAGGACTGGGTCCCATGTAAAATCTTGCTGCAAAAAAAAAAACATTCCCGCATTAGTAATTAAATTAAGCGTCATATAAGAAATACAATTGAAACAAATAAAATAAACTCTTACCGCAAATTGTCGGAACCAAGTGTCCTGGTCCTCTGGAGGCATGTCGTTGTACGTGGGGTAAGGTTTATTGAGCATGGAGTTCATCATTTCGTTGATGGAACTCGTAATATCGTTTTGTGAGAATTGGAACCTATTAAATTGTTTATTAAATATTTATGTAAAATTATTAAATCCACAACATATTAAAATAAGACTTACCACGTCGTGTTAGGTGGCAAGTCTGGATCCAGACGCGTCAACCTATCACGCCCAGGTTGCGCCACAACCTGGTCGATGGTCAACGAGCTGGGGGCTGAGTGGCCTGTAGGCATGGGCTGAGACGGGAATGGGGTCTCCTCGGGGAATGGGGTCTCCTCGGGGAACTCGGTCTGACTCGGAGACCGACCTCCCCTACTAGAACTCGCACCACGTCTAGAGTTATGAAAATCCCCATAATTTGCCCTACGATTTCCGTATTTTGGAGATTTAGATTTTTTGGGATTTATGAAAATTGGAATGTATAAGATTTTGTGAGTTGCAGATTTTGGAATTTAGTTAATTGAAAATTTTACATTATGGTTTTTAAGGATATTGGAGATTAGGGTTTTATGTAATTTATTGGTTTTATGTCATTGAATTAAGTTGGGGTTTTATGTCATTGAATTAAGTTGGGGTTTTTTAAAAATATTGTTTATTAAGAAATCGAAGTTTATGGAATTAGGTTTTGTTGGGAAATTGATATGTATAAATTTACATTTGTAAAAGTTTAAATTGTTTTATTAATGTTATTTAAAATTGTAAGGATTTTAATACATTTTCATAAAATTTTGTATATATATATTATATATATAAATTTAGAGGATTTAACATTTTAAATTAATAGAAAAATTGTTCGACGTTATACATTTTAAATTTATCAAATTTTAAATTTAGAGGATTTAAAGTTTTAAATTTACTTATTTTTATATAATGTATTGATTATTAAGGTTTAAAGTCTTTTATTAATGTGATAAAAATTTTAAATTATACGGATTTAAATAGATTACCTTCAAATATTCTATATAAGATATTTAGAAAATTACAATTTATATATTAATTATATATTAAATTATAAAAATCCCTAAAACTCACATAACACAAATGAAAATCTAATTATTAAAATTAGTAAACTCCAAAAATTATCAAATTTCAAAAATTTAATAACAAAATCACTAGAAACCTAATTTAATAAATTCATAAACCCTAAAATTATTATTTACTTAATTTGTTAATTCCTAATTCATTAAAAAATTTCTTAAAATTAATTTTAGAAAATTTTTTAAACACTCTACAATTCCTAAAGAACAATTTTGGATCTATTAATTCTCATGAACACTTTCTTGACATTCTACAATTTCGGATCTATAAAGCACCATGAACAATTACGGATCTATTAATCACCATGAACAATTTCGGATCCAGAACAACAATTAAAAATCATCAAGAACAATTTTGAAGGAAAACTTACATAGTTTTTGCTTTAGTGAACGATGGAGATGATTGATGAGGGATGAGAAGAATCGGCGGTGGAACGGCGTCCAAACGGCGGAGAATCGGCGGTGGAACGGAGGAGAGTTTGATAATTTTTTGTTTTTTTACAGAACTGAGATCGGGGAAGACGAAGACTGTGGATTTAACAAGGGGTCCGACGGAAATCAGACGGCTTTCCGACGGTAATAAAAATTTCCGACGGTACCTCCGACGGTTTTCCCGCTTTGACGAAGATTACGAAGTCTTTTGGCGGCTGGGCAAATTAGGGTTACCGTCGGAATTCCGTCTTAAATGTAAGACGGAATTCCGACGGTAGGGCAAATTAGGGTTACCGTCGGATTTCCGTCTTACATTTAAGACGGAATTCCGACGGTTATTCTTTTAAAAAATTTAGTTGTAAATTTTTTTATATATTTTCTCTTACAAATACATTATTTCTATGAAACATATATATGTGATTTTAAAATTATGTGATTAGGGTGATTAACTTTACAACTTATAATGAACTTTAAAACTTTAAAATCAACTTTAAAACTAAAATTATGTGATTATAACTTTAAAACTTATGATGAACTTTAAAATTACAAATAATGTGATTATAAACCTTATAATGAACTTTTAAACTTTAAAATCAAAAACATCCCAAAAACCGTCGGATTTCCGTCTTAGATTGAAGACGGAATTCCGACGGGTTTGGGATTTTTAATTAAACTACATTTCTTGCTACAATTACATAGAATAAAAAATCCGAAACCGTCGGAATTCCGTCTAAATTTTAAGACGGAATTCCGACGGTTTGGGGTTTTTACGATTTTAAATTTGGGGAAAAAATTTACAAATAATATAACTCCAAAACCGTCGGAATTCCGTCTTAAATGTAAGACGGAATTCCGACGGTTTCTTTCCTTAATCCTTTTAAATATTATCTACAAATTTAAAGTTGATTATAAAGTTTATAAAAATATTAAGTTGTTTGATATAAAAGTATATCATATGGTTTGAAAGTTGATTATAAGGTTTTTAAAAATTAAATTTAAGCTTTGTCAAAATTATATGTCGCTAAAATGTTAATTTGACCATCGCAGTCAAGAAACATAAATATATTAGTACGGCTTCGAAACGTATTACACATATTTAACACCTCTATTTCTCATTCCATAATAGGAATTAAAAAACATGACAACATTATAAAATCGTACAATAAATAGTACGACATTATTTATTATTACTGCAACATAAAGCTTTAGAGGTTTAAATTATTTATTCTTCATCGGAGTCTGGCACTGTTTCATATTCGTACCCAGTAGTTTCTTCATCTTCCTCCTCCATGGTGCATATTTCCGTTGGGTGGTATTCAGCAATCATCGAATTAGCACCGATTATCTGATTCGTAACTGAATATAGTTAAAACCATTCCCAAAAATCATTATAAACGTATGGTGTAACTACCTTAACAATGTTCCGCTCTGTGATATTTAGGTACTTTGGGGTCCTATCAAATCGGCAAACGGTAACATTCTTCAAGATGAATACCGCACCTACACCAGTCATGAGTCTGTACTCGTCATTTTTTAAGATGTTATGGTGCATGGTTCCCTCGATTTTTCCCGAAGGATCTTTTAAGGTTACAAGCAGATCTCCCTGGTCATTGGGGGATAAAGAAGAGAGCATAGCAACAATCTGAAAATTAAATAAAATATAAATACTAGCTTCTCAGATAAAATGTGTCTATAAATTAATGTTAATAAAATTGGACGGAAACCTAAACCTTTTTTATTTTCACAAATTGTGAACGCGGGGATTGAATTTCTGCAACCTGGGTCCAGAATGGTGTGATCCTATTATGATAAGAACCTACATTTATGAATGATAGATTTTGTATTAGTCACCTACGTACATTAATTCAGTTTTGAAAAAGTAAAAATGATAATTAAATATATATATATATATACCTTCCCGGATTATGTAATCGATAGTAGAAGTCCACCGCGGACTACTAAAATCATGGTCGGCTTGTGGTGCCTCGTTAATCACCTCAGAAATAAAATCTTGTGTTGGGCGTGTTTGAGAACTTTCACCTTGCAGCACCTTTGCATCATGAGTCCTCTTGCGAAACAATCCTTGCCGTACGACTTGGCCAGGTCCCGGTATTACGGGCGTTTGGTTCTGCGATTGTTGAGTTGGATGGAGTGAAATTGTCGGTTCACCATCAATAACATTTAAGTTATCGTAAGGAGGGCTTGATGGAACACGAGGTGTGTTGCGAGTGTTTTGACCAGGGGCTCGGTTTTGCATATAGTAATTCCATAGATCATTATTAGCCATTACGCAATAGAATATTTTATGTTATGAGTATGGGTTCAAATTTTTTATGAATGAATGCAGAGCCGGGATGCTTATATAAAACTTACTTATGTCTGTCGGTAATCCGTCGGAAATTCTTCATTACTACTGACAGATGTAGTGCGTCGGAAATCCGTCCATAACCACTGACCAATCAAACTTTGCCGACATCTGATTCCGTATGAATACCGTCGGAAATTCATCATTACTTACGACAGATTTAATGCGTCGGAAATCCGTCCATAACCACTGACCAATCAAACTTTGCCGACATCTGATTCCGTATGAATACCGTCGGAAATTCATCATTACTTACGACAGATTTAATGCGTCGGAAATCCGTCCATACCCACTGACCAATCATACTTTGCCGACATCTGATTCCGTATGAATACCGTCGGAAATTCATCATTACTTACGACATATTTAATGCGTCGGAAATCCGTCCATACCCACTGACCAATCATACTTTGCCGACATTTGATTCCGTATGAATACCGTCGGAAATTCATCATTACTTACGACAGATTTAATGCGTCGGAAATCCGTCCATACCCACTGACCAATCATACTTTGCCGACATCGTGCTGTCTGAATTCCGTCAGTATTCCGGCGGTAACGGCCACTGTATATGATGGAATATCGACGGTTTAGACATATAACGTCTTCTATAAATACTCCCTATCGAGTTTTTTTATGTTGTACAGCTTCAAATTATAAAAAAATGTCTTCCAACTCTCCTAATGAAGACTCAAACACAAAAGGCGTGGCTAATTTTTTCATTGTTCCAAAATACTCGTGGGAATCTGAATCCCTATGCGACGAATTCACTCAGCAAATTCCCACTTACTCATGGGAATTAGATACGTGCTCACCAATCGATGAAGAAGATTCCACAGCAACAGTAGTGCCTGACAGCCAGTTCGCGCCAATAATCCACAACATTTACGATAGGCAGCCACAATGTCTTCATCAAGAGCGGGATACCGAAGGTGAACCACCATGTGACTTGGTGGAAAAGTCAGATACTTACGGTGCAAGTACTTCAAACGTAGGTAAGGATCAGTCGTATGACTTTGAATTCGCGCAAAGCCCGGAACATCCAAACTTAAATTTAGATGTTGATGCAATCAAAAAAGATTTGTGGAACGGTTTTTTAGAATCTCCAACAACGGATCATTACTATAACTTCCAATTCGCCCAAAGCCCAGAAAAGCCAAACATAAATGTAGACGTTGATGCAATAAAAAGTGAATTGTGCGACGGATTTGTAGATTCTCCAAGAAAGAAAAAAAAGGGAAAGAACATCATGAAATGGTTTTAACAAATGGTAAGTTCGGAGTGGAAACAGACATCTGATAGTCCTTTGGGGAGGTTATTGTGGACTTGTACCATAATTGTTAGGTGTTAAAAATTTGCAATTCCTTATTGTACTTTTTTAAATTCGTAACTAAAAATACATGTTTCATTGTTTAATGTTTTATTGGAGTTGCAATACTCAGATTTTCGTCCACAATCGTCCACAAATGTGAGAGACTAACATGAATAAGCACAACTAATATTTATTCTGAATCTCCGGTAGAACCATCACTGGGGATTGAGTCTGAATCGTCGTCAAATTCTCCCTGTGTTTCCTCTTCGTCCGAATGCACTAGATCATCCCCGACATAAGTGACATCAACGACAAGGTCAATGTTATTCATCTCCTCAATAGGTGACATTTGTACACTTCTCGATGGTTGTAGAGCATCTTGTTCTGGAACGCCATAGATTTTGCCTCTGGGGTTTATTGGAGTTACTGTGACCCACGGATCTGTACGGTAGGCAACTCGAGGATATGGAATGTAGCAAACCTATTAAAATTAGTGGATATTGTTATTATACATGAACAAGAAACCTTAAGTATGAGTACATAGGTAAACATATTAGTGTAAATATTGATACCTGGTCTGCTTGAGACGCAAGGATAAATGGATCATAATACTGCAATCTGCGGCTTGAATTTATCGAAATAACACCAAGCTGGTCGACTCGAACCCCTCGACCATTGGATGGATCATACCAATCGCACATAAATACAATGCACCTCAAGTTCACCATTCCAGGATAACGGATTTCCAAGATTTCTTTTAAAATCCCATAGTACATGGTATCACCGGATTGCGCCGAAATACCATAGTCCGAAGTTGATCTTTGACGTCCTTCCTCATGGATCCTGAACGAATATCCCCTAGTGCAAAACTTGGGATATGAAATCGCCGTGCTGCGTAAACTATAAGAAACCTCCACTAACCATGTCGGGACTGATTGATCAGTTGATCTACTATCGGAAACCTAAAAATTATATTCGTAATATCTAATAAGTAAAAAATGAACGTGCAAACATATATGCAAAAGTAAGCGTAATTAATTATATTAACTTACATAACATTTCAACCAGTCCGCAAATTCTTCATCTTTCAATACAGCAAGTTCGGCATCTGTCTTACCATAATGGTAAGCACGTGCAAGAGACATGTATATCCTGTAACATAACAGTCGTTAGTTGATGAAGGCAAATAATTCCAGACATTTAGTTTAATAACTGAGATACCTTTCGTACTCCAACATTTCGTCACAGTTTCTGAGGATATACGTATGCAGATGTGTGACCTCCTGTGCAGATAGTGTGCGTTTCTTTCGTTTTCCACTTGCTCGACCAACTTGGGCAAACAACTCAGGAACAACCACGTCATAGACTGCTTTCTCACCTCCATCATCATGTCGGGCAGGGCGTCTTGCCTTAGTACTAACTTCCCGTGGAAAATAACATTCGGCAAATTGTGAGACTTCCTCGTTTAGGCTTTGTGCGACAATAGATCCCTCAACTTTGCTCAAATTTTTGACCTTTTTCTTGAGGTGGAACATGTAACGCTCGAACGGATACATCCATCGGTATTGAACAGGGCCTCCTAAGGCTGCTTCTCGTGGGAGGTGAATTGGGAGATGTTCCATAACGTCAAAAAAAGATGGTGGAAATATCTTCTCAATATTACAAAGGAGTACTGGGATATTGGCCTCCAAGTTACGTATCCCGTGGACGGTAAGCGTTCGTGAACATAAATCTCGGAAGAATGCACCAACTCCTACAAAATAAAATTAAACAAGTTAGTACATATATAGTAATATAATGATAGACATAGACTAATGGGAGTAACAAATATACCTCCTATTGCTTGGTGGATAGGTTCTGGAAGAAGATATGCAAATACAAATGGAAGAAGACGCTGCATCACGACATGACAATCATGACTCTTCATTCCTATAAACTTCCCTTCCGTCGAATCCACGCAGTTACCTAGGTTAGATGCATAGCCGTCTGGAAATTTTACAAAATTTTTGAACCATTCAAAAAATACTTCTTTCTTCCTAGCGTCTAACCGGTACGCAGGCATAGGCAATCTACCGTTCAAAACATGAAGAGATGGCCTCGTACAAATCGATGGCAAGTCGATTCTAGACTTCCAATTGTCTTTGGTCTTTCCTGGGACGTTTAATACGGTGTTCATGATGTTGTCAAAGAAATTCTTTTCCACATGCATGACATCTATATTATGCCGCAGTAGATGATCTTTCCAGTACGGTAAATCCCAAAAAATACTCTTCTTGTGCCAATTGTGATATTCCCCACAACCGTCGACTGGGTAATGACCATTTCCCCCACATTCAGGAGTTCGCTCTGCACCAAAATCTCGTAATTGTTCCAATATGCTATGACCATCTATCTCAGGAGGTGGACCATGAAACACTCGTACATCCGTCTTGAAATGTCGTTTAGACTTACGATATGGATGATTGGGCGGCAAAAAACACCTATGGCAATCAAACCATGAAGTCTTCCTGCCGTGCTGCAATTGGAAAGCTGAAGTATTGTCTTGGCAATAAGGACATGCCAATCGTCCATGCGTTGACCATCCAGATAACATACCGTATGCCGGAAAATCGCTTATGGTCCACATAAGAACCGCACGCATGGTGAAATTCTGCTTCACTGAAACATCATAAGCCAGAACACCATGCTCCCATAACATATGCAACTCATAAATCAATGGTTGGAGGAATATATCGAGCGACCGTCTTGGATGCTCTGGCCCGGGAACTAGAATTGAGAGAAACAGGAACTCGCGCCGCATGCACAAAGATGGAGGCAAATTGTAAGGTGTCACGATGACCGGCCACAATGAATATTTCCTTCCATGCTTGCCAAACGGGTTGAAACCATCAGTGGATAAGCCTATGTATACATTCCGTCGTTCACCGGCAAAATCTGGATACAGTGATTGAAAGTGTTTCCACGCTTCCGCGTCAGAAGGATGCGTGATATCTCCATCTTGACTATGCTCGGCATGCCATCTCATAGCCGATGCTGTGCGGTTTGATTCGTACAGCCTCTTCAACCTCTCCGTTAAGGGTAAATACCACATTCGTTTGAATGGAATCTTCACCCTGCCACTTGTATCCTGAAAACGGGGTTTGCGGCAAAATTTACATTTATTTCGGTTCTCGTCTTCTCTCCAGTATATCATACAGTTGTCGATGCAGACATCTATAACCTGGTAGGGCAAACCAAGACCGGCAACAAGTTTTTGTATCTCGTAGTATGATCCGGGGGCCAGATTATCTTCTGGCAAAATATCTTTCACGAACTCGGCGACAGCATCCACACATTCTTCGGACAAATTGTAATCAGTCTTTATGTTCATCATCCTAGTAGCAGACGATAACGGTGAATGGCCATCCCTACAACCGCTGTATAGTGGTTGCTTTGATGCGTCTAACAACTCGAAAAACCTTCGAGATTCTAAATTAGGCTCTTCACCCCTATCACCCTCATACCCACCCGACTGCATATTATTCTCTCTATACGCATCATTAACCATCGCAACCGTACTTACCCCAACATCTACTTCCGTTGTACGTTCCCCTAAGACATCAGGAAAATAAGGTTGATTGCTACTAGTACTACCATATTCATAATTCCTTTCTCCATGTAAATACCAAACCTTATATCCCGGTCTAAAACCATATCTATATAAGTGATTCCAAACATTATGAACGGCAACACTAATTCTATTACAGCAATTAGAACAAGGACATTTAATATCCTGACCTTTTTTTGCTGCGTCTACATTACTGGGTAAATTCATGAACTCCCATAATCCTTGAGCGTACTCGTCCCTTAATAAATCCGAGCCCTCTTCCGTCATTGGCTCGTCCATCCATGCCCGAAAATATGAACTCATCTTTATATTTTTTTTTTTTGTCGAAATTTTTATCTGATGGAATTGAATGAACCGTTTTGCAAACTTATGTATAATAGATTTCCGTCAAGCCACCGTCGGACTTCCGTCAATATGTCCGACATATGACCCTGCCACATCCCATCGGCCACCGCAGACGATATCTCAACCACTCAAACTTTGCCGACATCGTAAACCGTCGGAATACCGTCGGAATACCGTCCTAGTTTCCGACATATATAAGCCGTCGGAAATAAGTCCGATGACTCAGACGTCGCCGACATCGGAAATTTTTACTTCCGTCCGATTTCCGTCGATGTGGCGTCGCCATTTTGCGACAGAAAAAAAATCCGTCTCTATTCCGTCGGTTTTTCCCGACGGACAAAAAAGCCGTCGGGAAAAACCGACGGAATAGAGACGGATTTTTTTTCCTCGAGAACCCGTCGGGATTCCGTAGGAGTTACCTGACGGAATTCCGACGGAAATAAATGTCCGTCGGAAATCTGCCTGTTTTCTTGTAGTGTTTGTTACCTAAAGGTTGTTTTTACCAAATAGTTAAATGTTCTACCGAAGAGGCTCTACATCGGGCTAAGGCGCTGATCAACATCGAATCCAGTTTGTTACTAATTGTATTTATAATATTTATCAAGACCTTTTATTTGATTCTTGATGGTATCTACGGTGAAAAGGTTGAGTATTCGAGTTTAACCACCAAAGACCAAACAGAAGAGGATGGTCAGGACGAACAACAAGAAATGGAATCGTTGAAGAAAATAAGTTATTTACGTTTTGTTCAAATGGGTAAACTCAATGTATCGTCATCGAACTTTTATACGTGTGAAAATGTTGTAATTGGAAAGTTTGGACCTTTTATTGTTATCTTTTTCACAACGACCTATTTAAATGTTGGTAGTGGGATTTTAATGAAGCCATAAACAATATCTCATTTTACCCCATAATAAGATCGGGATGTCAGTCAAAAACCACAAACAACCAAATTACCAAGTATGGGATAAAGTGACGTAGTATATTTTAACAAAATTTTCAAAAACTTTTTTTTTTCCCAACAAACTCCATATATTAAATCACATTTGGTCGGTAGAAATATCTCTAATTCGGGTACATTCTACCGACTCGTCGAGATCTACATGGGAAAAAACATGGTTACGTGTTCGTGCCGCTTTTGCAAGGGCATCAGCACGGACATTACAAGAACGAGAAATATAAACTAGTTGAAAGGAAATAAAAAGTTCTCTAAGTTCTGCGAGGAAATCTAGCTCAGACTGGAAAGCTGGCCAATCTATCGGATCGTCGATCATCGTCAAAAGATTTGAGCAATCCGTCTCAAATCGGCCCCTAGGTACACGTTTCTGAATAAGACACTCCATCGCCCAGAGGAGTCCCTCAAACTCTGCATGTAAATCTGAAAGACTTCTTCGGCATCCCTGCTTGTCGGTGTGTATTTGACCTGATACGTCAGTGAGACACCATCCGAGACTGCTAGTGGGCCCTTGGTTTGCCCAAGATGCGTCCACTTGGCAGATCGGAATATGTGGGTGCTCGGATCGGATGATATCTCTATTCTCGGTAGTATCTCCTTCCTCTCCTTCGTCTTCTTCTCTAGCTAAGTTCGCACATCGCCAACTTTCTTCCTCTAACTAAGCTATTTGGATCGTAGTCGCGGCTGATACATTCTTGCCATTGAAGAGTTGTCGTTCCTAGCCTTCCAAATGAACCAAATGATCCACGGGAATGTATCCCTTTGTGGTTTGGGGAGACCCCTTTCTTTTGCCCTCCAAAATAAGAAATCCATATTTTGGTAAAGGGATGTACACGGGAAATAACCCGGAAGGGACGGATAGTCCGATAAGGCCCACACCTGCAAAGCCGGGGGACACTCAAAAATCATATGGTTAATTGTTTCTTCTGGTGCACCACATCTGGGGTAACTCTTGTCATTTCCACAGTATCGGTAAATCAGTCGTTGGCAAGTGGCTATACACCCAGTTAAGGCTTGCCACATAAAGTGTCGAAGCTTTCCACGGGTCTTAATTTTCCACACTTGGCTAAGCAGACCCGTAATGCTAGGCTCAGAAACCTGTTGGGGTTGTAGACTTCTCTGGTTTGTGTTGTATAGTAACTCGTATCCTGATTTAACAGTATACATTCTTGATTTTGTATAACTCCACGCAAAACCGTCTAGATTGAAAGTTCTACTAGGTTTCAACCCTAGAATTAGGGCGACATCCTCGGGGTGGAATAATTCCCGGATTTTTGTGTGATTCCACTCTGGTGAGTTGTGTAGCATGAGGTCTTTAACCAGGAGATGGGGATCTCGTCGGATATGTCTATCAATGCGTCTTGGTAAACGAGCCGGTTTGTTTGGAATCCAAGGTTCACTCCAAGTCTTGGTATTACACCCAGAGCGTATAGTCTTCTGAAGGCCAAGTCTAAGCAGAGGTTTACCCGCCATGATGTTAGTCCAACCATACGAGGGGGATCTGGGCTTACGATCAACCATCGGGGATGATTGGTGGTAGTATCTTCCACGTAATACTCTAGCTAGGAGAGATGTTGGAAAGTGGATCAATCTCCACAATTGTTTTGCAAGGAGTGCTAGATTGAACTCGTGAAGATCTCTGAATCCCAGACCGCCTGCGTCTCGAGAAGTACAAATCTTATCCCAGGCGATCCAATGTAGTCCTCTACTATTTTGGCGGGAACTCCACCAAAAATTGGATATAGCGCTCCCGAGTTTATCTGTGATACCCTAAGGGAGTAGAAAACACGACATAACGTATGTCGGAAGGACTTGGGCCACTGACTTGACTAGAACCTCTTTCCCTCCTTTGGAAAGGAATTTTGAAGACCAAGTATTGATACGGTTATTTAGGCGACCTTGAACATAGGCGAATACTTTATTCTTAGAGCCACAAATTTGTTCTGGTAGCCCTAAGTACATGCCCATACCTCCTTCGCTTGTTATGCCAATGGCTCTCTTGATTTCTCTTTTAATCTGATGATCAACTCGATTCCCAAAAAAAAAAAAGATTTATTGGGATTTAATTGTTGGCCAGATGCATCGCCATAAGATTTGATAATTTTCAAGATCTCTGCACATTGCAGGACGTCTGCTTTACAGAAAAAGAGACTATCGTCAGCAAAGAGGAGGTGAGAAACTCTCGGGCTTGCTCGAGCAATTCGTAATCCTGTAATACGAGATTCTTCCTCTGTTCCTTTGAGCAGGGAGATGAGAGCTTCTGTGCATAGTATAAACAGAAAAGGAGATAGGGGATCTCCTTGTCTAATTCCTCGGGTCGGTTTAATTCTTCCTTTCGCCACTCCATTTATCAAAACTTGATACGATACTGATGATATACAGAACATGAGACATTTGACCCATTTTTCTGAAAATCTCAGTTTTAGCATAACAGCTTCTAGGAAACTTCATTCTACCCGATCGTAGGCTTTACTCATGTCAGTCTTCATAGCCATGAAAGTTTCTCTACAGCTTTTATTGGTCCTTAGGGCATGAAAGTTCTCTGAGCGAGTAAAATATTATCCGTTATTTGACGTCTAGCCATAAAGGCCGACTGTGTCTCCGAAATTAGGTTTGGGAGGGTCTTCTTTAACTGGTTACATAGAATCTTTGATATGATCTTGTAGCTGACATTGCACAAGCTGATTGGTCTGAATTCTGTCATTGCCCGCGGTCTGTTTATTTTTGGAATAAGACAGATGTTTGTTTGATTCAATCTTGGATCAAAGGATCCCGTGCTGAAGAAGTCTTTCACAAGTTTTATTATGTCTTGGCCCACCACATGCCAGAATCTCTGATAAAATCGGCTTGTCATACCGTCGGGTCCCGGGGTCTTGTCTGGGTTGATGTTGAATAAGGCTGCTTTTATTTCGGCTTATGTCGGGTCGATCGTGAGTCGATCATTCTCAGTCTCTGAAACCTTCTCGGCAACATACCGGAGTGAGTCTTCCAAGTTTTGAGGCTCTGAAGTGGTGAACAATGTCTCAAAATAATCTGTTGCAACTTTTGTGACTCCTTTTTCATTCTCCACCAGATGGCCATGCTTGTTCTTTAAGCTGATTATGCGGTTTCGAGCTCTTCTTTGTTTTGTGGTGGCATGGAAGAAACTTGTATTTCGATCCCCATAGCAACGCCAAGTGACTCTACTCTTCGAGTGCCAATATATTTCTTCTTCTCGAAAGGCGTGGAGGAGATTTCTTCGGATTTCTTCCACTTCCTCTAGGGTGGAGTCATCATCATCGTTAGCTCGGTCTAGTTGATCTTTAAGCTCCTCAATTAGTTTGGCTGAGTTAATTAGTGATCGTCGTTTTCCTCCATCTCGAAATGTGTGACCGGCATGAGGATTTTCAAAAACTCCTTGTAAGGAGTCAGTTATCAATATTATTAAAATTCAAACACGACAAAACTACTCCCACAACGTCCACCATAGGCCAAATGCAAATTTCTTTTTAAAATCTGATTTATTATTACAAAGCCAAATCAATAAAAACGACAAGAACATCTTTAACATCAATAGTGTAAAACATAACAACTATACTCAACAGTAGCATCACCGAGATTAATCCACTTTAACCCACTTTAACCGAGCTTCGACATAGCCTCTAGCAAATCGGAAAAGTCCACTTCCTCCAACGATCGGCATCTCTTTAACTTTCAATACCGCCGTGTTCCGACCAAGAATCGTGATCGTACTTCCTTTATATTTCCATGTCTTAAAAACAAATTTGTTTTTAGCCATCAAAAACCTTAACCCCTTTTGGGCCACTCCAGCGTAAAAGCCTTGAGCTTGACCCAACACCGTGGAGTTGAACGGAACTTTCGCTGTCAAAGCATTGTCGACCACGAAGATTCCTCCGAAGGTGGAAGTGTTTGTAACCGGTGGTTAAATCATGATGGAGGTTGGGTTTGGACCACTTAAGATGTCTTGCCAATAGACTTTAAAATGTGTTAGTTCTCTTTCTTGTGGAGACCAAGAAGTGCTTGCAAAGTTTTCTCCGCCATCTTAGGCGAAAGAAACGGTGGCTAGGAGGAGGATTTGGATGGCGAGGAAGAAAATGAGTTTAGCCATGTGTTTGTTCTTTTGGTTTCGGTTTAGGTTTACTGGTGTATAGAGAGCAAGAAGGTGGGTGATGCTATTTATACATGTCAAGTTTTTGATATATTTTCTAGAAGAAATGATTTGAGATTGTTAAATTTGAGAATTCGTTATTACTTAAAGAAAGAATATTGACTAGGGAATGAGCAAACATTTTTATTTATTTACAAAAACTCAAATTATAGTAAACAGAGGAAGTATGATAAATCATAAATGTGTGTGAAAGTGATATCAAAATCATTTCGCATGATTTACGGTGGAGTTATACTAAAGAAACTTCTTGTATGATATATATGCCTTACCTACGACGACTATGATCATGCATTGTATGGTATCAGTGTATTTGACTAGTAATATTTCGTTAACTATTGCACCGATTTGATCTCAATGTTTTGCTTGAAAGTTTCAAATCTCCCAAGATCTCTTTTTAAAAATATGGTATTGTTGTTAAAAAGAAAATTATTGATATTCTCTCGATAGATGAGCTAATTTTTTCCGGATCAAATTGGTAGTCATAGTTTTTTTTTCTTAAATGAGAAAGGTTGAATAGTTTATTACCGATCCACGATTCAAGTTTTTTTTGAAATTTCCTGCATCAGTTTATCTCTATCCGGAATAGAATGATATTCAATTATAGTACCAACAATATGAAAAAGATTATGCACCGTTTTATTATTACTGAATAAATTATTAGCCCATTACTAGATTAAAATGTTGTATTTTTACTTTTCTTTAGTCAGATTTATAGACATGTGGGTTATGCTTGTCATTTTCTTTGCACTATATTTTTCACGCATTTGCCTTATTCGTTTTCTCTTGTTTACTTCGAAAAGTTTCATATTTTACCTTTTCAGTATATGACGAAAATATAATGCCATTCTTAATACCTTTTTCGTCCAATTATGGACCCTTTAATACGTTTTAGATAATCAAAAGTTAAAACTATTTTATTAAAAAAAAAAAAACTATTTAGTGGCAAATGAAAGTTAAATGAGTTTCTCCTATCAGTATACTAGCAACGTAGGCACTAGGCAGTATATACGTAGGTAGAAGAAGTTTATCTTTTTTCTTAACTTGAAAATCCATAAACCACTCTTTCTTAATAATATGATTAATCTCGCTCTTCTTTCGATCAAGAGGAGTAATATGGAAGTTAATATGTCGGTGTATTTTAATTATTTTTAGCAAATGAAGAGTTTACGAAGAGTCAGAAAAAGGAAGTCAACAGAAAAGTCAAAATGTGACTCCATGCGCATGACATGAAACAATCCCACACGCACCACAGAGCGCTTGAGGCGAAAATCCGTGGACTTTATAAAACTACTGATACTATTTGACTTTTCCGCATAAATGAGAAAATGAGGGCATCGAAAACGCGTGAATAAGAGTTTCTTCTTTTTTCGTCTCTTTTTGTTTTTGTCACAAATTTACAATAATATTATAATAAAGTTCGTCGACGATAATATTGAATAACAAGTGCTTAATTGTATTTTAGAATACACCAATCAAATGATTAATCCAATAAAAAAGGATTCACTGTAATTTTAAAATACAAGTAAAACACTTTATTTTTCTATGTAGTCAAAAGTACAAGTAAAACATTGATAATATGAAAATGAATGGTACTAGAATACGTTATAATATGGATTTAATATATTTGGACTATTGATCATATCTCTAGTTTAGTAATATAAAAATGCTGATACAAACTAAAAAAGTTTCTTCTCTCTTTGGTTAGTGTTATATACTGAATATGAGGTAGTCCTACAAAAGATTGAATGGTCAAAGCTGTCCATTAACTCACATATATTTAATCATAATGCAAAAAAAACTATCTTCCTCTTCTCACTGTTAAGTAACAAAACATAGGGCTGGGCACGAAGCAAATATCCGGAAAAATGCAGGTATTCGCAATCCGCTCCGTCCAACACGGATATTTGATTTTTCGATCCGATCCGATCCGTTAGTTTTTGGATATCCGTAAATTCGGATATCCGAATTTTTTCTTATTATCCGCGAATATCCGATCCGATCCGTTATAAGTCAAATATTCAAAAAATTTCACGAATATCCGCGATCCGCGATCCGATTCGTTAAAAATACTTTAGAAACTCAAAACTCAAAAAAAAAAATTAAATACATAGACTAAGTTAAATATATGTATCTGAGTCGGATTAGGTAATCTCTTGACGTTAACGGCGATGCTTGGTGGAGACTCGGCGTGATAATGTCGGAGTTGTTCTGGTGAAGACGACCATTGTTTAGCCTTCAGCCACGTGTGCCAACGTGCTGCTTAATGCATAATTGTTATCTTCTTTGAAATGAGGCTTTATTGGTTGTAATAAGCTCTCGGTTTTCATCATGTATTGGGCCTTAGGCCTTCTTCTATGAAATAAAGTTGTCGTTAAAAAAAAAAAATGTACATGTATCTATATCTATGGACATATTATATATACATATGTATATAATAATACGGATCGGATCAGATAATGACCTTTTCTAAAATATGATTTGTGATTTGCTTTGTTTTTTACGGATCGCCCAATTTAATATTTGCTTTGCTTCGAAACTTTACGGATATTCGATTTTTTTGGTTCGGATCGAAACGAATCGCGGATCGAATCGGATTTAACGGATTTTTTGCCCAGCCCTAACAAAACACACTAAAGAAACAAAAAAAAAAGCGATTTGGAAGCTCAAATACTAATTACGTTCTACTATCCGCAGATGCAACACATTGCCAAAAGGAATTAACAAAATACTAATTACGTTCTGCTATCCGCAGGTGTAAACGTTGTTGGAGAATTCTTTGGAAGCGTCGTCAGAAAAGATTTGTTGCTAATGGGGGGAGGTGGTGTTAGCCGGATTCCAGATTCCTTGATAGGCCGAGGTAGTCTCCACAACATGAGTATTGGTCGCTTTACCGTTGCAGCTACTTTTGTTTATGTTTATGTTTTTTTCATGTATGTTTTGCTAGAAACTTATTATGTACTTGTACTATTTAGTTTCGTAATCTCTGGTTTCTTCTAAATCACATCTCTAATTAGTTACCTGATTAAAGTCACTGTTTTCAAACATATTTGCAAATCTTCAGCGTTTCCGATTTTGATATTCACGGTGGATATGTTACCTCTGACATTAGATTTTCACCATCATATTGAGAATCGAGCGAACACGATTGAATCTGTCTTGGAGATTTGATCTACAGAGGATTAAGATGATGCGATTGTAGTGGAATGAATTTGAAGAATTATGCAACGGCTTTTTTATTGTTATCATAATAAATACTCGATTAATGAAGGTTAATTAGCCATGTGAAATGCCGTCGTTGCAGTTTTCAAAAAGAAAGAAAGTTACTTTTATTGAAGTTAAACTTGATTTTGGGTTCTGCTTAATTATGAGTTCATGATCCAAATATGATATTTGGACCAAGCCCAAAATTAAGCCTAAGTTCTAGAATTTTCAAGAGATACTTAGGAAGGTTATCACCTCCTTAAGTGTTTCTAGAGAATTCTTGAAAATAAAGATATGTAAATAATGGTGTAAAAAAATCTAGAAAGTTATAAGATAAGGAGATAATAATCTAGATGTTATAGAGAATTCTAGAGACTTGTAAAATATCTAAGAAGTAAAGAAATTAGTAGAATACTCTAGAACTTTTGTGAGAGATCTTTGGGAGGCTATAAATACCTCCTCACCCCTTCTCATTTGTAACAACAAGAACATAAGAAAGTTGAACAAGTGAATAAAAAATAAGTTCAAAGAAAGAGTGTTCCAATTCATAAGTTCTCTAATTTTCTCTAAAGAGTTTTTCAAGTATTCTCTAAAAGTCCTTCCATATTTCTTCATCATACTTAGAGGGTCAATTGTTTATTTCGGGTTTCTCGGGGTTGTACGGTCTTGGGCTAGTGCTAAGCACTATCAAGGGAGGTTTCTTTACATGGTATCAGAGCCATTCTAATTGTGCTCATCAAGATCGGGTTTTAGAGAGCTCGGGTTTACTCTAAGTATGGAATCAACGGGTTGTGTTATTGGATTGGGTATGGAGATCTTAAACCAATCTAACTACCGGTTATGGAAGTCATGTATGGAGTCATACTTGGTTAGTGAGGACTTATGGGATGTCGTCGGCGGTAGTAGCACAATACCACCAAGGGGAGCTGCTGCGACAGCGAAAACGACAAAAGAATAAACACGAAAGAATGCCAAGGCAGAGTTTGCTTTAAAGAGGTCAATATCCTCAGGAGTATTTGAGCATGTCTCAAGGTGCAATTCCGCTAGCTCTATTTGGCGGGCGCTAGATCAATTGTTCAACAAGAAGAATGAAGCTCGACTACAGTTGTTAGAGAATGAGCTGGCGAATGCGAAGCAGGGGGAGTCTACAATCTCAGAGTTCTTCATTAAGGTAAAGAACCTTTGCTCTGAGATTAATTCTCTTAATCCGGAGGAGTCAATCTCGGAGGCGAGGTTAAAACGGTCTAATATTCGAGGTCTACGATATGAGTATACACCGTTTGTGACTTTGGTTCAAGGATGGCCTACACAACCTTCCTTGGAGGAGTTTGAAAATTTATTAGCTTCGCAAGAATCCTTAGTCATGCAAATGGCGGGTGTTAAAGTCCACGATGACTCGGGAAGTGCTTTTGTAGCTCGGAGACAACAGAGCTTCAAAGCTAAACATAATGATAATCATGGAAGAGAAGGATCGTCCGTGGGAGATAAGAAGCGATTCAAGTGCTACCGGTGTGGGAAACTTGGGCATTTTAAAAAGGATTGTCGAGTCAAGCTGAAGGAAATAAATATGGCGGAATCAAAAGGTCACACTGAAGACGAAGAATGGGGAAAGTGTTTCACGGTGGAGGCTGCATCTTCAGGTACATCCACAACTAAAACTTTGGAAAATAATTGGATAGTGGATTCGGGTTGTAGCTATCATATCACCGGAGACGAGAAGTTATTTTCTAGTCTTCAGAATAATGATGGGAAAGATGCCATTATTACCGCGGATAATTCAGTCCACCGAGTTGAAAAGGAAGGTATTGTTGTCATTAAAGGAGATGATGAAAGTCCAATCACACTCAAGAACGTGTACCATGTTCCTGGAGTTAAGAAGAACCTTCTCTCTGTGGTGAATACGGTAGACTCGGGTAACTACGTTCTATTTGGCCCAAGAGACGTTAAGTTCTTAAAGAACATTAAAGAGCTAAAGGCAGATGTGGTTCACACTGGAGCACGAGTTAAAGATTTATATGTCTTATCGGCCGCAAACACTTATATGGAGAAGATGAGTGCCAATGACAATGCCTATATATGGCACGCTCGACTTGGTCATATAAATAGGACTAAGCTGAAAGTCATGGTGAATAAGGATTTGGTAAATGGGCTCCCAAAGTTGAAGATTCAAGATGAAGGAAAGCTTTGTGAAGGATGTCAATATGGAAAATCACACAGACTTCCATTTGAAAACTCTACTTCACGGTGTAGTGCTCCGTTAGAGAGGATCCATAGTGATTTGATGGGTCCAACGAGAACATCCTCCTATTCCGGGTTTCGCTACATGTTATTGTTCGTTGATGATTTTTCACTGTACACCTGGGTATACTTTGTGAAAGAAAAGTCAGAAGTATTTTCCAGGTTTCAAGAATTCACGATTACCGTGGAAGGCGAGTTGGGTTGGAAAATAAAGACTCTAAGGACGGATAATGGAGGAGAGTTTATGTCAAAGGAGTTTCTCTCTTTTTGTCGAGACCGTAGCATCAAGAGAGAGTTTACATGTCCATATACACCTCAATAAAATAGAGTAGCAGAGAGAAAAATCAGACATCTAAGCGAGACATGTAGAAGTTGGTTACTCACCCCTTCTCATTTGTAACAACAAGAACATAAGAAAGTTGAACAAGTGAATAAAAAATAAGTTCAAAGAAAGAGTGTTCCAATTCTTAAGTTCTTTAATTTTCTCTAAGAGTTTTTCAAGTATTCTCTAAAAGTCCTTCCATATTTCTTCATCATACTTAGAGGGTCAATTGTTTATTTCGGATTTCTCGGGGTTGTACGGTCTTGGGCTAGTGCTAAGCACTATCAAGGGAGGTTTCTTTACAGCTTTGCATAGTAGTCGAACTCAAGACTTTAAAATCAAACCAGGCTTATATACCACTGGACTGTTGTAACTTGGTAGTTTTATATGTAAACATCCTCTATATAACTTAATTAGTAAAATCAACGTGATCTAAGTGAAAAAAGTATACGTACATGTGGTTTACACATGTAATAACTACCAAATACTCATTTAATGTGTTGCTTGCTAATCAAGATTGATTGGCAACATATACTTGTGAAGCTTAAACCATGGATTGGATATTGATTGTAAGCTGAAATCAACAGATATAAAACACTGGCAATCAAATTTTCTTTGAATGCCGAGTCTCGGGGGTAATGTGTAGAAATACTATTAATAAGAGAATCTATACTGTCGTGAGGGCCATCGAAGGAATGTTTTACAATTGTAATAGAACCAAGAAAAAGAGAAATTATTAAGTCAACAAAACTTGTTATTGTTTGATTTGTTCCTTCACTGGAGCAGATGGATTATTTTATTTCATATTTTTCCCCTCAGAAAAAAAAGATTATATCATTTGGTAAAATCTCTTATATTTAATATTGACAATTATACTAAATATAATTGTTGTATTCCTTAGTTTTCTTCTTCAATAGACACATTTTTGTTGTTAGTCAAGACCTTTTTTGCGATTTTTTAGATTGTAAATATACTTCTTGTTAATCTCCATTTTGTGTCTTGGTTGCAATCGTTGGAGGACTCTTATGCTTCGCTCAATTTCTTTTTTCCTTATCCGAGAAACCCCGTCAATTGGTATTTTCTATCGAAATTTCATTAATTTGTGTTACACTTGGGTATTACAAACAGGATCATGAGAATTTATCGGTCTATTCTTGTGCTTAGACAGGCCTTCATCAAATAGGTATTTCCATTTCTAACGTTAAACCCCCATTCTAGCCACTTGTTTAATAATATGTAAACTTTGGTTCTACCATCGTAATAACATTGGGGTTAGTAAACATATGGTTGGTACTAAGAATATAGTTTTAGGATTCAAATGATGGTATGTAGTAACAAAATCAAAGAAAATAGAATATCCTTCAAAGATCAAGGAAGGCTATACTACGACAAGATGGTTTGCAAGATCGAAGAACATATTCTTTTCTGAATCAAATCCAAAATGCCCTTTGAGTTGTCTTTGCACGCTCAAGCCCTATCTTCAGGTTAGCTTTTTATTTTAAAAAAAATCAGAAAATGAGTCATAAAGTTTTGACATGATGGCCATTTATTTTACACATGAACGTCAAATTCATTGAGATGTATTGTCGTTTCAAATAAGTAAAATTGAAAATGTATTGTCGTTTCTGCTTTGGTCGTGACCTCGACATCTTTCAGGGACAAGATATCTTTACTCAGATAAGGAGTTAAACTAGCACCATCAGCTACAAAGACCACAAGGTTTTTCTTAAAGGTAAGTTCAGAGCTCAGTTCTCTTCTCAGCAAATTCTTATCGACTAGTAAATATAAAGCTCAATAACAGTTCAACATCATGTTGGCCAATATGTGATCATGTCACTCCAAGGATTATCTCTTTACGTGGAGGTTTCACACAACAACCGGCAACGCTTAGTTAGGTGTTGAAACATATATGTTGCCTTAGCTTATATATATATAGCCAAAATATGTAAATTTCTGTTAGTGTTAATTTTCGTTGTTCAATTACACTATGAAGAACATCAACCTCCTCATACGTTTAGATCATTGTTTATATGTTACTATGTTTGCGAATCAGTTGTTGGTGAATGGAGGCAGGGTATTCAAACGTAATGTTGTGTACAATACTTGGGTTAGAAGCGACCACACAAGGAGAAGCTTAACATTCCAATGTAAAGAGCTGAAATTTTTTCGATTTGGACAAAGATAATGACTAAACTTCCTCCAATCGTACCATCTTTACACCAAAAGAGTAATATTTGTTCATATGGGAAATAAGGTGTAATGCTAATAAAAAACGAAAATTTTTTTAGATAACTAAGAAACAAACAGCATTTTTAACCTAACACCAAACTTCATTTTGTGAAAATCGTCTCAAGTTCAACATCTCATTTGGTGAACCAATACGACTTATTCGTTAATTGTAAACAAAATTTAATTAGAATGGTTACTGCTATGAAAGTAGATTATTCCTAGTTTGGAGTTCCATGCTCTAAAGTTAGTGTTTCATTTCGACCAAAGATAAAATAAGATAGTGTTTCATCTGATTTTTGGATTATTGTTTGATTGTTAGCTCATTCTTTATCAAGATGTAAGGACTTTGTCTTATTTATTTTGTTTTGCATTTTTTCATTTTAAACTTAGTCAGAAACAAGAATTTTTTTTTTTTACAATTCAGTTTGTTTGACGCTCTCTAGTACACAAGTTTTAGTCTCTTTGATCGACCATTATACTCTTCGGTGTTTCATGCACTAGTGATTGATTATTTAAGACTTTATAAATGTGAACCTTCGCTCGCCTAGCTGTATGCATCTTCGACTCTAAATGTAAACTTAGACACATAAGTTAAACATGGTTAACTAATTGTGTTCTTTCTAGTTTTGATTTGGGTTTCTTTGAACTACAAATCCGTGTGCAAGTGAGGAATTAGTGAGTTGGATATATTTTCTTTTGTTACTAATATTTGTATCAAATTTGTTGTTGTGTAAAATTTCATATTGAATGGTTAGAATGAACAAAAATTCGTATTTTTGAAGATGTGAAGTTTGGGTTGGAGATTTGTCTTGTTTAAAATAGTGCCTATAAAACGTCGCATTTTGCAATAACCAAAAGATAAAACGACAATATGTTTTTAATGTTGCATTTATCTCTCTATCTTGTTTTTCCCCCCTTACTAATATGAGTGGTTGGACCACATAACATAACATCAATGTGCGCACGATTGAAACTGAAGGACTTCTCAAGGTCCGGAAACCAGACAGTGGCTGTAATATAGTTATGCTAGATTTTATTCGACTGATCTTTCTACTGAAGTATAGAGAATGCATTAGAAACAGAAAGAAAGATAGTTTTACAGACATAAAGCAATCATAAATCATGACCATATATATAAGCCACTAAGTCCTCAGTTACCAATATTCATCACCATTCCATAAGAAAGAGAGCAAAATACCTAAAAATAAAGCAGTAAAGAGTGCATAACATATCTGACCCAAAACAGGGAGATCCCACAAAGATACTAACATTTCTGAAGAATGTATCAACAAAAGCCGAGCTAAACAAGAGTAAACATTGGAGAATTTTGCGGTCCTTCTTCAAGTGAAGATGGTCCGAAAAATCAAAACTGCAGCAGAAAAAGAGAGAGGAACTACATGAATCTATATGCAAAACCATAATAAGTTACCAAAACTAGAAAGAGGAAGAAGTATACAAGTTACCTTAAACTCCATAAGCTGTGTACTGTGTCGGTCCTATCATTTTGGATGTCCTATGCATATATGAATAAAAGTGTCTTTTTCGTACATTTTTCAATACCGTAAAAATAGTAATCTAAATAAAAATGCATTTGAAAAGGTCATAAACATTAAAAAAGCATTTGAAAAAATAGTTTTGCAGACATAAAGCAATCATAAATCATGACCATATATATAAGCCACTAAGTCCTCAATTACCAATATTCATCACCATTCCATAAGAAAAAGAGCAAAATATCTAAAAATAAAGCAGTAACATATCCTATCCAAAACAGGGAGATCCCACAAAGATACTAACATTTCCGAAGAATGTTTCAACAAAAGCTGAGCTAAACAAGAGATTGTGCGGTCCTTCTTCAAGTGAATATGGTCCACAAAATCAAAACTGCAAAAGAAAAAGAAAGAGGAACTAAATGAATCTATATGCAAAACCATAATAAGTTACCAAAACCAGAAAGAGGAAAAGTAATACAAGTTACCTTAAACTCCATAAGATGTTGCTTCACTTCTTCTTAAGGTGGACAAACCTTTTCGTCACTCTTGTCTTCATTGAGCATACTTTGACTTCAAAGTTTTCAAAATAAACTGTTTCCGGCGAAACACTAGTGTCCAGAAAGATAAAGGTATGAGCCATCTTTTCTCCTTCTTGAGGGAAAATGAATGCCATGACCTCTCCAAATTGCTCGACGATCTTCTTCTTCACAAGATTCCTGATTTCGTTTCGAGTCAATTCCTCATCGGTCCAAGTGATGCGGAATGATTGGTATCTGCCAACATTTAATTGCAAACTTAAAATACAAATGACAAAAAGAGAATGTAAATTACTTTTGCAAAACTAAACTAACTTACCGGGGATTAAAATCTCGAGTAAGAGTAATTTTTTTCCCAAGCAATGTAGCGCCTCTGAATCTTTCTAAACCGGCCTTTGCGAGTCTATCATTCTGAAATTGTACTGGGAAACTTCTTGTTCCATCATTGTTATCAATGTTTTGGGGCACCTTGCACTGGAAATTTCCTGTTTTGAAGAGATTGATCCTGGTTGAATATAAGAGAATAAAGTAGGTAAATCTTAATTTGTTTTGAAGAATCATGTCAAAAGATTTGAAATAGACAAAAAGGAAAAGAAAAAGCAAAACCAACTTACACGTCTGGACTTGTGGTTTCTGCAGACGCACCGGCAAGGAAGAGAGGATCCAGGTGCATGAAGGGTGTAAATTCTTCATCAGACGATGATGACTTAGGAAGATGATCGATAACCGGAGAAGATGAGGAAGACGGTATATGTTGGTTCTGCACCCATGTAATTTTCTACATAAAAGCAAAGAAGTTAATGAATAAGTTCACAAATCAGGCTTACACAAATCATCTTTATTTTTAGGTATTTTGCTCTTTTTCTTATGGAATGGTGATGAATATTGGTAATTGAGGACTTAGTGGCTTATATATATGGTCATGATTTATGATTGCTTTATGTCTGCAAAACTATTTTTTCAAATGCTTTTTTAATGTTTATGACCTTTTCAAATGCATTTTTATTTAGATTACTATTTTTACGGTATTGAAAAATGTACGAAAAAGGCACTTTTATTCATATATGCATAGGACATCCAAAATGATAGGACCGACACAGTACACATCTTATGGAGTTTAAGGTAACTTGTATTAGGGGTGGGCGTTTCGGTTTAATTTTGGGTTCGGTTCGGTTTGGTTTATTTGGTTTTAGTAAAACTCTAACCAAAGCCAACCAAACTTAGTTCGGTTCGGTTTTAATTCGGTTCGGTTTAGTTCGGTTTGGGTTAAGTTTGGTTCGGTTTTATTTAAACATAAATCATAAGTATTGTATTGTATCTAAAAAAAAATAAGCATAAGTCATACATATTGTATATTAACTTTAATACGTACTGTAGGTTAGCTTTTAATACATAAATCATACATAAATTATACTAAAAAAATCAACATAAATCATATGTATTGTTTCTATATTACTATTAAACATAATTAACTAATAAGTGAAATAAACATATTGGGTTTTCGGTTCGGTTCGGTTCAAAACCGAACCGAACCGAACCATTTGGGTTGAGGGAAAACTCATCCAAACGGTTTGTGTGTAGACTTTGTTTCGGGTCGGGTCGGTTCGAGTTCGGTTGGGTCGGGTCGGTTCGGTTCGGTTCGGTTAAAATGCACACCCCTAACTTGTATACTTCTTCCTCTTTCTGGTTTTGGTAACTTATTATGGTTTTGCATATAGATTCATTTAGTTCCTCTTTCTTTTTTTTGCTGCAGTTTTGATTTTGTGGACCATATTCACTTGAAGAAGGACCGCAAAATTCTCCAATGTTTACTCTTGTTTAGCTCGGCTTTTGTTGAAACATTCTTCGGAAATGTTAGTATCTTTGTGGGATCTCCCTGTTTTGGGTCGGATATGTTACTGCTTTATTTTTAGGTATTTTGCTCTCTTTCTTATGGAATGGTGATGAATATTGGTAATTGAGGACTCAGTGGCTTATATATATGGTCATGACTTATGATTGCTTTATGTCTGCAAAACTATCTTTCTTTCTGTTTCTAATGCATTCTCTATACTTGAGTAGAAAGATCAGTCGAATAAAATCTAGCATAACTATATTATAGTCACTGCCTGGTTTCTGGACCTTGAAAAGTCCTTCAGTTTCAATCGTGCGCACATTGATGTTATGTTATGTGTGGGAGCAGAGATTCATTCACCATCAGGATTAAGGCTTGGCCTTTGAGTGGTCCAACCACTCATATTAGCAAGGGGAAAAAAAGAACAAGAGAGAGATAAATGCAACATTAAAAACATATTGCCGTTTTATCTTTTGGCACTATTTTAAACAAGACAAATCTCCAACCCAAACTTCACATCTTCAAAAATATGAATTTTTTGTTCATTCTAACCATTCAATATGATATCAAAGGCCACCCCGATGGTATGGCTCCTGACGGGTTTGCTTTGAGAAATGAGCCTATTGGGAATGAGAATCCGGCAATGACAAGCGCAAATGTAGAGATTGTGGTTCCACAAGCATACTTAGGCCATGTCTATGGTGAGAACTGTAGTAACTTGAATTACATTAAGCAGGTAAAGTTCGGTTACCGATAATTTATAAATACGATCAGTTTTTGGAAAGGCTGCGTCTGATTATAGTTTGTAAACCGAAACAAACAGGTATCAGGAGCGAGCGTGGTCTTGCATGATCTAAAGGCAGGGACTACAGAGGGACTAGTGGTGGTCTCGGGTACATCAGGCTTCTTCATGCTTTCATTCTCTGTGGTCAATCTTAATTGCTCTCATTTGCAAAATGTTTAAATCCAAAAATCTTACAAAACCGTAAATATTTCTACTAATTGCTGTGGCAAAAAATTTTATCCATCTGTTCTTTATCTGTTATCCAAACTAATACAACAATGTGCCTCAAACTTTGTTGTATTGTAATAACATCAAATCCCATTTCAGTCTATTAGCCCTTAGTCTGAGTCTGACCAAACCGCCTCTGGCGTAATGTTATATTTGGCTTCCGCGGATCATCCCGTGCCACAATCTTTAGCGGATGAGCTTCAGTGTTGAAAACCCACTCGTCTAGTGGAATAACCGATGAAGGCGAAAAGAGTAGATAGAGATACTTAAGAGTCTCCGCTAAGAAGAAGCTTTGCATCTTATTGTCTTTAGCACCTGTATTGACCTGAAAAGTAAGAAGGAAAAGGTTCGTTACAGAAGTTTTAGAAAGATGGAATCATGGAAATGAATTTTCGGTTAGAAGAAATGTACATCTTTCAAGCCTACGTATCCGGATTCTACACGAGAGTTTTTCTCAAATGCTTCGAATATATTCCATCCCCATTCTTGATATGTCTTGTTCCCAGTTAACCGCCAGAGGTAAAACAGCGATTCAACTGTTTCCGGTCTTAAGATGTTCCACAACGTTCCAACACTCATATCCTGAAACAATCATGTAGCTTAAGGAAATATGACCAAACCAACCAAACAACAAACGGAATGCTCGAAATAAACCAACCTGCCCTGCATTGAAGAAATAATTCTCCCCTGCTAGTTTCGTTGGTGTCGATTGGTAAAAGTTGTAACAAGTCCAAGCAAGCTGCAGTAACGTAACGAAAAACTACAATAAGCAGAAAGCCAGGACACTCCACCAAAAGCTCGAAAATCTTTTAAGGCTCTATAAGTAGATAGTGTGTACCTTATCAATCAAATTATTTCCATTCTTCTCACATAAATATGTAAATGATGACGGTGTTGATTTCTTGACCAAGCTTAACAAACCTTTCATTGATTTCTCCCACATATCTCTGATTCATTGCCATAAGAAAGACTTAGTCTTTATTGAAATACTAGAGTCTATCTATATATACAACACCAAGCTTCACTGACCTATAGGGTTTCACTTCTGATGTTTTGTTCCCTTGCACCCAAACTTTGAGCAAATACTCGTAAAAGCTATAAAACCAAAAAAACTACTGCTACAGAGTAAAGTCAAGGTTACAAGAGGCAATCAACACAAAATTTAAGAAATTACCTATCTCCCATGGCACCAAATGTTGTAGTGGAGTACGATGGATTGCCATTATCCGGATTTATATAGATGGGAAGTAAACCATAATCAGGGAAGTTCTTATAAGTTCTGTAATAACTTTCTCTACCTGATAGACACGAGTTAACAAACGAATCAATCTTTAGAAGCAAACACAAAAGCATCATCTCCTTTTAGCTAAATTAAAAACCACACATGAAAGTAACAGAGAAAAGTACCTTCTGCTGATATTTTGGGTAAAGGGCGATAAACTCGAGCTGCTCAGTGCCAGAATCTGCAAGAATACTGTCTCCCTAGTACAGCAAATATAACAGACAGTGCACTTAATACTCACGTTTTGTACTCAAGATGCCAATTGTAACAGATAGGGTACTTAGTAATCCAGGACTCACCCCGGCCGCCCACGAAGGATTGTGAGCCTTTCCGCTTCTCATGTTGATAATATTGAAAGGTATACCCGTTGGAGTGTTTTATGCCGGCAACAATCTGTCTGCGATATCCTTAGCCTTTTCAAGGGAGATTTTGTCCCCAAAAAGATCATACGTACTGAGAAGTCCACCGACAACTCTGAAACCAAATACAATAGACAGAAGAACATAAGCAAATGCAATAACTACGTTCCGCATCTTATGTCAATCAGGAACCAACGAATAAACCGATTCTTTTCCTATGACAGATACAGAAATACAACCATAAGTAAACCTGTTAAAGCAACCTTATGGTTGTTTCACACATACTGGCGTCATAATCCTTGTCAAAATCCAATGAGGTTGCAACCCAACTGCAAATAAAACATGGACACTTGTTAATGGAGACGCAAACAGTTATATGGCGCATTAATCATGAAGAGCTTTGTAGTTACTCACTCTCTGGCTTTTTGAAACTGTTCATCTAGACCCATTATATAGAGTTTATCTAAAGAATCTATCATAGTTGCTCCAAGGCCACCAAAGCTATCAGTGCCGTCTTTTGTCCGAGGCTGAAGCTCGTCTTTTCCCCACGCGTACTTTTCGTACGAGCTCCAAGCATGCATCATCGCCTCTTTAACTTTCTGCCTTCGCTGAATATCAACCGGATTCTCTGGAGCCTCCTTCAGAGTCTTCATAGGTTTAGCATCTCCAACACCTTTAAGCTCTTCTAACTAACAGAAAAATAATAGTCTGTTAGCTAAAACAGTCGAAAAAGCATTAAAAACCCGATAAATCATCAAGATATTAAGTTACTCAAAAACCAATCAAATACCAACATGAACATTTCAAGAAAAGAAGTGATCATATCAATCTTACCATTTGCTCCAACCGTAAACTTCTTCATTTAACTTATTAACTTCAACCTACAAAACACAAAATTTTGTTAAACATCATTAGTACATGTAAAGTAACAAAAATGATGACAAGAAGAATCATTTACTTGCGATGATTACTTTCAATATTACTTTGATCTAATTAACGAACATAAATAGTTTCTTTTTGATAAATTAACGAATTGAGCCCACAAATTATCAATTCTAGCTAATGTTCAATACAAAACAGTCTCTTAGATAGAGATTTCAGACTACCTCATGTTCGAGAACTCATGGGTACTATTACCATTTAGTGATTCAACTATTGAAAGTACAAGAAAGCTAAAAACTGATAATGTTATCGATTAATAAATCGCAGAAATCGATCCAGAAATGAAAATGGGAGACTCGTAACACAAACATTCCTTGGGTTCATCTGAATTCTCCATCGATTTGTTCCTCCATTGGATCAGATAAAGAATCCTGAGGCAACGAATCATATTGATCAATTTGAAATACCGAAATATTTTCTAGACAGTTTGTTTGGAATAATACCGAAATATATTGATCAATTTCATTTGCATATACCGATCAATTCACTGAAAACTAATTTTGACTAGTAGTTCCTCGCTTAGTGGTCACAATTGTTGACTTAAGTATTTCTCTATTTTCTTGGTTCTATTAAAATTGTAAAACATTCCTTCGATGGCCCTCACGACCGTATAAATTCTCTTTTACTAGTTCTTTTTTTTTTTTTGTTATAAAGACTTTTAAGTACTTTTTAAACCTTTATACCTTTATACACACAGACACACACACTTACATTTAATGGAAAGTCGTATTTGTGTAACCACTCAATATACTCTCTAAACATGCACTTTGTTGTGGTCCACTTTTTTTCCACCTTACTAGTCAGGCTGGGCACGGGGCGGGTACCCGGTTTTTTCGGCCGCCTTGATACCCGCCTTGTTACTTGCGGGTAATTGAAATTTCGCCTTGATATTTGTCTTGCTCCGAACGGGTACCCGCCTAAACAAGTACCCGCTTTTTTGAGCCGTCTTGGTACTTGGCTTGTACTTGCGGGTACTTGCGGGTAATAGCGGGTAATTTGCGGGTACTTGCGGGTAATTTGCGGGTAACGGATACGGGGCGGGTAACGGGACAAGTATTGAAAAAAAAAATGTGGCTTGGTACTTGGCTTGGTACTTGCAAGTAATCCAATGTCCACCTTGTTACCCGGCTTGTTCAAGGCGGATACTTGTTTTTACGGGGCGGGTACGGGGCGGGTCGGACGGGTCGGGCGGGTACCAAGTATTTGTGCCCAGGCCTACTTACTAGTATGGTTTTACCGGTTAATAATTCATGACCGGCCGGTGATGGTTTACATTGTTTCTCTCCTGGGCCACATATAAGACCTATATTATAGCTCCATAACAAATAATTAACATGGCGGATCCTAGTTATAATGTAAGAAGTGGGACTTATATTTAATCAATTCTTTATCAATATTGCTAGTTAATTTTGAGCTTAAAACACATCATTTCTAAAATGGGATGATCCATTAACGATGATGGTTGAAATCGTTGACTAATCTTTTAAACCACATATTCTAAATTTCTAGATAGATTGTAAAGAAAGAGAATTTATGTCTTGCATCAAGAATGGTGCTTGCCTCCATAATTATGAAAGTGTAATTATGTACGTAATAATTACTCCAATATATTCAAAATTTATTACACCTGACCCACACACACACACACTATCAATCTTGTGAATGTGATGCAAGGAAAATATCGGGTCATGTATTTACATTGGATCCTTAAGCATTCACAATGTCCATAAACCATATGATTAATTATTATTTTAGACTAGTTACGTTTTTATGGGTTTAAGATCACCGTCGTTAAACTTCCCAAGAACTTGTTGAAGATGAGTCATATCCTTCGGTTGGTGAGGCTCGAGCTGTGGTCAGTCAGGCAAAACCCATCGACCATCGCCGTTCTTGACCATCCCTTTGTTCTCATCTTGTCTCCAACAAGGAGGTATACATGATAATCACTTCTTAAGAAATCACAACTCTTATTCACTAAAGCTATGTCTCTCTTTGTAACCAAACAAAACCTCTCTTCTTCTTTTCCATGATATCCATCCACCAAATGAAGCAAAGCTTCTAGGTTATGTGCACATCCCAAATCTTTAGTTTGTTTCAAGAACGGACTCTTCTTGTGGTCCAAGGCAAGCTCTACACCGGCATGCGCTCCATGGGAATGATGTTGTACTTCTGAAACTGAAACATCTCGTTTGCGAATATCCCTGGAACAGTAGGTACCTTGTCATGCACGTTTACCACTCTCAGGACTTTGATCCCTAGTTCTTCGCATCGTTCCTTGAATCGTAAGTTACCTACTCGAGGTCCAGAGAATGAGAGCACACTTATGGGAACTTTATAGTTGTTCTACGCTATGTGATTCAAGTTTAGCTCTGCGATATCATAAGCACTCACCAAAGCAAGAGCTGCGCCAAGGCTGTGATCTTCTTCTTCGGTACCGTAGTACTCAAGGAGTCGTTTGACTTCGACTAAAACCTGTTTTCGAGCCGAAAAGGAAGAGAATTTGCAAGAATCTTCTTTTTTGGTGTGCAGGTCATGAAACCCTAATTCAATCTTGATCAAAGGGTCATCACCGAAGTTAGCTGAGCATAGGATGTCTTTTAAGTCATAGATCCATTCGAGATAAGTGTCTGTGTCTCTCCAAGAAAGGACAATGTCACGTCTCCCGAGCCGAGCCACCTCTTCTTCGTCTGTAGCTACAGCTATGTAACCCATCCAATTCGCGTGTTGGCTCCAAATCGAGCAGAGTTTTGATTTTTGAAAGAAGTTTGGAAGGTTGATATTGGAAGTCGCGTAGAGGTAACGAGTTATGGTGTAGCCTTTGTGAATATTTAGGTCAGGGTTTGAGAAGAAATCGGAAGGATGGTATTTGCAAGACCGACAATATTTAGAGTGTGGATCGAAGTCGAATGAGTCGTAAGCTTGAGCAAATTCTCCATAACATAACAAAGCTTCTAGGTTCATCTTCTTTGACTAATGCTTCTTCTTCTTGTCGTTTGTTGTTTGAAACAAGGGTTTGTTTCTTTGAAAGCTTCTGTTGAGTTGTTGAAGAGCTTGTGCTTGTGCAAGAAGATGAGCAAATGATGGAACAAGTCTTGATCTTCGTTGTCAAGATTAGGGTTTGGCCGGGGTTGGGTTTTGTAGATGTTGTGAGGAGAAGAAGTGAAGAATCTTGGGTTCTAAAGCTATTTGATTTGGTGGTAGAGAGTTGCAGATTTTGGTTTGCTTCTTTGTGTAGAGACAAATTTTAGTTTATTTATTTCTATATTTTGATTTACATAAAATACATAGGACCAACACATAAATTGAAAAAATAATTTTGTGAAATAATTTCAAATTCTTTCGTTAAACATTATATGCGACTTATTGAGTTTAAATTATTGAAATAAATTTGGTACTCCAATTTGTGTGTAATGTTCAAAAAAATTATATACACTCAAGTTAGTAACATTTACATGTATTTTGACAAAAATATGAATAAGTAATCAAAATTTAAATTGTATTTTAAGTTTATTGAGTTGGTTCATACATACTATACCGAAATTTTCATCCTTTAAACGTACAACTAAAAAATTGTAGTAGTACCAAATACAAATAAATAAAAACTTCTAAATCATTATCTATTTATCTTTAATGGACAAATCAAAAAAAAATTCTAATGTTATCTTTTGATACTCGTCTCTCTACCCAAACGCGTACAAACCTCTTGTTTAAGGGGAACTTAGACAAGTAACTCTTGTTTGAATCGTGTTTCACTCCATTGGTTTCTAGCTCTTGTGACTTATCTATGTGAAAAGACCTAGTTGGTGCTGTAGAATCTTCCTGCCCTCATTGATTGTGCTCTTTCTGGATCCGCTACTCACTCATGGTTAAATATGGTGTATTAGCAGGAAAGGGAAGTGAAGTTCACGGAGACGGAAGAGAACAATAAAATGAGAGGACCAAGAACAGGTGGTCCTTATTTCCTGTGATGGACGACGATGATGAAGTTGGCGCCATTATTAGTCTCCGATTGTTCTGATGAAGTTGACGCCATTATCGCCATTGGCTTTATATTCTTTCAAGGTATATCTTCTGATGATGTTGTCTACACTTTCATTGAATTTTTTTCGACTTTATCTTGTGAAAATGAATGCCCCTTTTGGTAATTTTAGTGGTTTTGATGCACCTTTTTAACACCAATCTCGACTCTCTTCTGGATATTTCATGTTTGTTATACGTCCTTCCTATATTTGTTGTATGTAATGTAAGACCAAATATTTCTCATCCCATCTTCTTTTCGTTCGGTTTCCTACGGTCCGGTTATGTTAGGGTTATCTCACATTCCATACCGGTTAGTAACAAAATCTACTATGTATATATATTTTTTGTTAATCAAACCGTAATGCACGTATTCCAGTTTGCTCATGATGTTTCATAAACAACATTGTTTTCGATTCATTTGGTCCAGTTCGATAAATACTAGCAAAAGCTGACGAAGAAAAAGCTAGAGAATTTGAGGATTTTGTTTAACCGGTTCAAAGAAAGATCGGCTCGGGACGTCTATACCGGATTACACCGGTCGGTTATCTATTAACAATTCGCGCTTATACATATAATCCATATAAATTGTGAATATTATTTGAATTAAAAAAATATTAATACGCGGGGAGTCATCTAGTTTCTACTAATTGTTGTGGCAAAAAAAATGTATCCATCTGTTCTTTATTTTTTATCCAAACTAATACAACAATGTGCCTCAAAACTTTGTTGTATTGTAATAATATCAAATTCCATTTGAGTCTACTAACCCCTTAGTCTGGTACTCATTGTTGTTGATTTGTTTTGAATCTGTTGTTGATTTGTTTGTATGTGATTGTGAATTGATTTGAATTATTTCTTTGGTTAAATTAATTTTAAAGAGGTAGTTAATAAAGGTGCACCAGCTTCTTCAACGACAATGACTGCTTCCTCACTGTGCTAAATCTAGTAATGTGAAAATATAATATCAATCTGAATTTGGTTAGTATATTACAATAAATCCTAAACCAAAAATTGAACCTTGAATGCTAAATAACGTAAACAAAAATTGATTGGTTAAAAACAACGACGTTGACTTCAATATCAAGGTTAAAAATGTATAGTCTGCATTGTAGAAAATGTAAAGATTAAATAAGAAATTCAAACAAACGTATTAGTGCGAGTGAAGTTAAAAGTGTATATACTCATAAGAAAGTGTCGTATCATCAGGTACAATTAGATAAGCACTATACACTATAAATAAGCACTTTAAAAGTGTACTACTTTTGGGTTTTGAATTCCTGTTTATGGAAAAAAAAACTTTTATTTTTTTTTTGAAAATTACACTTGTTTTTTCTTGAGCCAATCATCTATCGAGACTGTTGAAGAAGAAGCTTTGTGATTCAAGTTCAAATTGACTTCGGTTTGCAGTCGGTTTGAGATTGAAGAGCGGTTATTTCCGGTTCACTAAAATTAGGTTCTTGATATAAGTGATACGGTGAGTTTTGGAGAAGATAAGTGTAGAGTGAAGCCTCTAGGTGTTTTAGAGTCTTTGCTTTACCTTTTGTATAAATACTCCTCTCTTCTTCTTCATCAAGATAGACGTGAGAGTGAGACAAAGAGAGACTTGGTTGAGTTGTAGCAGCTCTGTTCTTGAGCTTGTATTTATCATCTCTGATCAATATATTGCCTGGATTGAATCCGGCCCCAGACGTAGATGCCATCACACCGATGGGTTGAACTGGGTTAAAAAGTCTTGTGTCTTTTTTACTTTCATGTTCTGTTTTTTGTGCTTTCTTATTTTACTAAACAAACGTGAGATAAGAGTGTGTGTGTGTGTGTGTGTGCTAGATCTCGTGGAAGTGAGGTGTTGGTTTTGTAACAAGTGGTATCAAAGCTCAAGTTCTTGAGGAAAGCTTCAAACTTCGAAGAAAAATCAGAAAGTTTCAAGCTTTGTCGAAGAAGAGTACAAAAGCTTCAAGCTTTGTGAAGAAAGGTTCGATCTTTATCATTTCATCTTAAAGTTTCGACCTTTAGATCTGGGAAGTGAAGTTTTGTAGTAAAGGTTCAATCTTTGTTGTAAAAACTCAAACTTTATCACAAAGGCTTGAACTTTATTGCAAAAGGAGACACCTTTGTTTGTTTCAAGATGGCTAAAGACCTTATGGCAAGCACACGAGTAGATGTCGATCGATTCGATGGTACAGGGGATTTCTCTCCGTGGAAGACAAGGATGATGGCTCATTTTTCGTATCCTTGGCTTGAAGGATATTGTTACAGATCAGAGTTTGGAGACAGTGGTTGTGCTTACAAAGGCTCAGGAGAAACAACCTGCTATAGCTTCTGGTACAGCTGCAGGTGATACACCAGCAACAACGACAACAACATCAGAGCCTCTAACTAAGGTAATCTTGGATCCTATTAAGTTAGAGAAATCTGAGAAAGCTATGGGAATGATTATAACTAGTGTTGGTGATCATGTGTTGAGGAAAATCGAGCATTGTTAAACTGCTGCAGAGATGTGGGCTACATTGAACATGTTATATATAGAGAGTAGCTTACCGAACCGGATTCATTTGTAGTTGAAGTTCTATACCTTTAGAATGAATGAATCCAGGAGCGCTGATGAGAATGTTCATGATTTCTTGAAGATTGTTGCTGAACTAGGCAGTCTTGATGTGAGAGTTTCATATGAAGTTCAAGCTATATTGTTTCTAACATCTCTGTCGTCAAGCTATGATCAGTTGAAGCATACTTTAAAGTATGGAAGAGACTCTCTAACACTAGAAGAAGTTGTATCAGCTATTAGATCGAGGGAAAGGGAGATTAAAGATACAACAAGGGATTACAAAAATTCTGCAACAAGTCTTTATACAAAGGAAAGAGGAAGATCATACTCCAAAGGTCCCAAGGATTCAAATGGGAGAGGCAGGAGTAGATCTAACTCAAAGACAAGAGTTACTTGCTGGTTTTGCAAGAAGGAAGGTCATATGAAGAAGGATTGCTATGCAAGGAAGAAGAAGTATGGAGATGAAGGGTCTGGAGAAGCAGGGGTAATTGTTGAGAAGTTGGTTTATTCTAAAGCATTGAACATAGATGAACCTCGGACTAAAGATGTGTGGGTTATAAATTCTGGGTGCACTATGCACATGACGTCTCGCAGAGATTGGTTTATTGATTTACAGGACAATGGAGGTACAACTATTCTGATGGGTGATGATCATTCAGTTCAGTCACAAGGAGTAGGTTCTATTAGAATCAACACACGTGGAGGATCAATCAAGGTGTTACACAATGTCAGATATGTACCTAATTTGAGAAGGAATCTTATCTCTGCAACCACTCTTGACATGCTTGGTTATAAGTATGTATGTGGAGATGGTAAAGTCAGGTACTTTAAGAACAACAAGACTGCTCTCCGAGGAACCATGATTCATGGTTTGTATCATCTTGATGGGGAAACTGTCTTACCTGAGAACTGTAATGTTGAAAAGAAGATGGACAAGACAGCCTTGTGGCATAGCATACTTGCGCATATGAGTGTAAACAACCTCAAGATTCTGACTGGAAAAGGATTGCTGGATAAAAATGAAGTAAAGGACCTCAGTTTCTGTGAACATTGCGTAATGGGAAAATCTAAGAAGCTCAGTTTTAATGTGGGAAGGCATAACACTGAAGATGCTCTTAGATACTTACATGCAGATTTGTGGGGCTCTCCAAATGTCACACCTTCTATGTCAGGGAAGAGATATTTCTTATCAATCATTGATGATAAGACAAGAAAGGTATGGCTTATGTTCTTGAAGACTAAAGATGAAACATTTCAGAAATTTGTTTAATGGAAAGAGGTTGAGAATCAGGTTAACAAGAAGGTTAAAGTGTTGAGGACAGATAACGGACTCGAGTTTTGTAACAACAGATTTGATGATTACAGCAAGACACATGGGATACAGAGGCATCGTACTTGTACCTACACACCACAACAAAACGGTGTTGCAGAAAGGATGAATCGCACAATCATGGAAAAGGTAAGGTGTATGTTGAATGAATCTGGCCTTGGAGAAGAGTTTTGGGCCGAAGCAGCGTCTACTACAGCTTATTTGATCAACAGGAGCCCTTGTTCTCAACGTACCAGAGGAGTTATGGCTCAATAGAAAACCATGTTACAAGCACTTGAGAAGAGTTGGTTCAATTGCTTATGTACATCACAGTCAAGGCAAGTTGAAACCTAGAGCATTAAAGGGAGTTTTCTTGGGCTATCCTCAAGGGACAAAAGGGTACAGAGTGTGGCTGTTGGATGAAAAGGAATATGTGATAAGCAGGGATGTTGTGTTTCATGAGGAAAAGGTATACAAGGATCTGAAGTCTGAAGAAGAACATGGTAAAAAGGGTAATGTTGAGGTTGGGCAGTCTAGTAAAAAGGGTAACATTGAGATAGTTACCGAAGTAGTTCATGTAGGACAATTACAACAACAATCTGGTACAGAGAGTTATGGTATAGGGGGATCTGGTACAAGGAGTTCTGGTACATGGAGATATGGTACAAGGAGTTCTGGTACAGGGGGATCTGGTACAATGAGTTCTGGTACAACGGGTTCTGGTACAGGTGGAGTTACTGTAGACAGTTCAAGTGATTCAGAGGATGAGTTCATTGATGCTAGTGCAGAGCAAGGTGATGATGAGGAGGCTGAAATAGCGGGGTATCAGTTGGCTAGAAATAGGACTCGAAGAGCCACTGTACCACCATCTAGATTCACTGACTACACAATGGTCAAAAGAATGGGTGAAATGGAATGGTTCAATGGGAGAAGAAATGGACTCACATATCAAGAATGGAACCTGGATTATTGTTGATAGACCTAAAGGAAAGAAGGTCATTGGTTGTAGGTGGCTGTATAGGAAGAAGCCTGGTATTCCTAAAGTAGAACCAGAGAGGTTCAAGTCCAGGTTAGTAGCAAGAGGTTTTACGCAGAGAGAAGGCATAGACTATCAAGAAGTCTTTGCTCCTGTTGTAAAACATGTCTCTATAAGGATTTTGATGTCGGTTGTTGTGAACCAAGATCTAGAACTCCACCAAATGGATGTTAAAACCGCATTCCTTCATGGAAATCTAGATCAAGAACTCTACATGAAGCAACCTGAGGGTTTTGAAGTAAACAAGGAGAAAAATCAGGTTTGTCTTCTAAAGAAATCTATCTATGGATTGAAGCAATCACCTAGACTATGGAATAAGAGATTTGATTAGTTCATGAAATCAAATCAGTTCTTGAGAAGTGAACATGATTCCTGCGTCTATGTGAAGCAAGTGGAACAAGGCTGGGTATATCTTTTACTTTATGTTGATGATATGCTCTTAGCAGCTAAAGGAATGGCAGAGATTGATAAGTTAAAGCAGATGTTGAGTTCTGAGTTTGAGATGAAGGATATGGGTGAAGCAAGTAGGATTTTGGGAATAGACATCAAGAGGGACAGAAAAGAGGATGTGTTGTACTTGTCTCAGTCAGGTTACTTGGAGAAAGTGGTCAAGAAGTTTAACATGGCTGAAGCTAAGACTGTGAATACACCAATTGGAGGACACTTTAAGCTATCTAGTGTTAAAGATACTTCAGAGTGCATTGACACTGACAGGTTTCTTTATGCAAGTTTGGTGGGAAGTCTCATGTATGCAATGGTGGAAACTAGGCCGGATTTGGCTTATGCTGTTAGTTTAATCAGTAGATTCATGAGCAAGCCTGGAGATATTCATTGGGAAGCAGCGAAGTGGTTACTTAGATATGTGAAAGGTTCCTCTGAGTTAAATTTGGTTTTTCGAAGAAACAAAGATTTCAGGGTTCAAGGTTATTCTGATTCAGACTTTGCTGGGGATTTGGACAAGAGTAGATCAATCAGTGGTTGTGTATTTACAGTGGGAGGCAACACCGTAAGCTGGAGATCGTGTCTTCAGTCAGTTGTGGCTTTATCAACCACTGAAGCAGAGTACATAGCACTTCATGAAGCATTCAAAGAAGCAATCTGGATCAAGGGATTGATTGAAGATATGGGATTGGCACAAGCGAAGGCAACAGTTTGGTGTGATTCTCAGTCTGCTATTTGCTTGTCAAAGAACAATACATTCCATGAGAGGACAAAGCATATGGCAACTAAGTACAATTTCATAAGAGATATCATTGAGAAAGGGGAAGTTGGTGTTGATAAGATTCACACTTCCAGGAACCCTGCGGATATTCTAACAAAGACTATTCCGGTGAACAAGTTTGGTGCAGCTTTAGATCTTCTAAGGCTGACCAACTGAAGCTCAAGCAGCACTTTGCCGGAGGTTAAATCCTAAGTACGTGCAGTATATTGAGATAAGATGAAACTTGAATCAAGGTGGAGTATGTTGAAGAAGAAGCTTTGTGATTCAAGTTCAAATTGACTTCGGTTTGCAGTCGGTTTGAGATTGAAGAGCGGTTATTTCCGGTTCACTAAAATTAGGTTCTTGATCTAAGTGATACGGTGAGTTTTGGAGAAGATAAGTGTAGAGTGAAGCCTCTAGGTGTTTTAGAGTCTTTGCTTTACCTTTTGTATAAATACTCCTCTCTTCTTCTTCATCAAGATAGACGTGAGAGTGAGACAAAGAGAGACTTGGTTGAGTTGTAGTAGCTCTGTTCTTGAGCTTGTATTTATCATCTCTGATCAATATATTGCCTGGATTGAATCCGGCCCTAGACGTAGATGCCATCACACCGATGGGTTGAACTGGGTTAAAAAGTCTTGTGTCTCTTTTACTTTCATGTTCTGTTTTCTGTGCTTTCTTATTTTACTAAACAAACGTGAGATAAGAGTGTGTGTGTGCTAGATCTTGTGGAAGTGAGGTGTTGGTTTTGTAACAGAGACATTTCATTTTCACTAGATGCATGCTTGTTGTGTGCTTGGTAATCTCAACTTTGCTTCTGTAGAACGACTTTGCAACTAAGCTATAATAATAGTATAAATGTGATTCTTCTAGTGCTTGTTTAGAAATTATGGTAACGAGCTATATTTAAAGTGAGAGTATGAGACGAATAAAAAATAAAAATGCAAATAGTCATTTGAATTTACAATAGGGCAAATAAATAATTTTGGTTTTCCATCCATTGTTAACAAACTGACGAACGATAAATCTCATCTGCGAATTAGGGTTTCGATCTTCTTCTCAAATCGAAATGGCTGATTCCGTCGACGAACGCCTCCCTGAGAAAATGACCTCTTCGCCACCACATCCTTCTTCCTCTCAGCGGCAACAGGAACAACTTCGTCACGGAGATCCCCGCGAGATACGAGACGACAGAGACCTCGAACTTCGAATTTGGAAGTAATTGTTGAACAAATTGCAGGAACCAAGAAATTTGAGAATCAATTGTTTGCTGAAATAAGAGCAAGGATTAAAGAAGATGATATATCTCCACCATTACGGAAATGACCTTATTACTGATGCATTAACCGGCAGAGTAGATAGTTCGCGCATATGTTGACTCTAGATCCAAACAACATGCTCCTAACAAGCAAAGGAAAGCAAAAACTAGTTGAGTCATGTTTAATATACACCATACAATCATGTATAAGAAGAAGTTTGGTAAGCATTCCATAAAACAACAATGTACTAGGACAGATTAATGTGTGGCTGGTTGTCCTCTTTGGCGTGTACATTTTCTGCTCGACGATACACAATCAATTGGTAACAATTCAAGATCGGTAAGTCCATATTGGTTCATGAGGGCATATGGATCTCTAGCAAAAACTCACCTAATTATTGAATGATAAGTTCACAAATTTAATCATGTCTCTTCTTTTATCTCCGAAAAAGATAACTTCACTATTATTCACCTCATCCCAATTTGACTTAAATGAATAATTGAAATAATCAGTTGAAACATTAAACTACAATTAAACTAAAGAAAGATGTATATGAGTTAAATGGTAAACGAAAAAACGACGTCGTTGAAGCTTTTATTCAGCTAAATGATAAGTTTGTTTTGGACAAAAAGACAAAAAAAATATGTAAGTTACCTCCGTGAACTCAAAAACATAAATGTGTCTAACAAGATTCTTGTAGCGTTGGAGACGGGTAAGACCACCGCCGTATCCAAACTTAGGTCCTTGATTTTCTTGGATCTCTAAAACCTGAGTAGACTCACCGCCCTTGAAGATGACTCCTCGTCCAATAGCTAAAACACAATGGTCAACTATGGTCTTGCATCTCATTATCTTCATATCAGTGGCATTCAGACAGAAAACTTCCTACAAAACATCAAGGTTTCGTCAATGTTTTAGAACCATGATTTCAATAAAGATAAAAAAAACATGATAAAGATAAGAAACATAACCTTGTTTTCATGTTTGAAATAATTGTAACCAGGCACATGGCTGAACCCCAAAGCCACATGAGCTCTTGCTAATTGACGGTCTATAAACTCCTCAAAACGAGCAATCTCCTCGGCATTATCCCAATTTTAGTAACCGGCGGAGTAGATAGTTTGTGCATATATTAACTCTGGATCTAAGCAACATGCTCCTAACAAGCAAAGCAAAGCAAAAACGAGTTGAGTTATATCATGTTTAACATAAACCATATAATCATGTATAAGAAGAAGACTGATAACCATTCCATAAAACAATCATGTACCATGACATATTGATGCGTGGCTCGTTGTCCTCTTTGGCGTGTACTTTTTTTGCTAGATGATACACAACCAATTGACAACAATTCAAGATCGGTATGTCCATATTGGTTCATGAGGGCATATACACAAATCATCTATTATTCACAAATTCAAGATCGGTATATATATATATAGCAAAAAATCATCTAGTTATCGAGTGGCAAATTCACAAATTAAATATGATCTCTTCATAGTCTTGAATAAGAGAACTTCACTATTATTCAAACTCAACTAAACAAAACCTACATTGTTTTATATGAAACAGGGAACATCTTCTCAGAGGTTACATTTGTGACGTGGGTCCTCCTACGGAGAATAAAGAAAACAACACAATAGGTTTTGCGATTGAATTCCATGCTCCTAGGACAACACAAGATGCTCTACTCGCGAAAGGAGGTGCTCCAGTGCTCAAAGGCAAACGTGTGTGACGCTTACTCGCGATTTCAAAATGCAGTAAATTAGTTTGCAACTTTATCTTCTTCTTCAATAGTTTGTCATTTTTCTTCAAGAGATTGTTCCATTGTGCAGGTACCAATGCTTTCGAATCAGTTGGGGCGATAACATGGTTCAAAGTGAAATCTCGAGTGAAATCACCAATACTGTCGGGAGATTCGGAAGGATAGTGCACTTATGTTTCCGTGAGAAAAAGTTGCTTATCTGTACCTCGAACTCAAGGCAAGTGTTTTGAAGACGGATGTTACGTTTAACAAGCTTGAAGTCGTTAGGTTCACAATCAAGGGGAAAGTGACGAAACAACTTTGGAAGGGAATAACAATTAGATAAGACTCTTAACTCTTAATTGTAATGGAAAATGCTAGTTTCAGTGTTAAAACCCACTGTTACATTTCACACCAAATCTTTCAATTCTGAACACATTTGCTTCACTATCAATCAATTCATTCCCCAAGCCATATACAAATTAAAGCGACCGTCCTTTAGTAACACTTGTGACAATAGTCTGAATTATAGAGTTAGCTCTAATTGATTCGAGCTGCAGCAAAAACACCTCAAAACCATTACTGTTTATCTGATCTAAAAGAATATTATTCAAAGCTTCAAAGGAAGCCTTGCAATCTAAACCCACAACAAAATCCTTGAAACGCAAGCTCTTCAAAGCCCAGAGAATGCATTGCAGCTCTGCGGTAATACGGTTTGGTGAGCTAGAACAGATTGATGTGTGGCTGGTAGTTTTCTTTGGCGTGTACATTTTTTGCTCGACAATACACAATCAATTGGTAACGATTCAAGTTTGGTATGTCCATATTGGTTCATGAGAGCATAATGTATCTCTAGCAAAAACTCAACTAATTATTGAATGGCAAATTCACAAATTAAATCGGACTTCTTCATAGTCTTGAATAAGAGAACTTCACTATTATTCAAACTCGACTAAACAAAACAAACATGGTATCCAAAGAAATGTCATGTATAGCAATAGTTAATACAAGTTCACCATAATCCGAATTTGACTTAAATGAATAATTAAAAAATCAGTTGAAACATTAAACTACAATTAAATTAAAGAAACGATGGATATGAGTTAAAACGACGTCGTTTAGCTTTTATTCAGCTAAAATGGACTTCTCTTCCTCCTCCAAGCGTCCGGTGACGGCGACGTCGCCGGAATCTGTACATTTCCGGCTTCTATGTCCAGCTTCACGAACTGGTGCTATAATCGGAAAAGGCGGATCCGTAATTCGCTACCTCCAATCCGTAACCGGTTCCAAAATCCGTGTCATCGACGATATTCCAGTTCCTTCAGAAGAACGCGTAGTGTTGATAATCGCACCAAACGTAAACAAAGACCAATCGAAGAAGGACGATTCAGAAAACCCTAATTCGGAGGAAGCTCCTTCTTCAGGGCAAATGGCTTTGATTAGGGTTTTGGAAAGAATCATGTTTGGTGATGAAGCTGCTTCTGCAGATGGTGAGGAATTAGATAAAGGTGATAATGAAGGGTTATGTAGAATGCTTGTTAGAAGTAATCAAGTTGATTACTTGATGACTAAAGGTGGGAACTTGATACAAAATATTATAGATGATAGTGGTGCTTGTGTTAGAATATCACCTACTGATCAAATACCTCCTTGTGCTTTCCCTGGTGATGTTCTCATTCAGGTACATAACATTATGTATCTCTGTAGCAATTCAATTTTGAGTCTTTGGTTGGTTGTAGTATGTTTTCATTCAGGTATATATAAGTCTCTTTTGGTGTAATGAAGCTTGGTTTCTTGTATCTTTGTGTGTAGATTACTGGGAAGTTTTCGAGTGTAAAGAAGGCGCTTTTGAAGATCTCGGATTGTCTTCAAGAGAATGGTGCACCACCGACTTGGGAGGAATGTCCGTTTCCACAACCTGGTTATCCGCCGGATTATCATTCGATGGAGTATCATCATCAATGGGATCATCCTCCTCCTCCTGGTCCAATGCCTGAAGACGGTGGACCGTTTAATAGACCGGTTGTTGAAGAGGAGGTTGCGTTCAGGCTGCTATGCCCCGCTGATAAAGTTGGAAGCTTGATAGGGAAAGGTGGAGCTGTGGTTCGAGCTTTGCAAAACGAAACCGGTGCATCGATTAAGGTTTCGGATCCGACTCATGATACAGAGGAGCGAATTGTTGTGATATCAGCACGAGAGGTAACGATGATTTGGTTTTGCGTATATTGTATAGACTTTGTTATTAATTTCTGGATTTGAAATTGTTGTAGAATTTGGAGAGAAGACACTCTCTTGCTCAAGATGCTGTGATGCGTGTGCATAATAGAGTCGTTGAGATTGGATTTGAACCTAGCGCTGCAGTTGTTGCTCGGCTTCTTGTACATTCTCCGTATATCGGACGTTTGTTAGGTAAAGGTGGTCATCTAATAAGTGAAATGAGGAGAGCAACCGGTGCTAGTATACGTGTCTTTGCAAAAGATCAAGCTACAAAATATGAACCTCAACATGAGGAGATTGTGCAGGTAATTAGATATAACAGCTACGTCTGATAAGTTTCAGCGGTTTCTTCTTGTATTTGACAACATTTTGCGGCATTGGCAGATCATTGGCAATGTGAAGACTGTTCAAGATGCTTTGTTTCAAATAACGACTAGGCTTCGAGAAGCAATGTTTCCTGGAAGATTTCCCTTTCAAGGAATGGGTGGTCCACCTCCGCCGTACATGGGTCCATATCCAGAACCGCCTCCTCCGTTTGGACCGAGACAATATCCCGGTTCCCCAGATCGTTATCATTCTCCAGGAGGATCATTCCATGGTATCTGATCAATTCTTTACTCATTATACATGCATTGATCTCATAACTTAACTTATTCGATTTGATACAGAGAGACATCATGGTCCTGGATTTGACAGACCACCTTCTCCAATGTCTTGGACTCCACAGGTATGTGAAATCAATCTGTGTATGATAGTTTGGTAACAGCATTAATGTTTATTAATTGCTTGCAGCCACCTATCGATGGCCATCCCGGTGGTATGGTTCCTGACGGGTTTGCTTTGAGAAATGAGCCTATTGGGAACGAGAATCCGGCAATGACAAGCGCAAATGTAGAGATTGTGGTTCCTCAAGCATACTTAGGCCATGTCTATGGTGAGAACTGCAGTAACCTAAATTACATCAAGCAGGTAAAGTTTGGTAACCGATTATTTACGAATACTATTGTTTTTGAAAGGCTGCGTCTGATTATAGTTTGTAACCCCGAAACAAACAGGTATCAGGAGCGAACGTGGTCGTTCATGATCCAAAGACAGGGACTACAGAGGGACTGGTGGTTGTCTCGGGTACATCGGACCAAGCTCATTTTGCTCAGAGCCTTCTTCATGCTTTCATTCTCTGTGGTCAATCTTAATTGCTCTCATTTGCAAAATGTTCAAATCCAAAAATCTTACAAAACAGTGCAAGTATTTCTACTAATTGCTGTGGCAAAAAAAAATTTATCCATCTGTTCTTTATCTGTTATCCAAACTAATACAACAATGTGCCTCAAACTTTGTTGTATTATAATATCAAATTCCATTTGAGTCTACTAACCCTTAGCCTGAGTCTGACCAAACCGCCTCTGGCGTAATGTTATATTTGGCTTACGCGGATCACCCCGTGCCACAATCTTTAGCGGATGAGCTTCTGTGTTGAAAACCCACTCGTCTAATGGAATAACCGATGAAGGCGAAAAGAGTAGATAGAGATACTTTAGAGTCTCTGCTAAGAAGAAGCTTTGCATCTTGTTGTCTTTAGCACCTGTATTGACCTGAAAAGTAAGAAGGAAAACGTTCGTAACGGAAGTTTTTGAAAGATGGAATCATGTAAATGAGTTTTCGGTTATAAGAAACTTACATCTTTCAAGCCTACGTATCCGGATTCTACACGAGAGTTCTTTTCAAATGCTTCGAATATATTCCATCCCCATTCTTGATATGTCTTGTTCCCAGTTAACCGCCAGAGGTAAAATAGCGATTCAACTGTTTCCGGTCTTAAGATGTTCCATGATGTTCCAACACTCATATCCTGAAACAATCATGATGCTTGTGGATATGAGTCATATGAGCAAATCAACCAAACAACAAACGGAGTGCTCGAAATAAACCAACCTGCCCTGCATTGAAGAAATAATTCTCCCCAGCGAGTTTCGTTGGTGTCGATTGGTAAAAGTTATAACAAGTCCAAGCAAGCTGCAGTAAAGTCGCGAAAAAACTACAATAAGCAGAAAGCCAGGACACTTCACCAAAAACTCGAAAATCTTTTAAGGCTCTATACGTACCTCTTCAGCGAGTGACATAAACTTCTTTTCTTCGTCAGGGCCATAACCTGATGCTCCCAAAGCCAACATTCCAGGAGCAAAGCATGCCAGTTCATCCATCTGAATATAACCGAGAAAGAATTGTCAAATCCGTAAACCTCTTGATATAGAGCATTGAAAGTAGATAGTGTGTACCTTATCAATCAAATTATTTCCATTCTTCTCGCATAAATATGTAAATGATGACGGTGTTGATTTCTTGACCAAGCTTAACAAACCTTTCATTGATTTCTCCCACATATCTCTGATTCATTGCCATAAGATAGATTTAGTCTTTATTGAAATACTTGGGCCTATCTATATATACAGCGTTGAGCTTTACTTACCTATACGGTTTCACTTCTGATGTTTTGTTCCCTTGCACCCAAACTTTGAGCAAGTACTCGTAAAAGCTATAAAACCAAAATATTACTGTAACAGAGTAAAGTCAAGGTTACAAGACGCAACCAACACAAAATTTAAGAACTTACCTATCTCCCATGGCACCAAATGTCGTGGTGGAGTACGACGGATTGCCATTATCCGGATTTATATAGATGGGAAGTAAACCATCAACAGGGAAGTTTTTATTAAGTTCTGTAATAACTTTCTCTACCTGAGAGACACGAGTTAACAAACGAATTAATCTTTAGAAGCAAACGATTTCTTCTATTGAACAAACACAAAATTATCATCTCCTATTAGCTGATCTATAAACCACACATGAAAGTAACAGAGAAAAGTACCTTCTGCTGATATTTTGGGTCCCCTGTCCTCTGAGAAAGGGCGATAAACTCGAGCTGCTCAGTGCCAGAATCTGCAAGAATACTGTCTCCCTAGTACAGCAAATATAACAGACAGTGCATTCAATACTCATGTTTTGTTCTCAAGATAACAATTGTAACAATAAGGGTACTTAGTAATCTAGGACTCACCCCGGCCGCCCACGAAGGATTGTGAGCCTTTCCGCTTCTCAAGTTGATAATATTGTAAGGTATACCCGTTGGAGTGTTCCACGCAGGCAACAATCTGTCTGCGATATCTTTAGCCTTTTCAAGGAAAATTTTGTCACCAGAAAGATCATACGTACTGAGAAGTCCGCCTACAACTCTGTAACCAAATAAAAGAGACGATACATAAGCATATGCAATAAAATCGTTCCACCTCTTATGTCAATTCAAGAACCAACTAATAAACCGACTCTTTCCTATGACAGATACAGAAATACAACCATAAGTAAACCTGTTAAAGCAACCTTATGGTTGTTTCAAACATACTGGCGTCATAATCCTTGTCAAAATCCAATGAAGTTGCAACCCAACTGCAAATAAAACATTGGCAAAAGACGGACACTTGTTAATGGAGACGCAAACAGTTATACGGCGCATTAATCATCAAGAGCTTTGTAGTTGCTCACTCTCTGGCTTTTTGAAACTGTTCATCTAGACCCATTATAAAGAGTGTATCTAAAGAATCTATCATAGTTGCTCCAAGTCCACCAAAGCTATCAGTGCCATCTTTTGTCCGAGGCTGAAGCTCATCTTTTCCCCATGCATACTTTTCGTATGAGCTCCAAGCATGGATCATCGCCTCTTTTACTTTCTGCCTTCGTTGAATATCAACCGGATTCTCTGGAGCATCCTTTAGAGTCTTCAAAGGTTTAGCTTCTCCAACACCTTTAAGCTCTTCTAACTAACAGCAAAATATAGTTCGTTAGCTAAAACAGTCGAAAATAAATCCTCAAGATCTTAAGTTACTCAAAAACCAATCAAATAGCAAATAAACCTCAACATGAATATTTCAAGACATGAAAATCTTACCATTTGCTCCAACCGTAAAACTTCTTCATTTAACTTGTTAACTTCAACCTACAAAACACAAAATTTTGTTAAACATCATTAGTACGTGTAAAGTAACAAAAATGATGACAAGAAGAATCATTCACTTTCATTATCACTTTGATCTAATTATCAATTCTAGCTAATGTTCAATACAAAACAGTCTCTTAGATAGAGATTTCAGACAAAACTATTACCTCATGTTCTCGGGTAAGATTGATACGATCCCAAACCACCATAGAAACAGAGACGAAGACAATGAAAAGCAAAGCTAAACGTCTTGGTCTTCTTAGATAATAAGCAGGATTCAAATATTTCCATAACCCAGAACCACTAATCGATCTACTTCTCGCCATATCTCTCTCACTCACTCAATTTGATTCCATGAAACAGAGGAAAGAAAATTGAAAAAGCTTCCAAATTTCGAATCCTCTGATCCAAAAAACAGAGAGAAGACGAAATTATAGATCCGATTTAAGTTTTTTAGTATATGAGGAAGACGAAGGAAGAATAATAAAAAGAAAAAAAACTATTTATTTATTTGTCCGTCAATTTTTGTTTATTTACTGTTTTGGTAATAAATTAATAAATCGAGTCTCTTTAGTCCTCCACTGCTTTCATTTCACCGTTCCGTCTCTCTCTCTCTTCGATTTCTCTTTCTCTCAGTTTTGGTCTCTAATCGCCGGTGTTCCGACCGTTCGTCTCTGTTCTCTATTCACCGGAATTTTTCATCTCCGTCGTGTTATTTGGTTTCTTCGTTGGATCTTTCTGGTGTTGCTCCCACGAAAAAAGGTACTTAATTTCCAACTCTTATTTGATTTTTTGTGTTGAAATGAAGAAGCTTATATCAATAGTTGGAATGGGTACTCGTTTTTTTTGTTGTTGGAGGATTTGCTTTTGTTTCTTTAGGGTTCTTTGTTGTTGTTTAAAGAAATTAAGAGTGGAGATTGTGGGAAAGGTGGAATTTTTGGGTTGGATTTGATTGATGCAAATAGGTTAATGTTGCTAGCTTTAATTTGAAGTTAATTGTTTCATTTTGTTGTTGAAAGTTTAAGATTTTTGTTGGTTGTTGTTAATTTGATTCATATTATCAACCAGGTAAATTGGTGAAAAGTAACTATGGATGACCTTCATGGAAATAATGCACGAATGCACATCGGAGAAGCTCAAGATCCAATGCATGTGCAGTATGAACATCATGAGTTGCACCATATCCATAATGGAAGTGGTATGGTTGATGAGCATGCTGATGGTAGCAATGCAGGTGGGATGAGTGAAGGAGTGGAAACAGAGATTCCTTCTCGCCCTGGAAATATAACCGACAATCGTGGTGAAGTGGTCGACCGTGGTAGTGAACAAGGAGATCAATTAACATTGTCTTTTCAGGGCCAAGTCTACGTTTTCGACAGTGTCTTACCTGAAAAGGTGATTCAAATTTGTTACCGAGTTGGTTCTTTGTTTTTGTAGTTACATTTTCAATCTGTTTTTGACTAGAATTGTCACTTCTACTTCAGGTTCAAGCTGTGCTTTTGTTATTGGGTGGACGTGAATTACCTCCGGCGCCTCCTACAGGTCTCGGATCAGCTCATCAGAACAGTAGAGCAATGGTAATAAAATATTTGATAACAGTTTTGGGACGTTAGTTCAGTTCCTTGGTGTGTTACTGACTAATAAATGAAACAGGGGTTACCTGGTACTCCGCAAAGGTTTAGTCTTCCACAACGGTTAGCCTCTTTGGTCAGATTTCGAGAGAAACGAAAAGGAAGGAATTTTGATAAGAAGATTCGATATACAGTCCGTAAGGAGGTAGCTTTAAGGTACAATCTCATCTAAATCAACTACTTGGTCTTGTTTTTTTATTTGAGAGTGCTCTCTCGTAAGTACGGTTTTCACAGGATGCAACGCAATAAAGGTCAGTTCACATCTGCCAAGTCAAACAATGATGAAGCTGCGTCTGCTGGATCGAGCTGGGAATCGAATCAAACCTGGGCTATAGAAGGAAGCGAGGGTCAGACTCAAGAGATTTCGTAAGTTGATAACCTTAACCAACTTTACGTAGAGATTATGGATTGGCTAAGCATCTTTAGAAGTTGTTTCTTGTTATAGCCATACCGTAGTTGATAAAGAACGTATCTGATTTTTCTTCCTTTGAATGGTTTCTGGAACCATTAAGATGCCGGCACTGTGGAATTGGCGAGAAGTCAACTCCAATGATGCGGCGTGGACCTGAAGGACCAAGAACACTTTGCAATGCATGTGGACTTATGTGGGCAAACAAGGCAAGCTTATACTACTTTATAAATTGACCAACTCTCTTTCTCTATATTGCTCTTTTTGTAGCACTTCTGATTCGTTGATTAGTCTGTCTAAATCACGGCATTTGTAATTTTCAGGGTGCTCTTAGAGACTTATCGAAAGCCGCTCCTCAAACAACCCAAATTCTTCCTTTGAATAAGAACGAAGTAAGCAACATTTAACCGAACAAGTTTATGCTTATAATTTATGGGTACTTGAACTTGATTATAAAGACTAATCCACATCTGATCTAATCTTTGCAGGATGCAAGTCTTGAAGCTGATCAAATGATGATAGCAGTGGCCAATAACATAAGCAACTCACAGTGAGAAAGAACACTTTAAGCTCTTGCCACTGCAAGGCAAGAGACAGATCTCAAATAGAGTCTGATCATATTCTCAGGTGCTATACAAGCTTTCATTATCACATTCCTTTGAAAGAATCTGATTAGTCGATTTAGGTTATCGATATTTGATCTATGAGACGATGTAATCTGGGTGATAACGCTTTGATCTTGCGATGTTTGCTCATTTTGTTCATGATTCATAATGTTTCTTCATAGACTGTTGTTACATTAGTCCATACTACTCTCATGTAATTTGTGCTTACTTTATCTGTTATAAGACTCAAAAGAGTCTTCTCCTTATGTATTGGGTTTGGATACTTTAGCTCCATATGAAGTGAAAACATGTTCTTTCCTCTTTCATTCTCCAATCCCTCCTCAGGCTTCCCTAAGTCAAACTTATTAGTCAACAAAGAGAACAAAAATTGTTTGTGATAATATTAGCCAAAGAAAATTTTCAAAAAGGAGGAAAAAATATATCATTTGGACTGTGACTGTTTTTTGTTTTCAAAAGATTTTTACATAGGATTGAGTCTATAGACTTTTTAATATCCCAATATTCAAAGATCTTTTAGATTCATACTTGTTTTTTAGCATAAAGATCATGTTCTCTTTTTTTTTTTTTTGCAATTTCTTTTCTAGTAAATTTGATGAATTATCTTATCATTTGGAAAATCTCCTCATCGTTCCATTTTTTTAAAATCATATATTAGTTATTCAAATATTTTTAGTATAATATTTCAATTTCCTCACTGTTATTTGTTAATTAATTAGTGAGCTAATAAACTTTGGGAATGAGTATAAAAAAAGAAAAGAATATTCTTATTATCTTTGTGGACAGAAAAATAAAGTTCACATCTTAATATAATTGTTATCATGAAAGATTTATTTCTCTTTTCTTTCTCTTATTCAATCATCTTGTTATGAAAAATCACTCTTTTTTAGTCGAAAGATAGGATTTTTTTTTCATTTTTCTGAGTGAAGAGAATAAAAAAAAAAAAGATATTTTTTTGGGTCGTCTTCTTTAACTTCATGGGCAACACTCATAGAAGAAACCTTCGCCGATACCTATCACACTGCTAAAATCATTACCACGAAACCTAAAAAAAAATCATCTTCCTTTACTCCAAAAATCCAAACTTTTCTTCTTCTACATTCTAATTGATTACAAAGCTCACTCCTTTTGGGCATCTTAACTTTCCCGGGAAAATCCTGTAATTTTCCCAGAAAAAACCAATAAAAAAAACCCAAACTTACATGCTCTAAAATGCAATCATCGCATCGATTAATCTCTCGTCTTCTTCATTCCCCAGGGAAAAGTTACAGTAGAGCAAGTGTCGGTGGCTCAATTCACTTATTGTTTCAATTCGATGATAAAAACGATGGATTTGTAGAAACCCATCATCGGAGTTTTAGCTCTTTGATCCGTTCTAATCCACAGTTAAAAGGGTTTCTATCAAAGAAAGGAATTGGTGTGAGATGTTCTGTTTCGCTTGATAGAGATACTCAATTGATTGATTCGTATTCTTCTCACAGGAGTATGTTCTTCTTCTTCTTCTTCTTCTTCTTCTTCTTCGTTGACCTAATAAAGTTTTCAACTTTGTAACTAAAAGTGGAGATTTTTTTTAATGGGTTTTTTGAGTTTGTGCAGATTTCTTCACTAGGGCGAAACAAGTTAAGAGAATTGAGATTAATGATCAACATAGGTAAGGCTCTTTAGTGTTTTTTCTTGTAATGTGAGTAGTATTAGCTTGTGTTTGTGTGGTTTAAGTGCTCTTGTTAGCTAAATACGTTTGGTTTAAATGGTTATTTGAGTTTCAAATGAGGAAAATTTGATTTGTTGTTGTAATCTCATGAAGATTGATTCTGGTAGCTTCTTTTTGGGGTTTAGTTTTGTAGCTTTTGTTGGTTTCATGGTGTTGTTGTACATGGGGTTCTTCTCTACTTGTGAAGCCCTCTCTAGCTATATATATCTTTATTTGGTGTTTTTTCCTGAGTTGTGTTTTCATGAACGTTTTGCAGTCAAAGAGCTGTCACTACTGCACTATGGTGTAACTTCCTTGTGTTTTCACTGAAGTTTGGGGTTTGGTGGACAAGTTCTAGCCACGTTATTATGGCTGAAGTAGTTCACTCCGTAGCTGATTTCGCTAACCAGGTTTGTTGCGTTTATGTTAATATTTTCTTTTGGCTTTTGTGTCCAGTTTAATGTATTGACTAGTAGGTGCAGGGAAGCTGATACATTTTTGTTGTTGTAGGCACTTCTTGCTTATGGGCTTAGTAGCTCGAGGCGTGCACCAGATGCACTTCATCCGTGAGTCTTCATTAATCTCATATACTCTATGGTAGAGAAACAAACAATCTTAGACCTACATTTTTCTCTTTGTTCAGATATGGCTACTCGAAAGAAAGATTTGTATGGTCATTGATTTCTGCTGTTGGCATCTTTTGCCTTGGATCTGGTGCTACCATAGTTAATGGAGTACAGAACTTGTGGACTTCTTCGGTAATTGTCTTTATATATTGTGTGACCTTCATATCACCCAGCGCTATTTGATCGTTTGGGTTATTAGATGTACTCTTTGTACAATTTCTTGGTTGTTCATTGATTTTATTTATCTTTTTTCAGCCACCTCCAAATATGGAGCTTGCGGCTGTGGTTATTGGTGGTTCTTTTTTAATTGAAGGTATTAACTGTTCTTGAAGTTTGGTCTATCTTTTCTTCAACCATTCTACACGATTTACATTGTTTGTTAATCTTTTATGTCTTAAAGGAGCTTCGCTTCTCGTTGCAATTCAAGCTGTGAAAAAAGGAGCTGCTCAAGAAGGCATGACCGTAAGAGATTATATATGGCGTGGTCATGATCCTACTTCTGTTGCTGTGATGACCGAGGTATTACTTTATTCTTGGATCTGTACTTGAACATATTGTGAAACATAGTAAATGGATCTTGTGCTAAATTGTAAATGCACAGGATGGCGCTGCAGTGACAGGTTTGGCGATTGCTGCGGCATCTCTTGTTGCAGTTAAGGTGACAGGAAATCCTATCTATGATCCTATAGGATCAATTGTAGTCGGAAATTTACTTGGAATGGTACGTTTGGGCTCTCCTTTACTTGTGATAGAGTATATTATTACTCTATATCACATTGCTAAACCAAAGAGTATGGATTCTACAATAGGTGGCTATATTTCTCATCCAACGGAACCGACATGCCTTGATTGGAAGAGCAATGGATGATCAAGACATGCGTAAAGTTCTTCATTTTTTAAAGAACGACTCGGTACAAATTCTTCTATAACTCTGAAATCTTATATATAAATTCACATAGAGGCGAGTTTGGATTCAAATTGGAAACTTTTGATCTGTGTAGGTTGTAGATTCTTTATATGATTGCAAAAGTGAAGTGATTGGACCTGGATCCTTCAGATTTAAAGCTGAGATAGGTGAGTTTCTCAAAATCTTGTTTTCTGCTCTCATGGACCATTTTATCGTTACCGGTTTTCTGAATTGGTCATGTTGGGCATTGGTGTTGATTGCTATATATGCAAACAGATTTCAATGGCCAGGTTGTTGTCCAAAACTATCTGAAGAGAACCGAACGTGAAGAATGGGCAAAACAGGTAATTACATTTGCATCTTTAGTCTCATGCCTGTGAATGAACAATCTGATCTATCACTATTTAAACTTTTCTAAAAACTGATGGTGTTCTCAGTTTCGGGAGGCGGCAAACAAAGGAGATGATTCCGAAATGCTAAATCTAATGTCAAACTATGGTACGTAATGCCGAGTTCTACTTCTGGATTTGTCATAAAGCTTATGTTCTAGGCTTTAAAAAAACCCGAGTAATCTGTTGCAGGTGAGGAAGTTGTGACGGCTTTAGGTTGCGAAGTAGACCGGTTAGAGAAAGAGATCCAAGAGCTTGTCCCTGGAATCCAACACGTTGACATCGAAGCACACAATCCCACAGACCCATCTCTTCTATGATCTAGACAAACAAAACTACCTTTTTTACAAGGTCGAGTTATCGATACATTCTCTTAAACCGTAGAATCGGAAGAAACAGAAAGAGTGCAATTTCTATGCACAAAAAAGCTTGTTACTTGTAGAAATATTTGAGTTGTAGTTTCAGATCAGTATTATTTCATATGTACAAAAATACAACACTATTTCTTCTTCTTTAAACACTATTGATATTCTTGCAAAAGCTATGGAGCCAATAGTTTCAAATTATAACATCAAACAGTTTTCTTTCCCTAAACAAGACAACCCCAATGAGAATACTTTAACTAAACTTATCAATAAACAACCACATAAAAACTTGGTAACTAAAATGGCTTACACTTGGGCGCAAAACATTTTCCTTATAAGTTCAGCAAAAGCACGAATACGCCAAATGGTTCTTCTTCGAGATGTAAGGAGAGATATAATCAGTAGAAAGACCAGACGATCCTGAGATTTCTGCTGGAACGAGAACTTGAGGTTTGCCTAACGCTATCCTTTTTCCAACCGTATTAGCGTAAAACAGACCGGGAATGGCTGGCACAAAGACATCACTCCTTGAACTTATGTAGAAGTCGATAACATTTTCATATTCGGAATTTTCTAACTCAAGATACTTTGATTTCTTATCCGACGGCATTATCGACTCCTGCCATATTCCACAACACTGATTAGCTAAACAGTGGATCGAAAAAACTTCAGAGAGACTAATAAGAACGACGGTTTTACGATTTTACGTACCTTGGTAAACGTTTTCGGGAAAATGTCCTTAAGAATATTGAGATTGCTTTCCCATCTTGGTTGAGTTAAATATATAGTTGTATCGCTCTCAAATCCAAGCTTCCTCAAGAACAATGCGATCTCTTGTGCATTGTAACATGTTTTAGATCCCGCTACACCGGTTTCATGACAATTCTTCTTTTCGAGTATCTCAACTCTTAAGTCTATAGCTACGAAACGGCCACCGGATTTCTTGCTATGTGTCTTTAACCGTTGAATCATCGATTTAACTAACTCGTTCACTCCGGATTGCAACTCCAAGGAACCAAACATTGCTAAACAAGAAACAGGGTCGGTTTCACCACCTTGCGTAGATTTCCTCAAATTCACGGTAGGGAAATACGTCGTAACTCTAATGTTCCCTTTTGATTTGAAGATTGGATCGATATGTTCTTTGATGTAATCTTCCGCAACTCGAGAAGGGACCTTAACGATAGCGATATCTCTTAGAGATACGTGGCTCGGTAATTTCTTAACAACTTTGACAACGCTTTCTAAAGTTTTCACGAGTTTCTCCACATCGTATATATCCTCAAAGTTCCTGATCAAACACCAAAACTTATTCATAAACCTCAAAGAAACAAACAACTCGGCGAAACCAAAATGTTTATGAAGATGCAAGAAACCACTAACATTTCATCACCAGGTTTGCTTCCTCTTATATCGGGAAGCACGAGCGTCGCTCCAAGATGCTTCGCCACCATCACAGCATCAGTAATCTAAACAATATCATAAAGTTAAAGAACATAAACCATCAGAGCAAAGAAGAGAACATATCTCACAGACTTGGAGATCAGCAACATACTTGTACAATACCGAAACAAGAAAAGGCGAAAACTTTTCGATACCTGAGAGACATGGTACTCAGGACCATTGGTTAAGGAGAATGTAACATAACCCTTTGAAGATACTACTTCATCTGCAACACCATAACAATGAAACAAACTAAATCAAGAACCACATAAGAAGATTAAAAACAGAGCTAATATGAGATAAACATTACCAGATTGAGATATAGACCAACAAGGCTTAAGTTCATGACTATCTTCCATCCAAGGACCTTTATTCCCTTCAAAGGCTCTAACAAGTCCATCTTCAACAGCTACTTTTGATCCTTGAAATTCAATATCATGTACATCTCCTTGAACTTTCTCCTGTAACAATCACAAACACACACATAGAACCAAAAACAAGTCAAGATTAAGCATTTGGACCAAATAGAATCAAAAGCTTGAAGCTTTCACAAGTAATTCACTAAAGTATGAATCTCTATGACTCAAAGCAAATTCACAAACACACACAAAGAACAGAAACAACTCAATAAAAGCTTGAAGCTTTCACAATCAGTCGTTCTCACTAAAGTCTGAATCTTTAAGAGTCAATGCAAGAATCTAAATTTGATTCGAAAATGAGTTAAAAAATGGTTTTTTTTTAGATCTGTGATCCACAAATTACCGATCAGACAAACCCCACTTGAAATTAAAGCTCAGTCACTATCAAATGTTTGGTTTAAAATACCTGAAGAGCATCAAAGTAATCTCTGTGAAGCATTTGTCCAAGCATCACAAACATTGTAATGGTGAGAATTCCAGCGACCACTTGCCTCAAATCAACACCCATTTTCTTCTTCCTTCTTACACACTCTCTCTCTCTCTCTAGAAAATGGGTTTCACGGAAATTGAGGAGAGAATTAGGAATGGCTTTAAAAGAGACAAGATTTTTCACGAAATCTGAGTTCTTTTTGATGATTTTTGTCAAAAGATACTTTCTTTTTTTATTAATATTTTGCTTGGGTGTGTGTTATTATTGTATTGTGTCTCAGTGTTCAAGTCTTTGCATTACGCTCTTGAATCTGAAAACAATACAATACAGAGCCACCGACACTCTCGCCGTTAATTTCGGTATTTAACTCTAACGGTTTGGGTTTTTGGTTTTTGGTTTAACGGATTTTGATTTTAGGTAAACCGGGTTTGTACCGAATGGAATCTAATTAAGAAAATAAACAATTTCATTCGTATTTATGTCAACATGTTACTTAGCATGTGGTAGTTTGATATAAACTAATTAATATACAATGAATTTATGAATCATTTAATTGTATGTATATTTGTTAATTTACTAGTAATAGAATCTTGCATTGATTGGTATATCAAAATTGACAAGTGGTTTTTTGTCTTTTTAATTTAAAAGTTACTAGATACTCTATACAAAGTTAATGTACAGACAAGTGTGTAATCTAAATCAGTAACGGTAGTAAAGTCACTAATGGTGTACCAAGAAAGTTGTAGTATTTTATTGTACAAAAAATTGTCACTACTGACTACAAAAATCGTTCTATAAAAGATATAAATAAATATATAAAGTAATCCCTAAATTATAAAGTGGAACGAGAAGCTTACATTATATTTATTACATACCAATAATAAAGATAAATGTAATGCACAAAGTCACAAAATGTGATTGTAATGTTGAAGTAAAATTCTTATGTCTAACATTAGTAAATTTTGTCACATAATTACTCAAAAGTCAAATTTAGTTATGTATATATAAGCTTGCGACGTTTTCAAGTGCTTAACTTTTTCCGAATCACAAATTGTTGTACCGTTTGTTTCCCAAATTATCATGTCATTATTACATTAATCATGTCTCATGTACCCTAAAGAGAAATTTGAAATGTACATTTGGATTTCTTTGTAAACAAAAGGAAAGAAAGCTCAGTACACAAAACAATATTTTTTCCATTTCCAAATTTCTTTTAAACCAAATCTGATAAGATTAGTTAGCTCAGACTAAATCACATTCGACTAAAGGAAGAAAAAAGTAGAGTGGATTAGTTTATGTGGTAGGTATTTTGGATTAGTTTATGTGGACCAAAGAGTGGATTGGTCTAAAGATCATACATCAAATCACTTTTGGTCTATTTGTTATGTTCCTATAATCTTTTGGATTCAATTACATTAATCATCCACAATTCCACATTACAACAACTAATTTCACACTTTTTTTATGTCACAACATACAAATAGACACTACACACCTCTTCAAGTAAAGCCTAAGTTATGAATATACTTTCTCTATCTAAAATATCATATAGCTTCTAATGTCAAATGAGAATCCATCACTTTGTTCACAAAGTATCTCTTCTCTGTTTCTTCTTCTCTTTTATGAAACATTGTCTTTAACTTCATCTCTAAACCCTTTGGAGTATAAATTAAATCCTTACCGGGATTCGAACTCGTGTCTTCTTCTTCGACTAAAAGCATTATGTAACTTTGAAGGTAACTCTTGTACCTCAGTACAACGGTTCTCATCATTGCTTGACATATCTTCCATCTCAACTTTTCATCTTCAACAACCCAATTTGATTGCTTAGCGTAAATCTCATCAAAGCCTTTACCAAACGCTTGTAACGTTCTTTTAACCGATTCACGGGCTTGTTTAGACGATGAAACGTTTTGAGCTTTGTTGTTGAGTAAAGACAAGAGTTTTCCCCAACTTTCTTTAACATATAGCGCCACGTAATAGTCACGGTACTGCTCGTGCGCGTTTAACCAAGATTCTCCCATCATTTTACCGAGATACGTCTCTCGTAACCCGCAGAAATGGGAGTGATTGTTCATCATAAAGATGCAAGAAAGCGCGGTTTCTTTGTTGGAACTTGACCAAGCATCTAGATTCAAAGCAATCTCTCTCAAAATGTTGTAGATATGACCAATAAGAATCTCTTCTTGATACTTTTCCTTTTTCCAACCTAAATCAATCTCGAGAATCTTCGATAAGATCGGTTTGTTGTTGTCTCCTAGTAACTTGTTGCAATACTCAGTCACAACACTCACAAGCTTAGGAACACCATTATCAAGAGGAGGACGGTTTGGTCTCTGTAGCTCAACTTGACAAGGTAACTCCCAAAAGATCTCACAAACACCATTAACAAGATTACTAATTAGCTCACGCGTAACTACGTGTATCTCCGAACACGCTTCGCCTTTAAATAACCGGTTGAACTCGTTCCGAATGTTGTCCATTGTAGAGAAACAATCTAAGAGCTTTAACAACTTTGGTGGATCTTTCTTGCATTTGGTGATTCTTGAACCAAATCTAAGAAGTGGAATGATTCTTGAATTTGAAGCTATTGCTCCAAAGCAACGTAACCGAACATTTTCATCTTCGTATACTTCGAAACAGAGCTTATTCTCGATCTCGTAAATCTCTTTAACAGCCAACTCCATATCTAATCTCCATCGATCTATCTCACCTTCAAGATCTTGCACATTATCAGCTTCCGTGATTGTTTTCTTGAGATAACGAATATTAAACCGTCTTTGAATGACCGTTGTTCGGATCTTGACGTAAACCGATACAGAGTTTGTTAACTCTAATCTTTTGATGATAGCTTGGAGCTTTCTCACATTGGCTTCAGACAAAACATCCTCCTCCTCTTCAAGAATCCGCTTAAATTCTCTTTCGAGATTCTTCACCGCGGTGTAAAGACTTCCTCCTTTGCGATAAGCACGAGCTTTGGTCTTTTGCATTTCCCGAAGAAGTTTTATCGAGTTCTTGAACCGTAAACCGCAAGGATGATCTTGAGGCATACCATTTTCGATTAGAAACTCGGTTGTATCTTCAAGCCAAGTAAGAGCAAGAACACAGCTACTAGAAAGAAGCTGTATTACTTCTTCGAGACATTTGACATCCGAAACGTAATCAAGAACTTCATTAGAAGACTCAAGAGAAGTTTCGAGTTCTTGAACGGAGGCAAAGACTCGTAAAACCGCGGATACCGGAGCAATGGTGTGACGGATATGATCAGTGAAAGGAGAAGATCTCCATTTCTCTACTTTAACATCAGCTTCTAAAGACAATAACTTGTGATTGACCTCTTCAAGCTTTGATCCTGTCTTGTTTAAAACTAATGAAAATGTTTCTGATTTATCCATTTCACTCTTTAATAAATCTCTCATTGCTTTAAGTCTCTCAAGGCTATTTGTTTCAGCCATTTTTTTTTGTTTGTTGCTTACTCACTAAAATTGCTTTATGTGATTTATATAACAATCCTTGAGAGGAAAACCAAATTTCTAACCAAACCCACCAGATTAAGCAATTACTAGTGTTGTTTCTATTAAACAAAAATATCAGATTTGGTTCTTTAAAAGAAGTACAAGAGTTGTTTAACATTTAATCATTAACTTAAAAGCAAAATCCATAAGTCTTGTTTTATTTGTTAGTCAGCTCAACCATCTTTATCTGAAACTAAACATTTTTTCTACAGTTTGATCATCTGAAAACAAAAGGTCTCTCATTGACTGACTTTTCTTTGTTTCATTTTTATATCTAAAGCCAAAAAACAAATACTAACTTTGAGAAACTACAAAACAAATGTATGAAGACATTTACACGAAATTACTTCTTAAAGTTTTAGTAATTTTGGGGAAACGCCCGGAAAATAAGTTATGTTTTTCTTTATATTTTTTTTTGTAACTTCACTTTAAATTCGAATTCCCTAATCAAGCAATTTCATTTCTTCGAGTAAACTCCAAGAAACAATGATAAAAAGACAAAAAGTTGAGAGCCTTCTTCCACTGAATTGGTAGATGAAAGTTGGATAGAATGACAAGAGGTGTCAAAATGAACCATAACCCACGGGCCGAATCCAATCTGTTCCCCTAAAAAGTTGGTTTCGCGGGTCAGCTTATGGTGAGTTGCGGGTTTTGCGGATTTTTTCTACGGATTAACGGGTTGATCCGCGGACTACTATTTTAAAAAATATAAAATAATTTATATATAAATAAAAAAGTTAAATAGTAAAGTATATAACCTACTAAACAAATGGTAATCATTTTTTACAAGTGAAACTATTATAGTGTAAAAAATCTATTAAAAATTAAAAGTTTTAATTGTTTTACAACATTTATAATGATTCTAAAATAAATATTGGACTAGGCCCAATGGGTTTGCATGTGTTTAAAAACGAGTAATAGGGCAAAGAACAAGTCTTACGTTCGCTGCGAAATTTCTCAAGAAAAAAACAGAACGAGAGATCGAAGATGGCATCAAACGCGGCGGTTCCGTTCTGGAGATCGGCAGGGATGACTTACATAACGTATTCGAACATTTGTGCCAATCTCTTAAGGAATTGTCTCAAGGAACCTTACAAAACCGAAGCTTTAACTCGCGAAAATGTTCACTTCTCGATCTCTAAATGGGCTGATGGAAAATCGGAGAAACCAAGTAAGTGTTTTTTTGTTCGAATCATATTTTTGAATCTTTGGATCGTTGTTTTTTTTTTGGAAATGTGTTATATGGTTCGATTTCGTAGATCAAATCAATTTCTAAGAGTTATTGATAAGACAAGTTTCGAAATTTACGAATTCTGGATAAGATCGTGTGCTAGAACATGATTTAGTACCATACAGCATCTTAAATTCATGTTCGTGGTTCTAAAACATTTGTTTTTAGAGAGACAATGATTTTTGTGATCTGTTTATCACTAACAAGTCACAAATTCTTGTTAAATATCTATTAGTTTTATATTCTTATCAAACGTTTGTTTTTCTTGACAGTTTTGCGATCAGACAAACCTGGATGCATTTGATGATCAAGCTTCTGAGGTAATAATGAGTGAGGAATGCAAGAGAAACCCTGCAAATAAGATCTTTTTTTTTGTCAGCAATGGAGTTTGAGTGAGAGTCTCATTGCAATCTTATTAATAATTTCATAAGGCTTTGTGTTTCTTTTTTTACCTTTGTTCTCTTATGGAACGATTGGAATTTTGTTTTCTTTCATTTTTTGTATGCAAATAAGCAAAAGCCTTTGAAGACTAAGACAATGGATTGATTGTTACTGAACAGTGAAAATAGTAGATGGTGTGTGCATGATATAGTCCAAACCGAACTGAAATAAAACCGGTTTAATCTGGATTTATTTCCGAAAATCCTTACAATCCAAAACCAAATGGTTGCAAAAAGAAAACACCATTTATGGGAACTGATTTACATGATAATATTTTTTTATTTGATTTATTAGACAACAAATCGAAAATGTTTGAGAAGTAGGAAATAATGTGTAGCTGTAACAGTAAGGAATTTTAACGAATTGTTTACTCAGGAGCTCATCAATTCATATCATTAGTAATATGGTAAGAACTAATTGTATGTCAAAATTAAAAGAACTAGTTCTAGTTTTGGCATAAAATCTCAAAAAATACATTTGACAAACGACATGATTCACAAATGTAATCAATGTATCATGATTAGCTGTAGCCTGTAAACTGATATATGCATATATGTTAATATCAAAAACAAACAAATATTCCCAAATATGTTCGATTTATTTTTACTATAGTGCATGGATTAAAAATGGAATTGTATACTAGTTTGAGCCAGTGAACCAAAACAAAACATGTGGTTTCAGTGCATGCAAGTGTTACTCACGCGTTTAAAAAATCGCGTGGATACCTTTTTTTAATAATTTCTCGATATTATTGTCACTCTCGATTTTAACAATTTTGGAATTTCTTTTTAATTTCTCGAAAAATTCTAAATTAACGTTCCTTTTCAGTGTCCTCTCAATTTTACTTTTCCTTTCGTCGAAACTTCATTTCTCACTTTTTTTTTCTGATCGAATCAATCAAAGCTCTGCCAAACCCTAGAAGACGACGAAGACGAACAACGAAGAAGACGATTAATAACTTCACTTTCTCAAATCGATCTTTCAAAAAAATTCCCTGATCGTGAAGAATCAAGCGATGAAACCGATTCAATCGCTTCCCGGAGTTTCCGTTCCGGTGAAAAACCGTCCTCGTCGCCGTCTAGACCTATCCTTACCTCTTCCTCAACGCGACGTTTCACTCGCAGTACCTCTTCCTCTCCCACCGAACTCCGGCGGCTCAGCTCCGTCATCAACCGGATCCGCTCCTTCTTCCGGCGGTTCTTCGTCGTCTTCTTCAACAACTTCCTCCACAATCTCCAACAACAGCTCATCGGAGACGAAACTCTACTCCGATTTAGATCGTGGTAACCGGATCGGAAACGGAGCTGGAGGAACGGTTTACAAAGTCGTTCACCGTCCGAGTTCTCGTGTATACGCGCTTAAAGTAATCTATGGAAACCACGACGAGACTGTACGACGTCAGATCTGTAGAGAAATCGAGATTCTACGAGATGTGAATCATCCAAACATTGTGAAATGTCATGAGATGTATGATCAAAACGGTGAGATTCAGGTATTGCTTGAGTTTATGGATAAAGGATCTTTAGAAGGTGTTCATATATGGAGAGAAGAACAATTAGCTGATTTATCTCGTCAGGTTCTTAGTGGATTAGCTTATCTTCATGGTCGTCATATAGTTCATAGAGATATTAAGCCTTCGAATTTGCTTATAAACTCTGCTAAGAATGTCAAGATTGCTGATTTTGGTGTGAGTAGGATCTTGTCACAAACTATGGATTGTAATTCATCTGTTGGTACTATTGCTTATATGAGTCCTGAACGGATTAACACCGATTTGAATCACGGTCAGTACGATGGTTACGCCGGAGATATTTGGAGTTTAGGTGTGAGTATACTTGAGTTTTATCTAGGGAGGTTTCCGTTTCCGGTTAGTAGGCAAGGTGATTGGGCTAGTTTGATGTGTGCTATTTGTTTGGCGCAACCGCCGGAAGCTCCTTTGACTGCTTCGCCGGAGTTTCGGAATTTCGTTTCTTGTTGTTTGCAGAGAGATCCTGCGAGGAGACGGAACGCGGTTCAGCTTTTGCAACATCCGTTTATTGTGAGAACGAGTTCGAGTTCTAGCAGTCAGAACAGGTCTCCTCAGCAGAATCTACATCAGCTCTTGCCTCCTCCTCGTCCTCTTTCTTCTTCGTCTTCTTCGCCAGCCACGTAGCGTTTTCTCAATCCCGTAATCTTAAATTTTTGTTTGTGATCAAATTCTTGGTTACTGTTTCTTGAATGTTGTCCAACTTATCAAGAAAGGGGCTAGGTTGGGAAAATGGAAAAGTGGGTTTAGGGGTTATTGAATCTTCAATGTTATTTTGTTTAATGTTTTGCTAGTAAAGGGAAAGAAAACAAATGTGAAATTCTTATGCTTAATGGTGCATTGTATCCTAAAATGTAGCTGTTATTGACTATTTCATAAAAAGTTTTGTCTCTTCTCCTTTTTTTCCCATTTATGCTTCTCATTTTGCATCTTAAGGATTTGAGGAAAAGTTATGTTTGTTTCCATATATGGTTGATTGCTTTTTAATGATCAGGGTTTAGAGTAAAATTATGTAGTTCTCTTGCATTTAGTCGAAAACCAAGCACGAGTTCAGAATCATTCACTAATAACTCTGCTTTTCACTCTCAATTTGGTTCCAAATCTGCCATATACAATGAGAATCATTCATTCAATTTGGAGATCGTGATTAGGGCTGGGCGTTCGGGTTCGAGGCGGGTAGTTATGTTCGTCGGGTATCCGTTTTCAAAAATATAAAACCCATTCGGGTATAACGTATAATTAGGTCGGGTACGGGTCGGGTTGTAGCGGGTTCGGGTATTGGTTCGGGTACCCGAATATTATGATTATACTAAAAAAAAAAAATGATCAAAAGACAAAAAAATGTATTCAAAAAACCAAGTCTTAAACACAAATTGAGTTTAAAAATGCCAAAGTTGACGAAACACCAAGATATGATAATAAAAAAATGGAAAATAAATTCAAAACACAACCAAAATGTAGTAAATTTACTACTATATAAACACACAATAAGTAAAAGAAAAAAAAGAATAATAATTTTCAATCCGAAAGCACAAGGATCTCGATCATGTAAGCCATAGGCGAAAAAAAGATAAAATAAGTGTTTTAGGGTTAGGTTTAGTGATTAAAATACACAATCGTGTATGTGTATGTATAGATTCGGATACCCGATCGGGTATCGGGTTTTACCCTATCGGGTTCGGATACCCTAATGTTAATAAAATGAAACCCGGTCGGGTAGTTTACGATACCAGTACCCTACCCGTACCCTAATTTTTGGGTCGGATTCGGGTTCGGGTATCGGGTACGGATTTTATGCCCAGCCCTAATCGTGATCATCAATCGAATCCGGAGTCTTATGATTCTAAGTCCTTTTTAGTACTCCTCTAGTTGCAAATGTTAACCAAGAGCCAATAGCCCATCTGGTAAAGATCTTAGGCAAAGCCTAGAGGTTGCTGGTTCGAGTGGCTCGTGGGACGAAATTAATATTACATGATGTGGTTTCGGATCTGGGGGGGGGGTGATTACGGGCTTCGCCCAAAACCACATGGTAATTATAAAAATAAAAATAAAATAATTAATGTTAACTGGAGTTTGTGGAGGTGAGACTTCACAGTGCATCTCAATCTCACAGACTTGTGTAACCTATAAGTTTCGAAGCTTAATTGCGTAATCCGAGTGATTTCTTATCAACTCGTTAATAATAAAATGTCAGTTACAAAAATATAACATTTGTCAAATTCCTTTAAACATGTCAACTAGGATGTTTTTGAGCTTATCGTTTTTGGTCCACCGTTATTTTCGTTATTTATGTCTTGTGTTTAAAGGGAGTGGTCATGCGTGACATGAGCCATCTAAAAAAAGTATGTGTTTGATCAACACTTATATGTCCGAATATTTTGTTTGCTTATAAATTGGATCACAAGGTATTTTAGTTGGTCATCATCTATTGTGTCCAAGTGTTGTGCTTACCAAACAAACAAAAAGAATGAAGTTCTTAGTATACCAAGTTGTATTCTTTCATCTCGTCACTGGTTTCGCAGCAAACAAAGTTGTAGACTCTCTAATTCGAGATTCTTGCAAAAAAGGTTCAAGACTTCAAGAACCACATTACTACAATTTATGTATTACATCTCTCAAAGAAAATCTAGAGAGTCGAAAAGTGAGAAATATTGATGATTTGATTGTGGTAGGAGTGAAAAATGCTATGACCAACATGAAAAATGTGAAACGAATTGTTGAGAAGAAATTGAAGGAGAAAAAGAGTAGGTTGAGTGAGAATTTGTTGAGTGACTGTTCTAGAATTTATCGTGGGGGAAATGACTTGCTAACCATTAGAATACATCAAATTGCGGGATTTCCATAAAGTCAGTGATAATCTTATTAATGCAAGAATTGTTCCGAGACGAATCGAAATGGTGGTGTTTAAAAGCGAGAATAACCATACATCTCCGGTGACCAAAGAGAACGATGTTCTATTCGAAATGGTCGACATTCCTTACATTTTTAATTTGGATGCTCATATTAATATCGACATATAACAAGTTAAACAATTTCTCGATTTTAGCTTTTTAGATTGTCAATGTTTTTGCTTATTGTGTTATATAGGAATGAATTAATTGTTATAGTTTCCTAGGCATCCAACTCAAAACCAATTGGCTATTAGTGGAGAGGCCCAAGTCCCTTATATATTGCTTAATATCCTTTCCAACTTCCGATGTGGGACAATTATCCCTAATATTAATATTAATATCAAATATCAAGTAATAATAGCTAGTTTATTATATGAATAAAAGTTAGTTGTTTTCTCCAGCAACAAGTTACATGAAAATCCAAAAAAAAAAGAAAAACACATTTCTTTCATTGCAATCTTAATAATAAAAACAAAAGTGAAATTCGTATGCTTAATGATGACAAAGATTGTATCCTAAAATGTAGCTTTTATTGACTTTTTCATAAAAAGTTTTTCTCTTTTGTCATTCATACATGTCAATTTGCATCTTAAGGAGTTGAGGAAAAGTTATGTTGGTTTCCATTTAAGGTTGATTGCTTTTTCATGATCAGTCAGGGTTAAGAGTAAAATTATGTAGTTCTCTTGCATTTAGCCGAAAACCAAGCACGAATTCAGAATTATTCACGAATAACTCTGCTTCAAAATACTAGTCTTTCTCAGTGTCACAAACTCGTAACCTATAAGTTTCGAAGCTTAATTGCGAAATCCGACTTTCTTTCACTAAAATAACTAGTTGACCCTAAATACATGCACAATTATTTTGAAATTCAGCTTGTTAATAATAAAATGTCACTTAAAAAATAAAACAATCATCAAATTAGTTTTTAATTTGGGATATCATCAAACATGTCAACTAGAATTGTTGTTGTGATGTTTTTGCATGTATAATAATAGCCTTATGTATAAAGGGAGTGGCCATGCGGGACATAAGCCATCTAAAAAAAGCATGTGTTTGAACAAACCTTTTCTATCTGAATATATTGTTTGCATATTAGTTGGATCACAAGGTACTATAATTCTTCAATCTATTATTGTGTCTAGTGTTGTGCTTACCAAACAAACAAAAATAATGAAGTGTATAATATTCCAAGTTGTATTCTTTCTTTTCGTCAATGGTTTCGCAACAAACAAAGTGGTAGATTCTTTGATTCGAGATTCTTGCAAAAAAGCTTCAAGAGTTCAAGAACCACAGTACCACAACTTATGCATTACATCTCTCAAAGAAAATCCAGAGAGTCAAAAAGTGAGAAATATTGATGATTTGATTGTGGTAGGAGTGAAAAATGCTATGACCAACATGACAAATGTGAAACGAATTGTGGATAATATTTTGAAGGAGAAAAAGTATAAGAGTAGGCTAAGTGAAAAGTTTGTTGCGTGATTGTTCTAAGCTTTATCCTGGGGCAATGACTCGCTAACCAAAACATTAGAGTACATCAAATTGCGGAATTACGATAAAGTCTATGATAATCTCAATAAAGCAGAAGTTGTTCCGAGAAGTTGCGAAATGATGTTTAACGGCGAGAATAACCAGACATCTCCGGTGACCAAAGAGAACGATGTTCTCTTCGAAATGATCAACATTCCTTACATTTTTAATTTGGATGCTCATCTATAACTAGTTTAATCGGTTTTAGCTTTTTAGATTGTTAATGCTTTTGCTTATTGTGTTACTAGAAAAAGTCCACGCGTTGCGTGGAAAAATTATTTACATAAATTTTAAATTTATTTTATTGTAAATAAGCGATATTTAAGAAATATTCTCACAAGTTATATTGTTTAAAAGTTTTATTAAATGTAAAGACAAACAATATATTTTATCTTATTATTTATGTTTGACAAAAACAACCAATTTTTTGTAATTGATTTGAAATTAAATTAGTGGTTTTTCTTATTTATATTGCATGAACATATAAAGGTAAGGTGATTCTCAACTATTTCAGTATTGATATATTATAAATAAATTGATTCTTACAAAGGTAAAATGTTCAGATTTCCTAATTATCTTCAATAATTAATTGATTGGATTTTGTAAGTTTATGGGAGTAAGTAAATGTGGACGTTGAATTTGGATGAGACCAATTAATGGGAGAATCAATTTGATGGTAAACTAATTAATAATTTGTTGAATTTAAATAATGAAAACGTTAGATGGGCGTTTTAAGATTTAATGTTGAATTATAATTGATAAATAAAAGGAAAATTAATTAAATAGATTCCACATTACAAGAAAAAAAAAGTAATTGGCATTTAAAAATATTTCCTACTATTGTGAATGCCTTTTAGAAAAAAAATTTAGTAGTGGCTTAGATATGTTTTTTTCTGTAATATATACAAGTGTCTTTAGTAGTCTAGTGGTTCTTCTCCACTAAAATGACTGAGGTTTGTTGGGTTTGAAACCTAGAAGAAACATTTTAAACTTTTTACTAAATAAAGATTTGTAAAGAAAGAAGTGACACGTGTCGTCTTGTCAGGGTTTGTTGGTTGTTGACAACCTTAAAATATTATAAAGATATATGAATGAATTAATAACAAATATCAAGTACTAGATTAAATTGCTAGTTTATTATACGAAAAAAGGTTTGATGTTTTCTCCAGCAACAAGTTAATTACAAGAAAATCCAAAAAAAGAAAACATCTTTATTTCATTGCAATCCTAATAATAATTTCATAAGGCTTTGAGCAGAATCTACAGGGCCGTCTAAGAGGGGTGGCAAGTCGTTCCACCGCACAGGGTCCATGCGAATTTTTCTATTTTTACTAAAGAGAAAAGGGCCTAAAATTGGTTTTTTAAAAAATTTCTATTAGAAAAGGTCGGAATTTTTTTTTTTTTGTCTATGGCCTTGAAAAAAATTGAGACGTTCCTGAGAATCTACATCAGCTCTTGCCTCCTCTGTTTTCTTCGTCTTCTTCGCCAACCATGTAGCGTTTTATTTATACCCTTAATGTTAAATTTTGTTTGTGATCAAATTCTTGGTTACTTTTTCTTGAATCTGATCCAACTTATCAAGAAACTTTGGGTCTGATTTGTTTAGGTTGGGAAAGAATGGAAAAGAGGGTTTAGGGGTTATTGAATCTTTCAATCTTTTTTGGTTAATGTTTTGCTAGATAAAGGGAAGAAAAAGAATGTGAAATTCTTATGCTTAATGATGCCAAATGATTGTATCCTAAAATGAAGCTCTTAATGAATTTTTCATAAAAAATTTTTCTCTTTTGTCATTCATACATGTCAATTTGCATCTTAAGGATTTGAGGAAGAGTTCTGTTTGTTTCCATTTATGGTTGATTGCTTTTTATTGATCAGTCAGGGTTTAGAGTAAAATTATGTAGTTCTCTTGCGTTTAGCCGAGTCTTACAATTCTAAGTCCTTTGTAAATGTTAACTGGAGTTTGTTGGAGGTTAGTGTTCAAGAGTTACTTCACAGTGTTTCTCAATCTCACAGACTCATAATTACCTATAAGTTTCGAAGCTTAATTGAGTAATCCGAGTTTCTTTCACTAAAACATAACTAGTTGACCCTAAATAAATGCATAATTATTATGATATTCAGCTTGTTACTAATAAAATGTCAGTTAACAAAATAAAAAAATTATAAAATTCGTTTTTAATTTGGGATATCATCAAACATTTCAACTAGGGTTGTTGTTGTGATGTTTTCGGTCCAGCGTCATTTTCGTTAATAATAGCCTTATGTTTAAAGGGAGTGGTAATGCGTGACATGAGCCATCTAAAAACAGTATGTGTTTGAACAACACTTTTGTTAGCTTATAAATTGGATCACAAGGTACTATAGACTATAGTTGTTCAATCTATTTTATTGTGTCCGAGTGTTGTGCTTACCAAACAAAAAAAAAAGAATGAAGTTCTTAGTATACCAGGTTTTATTCTTTCTTCTCTTCAATGTTTTGGCAGCAAACAAAGTGGTAGATTCTCTTATTCGAGATTCTTGCAAAAAAATTTCAAGACTTGAAGCACCACATCATGACGAATTATGCATTACAACTCTCAAAGAAAATCCAGAGAGTCAAAAAGCGAGAAATATTGATGATCTAATAGTGGTAGAAGTAAAAAATGCAATGACGAATACGACAAATGTGAAACAAATTGTGGAGAAGATTTTGAATGAGAAAAAATATAAGAGTAGGCTAAGTGAGAAGTTGTTGCGTGATTGCTTGAAGCGTTATCATGAGGGCAATGGTCTTTTAACCAAAACTTTAGAGTACATCAAATTGCGGGATTACAAAAAAGTCAGTGACGGTCTTGGTGATACAAGAATTATTCCGGGAAGTTGTGAAATGAAGTTTAACGGCGAAAATAACCAGACATCTCCGGTGAGCAAAGAGAACGATGTCCTCTTCGAAATTATCGACATTCCGTACGTTTTGAATAACGTTGCTCATATATATAACAAAGTTTAACAATTCCTCGGTTTTAGCTTTTTAGGTTGTTAGTGTTTTATGCTTATTGTATTATATACGAATGAATTACTAATAAATTAATATCGATCAAGTACTAGATTGGAATAAGCGTTCTATTAAATAGCTAGTTTATTATATGAAAAAGGTTTGTTGTTTTCTCCAGTAACAAGTTACATGAAAATCCAAAAAAAAAAAAAACTACATTTATTACAAAAGGCTCATTACGAGAATAGAAGAACAACAACAATTAAATTTATTCACTAATAAAAATACATACACAAAATATAATATGTTAAAGAGATAATAACTAAAACAACTTTGAAAAGTCCACTAATAACTAAAACAACCTTGTAGAGATGAGAAGACATGAAAAGTCTTTTAAACCTTGTGATGTTCTCTTTATTACAGAATTGCCATCGGAAAAAAAAAATTAGGTTTTTGCTACTGTTTTAATAAAACCTAATAAAACATTTTTTGTCTTCTTTTTTTTCAACAGAACACGGGGAAAGAAAAAAAACTGTCGGCGACTCTTCTCGTCGTCGCCGGCGAGTCTCTTCGTTTCTGGATCTGAAGCTCCTCCATCAACCACCGACGAGCAACCACGAACCACGAGCAAGCTTGGCGTCGGAGATGGCGACAAGTCTCGATCTCGACAATGGTTAATGACGACGACGTGGAAGATGGAGGCGAAGCGTATCGGCCAGGCTCTGGCTCCAGCGAGGGTCAACCGGCGAGAAACAATCGATTGTAAATCGAAGAAGATGGAACAAAGTTTTTTTTTTACATGGAGAAAAAAAAAAGGTCTAATTCTTTGATGGTAAATTTGTTTTTCTTTGATGATAGATTTATTCTGGTAGACGTGGAAGCTTCGGAGGTGGTGCCGAAAGAAGCGGTGGTCGTGGATCTGTTGGATTCGGCGGCGGTGGTGGTGGTTTAATTTGGTTAGAAGTTTGTTCTGTCATGGTAGATTTATTGTTCTGTAATGGTAGATTTATTTGAGTGGTAGAGTTATTTATGTTTTATGGTAGATTTATTTTGACAATTTGATGGTAGATTTATTATCTGTTCAATGATATGGTAGATTTCTGGGTTCATATTCTTGATGGTAGATTTATTTTTCTTTGATGATAGATTTGTTATTCTTTGATGATAGATTTATTCCGGTGAACGTGGAGGCTTCGGAGGTGGTGGCAAAAGAAGCGGAGATCGTGGATTTGTTGGATTCGGCGGTGGTGGTGGTGGTGGTGGTTGTGGTTTAATTTGGTAAAAAGTTTATTCTGTCATGGTAGATTTATTATCTGCTCAATGGTATGGTAGTTTTTCTTTGATGGTAGATTTATTCTAGTTTGATGGTAGATTTATTTTCCTTTGTTGGTAGATTTATTCTGATAGACGTGGAGGCTTCGGAGGTGGTGGCAGAAGAGGCAGAGGTCGTAGATCTGTTGGATTCGGCGGTGGTAATGGTAGTTTAATTTGGTAGGAAGTTTGTTTTGTCATGGTAGATTTATTGTTCTGTAATGGTAGATTTATTGTTCTGTAATGGTAGATTTATTTTGACATTTTACAATGTCGAGACGGACCACACTAGATCAGACGGTACTCCGATTCAAGGAACCGCCGCTGATGGTGGTTCATTTGGTGGACATAGAGGCTTCAGAGGTGGTGGCGAAAGAGGCAGAGGTCGTGGATAACTTATAAATTTATGTTTGATGGTAGATTTATTCTCTGTTTAGTGGTATGGTAGATTTATTTTTCTTTGATGGTAGATTTATTCTCTGTTCAATGTAATGAATTGGCAGAATTTATGTACTCTACAAATTTGCTCGCTATATAATCTGTTTCCAAATGCCTTTAGCATCAATTACTATAACATTAAAACAGGAAAAATAAGTTAAAATTGAAAAGACACACATAATAATATACACATATTTAAGCTTCACTAGTGGTATGATTATGATCGTATTGACGACAATTAGAATGCTTGTGTTCTTTCCTTGGCTGGTATCGTTCCATCTCAGTCTCCAATGCACTTTTTATCCATGAGTCAGATAATAAGTCTACCACAACATTATTTAAACAACCTAAGTCAGATAATAAGTCTACCACAACATTATTCAAAGAACCTAAGTCAAATAATAAGTCTACCGCCACATTGTTTTAAGAACCTAATAAGTCAGATAACAAGTCTACTACAACAATGTTTAAAGAAGCTAAGTCAAATAACAAATCTACCACTACATTGTTTAGAGAGCCAAATTCAGATAACAATTCTACCACAACATTGTTGTTTAAAGAACCTAAGTCAGATAACAAGTCTACCACAACATTGTTGTTTGAAAAACCTAAGTCACATAACAAGTCTACCACCACAGGGTTGTTTGAATAACCTAGGTCAGATAACAAGTCTACCACAACATCGTTGTTTGAATAACCTATGTCACATAACAAGCCTGCCACAACTATATGAACAACCATCGTTGGATAATAAGTCTACCACAACTCTATGACAACCATCTTCGGATAATAAGTCTACCATTCGAAAAACAAATCTACCATAAGGTAAACAGAAAAAATAACTCTACCGATGTTTTTCGGGAAGTTGTTCTAGTAAACGGGAAAAAGATTGTATAAGTCTACCGTCGAAAATATTAAATCTACCACTCAGTATAAATCTACCACCACTATAATAAGTCTACCAATCGCAAAAATAAATCTACCACGCAAATTTAACTCTACCGTTAAAGAAAACAAATCTACCAATCTTCGGAAATAAATCTACCAATCACAACATAAGTCTACTGCTCCAAAATAAATCTACCACTGAAAATAATAAATCTACCAATCACTCTAATAAGTCTACCATTCGAAAACATCTCTATCTCCAAGAGGACAAATAAGTCTACCGTTCGTATATAAATCTACCGCTCAAAAAATAAGTCTACCGTTCGTATATAAATCTACCATCACAGAATGGTAGATTTATTTTCTTTGGCGGGAACTTTTCCCGCCGATTCATTAATGGCAGTTTCGTAAATACGTTTTTTGTTATCAAGTCAAATAAGGGTAAAACGGGTAAAAATCCTCAAAAACACAACTTTTTAAGGGGAATGTTGTTTTAGTGCAAAACTAACTTTCCAACGTTGTTTGAGTAAACTTCCCTATGTTAAATAAATTTTAAGAATAAAATTTATATGTTTTTTGTGTATGTATTTTTAAATAAAAAATATAATAAAATATGTTATTTGTTCGAATTTCGGCATTATCAAAATTGCAGCACCAACTCTAAGTCCACACAACATGATCGAGTTTAAAGCATATATACGAAACATCAGCAAAACGCATAGGATCACATCGTCGCTGTGAAAAATACAGATTCGGATATTCACCGTCGACTTGTTGAGCAACGTACGCTTGTGACTAGTCCCTTGTGAATTGTGAGTAAGCATCACTCCTTTAGGTAAACCTGAAAATATAGACAGAGATTAAACGTGAACATACGAGATATACAAAACTCTGATGCACCGAATTTTACTTCTTGAACTATTTTATACACTTTGATCTGGATCTGAAATGTTTTGTCTCTATTTCTCTTTTTCCCCATTTATGCTTCTAAATTTGCATCTTAAGCATTTGAGGAAAAGTTATGTTTGTTTGCATTTATGGTTGATTGCTTTTTAATAATCAGGGTTTAGAGTAAAATTATGTATATTATGTTCTCTTGCATTTAGTCAAAATTATGTATGTTATGTTCTCATGCATTTAGTCGAACCCGGAGTCTTACAATTCTAAGTGCTTTTTGGTACTCCTCTAGTTGCAAATGTTAAATGGAGTTTGTGGAGGTTATACTTCAAAGTGTTTCTCAATCTCACAGACTCGTAACCTATAACTTTCGAAGCTTAATTACGTAATCCGAGTAATTTCTTATCAGCTCGTTAATAATAAAATGTCAGTTATAAAATATAACAATTATCAAATTCGTTTTTAATTTACTATATCATTAAACGTGTCAACTAGGGATGTTTTTGAGCTTATGCTTTCGGTCCACCGTTATTTTCGTTAATTATGTCTTGTGTGTAAAGAGAGTGGTCATGCGTGACCTGAGCCATCTAAAAAAAGCATGTGTTTGAACACTTTTATGTCCGAATATTTTGTTTCCTTATAAATTGATTCACAAGGTACTTACCAAACAAACAAAAAGAATGAAGTTATTAATTTACCAAACAAACAAAAAGAATGAAGTTATTAATTTATGTCCGAATATTTTGTTCTCCAATCAAGTGTTGTGCTTACCAAACAAACAAAAAGAATGAAGTTATTAATTTACCAAGTTGTATTTTTTCTTCTCGTCCATGGTTTCGTAGCCAACAAAGTGGCAGATTCTCTGATTCGAGATTATTGAAAAAAAGTTCCACATCAAGACAAGTTATGCATTACATCTCTCAAAGAAAATCTAGACAGTCAAAAAGTGAGAAATATTGATGATCTAATAGTGATAGGAGTGAAAAATGCTATGACGAATACGACAAATGTGAAACAAATCGTGGAGAAGATTTTGAATGAGAAAAAGTATAAGAGTAGGGTAAGTGAGAATTTATTGCGTGATTGCTTGAAGCGTTATCATGAGGGCAATGGTCTTTTAACCAAAACTTTAGAGTACATCAAATTGCGGGATTACGATAAAGTTAATAAGGGTCTTCGTGATGCAAGAATTGTTCCGAGAAGTTGCGAAATGAAGTTTAACGGCGAAAATAACCAGACGTCTCCGGTGACCGAAGAGAACGATGTTCTTTTCGAAATGATCGGCATTCCTTTCATTTTTAATATCCATGCTCATATAATAAATACCGATGTATAACAAAGTTTAACAATTCCTCGGTTTTAGCATTTTTAGGTTGTTAATGTTTTTGCTTATTGTGTTATATACGAATGAATTAATATCAAATATCAAGTACTAGATTGGAATATGCGTTCTATTAAATAGCTAGTTTATTATATGAAAAAGGTTTGCTGTTTTCTCCAGCAACAAGTTACATGAAAATCCAAAAAAAGGAAGAAACCACCTTTATTACAAAAGGCTCATTACATGAAGCAAGAAGAACAACATCAAGAAACAAAAAACAACAAAACATTGATTCGTCGTATGAGTTTTGATCCTTTCGTTAGGGTCTCAAATAGTTTGTATGTATATACACATTGATTCATCATCTTTTTGCATTTTTGTTCTTAGTTTATCATTCCATTTGCTAGTTTTGCCCTCAAATCTTTCCTCAATATTTTTCCTGATGGAGCTTTAGGAATCGAATCAACGAAGAAAACTTTGTTGATTCTCTTGTAAAACACAACCTGTGAAAAAATCACAATTTTTCATAAATAATTGATTCATTTCTTCAATACTTAAATCAAGAATTTAAATTTACATAACGCGTTATTACCTGTTTCGACACGAATTGCTTCACTTCGTCTTCCGATAACTCTGAATCCTTCGATTTCACCACAAACGCAACGGGAACTTCACCAGCAGATTCATCTTTCATTCTATAAAACAGAACAGAAACAAAATGTAAGCATCTTAAATAAATTAATCGAGAAACCGGTATGTTCGTTTTCGATGTTATTCATATCAGTCATAACAATTGGCAATACATTTTCTATTGTTCGTTTTACAGTCGCCAGCAATGAGCTAACCAAACTCAAAATTATATCATTTCGTAGTTGTTGGTTCAACGACACAACATTTTCGACGATTAGACGCCAAAATGTGTTGTTGAACCAACAAAAATACTAATGTAAATTTTGGTTTGTTCGTTTTGCAGTTGCTCATTGACAACTGCAAAACAAACAAACTCGTAAAAAAAAAAGGTTTAATTTGGTTACTTACCCGATCACGGCGACATCGGTAATATCTTGATGACCGATGAGAAGAGCTTCTAGCTCAGCAGGAGCAACTTGAAAACCTTTATATTTGATAAGTTCTTTCAATCGATCGACGATGAAAAGCTCGTCATCGTCATCGATTAATCCAATATCTCCGGTATGTAGCCAACCGTCTTTATCGATAGTTTCCGCGGTTGCTTCCGGATTGTTGAGGTAACCCTTCATGATTTGGTGACCGCGGATACAAATCTCGCCTGGTTGATTCCTCGAAAGAGAATCACCGGTGTCTGGATCGAGGATTTTCATCTCGGCGTTTCTAACTACCGTACCACAAGCTCCTGATTTAACCGGAAATGGTTCTTTTGCGAATCCTAGTGACATTGCTAGTACTGGACCTGCTTCAGTCATTCCGTAGCCCTGATCATATAAACACATTTCCAATAACAAAGAAAAGGACTAATCAGGTTATTCACTAATAAAAAATACAAAACAGAATTTTCCACAAAAAAAATAATACATTTTCAAAAAACATATACATCTATTAGATTTTTCAAGCAAATATAATATATTTTATTTTTGATTACTTAAATAAGTATAATAAATTGTAAAATATATAATAGGTCTAGTTGAATAAAATTTTAGGTTATTTACCTGACCGAGATTGGCATTAGGAAACTTGGCACTAACGGCATCTTCAAGTTCCTTACCAAGAGGAGCAGCACCAGATTTCACAACTCTAATCGAGCTCAAATCATACTTCTCAGTCTCCGGAGACTTCGCAATCGCTAAAACAATCGGCGGAACAATCGGAGCCACCGTAATTTTACATCTTTGAATCAACTCCAAAAGCAAATGAATCTCGAATTTCGGCATTATCAAAATCGCAGCACCAACTCTAAGTCCACATAACATGATCGAGTTCAAAGCATAGATATGAAACATCGGCAAAACGCATAGGATCACGTCGTCGCTGTGAAAATACAGATTCGGATTTTCGCCATCGACTTGTTGTGCAACGCTTGTGACTAGTCCCTTGTGAGTTAGCATCACTCCTTTAGGTAAACCTGAAAATACAAACACAAAGAGATGGAAACTTAACACAAGGTATACTAAACATTAGCGCGCCAAATTTTAATTCTTGATTACAGTATTAATTTTTAAATGTTTTAACACATTCTAAGTTTGATTTACACATAATAATCTACTACACATTTTTGTAGTCTCTTCCAAACACATGCGGTATTAATAAACATTTTTTTGTTTAAACAAGTAAATTCCCTTTGCATCAAACAATCGAACCGAACATAAACTAAACTTTAGAAAAAAGAAAAAAAAACAATGGGATTCTTGATTTAAAAAAAAAAACAAAAACAAGGGGATTCTTGTTTTTAATGAAATTGCAAAATCCAAAATGAATCAAAATTTATCTATCACGTTTAAATACACTAAAAATCTACTAATAAATTAAACTAAACTTATAAGTTTCGTTTGTGTAAAAAAAAAAAATCTAAAAGTAAACCAAGTCCAATCCTCGAACTGAACCGAACCAAAAACCGAATGAAAATATAATTTGATCCCGAATAAAATCTATTTTCCAAAATAAAATAAAAAATCCAAAATAACCGAATCGGTTATGACAAAAAAAAAAAAACCGAATCGGTTAAACCAAAAATATCCACCCTGAACCGAAACAAAACAAAACAGAGCCACTTCACTTACCCGTGGTCCCGGAAGAGAAAGGAAGAGCCACCACATCGTCCGGCGAAATCTCCACCGTCTCAATTTCCGTTGACTGAGTCAACTCACTAAACCGGAGACAACCTTCCGGTATCGGAACAGATTCATCATCATCGGTACAAACGATCGGTACGCCAAGATCTTTAATTTTCTCGACGTACCGAGATTCGGTGATCACGAGTTTCGAATTCGAACCTTTCGCCTGTTTTGCGATCTCCGCCGGGGTATAAAAAGGATTCGCGGCGGTTGCGATTACGCCGAGGAAAGACGCGGCGAGGAAAGAGAGAACGAATTCAGGGCAATTCGGTAAAAGGATCATAACGACGTCGTTTCGGTTTACACCGAGTTTTTGAAAACCGGAGGCGATTCGACGGGAAGTGACGTGTACGTCGGAGTAAGTGTACACGTGGCCGGTCGGACCGTTGATTAAACATGGTTTTGATGCGTAATCTGATATGTTTTGGAATATGTAGTCGTGGAGTGAGAGGTGGTTCGGAATGTAAATATCCGGTAGCTTTGATCGGAAAATGACGTCACTTTTTTCATTGCTCTGTTTCTGCATCATTTCTTGTTGTGGCGCCATTTTAAAAGAAACTTAATTTTTTTTTTTAGCTATTTTAAGAGAAACTTTTTTTTTTTGAGTTTGTGTTTTTGAGTTTAGGCTTTGGCCTGAAGGAGACAAGAGTTGAATCGGAGGAGCTAATATAGAGAACTCACCGGAGAAGAAGTCTGTGGGGTTGGTGAAAAGGTTAGTATTGTAAATTTGAGATTTTCTTGAGGGTATTTTTGCATTTTCGGGTTATCAAAATTTTTCATGTTGGGGGTTTGGTGAGCTGAAATTTTTTGTTTTGAAGAAAATGACATAAAAGCATAAAAACAAAAAAAAAAATTATTTACATATTTTTTGTATGTTAAACGGAGTAAGTGATTAAAAGGAAGTTATTTTTCATGCTTACAAAAAGCAAATAAATCATTATTTCAAAAAGAAATAGCAAAAACTTATATTCAGATTTTTGCTATATTTGGATGTTTATAATACCACTTTGATTGTATTGTATCGATTTCTTAAAATGTTGATTAAGATTTGGTCTATGGTCAACTTTGGTTCCATATAAGAAATACTCCATCCGTTTTTTTGAGATTGATTTTCTAGCATTTTCACACAAATTAAGAAACAATAAATTGTGTTTAGTAATTAATGTAATTTTTTGTAACAAACACTTTTTAACCAATAGTTATTCTCTAAATTTAAATAGTCTTATTTAATATTTTTTGGAACTTACAATTTGTTAAATATAAATTGATTAAAAAAATATAAAAAATCTACAACATCAATCTTTGTTGAACACCAAAATATGCTAGAAAATCAATCTCCAAGGAACGGAGGGAGTATATATTACCAAGAAAAACGTATGAACTATTGACCATGGTCATAAATAAATAAAAGAAAACTGATTCGAATTTGGAAAGCAATGAAATACATTATCGTTTCAAAGTTGACCAAAAAAAAAACATTATTGTTTAAAAACTTATAGGTTAAAAACGAAGAGATTAAGAAATACAGGGATGATATGGTAATTAAAGGAAATGGTTTTGGTGAAAGGAGAGTGGGTTGGTGAAGAAAGTGAGAGAAATATTGATTGGGCTTTGGTGGAAAAGTGGGCCCATGTTGACGATAAAAACCAAAATAATAGTCCAAGTAAAATTGAAAACTTAGAACGATAATTTTCACCAACCACATATCTTTTAATATATGTTTTATATACAAGCAAAGATAAGACAATAACTAATACATACTCCAATACCGATGGATAATGATCCTCCCTAGACTCTAACTACGAATTACTTCAATTCTATTGGTTTTCAAATTGGGATTTGTTTTTATCATTATTGGTTTTTTATAAAGACTTTTCTTCTTATTGTGAGACCGTGATTTACCATACAAATGCTACATAGATTTGTATTTTTTATGATAGCGACTAACATTGCATTTATTTTACTAATATCAACCCAAAAGACAAAAACAAGCGATAGTCGTATAATTATTACTTTTGTGAAATATCGATGGTAGAGTGTATTTCATACGAATGTGATAGTGTATTTCATACGATTGTGATTGGCGTTACATTTACTATATCATAAAGACCGATTGTAAATTTTAAACATAGTAAAACAAAAGAGACTATTTATGTAAAATCATGTTTTCTAGGTTGGATGGTAGAAATTAAATTATCTCTTGGAAGATGTAATTTGATCTTTTCAGTATTAATAAGATAATAAGTTGACAAAAAAAAAGAAAGTAAAATCATGTTATATAATTTCTTCAATAAAAAAAGGAAACTAAGAGCATGTTTATACATGGTAAATAAGGAGTAATATGACATAATAAACCCAAAAACATATATGAAAAATTCCCCATATTCATATTTACGGTAATACTTTTGTGGTTTTTGTTTACTGTAAATATGAGTGACGTGGGTTGGTTTGATTGGCCGAATTTATGAAGACTCGAGCTCTGCCTTCTTCCTCTCCGCTTCGTGCCGGGGCCGGAGATGAAAACTCGTCGTCGCCTCATCACTCACCTAACGGTGGAGAAAGGTCTTCGACGACGGCGCGTCTCATCGTTCTCTATCTCTCTTCAACAAGCACGTCTTCGATGGTCGTCCTCGATCTCATCTTCAACAAGCATAAATCATGGCGAGGCTTCGACGGTGGAAAAGACTAGGCCGGAAAAAGACAATTCCGGCGACTGGAGCAAATCGACGGCGAGGAAGGAGCAGATCGGAGAAGATCGGAGAAGAAGAGAAGATGTAATTATCAAAAGAGAAGATTGAAAGTTTTTTTTTTCCAAAAAAATAATAAAAAGTTCACTAATGAACAAAAAAAAAAATACACATTTTTCTTTTGAAAAAATTACTTGATAAAAATACAGTGGGGACCTATTTATATCCGGAGGATTGTCTAAAATCTCTAGGGTTTTGGAAAAAAATCCAGAAAATTTCTTAACGGGCCTCAAAATTCAATATGACAATATTACAACTGAGCGTTCCTTTCTGTTTATAATTTCGAAATCTATGTTCGAAATATTTTTTTTTCTATGTATGTTTAAAATTTCATATTTTATTTAATATACTATGTTTTCATTTTCAAGAAAATAAACTTTACATAAAAAACTACAATTTCAAAAAAAAAAAAATTATAACCCCTCTATATTTACTACCTATAATCACTATAAAAAACACAAAACTAAATTAAGATAAATATGATAATCCCAATATAATTTATAATATAAAATTCTTATATTACCTCACTATATTATCTACCCATAAACAAACTTTAAAGGATTAAGCAAATGGCACGAATGGAGTCGCATGCATAGTTGGGGTAAGATAAGCTTTTCTGAGTTGTCATTTTCAAAATGATTGAATACGCAATTTCAATTAAAAAAATTAGCCTGTATTTTCCTTGAAAGTATAAATTATACTTTTTTATTATATTTTTAAGTTTAAACTAATATGAATATGGTGTTTACGATTCTTTTCTTTTCAAAGTGTTTCTTACAAAGCATGCAAACGAAATGATTGAAGAATGTTTCACTCTATATGTGTCTACTAAGCCTAACTATGTTGTGTCAAAATGGACATATACTCATGGACTCGCGGATTTGATGATGCGTTAATTAACCATTAAAGTTCTTGATTATCCACGGATTATTCACTAATATATTTTACATGTAAATATATATATATATATGTCACAAAATGTTGACAAAAAAAAAAAATGTCACAAATAAATGAGAGACTCTTATGTATGGATAACTCATATAAGTTTCATTTAGGAAGTTAACAAGTTCCAAGTTTGTATTTATATACTAGAGATACTATTTAAGATATAAACCAGAAAAATCTTAAACTTATAAAGGATTGGATCGACCACCCATTTTCACACCTTTAGACCTCAAAATTTTCATATTCATATAATCAGATGTTGTTGGTGAAGGGCAAAATAGTTAATTACATGGTCCACACCAAACAAAAGCTGAACTAGACATTGCATGTGGTTCGTGGGAGTCATCTTTGAAGATAATGGTAGTTGATTTTACAGATTTTGAAATATCTCAAGTGCTTGTATTGCTTTTAGTGTCATGACTAATAAAATGAATCATTATTGTTCAAACTAAAATCTGAACATAACCAAAGAAACATGACAAAATGCTACTCAAGAGCATGCAGAAAAATTTGTTCATTAATGAGGTATCACTTTTCAATCTTTGATATTGAAATCTCAATTTTCTTTTCAAACCAAACCTGAACAAAATTGGTTCCTCAGAAATGATGATGCTTCATCCTCATGTCTGTTACACCATGAATTTAGCCCAAGGCAAAATCATGCTCTCAGCCCGTCAAGCGAAAAGGCCCAACTCATTATCTTGCTAATTAAGTAATAATCACCTTATCTTTAGTATAGTTACTTTATGATCAATGTGTGTTACTTTATGGAAACATATGGTTAAAATGTAACCATATGTATTCAAAACCCTAGTATTCTTGTACTATATAAAGGTTGTACATCATTTTTGTACAACCAAGGCTGAATAGATCACACTTTTTGAGCAAATCACTTTTTATTCAATTAATCTCCCTAAAATCTGAAATATCATACTCGGTTACTGTTCAACCGAGCAGGAACGTACTCTCATTTACAACGTCCCTTTTAATTTGTTAAAGAATCCCCGAACCTACTATAAATTCTAATGTCGAGCTCGTCCCGAGTTCAACATTTGGCGCGCCAGGTAGGGGGATTACTTTACATCTAGAGGATATCTTTTTACGCAACAATGGACCTCAACAAAGAAGCGAGCATCCGAACACACTCCGCGGAGGCAAGCGCTCAGGGTACTAACACTCCGGTGGCCCAGGGAGCGACTCTTGTCCCCGGACAGGAGAACCCTAGCCTAGTAAGCGCGGACACCCCCGCCGTCTTCCCAGAAGGACAGGACCGGCCCGCAGACTTCGGCGAACCATCTTTCTCCCCAAGGAACTTGATCGATACACAGATCCCCGAGAAAGAAATCTAAAAGATCATGGGAAGATTCGACGCGACCCACGACTCGGTCATGTCCCTCAAGCAGCACGAGAAAAGGGCAAAAATCGAACAGGACTATCTCTGAAGGACCAAGGTGGACATGCCCATCATTTTTAGCGAGGACGACACCGAACACCTCGTCATGCCCCACAACGACCCGCTCGTGATCACTTTGGAAAACGACAACTGCGAGGTGAGCAGGATTCTGGTCGACACCGGGAGCTCTGTCAACCTAATCTTCAAGGAAACCTTAGAAAAGATAGAGATCCACGACGACCAGATCAAACCAGGCGCTCAGTCCCTGACGAGCTTCGACGGCATAACTACTACGACCATCGGATCAGTGAAATTAGCAGTGCACGCCGGCAACACCTCCTAGAGCGTGAAATTCATGGTCGTAGACAAACCAGCCGTATACAACGCGATCTTGGGAAACCCTTGGTTGTTCTCCCTTCGCGCGATAGCTTTCGTCTACCATCAGTGCGTCAAGTTCCCAACCTTGACCGGAGTTTTCACTATCTAGGGAAGCCAAAAGATGGCCCGCATGTGTTTCATTGCTGAGAAACACTTACGAATGGCTAACTATCACATCGATCCTGTTGATGAAGCCAGCTCCTCCGAGCTCGGTCAGGAGTCCATGACTCAAATAAGCATTGACCCAGCTAATCCTACTCGCCGGATCAGCATCGGATCCGAGCTCGCCGGGTTTATCCGGGCCGAACTGTTTAGTTTTCTGAGTATAAACGTTACCACCTTTGCCTGGACGATCGATGATATGAAAGGCATCAGTCCGAGCATCACAAGCCACGAGCTCAATGTTGACCCAACCTATTAGCCGATCAATCAAAAACGTAGGAAGGTCGGACCCGAGCGATCCAAAGCAGTTAACGACGAAGTGGCTAGGCTCTTGGAAATAGGATCGATAGCAGAGGTTCGGTACCTCGAGTGGTTGGCCAACCCGGTTGTCGTCAAGAATAAGAATGGCAAATGGAGGGTCTGCGTGGACTTCACCCACCTAAACAAGGCATGCCCAAAGGACAACTTTCCACTTCCCCACATCGACCGGGTAGTAGAAGCCAAGGCAGGCAACGAACTGCTCTCATTCATGGACGCATTTTTGGGATACGACCAGATCGCAATGCACCCCGATGACCGCGAGAAAACTGCCTTCATTACTGACCGCGGAACGTACTGCTATCGGGTCATGCCTTTTGGTCAGAAGAACGCGGGAGCGACCTATCTGCGTTTAGTTAACAAGATGTTCGCCGATCAGCTGGGCGACACTATGGAAGTCTACATCGATGATATGCTAGTAAAATCCTCGAAGGCGGTCGACCATGTCGGTCACCTAGAGGATTGTTTCAGAACCTTAAACCTCTAGGAAATAAAGTTGAATACGGTGAAGTGCACATTTAGAGTTACTTCCGGAGAGTTCCTCGGGTACATCGTGACTTAGCGAGGAATCGAAGTAAACCCAAAGCATATCTTGGCAATCGGGGATCTTCTTTCCCCGAAGAATAAAAGAGAAGTTCAGCACCTAACTGGTCGGATCGCCGCCCTGAACCGATTCATCTCGCGCTCAACTGACCGAAGTCTGCCGTTCTATCAACTCCTGCGAGGAAACAAAGAGTTCATCTAGGAGGCAAGTGCGAAAAGGCATTCAATGATTTGAAGTCGTACCTGACAACTCCACCAGTCCTGGCCAAACACGAGTATGGCGAGACTCTGTACCTTTACGTGTCTGTGACGGATGCATTTGTAAGTGGCATTCTCGTCCGAGAAGATCAGGGAGATAAAAAACCCATCTTTTATGTCAGCAAATCCCTCGATGGCGCCGGGTCGCGATACTCCATCTTGGAAAAGCTCGCTCTGGCCATCATTATGTCTGCCCGGAAACTACGTCCATACTTCCAATCCCACACTATCGCGGTCATGTCCTCCCAACCACTCTGCACCATCCTCCATAGCCTGAGCCAGTCCGGGCGGATGGCAAAGTGGACGATCAAGCTCAGCGAGTATGACATTGAATTCAGGAACCGGACCTGTGCCAAATCGCAAGTCTTGGCGGACTTCATCACCGAGTTGCCCCCAGACAAGGAAATACTCAAGTCAAGGAATGCTGAATGGACCCTCTATATCGACGGTTCCGTCTCTCCGCAGGGCGTTGGAATAGGCATCCGACTCACCTCCCCATCCGGGGAAGTTCTCGAGCAATCATTCCAGTTAGACTTCCTCGCTACCAACAATGAAGCCAAATGGGAAGCCCTCATCGCCAGAATACGACTAGCCAAAGTCGTCAAAGCACGAAGGATACACGCTTACAACGACTCCCAGCTCATTACCAACCATCTTAACGGCGACTACGAAACAAAGAGTGAGCGAATAAAAGAATACAAAAGTTAGCTGAGGACCTCATCCTCTGGAACCTGGATAGTTTCAAAATCACCCAGATCCCCCGAGCAGAGAACGCCGATGCCGACGCACTCGCAACGATTGCTTCGAGCTCGAGATTAGAAACGAGTCGTACAATCCCGATAAAGGTCATATCGGACCCGAGCATACCTCTCCCGAAAGGAAGTAGCATAATCATGATCGTCGTTGATGGCGACGAGGACGAAGCTCAACCCCCAGAAGAAATCTCGCCCACAGTTCTGTAGTTCAATCTCGACTGGAGGAAGGAGATCATTGACTACATCAAGCACGGCGCAGCGCCAACAACCAAGTGGGCCGCCCGCAGGCTCTGGACCAAGGTTGCCCACTACGTGCTGGTCGAGAACAAACTATATCGATGAAGTGCAACCGGAGCACTGCTGAGTTGTATCGCCAACGAAGAGATCGAAGCCGTGGTTGTCGAGTCCCACGAAGGAGGCGGCGGAAACCACTCAGGGTCCTGTACGCTCGCGCTTAAAATAAAAAAACTGGGGTACTTCTGGCCGACCATGCTTCAGGACTGCGCTGACCATGTTCGTTGTTGTGAAAAATGCCAGCGTCACGGGCCAATGATCAAGTCGCCAACCGAGCCGCTTACAACCTCCACCATGGCCTACCCATTTATGCGGTGGTCAATGGACATCATCGGTCCCTTTCCAAAGTCCAGGAAGAAGTGATTCGTAATTGTCATCACCGATTATTTTACAAAGTTGGTCAAGGCGGAGGCGTATGCAATGATCCGGGCAAACGATGTCCAGAACTTTGGCTGGAAATTCCTCATATGTCGGCACGGGCTCCCCTACGAGATCATTGTAGATAATGGATCCCAATTTATTTCCAAAACATTCGAAGACTTCTGTTCAAAATGGAACATCCGCCTCAACAAGTCCACACCGAGGTACCCGCAAGGAAACGGGCAGGCCAAAGCCACGAAAAAATCAATCATATCCGAACTCAAAAAAAGCCTCAACGACAAGAAAGGACTGTGGGCAGACGAGCTTAACGGGGTCTTGTGGTCACTTCGAACAACCCCCTGCGAGTCGACCCGAAGGACGCCTTTCTCGCTCGCGTATGGACTCGAGGCGATGGCCCTAGCTGATGCATGCGTGCACAGCTTACACAGAGAAATCTTGCCAGGCGACCCCGACAAAAATGACCAAAATCTCCTAGACAATTTAGACAACACCGAAGAAGAACGGGATGCAGCACTCCTCAGAATCCAGAACTACTAACAACTGGCAGACCGATACTATAACAAGCGGGTCCAGAGTCAAAGTTTCGAAGCCAGGCCCCGTCGTGCACGAGCTCCTAAGAACGTGTAGGAATTTTAAGCCGAACACTTCTCGCATGCTTAACTACGAGAAGGACTCAAGTTGTAAGCGAGATTCTAATCTACAGATGACCTGACCGACCAATCCACCACGCGAGCTCGATCGGCATAACTTAGGTATCCGCTCCCTAGATGTGCGAATGGCTAAGCTCGAAAAACTTAGCCACATAAATAAAATCGAGACAGGAAACTCGAAAGCGCCCTCTTCGGGCCCGCTATGCTTAAGCTAAAAAACTTAACCGCATAAAGAAAATTCAAATTCATTAAAAACCCGAGGATCCGTTCCTCGGGAAAAATAAGTCCACAATTACATCATACGTCACCGCCACACCTGGCCAAAATATAACGAAAAGAAAAATAACAAAAAACATTCAAAGGTTCCTAAGAGCTGGAAAAACAAAGAGCCGCATCTGAAACGTTGCTTGAGCACTGGAGAGTGCAATACTTTTTGAGTCGGATCCGTAACACGGTCAAGGGCTTTCACCGCCCACCGGCTGGGGTGCCTCAGACGGGCAGTCGTCGAAGGCTTCAACCGCCCAGGAATCTTTAATCTCGTACTCTCCCAGACCGAGCGGGGAAGAAGGACAACTGGCCGCATAGTCATTCGGGAGAATGCAAGATCCCGGAGCAAACGTGTACTCATGGTCGGAGAAATTCATCATCTCCTTTGCCTCGATCTCCCTCACGAGACCGTCATATTTGGCTTGAGTCTCAGCCCTGTCTTCCGGAAGAATCACCACTCCGGTCGCCGCCATCAGATCCATGTCATCAAACTGAGTTTTAACTTGGCTAGCCCGGCTAACATAACTTAGATAGTCCCTCTGCTCTATGAAGTATTCTCGAGCCCTAGTAAGCGATGCTTGCGCCAACCCAACAAGTTTGGTATGAGTCAGCTCGACGGCAGACCTAGCGCACGCACGTCCATAGTCTCTCCTGGATGTGCGTAGATGGATCATATGGGACCGAACGTGGCCAACTAGCTCGGTATTAGCCTGCTTAACCACCTCGAGGAGCGACTTAAGTTCGTCGCACTTTTGCTCAGCGAGAACCCTTAAATCGACCTCATGCCCGACCATCTGACTGAGCTCGATCACCGCTGCATTCAGCTCCGCGGAATATTCCTTCAGCCTCTTCAACTCTACAGATGAACCGCCGTAAGTCCGCAGCGACTTATTTTCCCTCGTCAGGGAGGCCTTGTCCTTCTTCAAGGACATATTTTCCCTCACGAGTTGCGCAATTCAGCTCGGACAATCGTCTCTCGCTACTTCCAGTTCGGGGCTCGTCGAAGTAACGTTCCGAGCTAGCAAGTTGACCAGAACTTGAGTGACTGGGGCGCTCTCATCCCTCGACCATTTCCTCGAAACGATCCCATTCATCCCGGGTGGCCCACCAGAAACGCCACCTCTGCGATCGGGAACAGACGTTTCTCCCGCTTCAGGAGTAGAAGATCCTCTCGGCCCGCCAGAGGATCTGTGTACGATCGTCGTGGCAATCCGGCTGGGACGACTGAGTCGAAGAGGCAGAGGTTGGCCAAGAGTTACCGTGATAATTCTCTTCCCGCGAGCCCGGGACTCAATTCCTTCAGAAGGGCGTCTTGTCTTCTCGGAGCATTGTCGGGACAAGACAACATCACCTACCCCAGTAATACAAGCAGGAACGATCGGGGCATCCTCGTCTCCCGACGTCATCCTCAAAGCAGCTCGCGCCAGTTCCTGCCCAGAACCTGTTTGCACCGGTTCACTCGGAGGACTGTCTCTGAGACCACTATCGATAGACTCAACCGAGTTGGACGGGATGTACCTGCTCAAATACTCGAGGGGAATACCCCCATCATCATCAGTCTCTTCCACCCGCATAAGGCGGAAGGTCCGCGCATGAGGATTGAGGTTTATTCCCTGTCGATCCATCCGGACCAACACGACATTATCAGAACTGGAGGACAAATCACTTGAAGACATAATTTTGAGAAGGTATAAAGAAAATAAAAAAAATGAGCTGGGAAAACAAAGAAGTCAAGAGAAAGAGAGTTGTTTTGCCTTCTGAAAGGGAAAATCGAGTGTTATGAAGAACGAAAAACACGGCGTGGGTGAAGTATATATAGAGAACCAACGTGGAACAATGAAAAGACGTAATCTTTAAGAGCGGCACACCGAAAGGTCAAGACGGCATCGAAACCCTAAAAACCCCTCGGTAACTGCGTAAAGTATAATCATTACTGGGGCGGGAGTTAAGGAAGCACGTACCCGCACAAAAACAGTCGCACCCACGCGCCCACGCAGGCAGACGCGTCTAGCTAATCCAAGCGAGCAAAACAAAATTTCGGATAGGAATAACAAGTTGAGTCTTTCCACTCTCTCGTCTGCTCGCGACCATCCGACGAACTCGGCAAGCTCGATTCGCCGACTCGGGGGGGGGGGGGTTACTGTTACACCATGGAATTAGCCCAAGGCAAAATCCTGCTCTCAGCCCGTCAAGCGAAAAGGCCCAACTCATTATCTTGCTAACTAAGTAATAACCACATTATCTTTAGTGTAGTTACTTTATGATCAATGTGGGTTACTTTATGGAAACATATGGTTAAAATGTAACCATATGTATTCAAAACCCTAGTATTCTTGTACTATATAAAGGTTGTACATCATTTTTGTACAACCAAGGCTGAATAGATCACACTTTTTGAGCAAATCACTTTTTATTCAATTAATCTCCCTAAAATCCGAAATATCATATTCAGTTACTGTTCATCCGAGCAGGAACGTACTCTCATTTACAATGTCCCTTTTAATTTGTCAAAGAATCCCCGAATCTACTATAAATTCTATTGTCGAGCTCGTCCTGAATTCAACAATGTCTATTATATATCAAAGCTCGACGACTGAAAGAGAAGAGAAGTGTAACAATAGAAATTTTATCTTCTCATTAATTTAACCAACGTTATCAGTACACTCTTCATTAATATACAAGTCATTAGTCACTTAATTATGTATTTAAATGACCTAACCGTATAACAAATGATCTTCATTCGAGGGTCAAGGCTAGCGAGCGATCACTAATAAGGCAATTTAAGAGTAAACCATCGTAGCTCAAAAGTAATACAGTACTATATATAGACTGATCTTTTTTTGGCTTTTACAACATGTAATGTTATACGGTTTATGAATTCGGTGTATTATAGACCTTAAAGACTGCAACTAAAATTGTTACCAATGGGTGTACAATGATGTCAAAAATATGTGTTTTGTGTTCCGTTTTATTTAAATACTTACAAGCTAGAAAATGGTTTTCGCTATAAACTCTATAAATAGAAGAGTAGGATAACGGTTTTTAATCTGAATATTTTTCAATTAGATACAAATGAAGAGTCAAGATTTGCATAATCACAAGCCCTAATAAGAAATGTGCATTATTATTCATCTATGGTAGCATCAGTATTTAGCTTTAAATGATTCTTCAAAGAATCTACCGTTCTAGTGCACACCTCTTTCAAGACTCGGCCCATAATTAAATAGTCTCACAAACTCAGCCCAATGAGCCGAAGATCGGCCTGACCGACCTAAAACTTATGATGAAGAACCGATTTGAAGATTCCGAAAAAAACGAAAAAATATTTTAATTACATGTGTAGAAAATGACTAATATGGAAGTAAATTTGAAATCTTTGCATGAAAGTATTAATTTTTGTTTTAAAAATTATATCTTACAAACTGTAAAACATGAGCTAATTCCATCAGTCAATAACAAAACCAAAAATTAATATTTACGCGTATTAAATATGAATATATAATCGTCGATTAATTTATAATTAATTTTAATTACATGTATTATTAGTCATGTACAGAAAATGACTAATATGGAAGTAAATCTGAAATCTTTGCATGAAAGTATTAATTTTTGTTTTACAAATTTATATCTTAGAAATTGTAAAGCATGAGCTAATTCCATCAATCAATAACAAAATCAAAAATTAATATTTACGCGTATCAAATATGTATATATAACCGTTGATTAATTTTTAATTATATTATTTACATGTATTATTAGTCATGTATAGAAAATGACTAATATGGAAGTAAATCTGAAATATTTGAATGAAAGTATTAATTTTTGTTTTATAAATTTATATCTTACAGAACTGTAAAGCGTGAGCAATTTCTATAAATCAATAACAAAACTAAAAATTAATATTTACGCGTATGAAATATGAATATATAACCGTCGATTCATGTATAAATATATTTTGTTTTTAAAAAATAAAAAATATTTCATTTTTATATTTATTAGTCATTTAAAGAAGATGACTAATTTGGAAATGAATCTAATCTGTTTTATAAATTTGTAATTTACAAACTGTTAAGTGTGAACTATTCCATAAATGAGTAATAAAAACAAAAAACATATACCTTTAAAATAAAAATAACATATATTGACATTTTAGTATTATAAATAAATCCCAAAAAAACAATATGTGTAGAGAGAGAGAGAAGAGGACTGTGTGATTTTTATTTCTTTTTTGTCGAAATCTGAGAAAATCATTTGATAATACAACTCTCCTTTGAATCGATTTTGCTGCCACCGTGAGAATCCAATCGGCGAGAGCTTAAATCGATCGGAAAAAAATCTGGGTTTTCGTACAATCCCGATCCGGCTAATTCCTGATCGTCGAATCGAATCAGCCATTGAAGGAAGTGTGTGTTTGTTTGAATCTGAGAGATAGATAGAGCAAATGAACGGTGAAGATGAGGTCGTCGCAGCTCCTGGAGACCCTTTGGAATGGAGATTCTCTCAGGTGTTCGGCGAACGAAGCGCCGGTGAAGATGTTCAAGAAGGTTAGTGTTATGTTTGACATGTGTAGATTACAATCAGATTTAGCTTTACTGTTTTCGATCTAATTCATCGAATTTGAATTGGAATTAGGGTTTTTTCAATCTGGGTATGTAGATCTATCGTTTGGTTGTTGGGTCATTAGAAAGTTTTGATTTTTGTGGAAGTTTGTATCTGTTTTCTCTGTATGGTTATAGTTAGAGCTTGTGTATTCGTCTTCGTTTTGGTTATGAGAAGAGTGTTGATACTGAAAACTTGTAGCTGGTGTTTCAATTCCTCTGCAGTTGATATAATTTCAGCGATTGAATTCGATAAATCCGGTGACCATCTCGCTACTGGTGACCGTGGAGGACGGGTTGTTCTATTCGAGCGAAGCGATGCGAGAAATGTATGTATGCTCTTTGCCTTTGCTAATCGTTGTTACGGAAAAGAATGGGACTTTTGATATGTTGTTGCATGTTATCAATTACAGAGCAGTGGAGCTAGAAGAGATCTTGAAGAGGCGGATTATCCGTTGAGGCACCCGGAGTTTCGTTATAAGACGGAATTTCAGAGTCATGACCCTGAGGTTATGATTTACTCTGTTTTTCTTACTTGCGATACGTGTTATACATTTTTCTCTGTATTCTCATGCTTGATTTTTGTCTACCAGTTTGATTACCTCAAGAGTTTGGAGATAGAGGAGAAAATTAACAAAATTAGATGGTGTCAAACAGCCAATGGCGCTCTTTTCCTCCTATCGACGAATGATAAAACCATCAAGTTTTGGAAGGTAAAAATTTCCTCCTTATTGTTTTGATAGGAACTGTGCTCTAGATTACGTTGTGTTTGCTTATGGATATTTAGGGTATACAACGATAAAGGTGATATTGTCATGGTTGAATTTGAACTCTCTTGGCTTTGACATTGTTTTTGGGGTTGCTTATTGTATCTAGATGGTTCTACATCCTTAATGTAGTAAAGAGTTTGTCTTTGGATTTTTTTTTGATCAATAACATGTCGTGATGAGTATGTAGAGATGATTCTTTCCTCTTTTTGCTTACGTGAGAGTTTTTAACAGGTTCAAGACAAGAAGATCAAGAAAATTTCTGAGTTAAATTCAGATCCTTTAAAAGCTCAAGGAAACGGAAGTCTTGCAAACTCCAATGAAAACATTATAAGCCTGGTGAATGGAGGAGTAGGTGAAGTGCTCAACTCATCTAATAACTTCTCATTGCCACCAGGAGGCATCTCATCGCTGCATTTACCAGTGGTAGTTGTACTTTGAATGATTTGTTTTCTTAGTTCTTTGTAGCTTCCTAAATATTACTTCATCACAAAAAGTAAAGCCTGCATCATAAAGCCAACCATTTTCTTAAGAATTGATTCTTTATTAATGCAAAATTACTTAGTGTGGCTCCTATGTAGACTAATAGTTTGTTTTGACATATACAGGTAACTAGCCATGAGTCAAGCCCTGTGGCTAGATGCCGAAGAGTATATGCTCATGCTCATGATTATCATATCAATTCAATCTCAAACAATAGGTAGGTTATCCCACCCATTTGGAATTCTTCTTGCTTCCTTCTTACTATCAACTGCTTTTTTTCTTCATGATAACTTTTTTGATGTCACTATAAGTCATCTGATGAATCAGTGTCTTTCTGGATAATCAATCCGCTTTTTCGTCTTTGTATTAACATATCGATTATATTGGCTTGAGATATATACTTTCATTTATAATGTTCTGTTCCTAATATTTTCTCTTCTAAAAACTAGCGATGGGGAAACATTTATTTCTGCTGATGATTTGCGAATAAATCTCTGGAATATGGAGATCAGCAACCAAAGTTTCAATATTGTTGATGTCAAGCCTGCGAAAATGGAAGATCTATCTGGTAACCCATTGTCTACCTTTTTTTCATTCCAATATGTTCTCTGCCTGTCATTGTGGAGTATATTCAGCTATACAGTACCTATATATTAAGCAATTTGATACTATTCCCTGCTTAATTACTACCATATTCGTTCTTGCAGAGGTTATCACATCAGCAGAATTTCATCCTACCCATTGCAACATGTTAGCCTATAGCAGTTCAAAAGGTTCAATTCGCTTGATTGATCTGCGCCAGTCAGCTTTATGTGATTCACATTCCAAATTGTAAGTCTTGAGACTCGCAGTTGTGTTAAGTTTCGTTATAGTCAAGTATAACTTGAAAGCAGGATCTAAAAACTTGCATAATCATCTCATTACTTCTGCAGGTTCCAGGAACAAGAGGCACCAGGTCCTAAATCGTTCTTTACTGAGATAATAGCTTCAGTCTCAGATATCAAATTTGCAAAAGAAGGAAGATATCTACTTAGCCGTGACTACATGACACTTAAGGTAAATTATTTATTGTTGCCCTTGAGTCTATCAATGGCTGGTTTTGAATTGTTCGTGTAAGGTAAACTAAGCTCATGGTTTATGTTTTTGCATGTCAGTTATGGGACATCAACATGGACTCAGGTCCAGTATCAACTTTCCAAGTTCATGAATATTTGAAACCAAAGGTCAGTTTCCTAGAGACCCTCATTTAACGAGTTGGTACATAGCTGATTGGTACTCACACTTCCTTTAACTCTTTTTGCAGCTCTGTGATTTATATGAAAATGATTCCATCTTTGACAAGTTCGAGTGTTGTATTAGTGGCAATGGATTGCGAGCAGCTACAGGTTCTTACAGGTATCCCCCGAAAAGCAAAGCACCTTCTCTTTTTCTGTTATTCGCATTTTCAATATTCTTTGTATGATTCTTTTTTTGCTTTCATACTTCAGCAATCTGTTCCGTGTGTTTGGTGTTTCCCCGGGAAGTACTGAGACGGCAACCTTAGAAGCAAGCAGAAACCCGATGAGGTAATCTTGGTAAATCCATTAAGAGGAGTGCGTTCGATCTTCTGTTTCTTCTCAGTGTTGATGAAATGGAATTTGTATTGTGATTTATAATAGGAGACATGTCCCAATTCCCTCGAGGCCAGCCCGAGCACTAAGCAGTATAACGCGTGCTGTAAGTAGAGGTCAGTCTCTCTTCCTATCTCCTTTCTCATTTATTCATATACTCTTTTAAGAAATTGGCATCAAATTATTAAACACTGAAATGGTAAATACAGGATCAGAGAGTCCCGGAGTCGATGGAAATAGCAATACTCATGATTTCACAACAAAGTTACTGCACCTTGCTTGGCATCCGAACGAGAACTCGATTGCTTGCGCTGCTGCAAATAGCTTATACATGTACTATGCTTAACCCAATACCTCAGCAAAAAAAAAAGAAGCAAAAACCAGCGCATCTTCTCTGCTCTAGACTCTGTTTTTCTAAGTTCCTTATGGTGATTAATGAAGATTTGCTATCATCATCATCATCATGGAGTTCTAAGAAAATGGCATGGAAAAGGCAAGCAGTGAAGAATCATATCATTTTATCCTTTTTAAGTGTAGAATTTTTTTTACTTGTGCACTTGGAAACTACTTTACAGGCCAAGGAAGAAAAAAAGAAATCCGATTGGAAGAAATCGTGATTTTAGTAAAGCTAATCTCATAAGACTTTTGGATTGGATATTAGATTAGATTTTTATAATCTTGTCTGGTCTTGTGTAATCGTTGTTTTATTGATTCTTTTGTTGAACCTTTTTCATCTTTCTTGACTTATATTAAAATAATTTTTTCATTTACCAATGCTCTTTTCTTTTTTTTCATTTTAGTTTTTTTTACCTATAATTTTTATCTAGGCGTGTACGTTTTAGATCGAGTGATTTCATTCATAACTATGATCTAAATTACTCGAATTTTTCTAATCAAAATTATGAAATTTATCTGTTTATGTTGACATAATAATAATTTACAACATATGTATCGGTGGATAATTATCCATTGTACTTATATCTAAAAAATATATATTAAAATATTAAATGCTATCTTAGATTAGTTATAACTTGTTGAAAATATAGAAAATTATCTGAATTATCCAAACTACTATCTCGTTTTTATTCGTGATAATAATTTGAATTATTTGTATTTATCATATTTATCAACTATCTATTGACTTTTTTCATCTAATCCATAATGAATTATCTACTATCTATTATAGTTTTATCTTTTATCCGAAATGAATATGGTCCAATTTTTAACAAACAAAAGTTATTATTAAGACTTGAAAAGTTGAAAGTTTAACGAATCACATACCAAATCTCATATGCTATTGTTCTTATGGTCGGCAAAAACAGTAAGCTTAACGTGTCGACATACTTGTGTGGTTAATGGTTATGGTTCAGTGTATCACGATAGTAGTGCAATAGTTGACGTTGGTGATTCGATGTTCCAAGGTAGGGTTTTAAGTGTAATGAAATGATGGTTTTGTTTTTTTGGTTAATTGAAAGTATATAGAACTTTGCTTCTTAAGCAAACTATCTGGTTTTTTTTTTGTTATTCATTTTGCATAACTCGTTATTTCAAATGTAATGATTAAGCATAATTGATTATAATGGACTTTCGAGTATTTTCCACCTTATACTTGTTTTATGGACCTTATCAATGAATTGTAGTTGACAAAAAAAACGAGATACAAAAATATACAAACTCTAAGAGATTAGTTGGGTCAACAAGTCAATAATAAAGTTCAACACGTATAATTTTGTCAATGAAAAGAATTGGAGGAAAATTATAAGAAAGTTCACTAGCTCATAAGTCATAACCAATTTTAAAACGATAATTATGGATTTGTATAATGATGCTTAACCCATAATCACAATTCACAACACAACCTTAATTTAAGCTCGAAACAATTGAAAGTTTTGATTTCATTGAAATTAGAAATAGTCACAAAAATCTATCAAGTTAGTGAAGATTTATTGAAAACTAATATTACATTTCTTTCCTTCAAGATTTTTATTATTATTGATGATTTCAAATACAGAATTATGTTTTTTTTTTGTTAAATAAAGTATACGGATTAGAGGAGCTTGCTTCAAACTAAAAAAAAAAATCAAGAAACCGTTGATATTTGGACTCTTCGCAAACTTACAAAACAGAAAAAGAGCTAAAGTCAAAAAGAAATAGGTCTTCACATTTAAAATCAAACACAAACTCTTTCCATCTAAACCAATTTAAATCCCCAAAAAATCTACAAAGTGTTGACATGACACATAAAAAATACTCTCTCTCTCTCTCTCTCTAAAATCCACCAAATATCTCCACTCTTTATCTCTCTTCATCAAAACCTCATTCATAACTTTGCCATTTGCCACACCATAAAAAGATTCCATAATTCACCTTTATAAAAACCTCTACACAAACTAACGATTTCACGTAAGAACACACAAAAACAAGATTTCAAAATTTCAAGAAAGTTAAGATTCTTTTTCAGAAAAAAAAAAGACAAGTTCACATTTTTCTGTGTGTTTTGTAGTAAAAATGCAGGATCTGACGTCAGCAGCAGCAGCATATTGCCACCACCAATCATTGACGACGGCGAAACAACCACCGGAGTTATTACCGGAGCAAGAACATCTAAAGTGTCCTCGTTGTAACTCACCAAACACGAAATTCTGTTACTACAACAATTACAATCTTTCACAACCTCGTCACTTTTGCAAAAACTGTCGTCGTTACTGGACTAAAGGTGGTTCTCTCCGTAACATACCCGTCGGAGGCGGATCTCGCAAGAACCATAAACGACCCGGATCCGGATCCGGCTCTGGATCGCCTTCTTCTTCAAAAACCATCGCTGTTTCTGATCAGAAACCGGATTCGGGTGATCTCGGATCCGGGTCGAAAACAGAGGAGGGGAATTCGGGTCAGGGAGTCGATCCGACCCGGACGTTATACGGGTTACCGGTTGGAGATCCGAGTTTCAGTTCCTTGTTGGCTTCGAATATGTATGAAACCGGGTTAGCAGGTGGGTATCCGGGTATGGTTATGGGTTTAGGTTCGGATATTCGGAAGAGTGTTGCTGATGACACGTGGACTGATCTGGCTATGAATAGAATGGAGAAGAATTGAAAGGGTAATTTGGTAAATTTGATATAGGTGGTAGAGTCAGCGAGTAGTCAATATAACAACAAATGATGTCGGTCCATTGTAGTTATATTTTACTTTACTTTACTTTACTTTACTTTATTTTTCTCTGATGATATTCAATGGATTTATAGAGATTGAAAATCATGTCCCTACAAATGTGAAACAAGAGTTTGACATATGTTATTTCTTTTGAGAAAAAGTCACTGTGTTTGCATATATGATATAAATTCTAAGATCACAAAACTTATCTATAGTCATAATTACTCATCTTAGAACATCTACATTGGTAATCCTAAGAGATCTAAAATGGGTGTTCTTATAATATAAAATTATTAAAATGGTTGTAAAAGGAAGAAAGAAAATGTTAAAAGAGTGTTTTTGTGGGGTATATTGAAATATAAAATTAATAAAATTTGAGTAAAGAGAGTAGAGAGTGTTTAAAAGGAAGAGAGAGTGTATTAAATTGGATCTTTTGGAGAATGTGTTTAAAAGTAAAAGAATGTGTTTAAATATAAAATTAATAAAAATTAAGTAAAAAGATGAAAGTGAAGGTATAAAATTGAGTAAAATGAAAAGAGAATGTGTATTTTAATAATTTTATATTTTAGACTTTTTGGGGTGTGCAATGTACATGCTCTTATGTCAATATAAATGAAATTGTGGTCCAAGTGAGATGTATAAAGTCTTAACTCTTAAGAAACCAGGAATTCATATAGAACACTTATTAGGCTCTAAATTTGGTAAAATGATTTCAGGTAACATCATGTATGAGTTGTTACTTGTTAATTGTTATATTGGGGTTAGTGTGATTTTGACAATGCTTCATTATACGTGTAAAATCTCATCTTATTTGAACTTTTTCTTCTGATGGGCCACATTATATTTTTGGAGGCTTTTTTATACTATATTACAAATACAGTCTTGTATGAATGTGGTGTCAAATTTAGGATAAAAGTCGTTGAAAATGGGTAAATAGAGTCATAAAGATGAAACAATAGTAAAATGGGTAGTTAGTGAATGAATTTTGCCATTTAACTATTCACTAACAATCATTTACTAACATCGTCATGTAGAAGCGATCTGAAACTGACGAAGCTCGGTCTATTGTATATTCATTCAGAGTTGGATAAATAGGTCTTTTGTAATAATGACAGAGTTCTGATTCAGATCAAAATCACTTTGCAAAATTTCATTATCTCTTTCGTTAACATGCAAAACAATGCACATAAACTGAGTTAGGTTTTCTTCTCTTGCGTTTAACAACATTTTGTCTGCCACTGATTCTAGAAATCGATTCTAATTTAGTCTGATGTAATGCCAAAACCAAAGACAAGAGAATGAGATTGTGGAAAAGAGAAAAGCAAACTAAAGAGAGTACATGAGAGGAGAATAAAGTTCGTTGCAAACGATGAGACATTTCAAACAAAATATATATTTATTTGATGTGTTTATTAATGAGACCTTTAATTAATGAGTTTTTTTTTTTTTTTTTTTTCAAATTACCTTAATAATAAACTGTTTCATTTCTCCATCTCCTGCAAAAACTCTGTAACATCGAAACTTTATTCTATTGATACTAATTTCCCTTTTTCTTTATAATAATTTGTCAGAATGCGAGCAGAAAAATGTTCTGCCTCTTATTAATCATGAGTTACACATTTATATAGTACAAGGTATCTAGGTTTAATCACAAACTAAACTAATGGACTTGGGCTAAACACACTTAGCCCAATACTCCCCCTCAAGTTGGAGCATGCAAATCAGAAATGCTCAACTTGCGTAACAAAAAACAAAATTGAACACTCCCCAAAGCTTTAGTAAATATGTCAGCGACCTTTTCATTTGTGCGAACAAAATGTGGCTTGAGAAGACCGGCTTGAATAGAATCACGAACATGATGACAATCTCTTTCTATATGTTTAGTCCGTTCATGAAAAACAGGGTTATTAGCGATGTGCATAGCAGATTTGCTATCACAATACCGAGGTACAGGACCAACCGGTGCGATGTCGAAGAAATGAAGAAGCCCATGAAGCCACTTAAGTTCTTTAGTTGTCCATGACATGGACCTGTATTCGGCCTCTGTATCTTGTTTTGTGGTTTTCCAAGATATAGGAGAACCACCAAGGAAGAACACATAGCCTGTCAAAGAACGACGAGTAAGCGGACACGAACCAAAATCTGCATCACAAAAACCAGAGAGCTTCAAATCACCGCCAACTTTATAAAACAAACCCTGTCCCGGCGTTCCCTTTAAATATCGTAAAACCTTAAGCGCAGCATCCCAATGTGCAGTGGTTGGATTCTGCATGAATTGAGAAAGAATGTGAACGGAGTAACATAGTTCCGGACGTGTAAGAGTAAGATAAATCAAACGGCCCACGATCCGACGATATTGAGAAGGATCAGTGTAAAATTCATCTGACGAACGACCAAGGTTATGGTTTTGATCCATAGGAATAGACGAAGGATGACAAGCAAGCAAACCGGCTTCAGAGACAATATCAAGACAATACTTGCGTTGACAAATAAACAAGCCGTCAGCATTACGTGCAATTTTAAGACCAAGGAAATAGCGGAGAGACCCCATATCCTTCATATGAAACCGACTATGCAAATAGTTCTTGAAGAAGGAGATAGTGTCAGAATCATTTACACCAATAACAAGATCATCCACATAAACTAGTACGTAGAGCTCAAGCTTGCCTTGAATCAAAGAGAAGAGCGAATGATCGGAATCAGATTGATGAAAACCATAATCAAGAAGAGCTTTATGCAAAGTAGCAAACCAACAGCGAGGCGCTTGTTTCAAACCATAAAGTGATTTCTTGAGCTTATACACTTTGTTAGGAGATGAAGTAAAGAAACCTTGGGGGGGACGCATATACACCTCTTCATCCAAAGTACCATGAAGAAAAGCATTATGAATATCCATTTGATGAAGTTCCCAATTGCGAGCAGCGGCAACATTGAGAAAAGTACGAACAGTCGTCATTTTAATAACGGGTGCAAAGGTCTCATCATAGTCAATACCTTCTTCCTGACGATTACCGAGAGCCACCAACCGAGTTTTAAAACGTTCAATCTTACCATCAGAATGAAACTTGATTTTAAATACCCACTTACATCCAATAGCTTTCTTTCCAGGTGGTAAGTCAACAAGATCCCAAGTCTCATTATCTTCAAGAGCCGTAACTTCATTACCCATGGCATCACGCCATACATCAATCTCCATTGCCTCCTTAAAAGAATGAGGTTCCGTGTGGGCAGTGACATTATCGAGAAACATTATGAATGCTTCGGAGAAACCATCGCAAGACATATAATTAGCAATGGGATATGGAGTACCGGAAAGAGCAGCTGAGTACGTAACATAAGGTTCAAGCAATACTGATTTCTTCTTTTCTCGCTGTCCACGACCCAAATGTTCTGAAACTTCTGCGGGTGTGTCGGACGAGACCGGTGCTAATTCTATGTTTTTAGATTCAGAAGAACCTGGTGGGTCTGTTGCTTGCGACGTAGTTGCTCCAACGGGATCGACCGGTCTAGGGAATGGACCAGTCGGTCCTGTTTCCAGAGCCTCCGTGCCGGTTCCAGGACCTTGAGGATCGACCGGTCGGTCCCTTTTCCAGAGCATTTGTTCCGGTTCCACAGCCTTGAGAATCGACTGGTCTTGGATATGGACCGGTCGGTCCACTTTCGAGAAATGGCGTAGGACCATTGATACTCCCCCTTTCGATCGGCCGCATTGTAAAGACATGATCATCTTCTTCAACAATCAACGGCGAGATGATCTTTGGAGGATCAGGTTGTAAGGGCAAAGGATACGGGAAAACATGTTCATTAAAAACGACATCCCGGGAGACAAAATACTTCTTCGACTCAAGATCAAAAACACGCCATCCTTTTTGATTGTAAGGGTATCCTAAGAAGACACAACGAGTTGCACGTTCATCAAATTTACCACGAACCGTGGTTCCTTTATGAGCGTAACACAAACACCCAAAAATACGAATATGATCAAAAGATGGTGGAGTGTGATATAAAATCTCATACGGTGTCTTGTCGGCAATAACACTTGACGGTGTGCGGTTAATAAGATAACAAGCAGTAAGCACACATTCTCCCCAAAACTCAAGAGGAAGACTTGCTTGAAACCGAAGTGATCGAGCGACATTAAGAATATGCCGGTGTTTTCTTTCAGCACGACCATTTTGCTGCGGTGTCCCAACACACGACGTCTGATGAATGATGCCTTGAGATGCAAAATAAGACTTGAGACACATAAATTCAGATCCATTATCACTACGGACCATACGAACTTTTGTGCGAAATTGACGTTCTTCCATAAAACAAAAATTTTGTAGAATAGCAGATACTTCACTCTTTGTACGAAGTAAAGAAACCCAAACTGCTCTTGAATGGTCGTCAACAATTGTAAGAAAATATCTAGATCCGCAATTCGTAGACACACTATACGGACCCCAAACGTCACAATGAATAAGAGAGAAAATCGCATCGGCTTTATTATCACTATCCGAAAAAGACAAACGAGGATGTTTTGAACGTACACAAATGTCACAAGGACCAGAAGAAACATCACTAGAAGCACCAAAACTAATCAAAGGAGATAACTTAGAAATCGCCGACATCGCAGGATGACCCAACCGTTGATGCCAAAGCTCACGTCCACAAGTCTGCTTCACTGCATTAGCCTGAACTTGAACAGCTTCGCGAAAATGTAGACACCATCACACTCACTACCGGCTCCAATCAGCATCTTCGTAAAACGATCCTGTAAGTAACACAACTTATCAGTAAAGACGGCAATGCACGGTTTCGCTTTCAACAAAGACGCCACTGAGAGAAGTGTGTTGATCAAATAAGGAACATATAAAACAGAAGATAACACAACAGAGGATCCAATACTGAATTTTCCTCGACGAGTAGCCATCGTAGTAGTGCCATTAGGCAAACCAATAAGACATGGAACAATGTCAAAAACATCAAATAAAAGATCAAGCTTTCCCGTCATATGATGGGAAGCTCCTGTGTCCAAAACGATACCTTGAAAGACGATTAGAAGACGGTAGCTTGTCCTTGTTCAACAAACTAAGCAATTGACCCCATTGAGCATCATTAAGAGGAAGCCCTTGACGATCATCATCAGAGATGGTATGTTGCACATTAGCATTTGCTGAGTACTCTCGAATCTGGATATTATTAGCACGCCCATAACCAGGAGAATTTCCACGACCACGAGTAGCAGTAGACGCACCTCGACCACGACCAACACCACGACCACCAGAATCGGGGAAACCATGAATTTGATAACACCGTGAGACTCATGACCCGTTTTCCCACAATGAGAACACTGGAAAACAGAACGACCACGACCGGAAGAAAAAACGACCTGAGCCGAGAAACCAACACCTTCAGGTCGATTATCAGAAATACGAGTAACATTTTGATGACGTTCTTCTTGCACAACCATAGCGAACACGCTATCAAGAGATGAAGGAGGCTGCATACATAATATGTTGGAACGTGTGGTTCCGAAACGAGCACCATCCAATCCCATAAGAAACTGAGACTTGCGAGATCGTTGACGCTTAGCAATTAGTTCTTTCTGCTTGTCACAATCATTCACACCACAACAACAATCCGAGATAGGATCATAATCTTCTAAATCATCCCACATCAATTTTAATCGACCAAAATAATCTTGAACCGATTGACTATCTTGCTTGCAACCCGCAAGCTCTGCCTCGAGTTCATAGATGCGTGCTTCGTTTCCAACAGAGAACCAACCACGTAAGCTCTCCCACAGCTCATAAGCTGTCTCAGCACACGAAACAGAGCTTCGAAGCTTCAGATCAATCGTATTCAATATCCAAGCAACCAACATTGAATTAACAATACCCCAAAGCATGCTCTTATCAACATCAGAAACACGTGGTTTTACCGTCGTACCGTTGATAAAACCAAGTTTGTTCTTAGCTTTGGGAGAATTACGCATCAGTTTAGCCCATCTCTCATAGTTAGAACCGTTGAGAAGAACAGAACAAATGACGTTTCCTGGATCAGCCGAAGGATTCAAGTAATACTCATTCAAAATCGTGGATTCAGAGGTCTTATTACTAGAAACCGTACCACTTGCAGCATCGTTCGGCATGATGAAGTGAAAAACAAAGAGAAAGGAGTCTTGGAAAGAAGAAAACGATCTTGATGCAAAGAGAAATCAAGTCGGAGAATAAAAGAAAACAGAGATGGCCGAAAAATTAGGGTTTCGGCTCTGATACCATGTCAGAATGCGAGCGGAAAAATGTTCTGCCTCTTATTAATCATGAGTTACACATTTATATAGTACAAGGTATCTAGGTTTAATCACAAACTAAACTAATGGACTTGGGCTAAACACACTTAGCCCAATATAATTATTTATTATTATTTTAAAATGTAATCAAATTCAAATCGATAGAATACAAAAAATTGACCATATAAAATTTAATTAACCAAATATAACATGTACAAACATAAATGCCTTACAAAATACAAATACAACACATCCAAACTTGTAATTACAACTCACAATATTACTCATCGAATATTCAAATTGCAGCTTTTAGATATTCTTCTTTTTTGTCAATCACGTTTCTATATATATTCAGTATGATACCAAAGGTAAATATCACTTATTACCTGAGATCACTTGAAACATCGCTAGTGACTTGTTTTTGTTTGCCATTCACCTAATAAGCATGCATTGGCTAAGCATATTTTGGCTTCTGACTTCCATATCCACTTTGAGAAGAAAACAAACTAGCACAATCAAGAGAGATGAATGAAAATGCAATATGACTTTATGCTTATTAGGTAAATGGCATAAATTAAGTTAGGGTAGTTTTTATGAATTTTCACATGTGTTTTTCCGTCAAAATACAATATGACTTTATGCTGTGTTTTATATTTTTATTCTATTCTGTAATCGATTTTTGTTTTCTAATTAACTCGTCACACCACATTCCAATATGTCATTCTCCATCTTTACACACGTCCACTGGTCGGATTAAACCCAAATCAGACCCGCCGGTTTAATATGGATAACCCATATCAGACCAGAGAGAGGGAGACTTCTCAACCCATATCAGACCCGCCGGTTTAATATGGATAACAACATTTGTTTTTTTGGGTTGAAATAGTATTACTGATTAATCAACAAAAATAAAATTTACAAAAGTTTGTGAAAAGCAGAACTTATAACCTACCAGCTAGAAACAGAGGATGAGATTTTAAAGCACAAAATGAGAGCATGAATTGAAAATCATGTCTCAGTTAGATATCTGCAAAATGAAATAATTTTAGATTGGCTAGAATATATACTATATTTTAGATTTAAATTAATAGTTATATTTTAGTGTAAATTAGGTAGATAACCAATAATAATACATAAATTGGGAAACCAACCAAAATTGTAGGATTCCTCAGCGAAACAATATGTTGTTTTCTTCTTCATTTGGTTAGTTTGCCAATTTGTATATAATTTTTTGTTTGCCAATGCAAATAGTCTATTTTCTATCTTAATCTTTTTAGAAAATAATGACTTTTGATAAATTTAAAAATATTTACGTGTGTTTGACTAGATCTCATTAAAATTTGGCAACCTAGTTAGTACGTGATCTCATTCAGACCTAGTACACTCAAGAATTTCGTGAGTCCACGTGATTCCAGATCGAGTAAGACTAGTGAGGTGATGTGTTCATGGTGGGTCACCTATGTTTTCCTTGATCTGATGGAAATTGGTCTTATTTGAATTTTAGATTTAAGGGAAGGTAAGGAAATTGTTAGATATTTTCCTTTTCTTACTAATTATTTTGTTGTATAAATAAGCAGCCTCTGTATCTCTTTCATCAATGGCTACTACCGAGACAAGACCAGACCAAGAATGTCGAAAAGACAACGTTGTTGCTTGAGTATGGAGGAATCGCTGCCTCACCATATCGTAGAATGTATCCTCGAGAGACTTGAGGTGAAACCTCTCGGGAGATTCAAGTGTGTATCAAAAAAATGGAAATCAACGATGGAATCACCATTCTTCCAAAAAAGACAGCTGAATCTGCGTAAGCAATCAGGAGATCCAGATGTTCTCATGGTGTCTTCATGTCCTGACCCTCCGAACATAGAACTTCTAAGAACACTTGTGTTAGGTTCTTCATCATCGGTCTTGATCCCTACTCCTTGGGAGGATGAGAACGAAAAGTACTTAGTTTCATTCAATAGCTGTGACGGTCTCGTTTGTCTCTACCATCCCAGTAAACCCGGTTATGTGATCAACCCAACTACTAGATGGTATCGGCCTCTTCCTATTTCTGGATTACAACAACGAAAAATCGACTTAGGAGAAAGTTACTTTGAGCTTGGACTCTTACTCGTGAAGCTTGGATTCGGTAAAGACATATTCACCGGGACATACAAAGTTGTTTGGCTATACAACTCTTTAGAATTGGGATTTGAAAATGTTACTACTTGCGAAGTTTTCGATTTTAGCACCAACTCTTGGAGGTATGTCACTCCGGCTTCTCCTTATCGGCTTCTTACGTATCCTGATCCTGTTTTTGTAGATGGGAAGCTTCACTGGTTCACAGATTGCCAAGATACCAAAATTGTATCTTTTGATCTCCACTCCGAAACTTTTCAAGTCGTCTCTAAAGCTCCTTTTTCCAATAACTGTCCTTTTGGTATCATCATGGGCAACCTAGACAACCGCTTGTGCGTATCCGAGAAGAAGTGGCCAGACCAAGTGATATGGTCGTTTGATTCAGGAAGCAAGACATGGAACAAAATGTATCACTTGGACATTGATATTATTTCTCTTTGTCATGATATCTCAACGCAATGCGCGCTCCATCCACTAACACTTTTGCATAGTGTGGAGAAGAAGAAGAAGAAATTGTTGTGTTATAGTCAAGTCCATAGCCGAACACTCTTGGCACATGACCCTGAGACCAACTTTGAAGCCCTTGTTCACAGGGCTAAATCCATTGGATTTCTTGTCTGTTATTACCCGAGTTTGTTTCTATTTAAACTTAAATTTGATCATTGTCAATGCATATTTCATCTATATTTCAGAGTGAGTTTGGTGGTTTTTTTTTATAGCTAAATCGTTTGTTAGATTGATGATAATGATCTGAAAACATTAGTAAACTTTTCCAATAGTTTTGGTATGCTTACTATGTAATAGACTCGTATCTTTCTAGCAAAGTAGCTTAGAAACAACCTATGACCTTAAAAGAGACACTACACTTACAATGAACTAATGGTACATAAACATACAATTTTGTTGGAGTTTACATGAAAATAAGCAAATTCTCTCTAAGCAGCAAATCTCATCTTAACCACTAACTAATGCTCTATTTACATTTGCTTACACGTCCAACTTCTCTCTCCCTCTACCCATTTTTTTGCCATTCTCTCTCTGCATATGACTAAAAAGTTTCATTCTAAAAACCCATCAGTGATGATGGTCTCACCTAAAGCAGAGCCTATTTTCCATCTCAGCACAAAACCAGGTAGATCGATGAATGGGAAGTTAAAGATAACGTTAGGCAAAGCCAAATGTCTCTCTATTAGCCCTCATGCTTTGGCTGGAGATGGTAATGCTCGGTGTTGGGTTTGTCTTGTTGAGCCTTTCAACACTTGGTTTATCCTACTGTAGACTATTTTCAACGGTATATAAGCCACAACCGTTTCCTTGGCCTTCTCTGTTGTTATTGGCTTCTTTCCTTATTCAATCAGCTTCTGGCTCGTTAAGGTAGAGATAGAGAGACTTTTCTTCTTTGACGACTTGCGTAATGTCTTTATCGATAATGCTCTAATCACCACGTAATGTCTTTATCGATAAGGAAGACGATTTCTTCTTCTTTGACGACTTGCGTAAAGCACCACCATGTGACGATTTCCTCTTCTTTCCTTTCTTTTTCACCTTCACAACAAGTATACCCTTGCAGTAGCCATCTTCCAAGGCTTCAACGGTTAACAGATGTCCAACTATTCAATTCACTCTCTTACGAGAAACCAGTGGAACATTACGTGGTTTGCTATAGTTTGCTTTTACCTAAAACTGAATCAGAAAATTGTTGTTATTAGTCGCTTCTTCCTTGTTCACATTTCTACTCTGCTTCTTGTTTCTTACTCATCTGCCTCGAGTTCCTCTTTCCTTTTAGCTGCCACTTAGATGTACTCTTCTCAACACCGTCCAAACTACACTTGACAAGTTGTGTAGCAGATCCATTACTTCCCTCATCATACCAGAAACAAGAGCTCAAAAAAATGCCAAAACACCAAAGCTATTTAGATTAACTTGATGACATTAGCAACCTTTTTGTTAATTTGCTTCCCAGAAGAGATAACAAACATAAACAAACACTTGAGAGAGGTCTAACCGTTTATATATACCTTCATCTCCAGTTAGTGGAACATCAACTAATGCTAAAAAAGGATCTTTGGATCATCTACTTGAAACAAGTAAACAACTAATGAAGATGAATGTTGTTGTAATACCTGAGGATTCACTGTAATCTGAAAGCAACGATTCCAAGTATTGAGTCCACAAGAAATCAATAATGCTCTAATCAGCTCAATGATGTACATACAAGGAAGCTAAAAACCTTCAAGAGCAAAAAAAAAAAATATTACCTTTCACCAGAGCTGCTTTCAAAACGGTATTTTTAGTTGATTCAGCATTTGTTTCTGAAATTTGACTAGATTTGCAAGTTCCATTATGTAATGATTATTGTGTGGTTGATAATAGCTGGAAAGCATCAAGGAGTTGGATCAGTTTATGTTGAAGCATCGAAAGGATTATGTTGATTTGCACCCAACTACCGAACAAGAAAAGAACAAGTGAGTAATCTGAGCTATGATTCCTTGGAACTATAGATTCGTAAGAAAAGTAGCATCCAAAACTCAGCAAGATGAATGTCTATTACCTTACACTGTGTTTATCAAAGCTTGTAAACAACAAATCCATATTCTCAAATGCACAGTTTTGACTAGCTTGGAGCTACTCGTTTCCGAGAAGAAAACCTAATGAGCTTCTACATAGAGCAACAATAGCAGCATGTTTTAATGTAGCTCAAGCCATGACGGACCAAGGTTGTATCTAGCTAAGTCCTGCAGGTATTATTATGTCTTAAAACCTAATGAAGAAGACATATCTGTAACTTGTTAGTAATGTATTTAGAAATTACATACTCTGATAGGAACAATACTATTCAGCCAGAATATTTTTAATAAAGTTATTTGACATGCAAAAGATGGCAAGATACTGATGCACTAGACCTTAAGCATATGGTTTCCAAATAAGCTATTAACTATTTGTGCCAAGAGAGTTTTGCTTTGACCTGATTCTAAATTAAAAAAAAAAGCAACAAAATGAGTGACAACCAGTCCTTTACTCAAGAGTGAGTTCCTTCATTAACTCAGTTTACATCAATATTACACTCCCTACAAGAAAACAAGCTCTTTTCCGACGGCCTAAACCGTCGGAAATCCGTCGGAATAAGTGTGTTTCCGACGTATTTCCGACGGATTTAGTCCGTCGGATCTATCTTGTCGAAAATTAAAGGTCCGTCGGAAACTGTTGACGGATTTCCGACGGCAATCGGTCAAACGGAAATGCGTCGGAAATTCAACCACCCGACGGATTTCCGACGGTGGATGATACCGATGGATTTTCGACGGAGGATGATACCGACGGATTTCCGACGGGATTGGAATTTTTTTTTTTTATTTTAAATATAATTAATTAAATTAAATTTTAAATAAAATTTAATTTAAATATGAAAATAAATTAAAATAGTTTGAAAAGTTATTTAAAACTTAAAGTTTTACATAAAATTTAAAAGTCTACTGTGGACGATAATTAAGGAAGAAATTGTTCATCTTCTCTTCCATCCCACGAATGCGCTCTGCATCTTCTGCGCGCTGTGCCTCCATTGCCTCAAACTGCTGTGCATCTTCTGCGCGTAGTGCGTCCATTGCGTTCATCCGCTCCAGAAGCTCTCTGTTTTGTGCCCGCAAACCGCTATCACCGTAAAATCGAAATGAAGACACGGAAGAGGTGGAACTGTCTTCCGGAAGACCGAAGACACGACCTTTGTGCTTCGGAGTAACCTACCATATACAATAAAACTATAAATGTTATAACGTATAAGTATTATAAGTTATTTTAAATTCGTTATTAATTGAAAACGTTACTAACCTCATACGTAAGCTCGTTGATCTTCTCGAATAGAACTTCGGTGAGCGGTGGAGTTCCTTCGACGCTCGGTTGAGATTGGATAAACTCCTGACCGAGCCTCTCCACGCTTTCCACGATTTCACGAGCAATTGGATCTTGGATTTCACCCATCTTTCGGTTGGTATGCGTATCTCTGATCAAATCCAGATTTGAAGGACGCCTACCTTTCTTTTGATACTGTTAGCATTGAAAAGTAAGCAAATAAGTTAGCGATTATAAAAATAAAATAATAATAAAGAAACTTACCAGTTGTTCTGCACGAGTCGCCTTGCTCGTCGCGCCGAGGTTATGGGTCGCTGGTCCCTTCCCCTTCCGGTCGCTCATACGGTTCGTCGATTGTTTTTCGGAGCTCGACTTAGTGGCATCCAGTTCCCAATAATGAATTAATTGAGCCCATAACTTGGGATTGTTTTTCATATCCCGAGGAATCTTACCAAGTCCCCATAGGTCCTTCCACTCGTTCATCTTCCACGAGTACATTCTACCAGCCTTGGCGTCGAACTCCCGTCGAACCCTAGCGGTCAGCTGTCTGTCCCAATTAAATTCTTGCTGGAAATAAAAAAACCTTTAACGAGTTAGTAAATAAAATTTTAATGTAATAAAACCGCGAATTGTCTAATTTACAAAATTTAGGGATTACCACAAATTGCCGAAACCAGCTGTCACGGTCGGCTACAAGCATCGAAGAGTATGTGGGATACGGTCGAGTTATCAAACAATTAAGCATTGTGTTGATAGACGTCGATATCCCATTTCCCGAAAACTGAAACCTAACCAAAATTAAGGAAAAATATTTATTAAGTTAACTAAATGCAAAACATTTATAAATAAAACTTACCATGTCGTGTTGGGAGGCAAGTCCGGATCTAGGAAAGGCAAACGATCCCTTCCGGGTTGTGATACAAAATCCTCGATGCTAATTACTGTGGGAGCTGGGGTTGTTGTGTATCCAAAAAGGGAGTGTCTCCGACCCCCCCACTGGAAAAACCGCCTCCAAAACTCTGCTGAAATCGTCCATAATCCCTACGAATTTCAAGATTTTTACATAAATTTGAAATAATTTTACATATATAAAATTAGTATGTCAATTTTAAATTTTAATTTATAATCTATATTAGGGATTTAGGGATTTAGTGATTTAGGGATTTAGGGATTTAGGGAAATGAGGATTTAGGGATTTAGAGATTTTGAAAATTATGGATTTTAGGGATTTACTCATTTTGAGATTGACCATTATAAGATTGAGGGATTTAAGGATATAGAGATTTATGAATTTAGGGATTTAGTGATTTAGACATTTCATAATTTAGGGATTTAGGGTTTAGGGATTTAGGGAATCTGGGGATTTTGAAATTTAGGGATTTAGGGTTTTTTGGGATTTTGAGATTTTGGGATTTTGGGATTTTGGGATTTTGGGATTTTGGATTTTGGATTTTAGTGTTTTAGGGAAATAAGTTTGATTTTATGATGTATTACTTGTTCTCAAGATTAATGATTGTAGAAAATAAATATTTTTTAAAATTTTGTAATATTAATAATTTTATAGCTTATTAATATTGATTTTAAATCCCAAAAATCCCAAAATGAAAAAATCCCTAAAATCATAAAATTCAATAAATCCCTAAATCTCTAAATCCCTAAATTCCTAAAATTCTATAAATCCCTAAATTCTTAAAATTCAATAAATTCCTACATCCCTAAATCTCTAAATCCCTAAATTCCTAAAATTTTATAAATCCCTAAATCCCTAAATTTCTATACTTCTAAAATTTTCATAATCAATCACAAAAGCACAACATTTTTTATTCAAATCCGAAATGCATAATAATCCTAATCTATCCAATTTTTTTTATGAAGAACAAATTTCAAACAAACTTAATAAACATCACAAACTTACATTGGTATGTTGAATTCGTGATGGAGGATGAGAATTGGAATGAATTCAGCGGTATATGTGCGTTTTCTGACGAAGATAAGCGATTTGCGGCGAAGAGAATTTGTTTTTTCTATGTTCTCCGTTCTGGCATCGGGAAGAAGAAGAATAGTTTTTATTCAGGTATTCCGACGGAACACGATACACAGTTTCGACGGATTTAGGCGCCTTTTCGATGATCACGAGGAGATTGGCGGTATAAAATTAGGGTTTTCCGTCGGATTTCTGTCGGAAATTATTGACGGATTTCCGACGGACTGTGATATTTTAATATAATATTTACGCGGATTAAAATAAAATATAAAATTAATATCCGTCGGAAATCCGTCAATAATTTCCGACAGAAATCCGACGAATTGTGTTAATTTTTTATTTTATTTTGCTTATATATGTAATGAAATCCGTTGTAATTTCCCACAGATTTCCAGCGTAATGTGTTATTTATATATTTAATTTTCTTATGCCTCAAATAATGATTGTCGTATAAATTTATGTTAACAAATATTCCAAAATTTATTACACATTTAAAACAACAATATTTCACATCCGCAAACATTTATTCATAAAATATTACTCCGAATCTCCCGAGGAACCTTCACTAGGGATGGAGTCTGAATCGTCATCAAATTCGTCACATGATTCCTCTTCGTCCGAATGAACTAAATCATCGCGGATATGTGTGACCTCAACAACAAGGTCAATGTTATCTTGGACATGTGACATTTGAATACTTGTCGATGGCTGGAGAACATCATGTTCTGGAGCTCCATATAATCTTCCTCTCGGGTTAATTGGAGTTACTGTGATCCAAGGATCTGTACGATAGGAAACTTGAGGATATGGAATGTAGCAAACTTAAAATTAAATAGTTGGTTTTGTTAATATACATGGATAACCTATTATTGACTTCATAACTGGTCTGCTTGCGACGCAAGGATAAATGGATCGTATTTTTGTAGTTTCCGTCTTGAATTTATCGAAATCACACCAAGGGGGTCAATTCGAACCCCACATCCATTGGATGGATCATACCAATCGCACATAAACACAATGCACCTCAAGTCCAACATTCCTGGATACCAGATTTCTAAGATTTCGTTTAAAATGCCATAGTAGACGGTATCACCTGATTGCGACGAAATCCCATAGTCTGAAGTTGACCTCGGTCGTCCTTCCTTACAAATCCTAAACGAATATCCCCTAGAGCAAAACCTGGGATATGAAGTTGTGTTGGTGCGCAAGCCCGACGCAATCTCCACTAACCATGTCGGGAGAGTTTGACCACTTTTTAAACCTTCGGAAACCTAATGAACGACATAAAAGTATGAAATCATTAACATATAAAACGTGAAAATCTGGAAATGTAAGATTAAGGAATTATATTAAACTTACATAAAATTTCAACCACTCCGAGAATTCTTCATCTTTTAAGACTAAAAGTTCGGATTTTGTCTTATCAGTATGGTAAGTTTGGACTAGGGAAATGTAAATGTTGTAACATAAAAATATTTATTAGATTAAGACAAATAATTCCAAAAGTTTTTTACAAATACTGCTATACCTTTCGTACTTCATTATTTCGTCACAATTTCTGAGGATATATATATGCAAATGTTTGACCTCTTGTGCTGATAGTCTGCATTTATTTCCATTTCCACTCACTCGACCAACTTGGGAAAACAACTCGGGTACAACCAGACATACATTGCCTTCTCACCTCTATCATCATGTCCCGCCGGACGTCTAGCCTTAGTCCGAACTTCCGATGGAAAGTAATATTCGGCAAAGTTTGAGACTTCGTCATTTAGGCTCTGTGCAACAATAGATCCCTCCACCTTGCTCAAATTTTTAACCTTTTTCTTCAAGTGGAACATGTACCGCTCGAACGGATACATCCATCGGTATTGAACAGGGCCTACTAATGCTGCTTCTCGTGGGAGGTGAATAGGAAGATGTTCCATAACATCAAAAAAGGACGGTGGAAATATCTTCTCCAGATTACAAAGGAGTACCGGGATGTTGGACTCTAAATTACAGATCCCGTCTACTGTTAGTGTCCGTGAACATAAATCTCTAAAGAAAGCTCCAACTCCTACAAAACAAAAGTAAACAAGTTAATACATATATAGTAACATTATATTAGTAAGAAACTCACGGGAGTACGAAATATACCTCCAATTGCTTGATGGATGTCTTTTGGAAGAAGATAAGCACATGCAAATGGAAGAAGACGCTGCATCACAACATGACAATCATGACTTTTCATTCCAATAAACTTCCCTTCTGTCGAATCCACGCAATTACGTAGGTTAGATGCGTAGCCGTCAGGAAATTTAACATATTTTTTAATCCATTCAAAAAATAATTCCTTTTGACCAGCATCTAACCGGTACGCAGGCATCGGCAATCTACTGTTAGCCAAAACATGAAGACATTCCCTTAAACAAACCATTGGCAAGTCTAATCTAGACTTCCAGTTGTCTTTTGTCTTCCCTGGAACGTTTAAGATGGTGTTCATGATGTTATCAAAGAAATTCTTTTCAACATGCATGACATCTAGATTATGCCGCAGTAGATGGTCTTTCCAGTAAGGCAAATCCCAAAAAATAGTCTTCTTGTGCCAATTGTGATATTCCCCACAACCGTCGACGGGGTGATGGCCATTACCCCCATATTCAGGAGTTCGCTCTGCACCAAAATCTTGTAAATGTTCCAATATGCTGCGACCATCTATCTCAGGAGGTGGACCACGTAACACTTGTAAATTCTTCCTGAAAAGTCTTCTAGACCGACGATATGGATGATTTGGCGGTAAAAAACACATATGGAAATCAAACCATGAAGTCTTCCTTCCGTGCTGCAATTGGAATGCTGAAGTATTGTCTTGGCAACAAGGAAATGCCAATCTTCCATGCGTTATCCATCCAGATAACATACCGTATGCCGGAAAATCGTTTATGGTCCACATAAGAACCGCACGCATGTTGAAATTCTGCTGGATTGAAACATCAAATGCCTCAACACCATGCTCCCACAACATCTGCAACTCATAGATCAATGGTTGGAGGAATATATCGAGTGAACGTCTTGGATGATCTGGCCCGGGAACTAGAATTGAGAGAAACAGGAACTCTCGCCGCATGCACATAGAAGGAGGCAAATTGAAAGGTGTTACGATGATTGGCCACAATGAATATTTTCTTCCATGCTTTCCAAATGGGTTGAAACCATCGGTGGATAAGCCGAGGTATACATTCCGTCGTCCATATGCAAAATCTGGATATACGGATTGGAAGTGTTTCCACGCTTCCGCGTCAGAAGGATGCATAATATCTTTATCTTGACTATGCTCTGCATGCCATCTCATAACCTTAGTTGTGCGTTATGATTGATACAGCCTCTTCAACCGCTCTGATAATGGTAAATACCATATCCGTTTGAATGAAATCTTCACTCTGCCATTTGTATCCTGGAACCGTGGTTTACGGCAAAATTTACATTTGTTTCTGTTCTCATCTTCTCTCCAGTATAGCATACAGTTGTCGATGCACACATCTATTATCTCATAGGGCAAACCAAGACCGGCAACAAGTTTCTGGACCTCGTAGTATGATGCTGGACAAAGATTATCCTCTGGCAAAACATCGTTCACAAACTCGGCGAATGCATCAACACATTCTTCGGACAAATTATAATCAGTCTTCATGTTCATCATCCTACTAGCAGAAGATAACGGTGAATGACCTTCCCTACAACCGCTGTATAGTGGTTTCTTTGATGCGTCTAACATATCAAAAAACCTTCGAGATTCTAAATTAGGCTCATCAGCCCTATCACCCTCAAAACCACCCGACTGCAAATTCTCTCTAAGCGCATCGTTAACCATCACAACTGTACTTACCCCAACATCTACTTCCGATGTACCTTCTCCTACGCTATCCGGAAAATAAGATGCATTACTACTACTACTACCATATTCATAATTGCTTTCTACATGTAAAAACCAAACCTTATATACCGGCCTAAATCCATATCTATATAAATGATTCCAAACAGTATGAACCGCAACACTAATTCTATTACAGCAATTAGAACATGGACATTTGATATACTGACCTTTTTTGGCTGCATCTTGGTTTCTGGGTAAATTCATAAACTTGCAAATACCTGCAGCGTATGCGGACGTTAATAAGTTCAAGCCCATATCCATCATTGGCTCGTCCATCCAAGACCAAGAATATGAACTCATCTCTTATAAATTTTTAGATAATGTGAATTGTGTTACGATGAAATAAAGAAATGTCGAAGCCTATATAGAACGGATTCCGTCAGATTTCCGTCGGAAAACCGTCAAAACCTCTGACATAACACCCCACCAATCCCATCGGCCACCGCTAAAGATACGGTAACCACTCAAACGTTTCCGACATCGGTTGCCGTCGGAAATCCGTTCCAAAATTATCACGACTTATTTCTGTCGATACTCCGTCGGTACAAAACACAATCCATCAGAAATGACCGACGGATTTCCGATGGAATTTGCTATTTTATATATTATTTTTGCGGAATAAAGTAAAATATATGAATATAAAGTAATTTCTGACGGATTTCCGACGGATTGTGTTATTTATATATTTTACTTTTTCCGGTTTAGATATTATATATAAACCGACCATATCGCACAACGTGGTCCACAAATAAAACAGTTACCGTTCATATTACAGAATCAAAAGACTGTTTATATTAATAATTTATAAAACACCAACACACATGAATTTATTTTTTCTTCTTAAAGATTCCAAAACTACTACTTCTCGTCCCACTTCCCGATGGTGTATCCTTTAGATTACCGTACGCAGTATAACTCTCGTCAGAGTAAGTATCCTCCTCATCCGAGTCTCCGTTAATATTAGAAGTATCTTCATCACTGTTGTTTGAAGGAAAACAATTTTCTTTCTTCCAGATAGCATCTATGTTTTCAAGCTTGATGTTGAGGTAAGTGTACCCAGTTCCGACTAGAACTTGAACCTACAAAATAGGCAACTATAATGTAATCTATACTTCATTTACTTTAATAAACATATTTCAAACTTACATTACTCAATACAACAACTGAGCCAACTCGTATATCAGGGCCAAAAGAAGCGTCTACACACGCTTTATTTTGAATATATCCGCCAATTCTCCCACATGGATCCTACATCAATACATATTAATTTAACGTTACAAGTAACAAAATATATCAATTGAATCATATTCTCAATTATAATTACCAATTACCTTTAGGACAACCATAGCGTCTCCCTCATCAGTAGAATCGTACTCATCAATAATTGCAATTACCTACTTAATTTAACAGAACCGATTATAGATATAACTTCACCTAAAACCTCTTTTACAATAAAACTCAATCTCACCTTCCGAACAATGTCCAAATGATTTAAACAGTTAAGAATAACGTTCAATTCAACAGACAAAACCCAATCCCTGGGAGTCTGCATTAACCTCGCTGGAAAAGTAAATATAAACATTTTTGTAAAAATGCTCTAAAAAAATCATACTGCTTTCGTTTCATGATATTCAACAAACCTAATGTTGTACCTGTGTCACGTAGGTGTTCAACTGTAGAAATCCAATGATGGTCGGTAAATGCGGGATCTTCCGACATGCTATTTTATGCGGGATCTTCCAACTGCAAAAAACCTGTTGCTTATTCTATGAAATGTATTTTTGTGTTCTGATGAAATGCAGAAGTTTCCACCCATATATATAATACCAGAGTCCGTCGGAATTCAGTCGGTACTCCGTCGGTACAAAAGTGACCAATCAAACTTTGCTGACATCGGAATCCGTCAAAAATCCGTCGGAATGACGTTATAAAATTATTATTAGGGTATTCCGTTGGTACAAGGTGACGGAGTACCGACGGAGTTCAGACAGTTTTCGTGGCAGTCGGAAATCCGTCGGTATGTTGTGACGGAATTCCGACGGCTTGATGTAAATCGGACATCCATCGGAATTCCGTCAGAAATTTCGGACGGATATTCCGTCCGTCGGAAAGTCCATTGGAAAAGTGGCTGTTTTCTTGTAGTGACTGAGTTTCTTCATTTATCAAATGGTGGTAGCTAAATTGTATAATTTTGTTCAAGGTTGCTACTGGTGAAATCGAAGTACTCCGTGAATCTAATTCAATGCAATGGTTAGCAGAATATTTTGAGGCTAGATTACATCTGTCACATTTTTTTGCAGCTTTGGTCTGTGATAATTGCATGTTAAGCAGGCTTGACCCAGAGGACAAGCCAGTGAAACCACCGCTTAGGGCCCTAAGTTTAGAGGGATTTTTAGTTAAATTTTTTTTATAGCTATAACTAAAAAAATTATAAAATTTTTCTACAATAATAATATTCGCAAGATTTTGTTTTTCAAATGTTTTTTTTTAATGTTTATTGTCTTCTCTAAGCAAACATATTAATTACTCATTTCAAAAAAATTAATTTGAAATTATTAATTAAAATTCGAAGTTGAAGCTGATAACAAAATTATTTGTGATCTACCATGTGACAAGAGAGATTGAATGGGTTAGATTTGTCATCTATTGAAACATAGATAGTTGAAAAACTCGACAACGTGAATTTAATTAATGATTTTTCAGGCAAAAATACAAGGAGATCAATATTTCAAAAATTAATTCTATTTTGTTGTTTTTATTTAATTTTTTCCTAACTATTTGGAATTATAAACGGTTTAATGGAGTTTTCATTCTTTTTTTTTTTTAATTTAGATTACTATTTTTACGATATTGGAAAACGTACAAAAATGACATTTTTTTACATATATTCATAGGGCTTCCAAAATTATTGGACCGACACTGGTGTTCATCAATGGATCCTAAGAAAATACCGTTCTTCTTCTTAATCTTTCTTCATTAAGGAGAATATGGTGTTCTTTAGAAACCCAGTTCTTCTTCTTAATCTTTGAAGAAGAATCTTGAAGATCCTGCAATCCATCATCTTCCCCATATTTAGAAACCCAGTTCTTCTTCAGAGCCAATAAATTCGATCTCTTTCGCATCTTTGACAATCCTCTTCTTCTTAAGGATCCTTAAAGCTTCTTATAATTCCAAGGATTTCGTTCTCCTCTTAATAAACATAGAAGAAGCAATTTCAGAGTCCCCATGAATCGGCTTTGGTGATGAATTCTCTAGCAGTGATTTTGTTGTTGATAAGATCAAACAAACAATCCTTTAGGTCTCGAGATTTGGATAAATCGCCATTGAATCATCCAGAATCTTTTCCCCGATTACTCCGCGTGTGTTTTGGGGAAGCATCAGGCATGACTAAAGGGACAATTGTCGCCTTGATTAAAAATTCCCAATCCTCCACGGTAAAAATCGCATGGAATTTGTTTTCAGGGATCCATAGATGAAGAAAGGAGCGTAGAGAGAGGAATTAGGGTTCGAGCGAGAGAGAGAAATAGAAATGATTTTGCCGATTTGATTCGGTGAATGTGTTTGGGTATATAAGGACTAAAAATGCAATTATATATATATATATATATATATATATATTATCTCTCATTCAAATTTCACAACCTAGTTAGTACGTGATCTCATTCAGACCTAGTAAGTACACTATAGAATTTCGTGAGTCCACGTGATGTGGATCACATCGAGTAAGACAAGTGAGATGATGTCTTCATGGTGGGTCACCTATTCCAATCATTTGAGATGATGTGTTCGTGGTGGGTCCCATCTTTTGTTTTTCGGGTTGTCGGCTCATATTTATGTTTTGTCGAAAAACAAAATTCATTAGAAAAATATGTGTATCCCCAAGACAAGATACTACTGCTTGTGTGTATCCGAGAGAAAATGGCCAGACCAAGTGATATGGTCGTTTGATTCAGGAAGCAAGACATGGAACAAAATGTTTCACTTGGACATTGATATTATAACTGCTTGTTATGATATCTCAGTGCAGTGCGCGCTCCATCCACTAACACTTTTGCATAGGGTGGAGAAGAAGAAGAAGAAGTTGTTGTTTTATAGTCAAGTCCAAAGCCGAACACTCTTGGCACACGACCCTAAGGCCAACTTTGAAGAGCTTGTTCACAGGGCTAAATCCATTGGATTTCTTGTCTGTTATTACCCGAGTTTGTTTTCTATTTAAACTTAAATTTGATAATTGTCAATGCATATTTCAGAGTGAGTTTTGGTGGTTTTTTTTTTATACCTAAATCGTTTGTTAGATTGATGATAATGATCTCAAAACATTTGTAAACTTTTCCAATAGTTTTGGTATGCTTACTATGTAACAGACTCGAATCTTTTTAGCAAAGTAGCTTAGAAACAGCCTATGACCTTAAAAGAGACACTACACTTACAATGAACTAATGGTACTCATGTTGCATCTCTGATAAAGAAAGAGAGCAAGAAAAAGGAAAAGAGTCTTCTTCTTCTTGAGAGTACAAAAAACATACAATTTTGTTGGAGTTTACATGAAAATAAGCAAATTCTCTCTAAGCAGCAAATCTCATCTTAACCACTAACTAATGCTCTATTTACAATATTTGCTTACACTTCCAACTTCTCTCTCCCTCTACCCATTTTTTTGCCATTCTCTCTCTGCATATGACTAAAAAGTCTCATCCTCAAAACCCATCAGTGGTGATGGTCTCATTTACTTTCCTCTTTCTTAACAAACATATCTTCACCTCGTGCAGCGTAGAATGAGGCAGAGTAGCTTCTTCCCCGTTTACATTTCTACTCGCTTCATAGAGATTGAAAATGTGAAATAAGAGTTGACATATTTTATTTCTTATGTGTAAAAAGTCACCGTGTTTACATATATGGATATAAATTCTAAGATCACAAAATCTAATTATAGTCATAATCACTCATATTATGTGAACAAGTAAGAAAAGTCAATATAAATGAAATTGTGGTCCAAGTGAGATCTAAGTCGTAAGAAATCAGGAATTCATATAGAACTTAGACCATGTTTAATGGTGAGACCCTTACAAAAGTCTCATACAAATATTATACTATTTTTTATTAATATTTTTAATATAATTAATTATTGAAAAAGCTCAACCAATGAGAATACAACATTTGGAAAAAATGTTTATGAGCCCTTCTAGAGAGTTTCTACCGGATGAGATTACTCAACCCACAAGCTACCAAATCTTATGGCTGCACTGTTGTATCTGGACTTTGCCTTATGGGCTTTAATATAAATGTTTGATGGCAAAAAAAAAAAAAATTACTCAACCCACAAAGAAACCAACTAATTTTATTTTCTTTTTATTTTAATTTTATGAATCTCCATTAGTCTCACTGTTGAACATGCTCTTAGGCTCTAATTTGGGTAAAATGATTTCATGTAACATCATGTACGAGTTGTTACTTGTTAATTGTTATATTGGGGTTAATGTGATTTTGACAATGCTTCACTATATGTGTAAAATCTATCATCTTATTTGAACTTTTTCTTCTGATGGGCCACATTATATGTTTTGGAGGCTTTTTTTTTATATATATATATATATATATATATATATATATATATTACAAATAGTCAAATACAGTCCAGTATGAATGTGGTGTCAAATATAGGGTATAAGTGTCACATACTTAACCAAAAATTTACTGAATTTTAGAGCTTTGAAGATCTATTGAGCCATGGGTGAAAAAAATCGTTGAAAATGGGTAAATAGAGTCATAAAGATGAAATAATAGTAAAATGACAAAATTAATTCTCTAACACTTTGTGATTAGTGACACTTGCAAGAAATGGGAAGAATTGAGAGGAAGTTATTTAATAAAGAAGAACTTGGAAGCTGCTCGTGAGGTTTGAACTGTGTATATTATATGTATAGTTCTAAACTATCTGATGGTTGAATCATATCAACTTACGAACTAACTAGACAGTCAAGTACCTTCATATGATATGAACCTTTGAGCATCTTCGCAGTGAGAATTGAGAGGTTTGCTTAACGAAACGACAACAAGACAGTTTTGTTTTTTCTTTTGAGTTATATTTTTTATTCTTGGACTAACTTCGATAGTTTCTCTGAAATCTGTTAATGTTAGCGTCTCAAGATCTAAGAGGTCGGGTTTATAACGTTCGCGGGTGGAGTCCGGTTCATTGGCGTGTTTGGCCCATCGCTTCGGAAAGGATAGTAATCTTTGTCTAATAATATTTGTTTTACCTTCATTTTTTTTAATTTTTAAAGCAAATCTTTTTTCATTGATAAACTAGTGTAAAAAATTACATATTAAGTTTGAAATACAAATTATTATATTAAATAATGCACGTCATAATAATACAAATGATTTTCTTCCATATTTTAAGTTTCCATAATTAATTTTATTTTAATTTGAATTTGTATACTATTTTAAATTTGTAATGTATTAAAAATATCACTTTTAATTGACAAAATTTTTTTTAAAACATCGGAGAGCCCGTTTATTAAATACTCTAAATAGAATCTCCTCCAAAAATTGATGATTTGCAACTAATATGAGAGCCCGTTTCAATTAATATGATTATTTATAATACAAAAGGGATGATTGGTTGGACTGTAACTTTAAATTTATTGCTGTAAAATTTGGGCTGTAGATGTTTTTGGGCTGTAGCTATATATGTAGAAATTTGGCTGTAACTATTTTACAACTAAAGTGTGATTGGTAAGATAGACGTAAATTATAAAATAGTTCTTTATTATTTATAAATGTATATATATGTATATGATACAAATTTATTTTGATGTAAACGAAACTTATATTTTGATGTATATATTTTTTTTCAAAAACAAAATAAATGAAACTTATATTTTGATGTATATGAAAAAAATATCTAACTAAATAAAAATGTATATGATACAAATTTATTTTATATAAATAGTACATATATAATTTTTTTGTAGATAAGTAAAAAATAGTAATGCAATACACATACATACTTATAATGTATTAGTATGTCTAAGACAAATAACTTATAATTAAATGTGTTCATATCTTTTATATAATATACTTATATAAAATATCAGTATGTCTAATGATATGCTCAAATTAACCCTAAGCTACTCTCTCAAATTAAGAGATCAATTGCAGTATTTAAGGATCGAAATCCACAGAGAATCAAAGAAACACAGTAGATTTATAAATTCAGATTATGCTAAGAAGAATTATGAATGTAAAAGACAAGTAAATAAAAGCAATTAGAACGGGTGAAAAGATCAATTAAAAGAAAGCTAGGCACAAGGAAATCGCAGGTGAATCAGATATGCAGATGATAAATAAAAGATAGGATTATGATGCACAGTTCTTAAACATGAACACGAATGTAAAATCAATCAACTTTCGCTGCAGAGATTATCTATGTTTAAATCCTAGAAGACCAAATTTCTTTGCGAATCCTAACAATTTAAACAAGCATTAAAGTTCAAGTTCAATTGTTCACAAAACCCTAAACCAAATTTCTTTACGAAAATGAATTTTGCTCATCAAAGACTAGATCATGTAATCAACAAAACTGTCGTTTCTATTAATTATCCTAAGATCAGATTTCAGGTCATGAATCTAAAATCAGCAATAAACTCAAGTCAAGATGAAGAACATCTAAAGATATTATCCTATGCATTTAAAATCAGATCTAGCAAAACATCAAACACCTTTGAATAACCCTAAACCTAACAGAGAAATTACTCAGACATAATAAAAGAAGAAATCATTCTTATTAAAAATAGATCTCTTAAACTAAGTAAAATAAAGCATAAGCCTAAACAATGGCTGCGAAAACGTATTTATAAGATTCCTAAACCGTCATAAACATAAAAGTAAACATCTGGGACTTTTGGGCTTCGAACAGACTTCTTCACAATCGGGCTTTTTCTTTGGTCGAGCAGGGTGTCGATCGACACCCATGGTGTCGATCGACACCAACTTGGATTTCCGATTCTTCGCTTCAATCTTTGCCACTTCGTTCAGCAATGCTCCAAAACTCCCAGTAAACATTTTTTATGCTCCAAACGTCTAATACCTGTAAAGACTCTAAAAACCAACTGGAAAACACCAAAAGACTCTAGATAATAGACTTATATCATGGCTTAAACAGGGTAAAAACCATGATATATCAACTAACACAAATAACTTCTAATAAAATGTGTTATATCTTTAATATAATATATATACATGTATATATATATAAAATATCAAAGGAAAGAAAAAAAAAGAAAAAAGGAGGAAAAAGAAACGTACAACCACATTGTTTTTTTCTAAAACCACGAAAATAAAGCTGTAGGATTTTGGGGGACTTACAGCCCTTTTTTCTTTTTTAGGCTGTAGCTTTCAAAATTAAAAAAAAGCATGATTGATACATTTTAGGGCTGTAGAAAAAAATAGAGGCTCTAAATAGTTTTTAAAGACCTACCAATCATCCTAAAAATGTTTTTTTTTCCAAAAAATGTTTTTTTTTCCAAAAAATGTTTTTTTTCCAAAAACATAAGTTAAATTAGATTAAACCCTTAGTACTTCTTACTTCTTACGTATTAACCCTTTGATTTTGTTTGGTCCTGTCTGCAACAATCGCTTTGGTCGATTTATCATCTTTTATCCCTCTCTGCTCAAAGCTCCCATCAGAATCGGCGAAGAAAGCAAAAATTATCGACAAGTTCGAGCAGAGCAGAGCATCTTTTTGTCTCTTTAAGCGAAAAATTGTCTCTTTTCCGGCGACCCATCGCTACAGGCAAAGTAAAGTTGCAATTTTTTTTTTGTTTGGTTTCTTCAGTTTAGTTTTTTCTGGAACTTGAACGAAATTAGCTGCTAAATTTAGCAGGTATTAGAAGTTTGGAAGTTTTTAACATCTGGGTATTCTTTGAAATGTCAAAATTGAGCTGATTGATTCTGTGATATGTTTAGATTTGATCACAGTTTCATGTTGAGGGGTTTTCTTAGGTTTGATTGAAGTCTTTTTTGAGTTTGGAATTGAGTCTTTGTGCTGCAAAAACACAAACTTTATGAGTTGATTCTGAAAAGAGTAAGAAATTATGAGTCTTGATTGTTGGATGATTGAGAATTTCAGTTTGTTATTCTGGATTTGTAATTGATTTCTCCTTAAAATATCTTCACAAGCTTAGAGGAATGAGTTGCCTTTTTGTTGAATGATCAAAATGATTCAAACACATTGGAAATGTTCAATGTTGTATCAGAGATTTGGTCTGAGATTAGTCTGGATTTCTTTTTAGTTTGTGGCCTTGACCTAGTTGTTGACCGTTTATCTCTGTTGCGCACTAGGTCGCTTTCTCGGGTGTTGTATCAAGTGTAAGATACTTTTGCTGTTAATCAGCAATAAAGAAGCTACTGGTGGAGTTAAAACTGTGATGCTGAATGTTCGGGTCAACAGGTGGGTTAGGGATGAATCCCTCGATGGATGATATGAACTTAATCCAACAAGCGCAAAGGCATCAGCTTGTCGTAAGTAATCTCGGGGAAGAGATTGATTTAGAAATCGGACCTGGAGAGGATGACGCTGCTTTTGCTAACAACTCATTGATCGGTGGGCCTCCACGTGATCCCTCCACTGGGGAACATGATGAGACAAAGCATATGGTTTTGGTATCTGACCTGCCTAGTGAGGATCAGGATATGTCGAAGGGGACACCGACAAAGAGAAAGAAAAAAGTTGTGAAACGGTGGAGAGAGGAATGGGCTGACACGTACAAGTGGGCTTATGTCGATATGAAGGATGGAACGGCTAGGATATTCTGTTCTATTTGTAGAGAATACGGGAGAAAACATCGAAGGAATCCTTACGGAAATGAAGGAAGTAGAAACATGCAGATGAGTGCATTAGAAGAACATAACAATAGTTTGTTACACAAAGAGGCGCTACGTCTCCAAACGGCTTCTAAAGATAAGATTGTTGTTGACAAACCCATTTATGTTAAGAGTAAGTTATTTACTCTATTATTGCTTCAAAGATAAGGCCCTGCGTAATGTTTTGTTAACTGATTGTACTTTTCCATCTCGATGAAGCTCTTATGTCGAAGAACGCTGGTTCAATTGTTGAGGGTGCTTTGAAACGAGATCCGAATGAGATTGAATTTGTTCAGTCTGTACAAGAATCCGTGCATGCTCTAGAGCGGGTAATTGCCAAAAATTCTCAGTAAGTTATGATTTTCTTCTCATCTTTGTAAAATAGTTTTCAGGAAACCGAATTTAAACAACACGACTCCATTCTAATTTATTTCAGTTATGTCAATATCATGGAGCGGCTACTAGAACCTGAACGTATGATTGTTTTCCGAGTTCCATGGATTGATGACCGTGGTGAAACACATGTAAACCGTGGTTTTAGAGTTCAGTTCAATCAAGCATTGGGTCCATGTAGGGGAGGTATCCGATTTCATCCATCTATGAACTTAAGTATTGCCAAATTTCTTGGCTTTCAACAGGTACTATGGTTTGCATCAGTCATATTCTTTCATCAGTCCATTTGGATGATTCGGGACTGTAATTTGTTTGTATTCCTTTTACAGACGTTGAAAAATGCTTTGTCACCGTATAAATTGGGAGGGGCTTCAGGTGGAAGCGACTTTGATCCTAAAGGAAGAAGTGACAATGAGGTAACATCTTGGCCTCTTGAATTTTTGACCTGCAAGTGATCTTCTACTGATATGTTGTTTTGCAACATTTTACAGATTATGAGATTTTGCCAAAGTTTCATGAATGAGATTTACAGATATATGGGTCCTGACAAAGTAAGTCGAATGAACTTTTGCCCTTTAGTTAATGTATCTTTTCTGTAATGATTTTTCTAATCGATTATGTACTCTAGGATCTTCCGTCAGAGGAGGTTGGTGTTGGTACTCGGGAAATGGGATATCTTTTCGGACAATACAGACGACTTGCTGGTCAGTTTCAGGTAATACTAATATCTGTATCCACTCTCTCATTCTTTGGGACGTTTCAGTGTTGAGTGTCATCGGCTATATAATCTCTGTACTGGCATATCTGCATCAGTTTTTTGCTGTTGGGAGTGAATAAAGAGTTTTGGCTGTTATATCTTTGTGTCAATTACTTATGCAGGGAAGTTTTACAGGACCACGTATATATTGGGCTGCTTCTAGCCTCAGAACTGAAGCTAGTGGCTATGGCGTGGTAAGGATTTTTGCTAGATATGAAGAACACTATTCACATGTCATGACTCTATGAACTAAAAGTGACTTTCATTCTTTCAGGTGTACTTTGCACGACTTATACTTGCTGATATGAATAAGGAAATAAAGGGACTAAGGTTTATTTCTTGATCATTTTACGTATTTGCTCTTACCATTGTTATTTCTGGATCTCTTAAGTTTATGTAATCATCAAGATGCTTTTATAAACTCTTCTGAAATTTATTTCAGATGTGTTGTGAGTGGTTGCGGGAAGATTGCAATGCATGTAGTAGAGAAGCTAATTGCTTGTGGAGCCCATCCGGTTACCGTTTCAGGTGATCCTTTCATCTTATCATTTTGGTTTGAAGCAACTCAAGTGTGTAGCCTTTTTGTTGTATCTTTAAGGTGACTTTGCTGATACAAACTCTTTGCAGATTCAAAAGGATATTTGGTGGACGATGACGGATTTGATTATATGAAACTTGCTTTCTTAAGAGATATAAAATCCCAACAGAGAAGTCTGAGGTATTTATTGTTCTAGAGTATTATGGTATTTGTCACTTGGCTACTCATATAGATACCAACTGTACACGCGTCTGATATGCAGAGATTATTCCAAGACCTATGCAAGGGCGAAATACTTTGATGAGCTCAAACCTTGGAATGAAAGGTGTGATGTGGCATTTCCTTGTGCTTCTCAGAATGAAGTTGATCAAGCAGATGCGATGAATCTGGTCAACGCAGGCTGTCGCTTACTGGTAGAAGGTAGATGATCTCTTATATGAAGCTAAACATTTTTCAGTTCTTTTTTACATTATTACAAGCTAGTATGAATGCGTATCTCTCTGCAGGTTCAAATATGCCGTGTACAGCTGAAGCAGTCAATGTTTTCAGAAAGGCGAATGTTCTGATTGCTCCTGCCATTGCTGCTGGAGCTGGAGGAGTGAGTTTCTTCATGAATTCAGTTCACATTGATATTGCACTGAGTTTTTTCATTTGTCAAATGGTGGTAGCTAAATTGTATAATTTTGTTGAAGGTTGCTGCTGGTGAAATCGAAGTACTCCGTGAATCTAATTCAATGCAATGGTCAGCAGAAGATTTTGAGTCTAGATTACAGGTAACAACATCTTTCACCTTTCTTTTAAATTTTTTTGCAGCTTTGGCCTGTGTGATAATTGCCTATTAAGATAATTGCTTCTGATATTGATAGGAAGCACTGAAACAGACTTATGAAAAAGCTCTTAAAGCCGCTAATGATTTCGGTTATCAGAAAGAGAGTCCCGAGTAAGTTTTTCTCTTCATCATAATAGACCAACGGTCACTTTACTATGTTACGCGTTGTGAATCCAATCGAATGGAATGCTTTCACTAAGAAATGGTTTGATTTTCATTTCGGTTTCTGATGACAGGGCACTTCTACATGGAGCAACAATAGCAGCATTTTTGAACATAGCTCAAGCCATGACAGACCAAGGTTGTGTCTAGCGAAAAACTGGTCCTGCATACCGAGTACCAGCAGGCGTTATGTCTTAAAAATCTAATGAAGAAGACAGATTGGACTTTCTTGTAACATATTTTAGATGCAATCTATGTCATTATTTTAGAAATTACATACTCTGATAGGAACAAATACTATTCAGCCACAATATGTTTACTAAAGTCCTTTGACTTGCAATAGATGGGAAGATACTGATTATGCAGAAACTCAACAAGTGGTTTCCAAATAAGTTTTTAACTATTGCTCTTTCAGCTGATTCTAAACAAAAAAAGTTACAAAATGAGTTACTTGCTCTGAAAGGGTTCTTTGTAAATGAACAAACAGTGTGGATAAATATGAGATTTAAGACAAATGGTAATGCTCAAGGTGCTCATGCGTTGATCAAAGCTCGGAAAACTGAGGATATGGAGATTGAATGCAGCTCAATGTATAGTGATCTCTATCCAGAAAAGAGCTTCAATATTCGTTATGTAAGGCTCCTTAGGTTCATGTCCTTGATGCGGGAGCGGAAGAATCAGATTTCTCTGCCAAATAGTGTTCGAGCATGTCTTCTTCGTCATCTGTAGCAAATGACCCAAAGTGATCCTTGAGGAACCATTGCTTGTGAAAGGGATAACAGTTTGTTAAAACCGAAAAGAAAGACTAGTTTACCTTCAAAGTCTTCGTCTTCAAAGTCAATGTCGTCTTCATCTTCCTCCTCAGATTCTTGATCAGCAGCGACCACCATTCCTCTCTGAGAAAGGCACAAGACCGATAGTTAGGAACAAGATTCGATAATGAATGAATCTACTGTGTTTAGTAAACGGGGAATGAGAAATACCGCTCTGCCACTCTCAAACCACTGTCTTCCTGTAAGCTTCTTCTCCTTAATTGTAGTAAGAGCAGACTCTGGCATCAGCCTTGGAAGTTTATTCACGGACACAAATAACAATTAACAACTCAAGCAGCCATGAACAATGAAGGAAACAAGAATATGCAGGAAAAGTTACTCACTTGGCTCTTTCAAGCGCAAGCTCTGCTTCGTATCTCTCTCTCCATGCCAAAAACGTCTCCAGTGTAACAGGTTCTCCATGAGGAACAATTACCTGTATCAAAAGAGAAGAAAGCATAGCTCATGAAAACAGAAGCCTATATCATTGAAGCAAGACTCGAGGTGCTTCACAATACCTCATCCTCTTTGGCAGCTTCTTCCTCGGCCAAGTCAGCTGCATCATCTTGCCCATAGTTTTCAGACAACCAGTCTTTTGCTGATGATACCAATGTATACATCATGGCCATACCAAGATTTTCACTAGCCTGCGAAAACGGTATCATGAAGTTCTTAGTTCTAATGATTCTGTGATTCTCTTTATAACAAGCTATAAAAGTTGTAAGAGAGATGTTACCTCTTGTTCAAGCTTCTCTTTTAAGATGGTGAGGTCACTAACATGGATTCCTCGAATACTGACAGAATAATATAAACCATCATCATCGTATAGCTGTATACGCTTGAAAACCACTGGTTTACTTACCTTCTAACTTCCAAAAGCGGAACCTCGTCCGGATAATTTTCAGTGTGGGAGAAAATCAAACCTAGCTGAACTGCAAGACAAGAGAGAGAGAGCTCTAAGACTAAGAAAGTACGCGAGAAGGCTATGATTAAACAATTGATCTTCTTAGAGAGTAATAGTAACCTGGTGGGATTGATGACTCCTCTAAATCATCATCCTATTAATAAACAAAAGAAGAAGCATTGCAAATTGTTACAACAATTGACATAGAAACATTCAAAAGAAGCTGATGCATTACTAAACAACTAATGAAGAAGAAGAGATAAATCTTGTTCTGATACCTGAGGAGTCACTGTAATCTGAAAGCATCGGTTTGAAGTATTAAGTCCACTTTCACTAGAATGAATCTCTGTTCACAAGAAATCAATAATACTCTAATCAGCTCAATGATCAACATACAAGGAAAGAGAAAGAAAAAAAAAAAACCTTTAAATTCATCAGCAAGTATAGATTCAAGAGCTTCAATCTCCATCTCTTGTTCCTGCATATACTCTAACAAAGAGACACAGAACGGAAATTACTCAATTAATCAGAAATCGAGATCAATCCGAATCCAATGATGAAAAACGAACAAAGTATGAAACTTTTCGAATGGAATTGATGAATTCACCTGTCATGATGACGAAATTTGACACCTTTGGTCGTGAAAGCTTTGAGATTTATCTGAATATCGAACTTTCTTTCACAGTGAGAAAGAAGATGACCTAAAGGAGATGGCTTTAAGATCCCTAAAACGGTGTCGTTTATCTCACTTTCTCACCTTCATTGTGTTTTTTTTTTTTTTTTTTGTTTTAAAACAAAAACTGAAAAAAAAGGAAAGCTTTTTCTCTCTCTTCTCCGATCCTCTCTCTGACCCTCCGATTGCATTTCATCGCCGGAGCAAAAACCCTATTTCACAATCAAACGAAATTGTGATTCTACTGATCGATCTGAGTTTTTGTACAGAGATGTCGAGATTCAGAGACAGGACGGAGGATTTCAAGGATTCTGTTCGGAAAGCAGCTGTTTCAAATGGCTATAACGAGGTACGAGTCTTGTTCGATCGAAGATTCTTAAATCCCCGATTTGATTGAGAAATTTCGGATTTTGGGTTTTTTTTGCATCTCAATTTTGATAATTCCATTAGGGTTTTTAGTTGACATTGATCTGAATTGTTTTGTCTTGTGTGTGTTATAGTCTAAAGTTGCATCAACAATGGCGTCTTTCATTATACATAAACCAAAAGAGAGATCTCCTTTCACCAGAGCTGCTTTCAAAACGGTAACTTTACTTGATTCAGCATTTTTTCTGAAATGTGTTTGTTCTACTTGATCGGATTTGCATTATGTAATGATTCTTGTTGTGGTGCTAATAGCTGGAAAGTATCAAGGAGTTGGATCAGTTTATGTTGAAGCATCGAAAGGATTATGTCGATTTGCACCGGACTACCGAACAAGAAAAAGATAGCATTGAACAAGAAGTAAGTAATCTGAGCTAGGCTTGAGATTTAGCATATGGAACTATGGATTCACATTGAGAAAACTCAGGAAGATGAATGTTTAATACCCTTACACTGAGGAACTCGGATCGTACATTTCTTACATCTTCTGTGTTGTTTGATCGAAAACTATGTCTATTTATGTGTAGATTACTGCTTTTATCAAAGCTTGTAAAGAACAAATCGATATTCTCAAAAACAGCATTAGAAACGAAGAAGTAAACTCCAAAGGATGGCTTGGTCTCGCAGCGGATAACTTCAATGCTGATACTATAGCACATAAACATGGAGTGGTATGATATTGCAACAATGTAGTAAGCCAACTTTGGTTTTTTTATTTAACTTTTCATTCAAAAGTATTTAGATTTGTAGACGTATTAATGGTTAGTTTTATGTTTGTAGGTTTTGATTCTGAGCGAGAAACTTCATTCAGTTACTGCACAGTTTGACCAGCTTAGAGCTACTCGTTTCCAAGATATTATTAACCGAGCTATGCCGAGAAGAAAACCTAAGAGGATTGTAAAGGAAGCTAGTCCGGTTAATCCAACTCTGCCAATTCCGGAGTCTATAGAACCTGAAGAAATTCAGGCTCAGCCTCGTAGAGTACAACAACAACTTCTAGACGATGAAACACAAGCCCTTCAGGTAACAAGTCAAACTCTATATGGTCTTTATTAACTGAGTTTGGTACTTATACTAAATCTTGAAATTTGTAATTTTTTGCAGGTAGAGCTAAGTAATCTTTTAGATGGTGCTAGGCAGACAGAGACTAAGATGGTGGAGATGTCTGCATTGAACCACTTGATGGCTACTCATGTTCTTCAACAAGCCCAACAGATAGAAGTTCTATATGACCAGGTTAGGACTTAAAAATCCTCTCGTGTCAACGCACTGGTTTCTTAGGCTTTCCCTGCTCTTTTACACAGAATGCTTCTCTTTACTAGCTCAAATTTGAATTTAGATGCTAAATTTGTACTTGTCCTTAGATGCTATATTTGATTGTGTCAAAGATTCTCAGTACTTTAGTTTATTATCGCGATTTGGGGATTACGTATATCTTAAGACTCACTTCAGACTTAATTCCTCGATTTAGTGGTTCGTTCTTTGTGTTGGTGTGTGTATGCCTCTTGTGGCTCTTTTCTCACTCAGCTTGATACTATAATGCAGGCGGTTGAGGCAACGAAGAACGTGGAGCTTGGAAACAAAGAGCTTTCTCAAGCAATCCAACGAAACAGCAGTAGCAGAACCTTTCTCTTGCTGTTTTTCTTCGTCCTTACTTTCTCCGTCTTGTTCTTGGATTGGTACAGCTAAGAGACCATTCAATTTGTGTACATTTTGATATGTTAAAACGAATAAATTATGAAAATTTCATGTTAAAAACAAAAGAAATGATGAAACTTTGATACAAAGTTGACACCTTTAAAGATGTCTGAATATAGAAACTCACAGTTAGTTTATGACTCGTGGACAGTAACAGAAGCTACGTAATGAATGAGATTGACCTAAAAGGAGAGAACAGTACAAGAAACCCCTTAAACAGTTAAACGGTGTCGTTTAGAGTCTCTCTACTCTCTAGATGTGCTTTCTTGACCTCCTCTTCTCTCTCTCCATCCAAAAACAAGACCTTTTTCTCTCCTCTACTCTCTGTGACCTTCTTCTTCCGTTTCTTCTCCAAACCACTACAGCAAAAACCCTTTTTTTTTTTCTCATAACCCAATGAAAATGCAGTCATGGTATCAATTGCTAGAAAGAAACTCTCTTACATAATAAACAAGAAACGCCGCATAGTAGTCAAAGAAGGTACATATCTAGATCTCTTGTTCCCAGATCTCTCTCTTTGTCTTACTGAAGAACAGCTTTGCATTTCTTTTTCACCAACTGGGTTTTGAGTTTGTGTACTTGTATGGTTGCATGTTCTGTCTTTTAAGGTTTTTCTCCATTGGTTTTTGTTTGTTGCAGGATTCAAGAGAGAGAGAGAGAGAGGGACATGCTTTTGTGACTTTTTCTAATGAATGAGAGTAACTTCATTTAGATTCTTAAGTTATAAAGTTTTGATCTTTTAGGTTTTTGGGATTTGGTCTCTCTGTTTTACCTGGTTGGTGTTCTTTAGAGGGTGTTTTGTTGTAATGGAGAGTAATGAGGACCAAAACTTGAAGGCGATTAATGCGTCAATAGGTAGATTGGTTTGGGTTCGTCGCAGAAACGGTTCTTGGTGGCCAGGACAAGCTCTAGTTCATGATGAGGTTGTTGAGAACTCTCCGAAAATCGGTACTCCGATTAAGCTTCTAGGCCGTGACGATGTTAATGTGTGAGTGTACTCTCTTCTCTATAGCAATCTCAGTCTCTAGTGGGAAATTTTGTTGAAAGTGTGTTTCTTCTATGGTTTCAGGGATTGGTATGTTCTTGAAAAGTCCAAGTCGGTGAAGGCGTTTCGTTGTGGAGAGTATGATAGTTGTATTGAGAAGGCAAAGGCTGCTGCTGCATTAGCAAGGTCTAGTAACAAGAAGTCTCTCAAGTGTAGTCGTCGTGAAGTTGCTATTAACGATGCTCTCGAGATTGAGAATTCATATCTTGCAAAAGAAGAGAATTTGTGTACCTCTTCTTCTGGTGAAGACGAGGATGATTCGGGGTTGGTTGTTTCAGGAGAGGTTAAAGATGAATCGGATTCAGCGCCAGAACAATTGCAATCGAGTATGTCTTCACAAGAACTGAATAATGTTTCTAAAGTGCAGCCAAAGAGAAGAAGAACGCCGAATGACTCGGAAGATGATGGGACGGAAGGAATCAAGCGAATGAGAGGGCTTGAGGATATTGGGAAAGAACAGGTCAGACCTGTTCTTGAGCGTAAGCAAGAATTGGTCTGTTATGTAAACAGCGGTGATTTAATGTCGAACGGAAATAATCTCGCCAATGGGAATAAAGTATGCTCCCCGTCGCCGCTAAAAAGAAAGATTATGAACGAGTGCTCTAAGAGGAAAAACCGACGCAGGCAATTGACAAAGGTGTTAGAGAGTACAGCTATGGTTTCCGTCCCTGTCACTTCCGATTTTCACGATGGAAAAGTATCGGGAATGGAGTCGGTTGAATCGATGAAAAGTGTATCTGTTGTAATCAACAATAACTCAGACAGCACGGGGATTTCATGTGAGAATGCGTCTGAAAATGTTGTCGGAGGAGCTTTCCATAACCACAAGGCAAAAGACAGTGATATTTCCAGTATATCAGTTTCGCCGGAGGATGATTCTTCTGATCAGTTATACGATGTTCCACTAACCGGAGATTTAAAGCACTCTGCAGGTATTTCCATATTAATTCGAACCAACCCATATGCTCTTATAAATTGGTTTAACCTCTCTCAAGTGTTGGCTTAATTGCTTTCTGTATATCTTGTTCTTGCCTTAGGATCTCTTAGGGCTAAATCATTTGCTTCGGGTTTTGGTTTGTTGTTTTAGGTTTTTCGACTGCTTACGGAATTTCTTCATCGAGGACAGTTCTTGTTTCGGATCTGACAAGGAGGCGAGATCGGAGTAGTCAAGAAGTGTTTGTTAAGAAAGAGGAAAGTAATGGATTTGCTTTTACGAATCTACCGGCTACACAACTTGTCAAGTGTAGTTTGAACGGTGTTGAGAAGAGTACTTCTAAGTGGCAGCTAAAAGGAAAGAGGAACTCGAGGCAGATGAGTAAGAAACAAGAAGCGAGTAGAAATGTGAACGGGGAAGAAGCTACTCTGCCTCATTCTACGCTGCACGAGGTGAAGATTGAGGTAAAAGCAAACTATAACAAACCACGTAATGTGCCGTTGGTTTCACGTATGAGTGAATTGAATGGTAAAGCTATTGTTGGACATCCGTTAACCGTTGAAGCCTTGGAAGAAGACTACTGCAACGGTATGGTAATGCCTCTAGTTGTTGCAAAAGCGAATCCATTGTCGAAAAAGAAAGGAAAGAAGAGGAAATCACATGGTGCTTGGAACTCAAAGAAGAAGAAGAAATCGCCTTCCTTATCGGTAAAGACAAGGCGGCTCTCTACTTTAACGAGCCTGAATGAAAAAGGAAAGAGGCCGATAACGACAGAGAAGGCAAAGGAAACGGTTGTGGCTTGTATACCGTTGAAAATAGTCTACAGTAGGATAAACCAAGTGTTGAAAGGCTCAACAAGACAAACGCAACACCGAGCATTACCATCTCCAGCCAAAGCATGAGGGCAAATAGAGAGACTTTTCGCTTTGCCTAACGTTATTTTTAACTTTCCATTCATCGATCTACCTGGTTTTGAAGCTGAGATGGAAAATAGGCTCTGCTTTAGGTGAGACTATCATCACTGATGGGTTTTGAGACCGAGACTTTTTTAGTCATGCAGAGAGAGAAAGGCAAAAAATGGGTAGAGTGAGAGAGAAGTTGGAAGTGTAAGCAAATGTAAATAGAGCATTAGTTAGTGGTTAAGATGAGATTTGCTGGTTAGAGAGAATTTGGTTATTTTCATGTAAACTCCAACAAAATTGTATGTTTTTTTACTCTCAAGAAGAAGAAGACTCTTTTCCTTTTCTTGCTCTCTCTCTTTATCAGTGAGTCTCAATGACTAAACAATTCCTACAAACATTTATTTGACAATGATCACAACTTTTTGGTCAATTTTCATGAGCATTGGCTATATACCATTCAGAGAATCTAAAACAACATGAGTTTATGTACCACAAAAGTCACTGTAAATATAGTCTCTCCTTTAAGGTCATGAATGGACTGTAACCATATAATTTAAGTATGCATTGACAATAATCAAATTTAAGTTTGAATAGAGAACAAGCTCGGGAAATAACATACATGAAATCCAATGGCTTTGGCCTAGAAAACAAGCTCATCTAAGTTGGTCTCTGGGTCAAGTGTCAAGAGTGCTCGTCTTTCGACATGACCATAAAACATATATAGCTACTTTCATCGTTTATTTCCAACATATAGTTTTGGTCAAATTGATATTTATTGTATCATTATTTTGTTTCTAGATTTAATTGTAGGTTGATCGGTATAATTATAAAATGTTATTAGATCTAGGATGTCAGGAGTTACAATTTCAAGTAAATCAACCATACATTTGTTTAAAAAGAAAACTGAAACTTTATAACCATGAACAAGTAAATCTTTGCAAAACAAAAGGAATTTGGTTTTAGAAGGAAGAATGGTGAATAAAAAGGGAAAATGTCGAAAAATAATAGGAAAATTTAAATATACAGAAAAGAAAAGCCGACATATTGATAGAAGAAGAAAATGAAAATGAAAATGGTGAAATCGTGGGTGCATGGAACTCATAAAGTAAAAAAATCAGTGGGTGCAACTAGGGCTGAGCGTTTTATCCGGACCCGATTACCGAACCCGAACCCGACCCGAAAATACCCGATCCGAACCCGATTTTGAATGTGAAAATACCCGAACGGGTTTCAATTTCTTAAAGATAGGGTACCCGTACCCGATACCCGATCGGGTACCCGATCTTTTTTTTTTTTTTTACATACACATTAGTGGTTAGGACTTAGGGTTGGATGTCATTGATTAATTGGCCAGTATTAATAATAATGTATGACAAACTCAATTCAATTTCTTATTGAAATTGAAAAGTTTTCTTATTTTTTTTTTTAATAACCAAAAGTGAATTTTTTAGATTTTAAAAATTTGGAAATAATTCCGGTAAAACCTTAGAACAGTTACCGTTCTTTTAAACTTCACTTCTTTCACATTTTTTTTAAGAATTATAACTTATTCATTCATATGTAGCTTCGATTTCTTGACTTGATTGAGCATTGTTCTTTTATGTTTCATATGTTCATTTTTAAGTCTACGGAACTATTTAGGTTTCGACAAAAAAAAAAAAAACCTATTTCGGGTATAGTTCGGGTATACCCGAAAATACCCGAATCCGAACCGAACCCGACCCGAATATATGTAATACCCGTTAGGGTATCATATCCCAAAACATAGGGTACCCGATACCCGAAATACCCGACCCGAACCCGAACGGGTACCCGAACGCCCACCCCTAGGTGCAACACTACTAATTTAACAGATAATACAAATAATCCTTATAGTTCTTAGGCGCATCACCTTTAATCTACAGTTTGGTGAGTCGTAGAAAGGTGAAACATCTTTTTGGTGTCCACCGTAAGAGTAAGTAAAGATTCATATTTCGGTGTTTAAGCCTTACTCTTTTATCTGTTAATAGTCTACACTATGTTATCATATTTCGGTGTTCTTCTTCTTATTTTTTAAAGAAGAATAAGATTGTCCAGGATTCTTTCTCTTCTCTGCAGAACTAGGTTGGGGAAGAAGATGGGTCAAAGAAGAACTGGGTTGGGGTCAAAGAAGAAGAACTGGGTTGGGGAAGAAGATGGGTCAAAGAATCTTCAAGAATCTTCCTCAAAGACTATAAAGAAGAAGAATTTATTGGCTCCCAAGTACTGGTTTAGTGGAAACTATGGGGAAGAAAATGAGTCTTACCTTGCCGAGGAAGAATCTGATACACCGTTGGCATGGAGAAAGAGAGTTAGGAGGCAGAGCCTGAGAAAGCCAAAGCCAAGTGAGTAATATTTGTTTGCGTGAATAATTTCCAGATTATGCTCTTACTGACATTTTTTTCCTTTCTCAATTGTAGTGTATGAGCAGGAACAAGAGATGGAAGCTCTTGAATCTCTACATGCTGATGAATTCAAAGGTGTTTATTGCTTTCTCATAAGATTTTTAGTTTCCTTATCATTGAGCTGATTAGAGGATTGATTTCTTGTGACAGAGATTCATTCTAGTGAAAGTGGACTCACTATTCAGATAACAGTGACTCCTCAGGTAAATTAGAACAAGACTATCTATTTTTTTCTTCAGTTGCTTCAGTAGTATTTTACTTTCAATTAAATGATCCAAAGATCAAGTAAATTTCCGTTAACTTAAACACACCAGATTCGCTTTTTCATCAAAATCTTCTTGTTAATTATTGGTCTTGTGCATTGTTCAGAGAAGAACGGAGTCTTCTCTTACTGCTACCAGGGAGAAGAAGCTTACAACAGGAAGACGCTGGTCTGAGAGCAGAGTGGTATTTTTCATTTCCGTTAACTAAAACACACCAGATTCGTTTTTTATCAAAATCTTCTTGTTAATTATTGGTCTTGTGCATTGTTCAGAGAAGAACAGTGGTCGCTGCTGATCAAGAATCTGAGGATGAAGAGAAGCATTCCATTCAACTATAGAGCAGCTTAGTACACTGATTGTTGACTGTTGGCTTATTATGATGAGGAGAAAAACTTACTCATGACTTTCTTTCTGATAACCGAAATCATTCTCTGCTTTAAGAGCTTTTTCATAAGTTTGCTTCAGTGCTTCCTATCAATATGAGAAAACTTACCTTATGGATCTGTTCTTTACAAGCTTTGATAAACACAGTGTAAGGTAATATACATTCATCTTTCTGAGTTTTCTGTTAGGAGATCTCGGGGAATATACGAGATCGAGTTAAATAGAAAGTTAATATTTGTGTATATGTTAACTTTTTATTTAACTCGATCTCGTATATTCCCCGAGATCTCCTAACATTTTCTCATTGTGAGATGCTACTTTTCTTACCAATCTATAGTTCCAAGGAATCATCATATACTACGTAGCTCTGATTACTCACTTCTTGTTCAATGCCATCCTTTTTAAAAAAAAAAAAATTCTGATTATATTCAATAGGAGATGGATTACATAATATAGAGAAGAAATAAAAAACCTTGTATCAGATCATTAAGGAAAAGAAAGAAGATTAGATCATATAAGAGGTTGGTGTCCCCTAAACCACAAACCTAAGGCGTCACAGAAACTTTGTCTAGCCTTTTGAGCCAAGCATGAATCTTAGCCGGGACCGAAGTGTTATTGAAAATGCGGTCATTTCTTTGTTTCCATAGAGAGTAAGCTGTTTCTTGAGCTAGAAGGAGCCTCAAGTTGTATTTAGCTTCAGTTGGGTAACTCCTCTTCGACCATCTTTGGAAGCCTGGCCGGTTACCAAACCCAAAATAAGGAGCATTGATGCTATCAAAACCCAATCTCCACACATCCTGACTATACGGGCAATTGAACAACAAGTGATCTCTGGTTTCATTGTATATCTCACAAAGCACACATGTAGAATCCTCAGCCTTGATTTGGTAGTCAACCTACCACATGATGAAAGCATGTTTAGGAATGCCATCCTTTTCTTGTTCGCGAATCACCATAATCCTTTCGATGCTTCAACACAAACTGATCCAACTCCTTGATGCTTTCCAACTATTATCAACCACACAAGAATCATTACATAATGCAACTTGCAAATCTAGTCAAATTTCAGAAACAAATGCTGAATCAACTAAAGGTATGTTGGAAATAAAACTTTAAGGTGGTGGATAAAGTGTTTGAGAAATTTGAGAGAGAATAAACTTTTAAAAAGTAGAAGATTTTATTACTTAGAACTTTTCTTGGAAGGACTTGGTTACAAATGAAGGTGGAAGGAGGTATTTATATCCTCCAAAATACAAAATATCTAAAATATTTTAATCCTAAATCTAGAGAATTCTTAACATTATTTTACAATAATTATCTAGATAATTTCATAGAAATCTCTAGATTTTTATTTTCTACACTTATCTAGAACATTTTAAGGAGGTGGAGTTTTTAGATATTTCTAGAGAGAACTTCTAGAATATGGATCTTGGGTTTGGAACAACATTAGATTATTAGCCCAATTTATACTTGATCCAAAAATTAAGTTTACCTTTCAACAGCCTCTCTTAAACTTGATTTTGCTACTCCAAGCAAACTTCTCATTTTGATAAAGTCTTCGCGCTTAAGTGGCTTGGTGAAAATATCAGCAACTTGATCATTTGTCTTCACGTACTCCAATTATACTTCATTCTTGGTGATACACTCTCTGATGTAGTGATAGCGTGTATCAATGGGCTTACTTCGATCATGGAAGACTGGGATCTTCGCCAAAGCAATTGCTGACTTGTTATCCACAAAGATCTTCGTTGGCTCCTTTTGTGCCAAGCTCAACTCCTTTAAGAGGTTTCGTAACCAAATGGCATGACAAACACAAGAAGTGGCTGCTACGTACTCCGCTTCGCAAGTAGAAAAAGTTACAATCGGCTGCTTTTCGACATCCATGTGAAAGCCGTATCTCCAATATAGAACACAAAACCACTTGTGCTCTTTCGATCATCTACGTCGCCACCCCAATCGCTATCGCTATATCCCATAAGCTTGTAATCGTTAGAGCTAGAGTAATACAAGCCAAAGTCTATAGTACCTTTGATATAGCAAAGGATCCTCTTAGCCGCCTTGAAATGAGTTGTTGTTGGATGCTCCATGTAACGACTAACAACTCCGACCGCATATAAGATGTCAGGTCTAGTGCACGTTAAGTAGCGTAGACTTCCTACCAAACTCTTAAAGAGTGTTGGATCCACACTTTCTCCCTCTTCATGCTTTGATAACTTAGCTCCACATTCCATTGGTGTGCTAACTGGGTTTGAGTCATCCATCTTGAACTTCTTAAGCACCTCCTTAGCATAGCCTTCTTGAGTAATGAAGATTCCATTGTCTTCTTGCTTAACTTCAATCCCAAGGTAGTAAGACATCAATCCAATGTCAGTCATCTCGAACTCCTTCGTCATCTCCATCTTAAACTCCTCGAACATGCTTGGATTACTACTGGTGAATATCAAGTCATCTACATATAAGCATGCGATCAATATATCTTTGTTTTGAGTTTTGATATAGAGTACATGCTCATATGGACACTTGATGAAGTTTTACTCCTTGAAGTACTTATCAATTCGAGTGTTCCAAGCTCTTGGGGCTTGTTTTAAGCCATAGAGCGCTTTCTTCAACCTTAGGACCTTGTCTTCTTCTCCCTTGACTATGTAGCCTTGTGGTTGCTCAATGTAAACTTCTTCTTCGAGATCTCCATTTAAGAAGGCTGATTTGACATCCATTTGATGTATCCTCCAGTTGTTTTGAGCCGCCAATGAAATTATTAGTCGAACAGTTTCTAAACGGGCGACAGGGGCAAATACCTCATCATAGTCAATTCCAGCTCTTTGACTATAGCATTTTGCCACCAATCTTGCCTTGTTCCTTTCAACTTCTCCTTTAGAGTTTTTCTTTGCTTTGTACACCCATTTCACACCGATCGCCTTGTGCCCATTTGGAAGTGATACTAACTCCCAAGTGTCATTCTTTTGTATCGCCTTGATCTCTTCATCCATTGTATTTCGCCATGTCTTCTCTTCCATAGCTTCTTGGAAGTTTATGGGCTCATAATCCACAAATAGACAGAATAAGGTAATATTGTCTTAATTTTCGGTTACTTCATAGATCTCTTCAAGATTTCTAAAACGTGGAGTCCTTTCACTTGAACTTTCATCTTCTTAAGAACTCGGTGTAGGTGAACTTGGTGGTGTTACGGGCTCCTCTCTTGGTTGCTCCACTTCATCTTCTTCAACACATGGAAAGAAATTATACTCTTCATCATTTGATCTCCAATCCCATTCTCCTTCTTCATCAAAGATGACATTTCGACTGGTGATTGTCTTCTTTGTATCAGGATTGTAGAGCTTGTAGCCTTTGGAGTTACCGTCATAGCCAATGAAGATGTACTTCTCGCTTTTGTCACTAGTTTGCTCCTCTTCTCGTCCGGCACATGAGCATGAGCAATACTTCCAAATACTCTTAGATGAGAAACACCGGGCTTCCTTCCACTCCAAGCTTTTTGTGGTGTTTTCCCCCAAACACTTCTTATCGGAGATCGGTTTGAAAGATAAAACGCACATGCAACTGTTTCTGCCCAAAACTCCTTTGGTAGTTTCTTACTTTTTAGCATGCTTCTCGCCATCTCAAGGATTGTTCTGTTCTTTCTTTCCGCTACTCCATTTTATTGAGGGGATCTCGGCACCGTTAACTATCTTCGAATGCCATTATCTTCACAATACTTTAGAAATTCTTTGGACGTGAACTCTCCTCCACGGTCAGATCTCATGGCTTTGATCACAAAGCCACTTTCCTTCTCGACATGAGCTTTAAACTTTTTAAAGTTTTCAAAAACTTCTGATTTCTCTTTTAAAAAGTAAACCCATGTTTTTCTTGAAAAATCATCAATAAAGAGAAGGAAATAGTTATTTTTACCGAGTGATCTTGGCTTGATCGGACCACACACGTCCGTGTGTATGAGTTCCAGCGGCTTCCGAGCTCTTGTACTTGACTCCTTTGGAAAACCCATTTTGAATTGTTTTCCAAGTAAACACCCTTCACACACTTGATTTAGATGGTTGATGTAAGGCAAACCTCTCACCATTTCTTTCTTTGAAAGAATCTCTAATCCTCCAAAGTTGAGATGCCCGAATCGAAGATGCCAAAGCCATGAATCCTCTTTGTAGCACATCTTGAGACATTGCGCGATGTCACTTTGAATGTTAAGTACAAACATTCGGTTTCTTGACATTGGTACCTTAGTAATGAGATTGCTTCCTTGATCTCTTATAGAAAGATGATTATCTTTTAATCGAATATCATAACCTTTCTCTAAGAGTTGTCCAAGGCTCAAGATGTTGGTCTTCATGCTTGGAATATAGTAGACGTTGGATATAAATTGGTGATCTCCATTCTTTAATCGGATGAGAATATTTCCTTTACCTTTCACCTCCATCTTCGATTCATCTCCTAAAGCCACATTTCCTTTCACCGATTCATCAAGCCCCATGAACATGCTTTTTTGCCCGCACATGTGATTGCTTGCACCACTATCGAGGTACCACTTGTGATTCACTTCTTGTTCATCATTCTTGTAAGCCATCAACAACATATCTCCTTCTTGATTTATTTCTTCAACATAGTTGGCCTTTTCTCCAACTCTTTTGTTATTTGGGGTTTTACATTCGGAAGCATAATGACCATACTTTCCACAATTGTAGCATTTAATTCTTGACTTATCGTACCTTGATTTTGGACTTCCTCTCCCACGACCTCTTGAAGAGTTTTCTCCTCTTTGGTTGGTATTGTCTTCATATGGTCTCCAACCTCGTCCATTGGCCACCACCACGTCTTTGTTGGCTTCGACCGCTTTCTTCTTTAGTTTCATCAATCCGCATCTTGATTACTTGGTCGGCGATATATTTCTTTTTCTTCTTCTTTTCTTCATACGATTGTAGGGATCCAAGAAGTTGCTCCATTGTCATATCCTCCAAATCCTTTGTTTCTTCGATCACGGTGACTATATGCTCAAATTTTGGATCCAACGATCTAAGAACCTTCTCCATGATTCTTACTTCGTCTAACTTCTCTCCATTTCTTTTTAGGTTATTAGTAACCGTTAAAACTCTTGAGAGGTAATCGGAGACGAGTCCACCTTCCTTCATTTGCAACGCTTCAAATTCTCCTCTTAGAGTTTGAAGACGTACCTTCTTGACTTGTTATGCTCCCTTGTAAGAGGTTTGAAGCTTGTCCCATGCTTCTTTGGCCGACTTTGCTCCCGCGACCTTCTCAAACGTGTCTTCATCTAATCCTTGATAGATTAGACATAGAGCTTTCTTGTCTCTCTTCCTTGAGTCTCTCAAACTATCCTTTTGAGTTTGAGATACACAAGCTTCGTTTTCCGGTTCAACGTAGCCTTTAACGACTATCTCCCACACGTCATGTGCTCCTAGAATCGATGTCATCCTTAGACTCCAATTGTCATAATTGCTCTTTGTAAGCATCGGGACTTGGAAGGGAATGCCGTTACTCGCCATCTTTAGGAACCTATGTTCTGATACCACTTTGTTGGAAATAAAACTTTAAGGTGGTGGATAAAGTGTTTGAGAAATTTGGGAGAGAATAAAACTTTTAAGAAGTAGAAGATTTTATTACTTAGAACTTTTCTTGGAAAGACTTGGTTACAAATGAAGGTGGAAGAAAGTATTTATAGCCTCCAAAATGCAAAATATCTAAAATATTTTAATCCTAAATCTAGAGAATTCTTAACATTATTTTACAATAATTATCTAGATAATTTCATAGAAATCTCTAAATTTTTATTTTCTACACTTATCTAGAACATTTTAAGGAGTTTGAGTTTTTAGATATTTCTAAAGAGAACTTCTAGAATATGGATCTTGGGTTTGGATCAACATTAGATTATTAGCCCAATTTATACTTGATCCAAAAATTAAGTTTACCTTTCAACAAGGTACCGTTTTGAAAGCAGCTCTGGTCTCTTTTGGCTTATGCAACTTTAGACTACAAGCATCAAAATTGAGATATGCAAAAGTCCCAAAATCCCAACTTTCTCAATCAAATTGGGATTTAAAAAGCTTCCATCGAACGAGATTCGAACCTCGTTGTAACCATTTGAAACAGCAGCTTTCCGAACAAAGGTATGAAAAAAGTTCATATAGCAGTTTTCGGTTCGGAAAGCTTCTACTGTGAAAGAAAGTCAGAGGCGGTTCCTTATCGATAAAGACAAGGCGGCTCTCTACTTTAACGAGCCAGAAGCTGAATGAAAAAGGAAAGAAGCCGATAACAACGACAGAGAAGGCAAAGGAAACGGTTGTGGCTTGTATACCGTTGAAAATAGTCTACAGTAGGATAAACCAAGTGTTGAAAGGCTCAACAAGACAAAAGCAACACCGAGCATTACCATCTCCAGCCAAAGCATGAGGGCTAATAGAGAGACTTTTCGCTTTGCCTAACGTTATTTTTAACTTCCCATTCATCGATCTACCCGGTTTTACTGTTTTTGGGTACAAAGACAAGACTTTTTAGTCATATGCAGAGAGAAAGACAAAAAAATGGGTAGAATGAGAGAGAAGTTGGAAGTGTAAGCAAATGTAAGTAGAGCATTAGTTAGTGGTTGAGATGAGAGATTTGCTGCTTAGAGAGAATTTGCTTATTTTCATGTAAACTCCAACAAAATTGTATGTTTTTGTACTCTCAAGAAGAAGAAGACTCTTTCTCTCTCTCTCTCTCTCTCTCTCTCTCTCTCTCTCTCTCTCTCTCTCTCTCTCTCTCTCTCTCTCTCTCTCTCTCTCTCTCTCTATAAGAGATGCATTTGACAATGATCAAAACTTTTTAGTCAATTTTCATGAGCTATACCATTTTCATGAAAAACACATTTGTAATTCTTGCAAAGCATCAATCAATGAATAAAACTAGTGGTTTATTTGCTTTATTTAATTCACTTTAGTCTCCTTATAGGCTTATATACATGTCCATTGTTACCAAAGGTTATAAAAGCATCTCCATTGGTTTATCTCATTTTTTTCTTCAAAATGAGGGATCATTAAAATGGGAATTTTTTTTATTACTCCAATGGTCATTCTTACCTTTAAAAAAAAAATATTCCAATTACATTTTTTTTATCCTATTTTCCCCTATATATTTTTATTTTGAAGAAACTTTTTTCTAAATTTATAAATTCTCAAATTTTGTTTGATCTTTTCGACTGTGATTATCGACCGCATGCATAATCTACCGATCCGAGTGGACCGAAACTTACTCAAAAATGTATGGCTTTTACTACTCTTTTCTTTTCATGTTTTCTGCTTATCATTGAGTCTCATTTCATACAAACATTTTGGTAACTCTTAAAGAGTTGAAAAAAGACTAAAACTTTTGTTTTTAGAGATCCAAACTTTTGTTCTTTAAGATCATAATTTTTGTTAAATTTTGTTCGATTGTACATTTGATATTTGACTTTTTGAAAGGGTTATTTTAGTTGATATCACCTTCAACATCGAGTCATCAATATCAAACTGAATATTCTGCAACATACAATTTAAAATATCTGGAAAAAGAGAAAAAGCTTCTTTATGAAACAAAAAAAAAAAAAAAAAAAATCTTAAACAAAACGTTAAACACGTTCTACATGTGTTTTTTTTGTTTGCATCAGTTTGTTCAACAGAAAATGGACCGTCCAACAAATTCAATTATAACCATTCAATATTTTATTATACTTTTCTTATGCTTCACATGTCACAGTCACAACAACCAAAAATGAAGATTATAATGAAAATGATATGAATCTCCAAACCAAAAAACAAAGATTTTTAAAATTAGTACATCCACTCTGTCAAATACACAAACATATTACTTTTTTTATTATTATTCTTTGAGTTTGGCTACTAGTTGAAAATCATTGGTTATAATAAAGTTATATATATATATATTTTATAAAATATAAAATTATAATTACAAAACTCAAATGCTTTGACACCAAGAGATCTGAAGTTCAAATCCCAGAATATGCGATTTATTATCACATGTTGCAGATTAATAGAGATAAGCCTACATGAGGTCTTCAGTGTGAGACAAGATATAATCGTATAACATGGATCAAGACGGAAGAATTGTTTGTCGTAGAATCATCGATGTGAATATTCTCATAATTTGTAATAGAATAATAATAAAAATGCAATATTAAAAAAAAAAATACTCAGAAGCAGAAGCTCACCAGCAAACTCACCAGCAAAGACACAATTAGAAAGTAGAACTGTCCTTTCTTTGCCTTATATTACATTTTCGGTTTTAATCCAAAGAAAGACCACACTCTTTTTTCAAAAAGTTATCAAATTGATCATAATCAATTATGAACCAGTTTTTTTTTTTTTTTGAGAAATGATTTTGAGACCGTAGAAAATTACAACATAAGAAAAATGAAGATTTTTATGCAAAAACAGAGTTAAAAAAAGATTACATTTCTAAAGCTACCGTGTAGTCTTTGGCTTCCTACTTGTGATTTAAATACCGATTTATGCTTCCTATTTCCCTGCTCCATCAACACGCAGATTCACTTCGATCTCATCTTTTCTCTAAAAATCTCAATCGATTTCATGATCATGAGCTTCTTCTGCCAATGGGTTTCATTTCTTTTGATTCTTCACTTGTTAGTACTCAATTCTTGTTCTTCCTCTGATGGGTTTTCTCAAATCCCTAAAAAGTTTCTAGCTTTAGCTAAAAGAGATGATTTTTTCAATTGGATGGTTGAAATCAGAAGAAAAATCCATGAGAAACCAGAATTAGGTTACGAGGAAGTAGAAACATCTAAGCTCGTTAGAACGGAATTGGACAAGATTGGTGTTTCTTATAAGTACCCAATTGCTATAACTGGTATTGTTGGTTATATTGGTACTGGTCAAGCTCCTTTTGTTGCTTTAAGAGCAGACATGGATGCACTTTCTATGCAGGTAAAAATTTGATCTTTCTCTATGGAACAGTGTTGGCTTTTGAATCTTTAGTGTTTGGATTACTTAAAAGAGTAACCTTTTGTTTCTCTGTAGATCTATTGAGCTTTGTAGATCTGATTTCTTATGTGATTTGGGAATTTTCTTCATTGTGTTGATGGGTTTTGTTACTTATTGGATAGAGATTATGTTTGGATTGTGTAGGAAATGGTGGAATGGGAACATAAGAGTAAGATTCCGGGGAAAATGCACGCTTGTGGTCACGACGCTCACACCACTATGCTACTCGGTGCTGCGAAGTTGCTAAAAGAGCATGAAGGAGAGTTACAGGTTGGTGTATGCAAATCAAGCTTCTTAAAGTTCGAATCTTTCGAACATTATCTGAATTCTTGTATCGTATTCGTCATTAGGGTACGGTGATTCTTGTTTTTCAACCGGCTGAGGAAGGAGGAGGAGGAGCGAAGAAGATCGTGGAAGCGGGAGTATTGGAGAATGTGAGTGCAATCTTCGGTTTACACGTTACGAATCAATTGGGAATAGGTCAAGTGAGTTCTAGAGAAGGTCCATTGTTAGCTGGTAGTGGCTTCTTCGAAGCTAAGATAAGCGGTAAAGGAGGTCACGCCGCTCTTCCTCAACACGCTATTGATCCGATACTAGCAGCTTCGAATGTTATTGTTAGCTTACAACACCTCGTCTCTCGAGAAGCAGATCCTTTAGACTCGCAGGTATATAATATAAAGTTTGGATCTTTAAATGTTTCTAATATAGCAAGTGGATTGATTTGGTCTATTTGAGTGTTTTCAGGTAGTTACGGTTGCTAAATTCGAAGGCGGTGGTGCTTTTAATGTAATTCCAGACTCGGTTACTATCGGTGGTACATTTCGAGCTTTTTCACCTAAAAGCTTTAAGCAACTCAAGAAAAGAATCGAGCAGGTCAGTAACATTGCGGTTTGATTGTTGTTTGAGACTCGAGACCGGACTTTTAAACTCTCTAACGAGTTCTTTGTTTTTAGGTAATCACGAGGCAAACGAGCGTACACATGTGTAACGCGACAGTAGATTTCCTCGAGGAGAATAAACCGTTTTTCCCACCGACTGTAAACGATAAAGGCTTACACTTGTTTTTCAAGAACGTATCAGGCGATTTGTTAGGGATTGAGAATTATTTCGAGATGCAACCGTTGATGGGATCAGAAGATTTCTCGTTTTACCAAGAATCAATGCCGGGACATTTTGGCTTTGTTGGAATGCAAAACGAAGCTCATTCGCCAATGGCGAGTCCTCACTCTCCTTATTTCGAAGTCAATGAAGAAATACTACCTTATGGTGCTTCCCTTCATGCTTCAATGGCTACAAGATTTCTTCTTCTCAACTCGAAAACTTCTTCGCCGAATAAGAGTTACGAAAAAGATGAACTTTGATTCCAAAACATTGGCTTCTCTCTATTCTTCTCTATATCAAACATGGTAACAGTTTTTTTTTTTTACAGAGTCTGCCATGTAAAGATCAAATAAATTGTTTATGCAAATGTCAAGCTTCCCTATTAAGACCTCTATAATTGCAGATTCCAAGAAATGTAACATATTTTTTTTAAGAAATGTAACATTTTTAAAGAAATGGTCAATGGAAACATATGTTTCTGAGCTTTTGAGTATTAAATATGTAACCAGTCTCATTATTATGTGACGTTTATGTAATATTGTAACGTGGTTGAAGCATAATCAAAATCAGTAGCTCAAAATCGAATCTTTTACTCTATTGTCTGATTGAGAAAGATCCAATATTTCTTCTTCTTCTTCTTCTTCTTCTTCTTCCGATTCGTTTTCTTCTCTAAAGTTTTAGTTTTTACCATCAAATCTCAATCTTTTTTTTCTGGGTCTCTATAAAAAACCCATCTTTATAAACCTCTGTTTTCTCTTCACACTGATTCGATCTCGTTACCATCTATATTGAGATTGTTTAGGGAAATCGAATCAAATTTACCATTTTTGTAACTTCACAAGAAAAGAAAAATGGATTCTTGTGTAATGTAACTGTGATTTGGGATTTAGGATTTGGCAATAGTTAAGAAAGTTTGGAGCTTTTTCAGATGGGTATGGAGATGGAGGAAGGTGTTAAAGATGTATCAACACCTAAATCTAGACACATAAACCAATTTAGATCTCTATTACCGATTCGTGCTCTTCAGATTCTGTTATTGCTTCTTGTACTGACTCTGGGAATCTCAGTTGTTGGTATACACATGATAAAGTTCTTAAAGATTCAACATTTAGATCCTATTGCTCCAACAACATTGATCTCTATGTATGATCATAATCATGGAACTTTAACTTTAGATAGCTTTATTAAGCCTTCTTTGAATGTTTGGCATACAATGAATGATACCGAATTGCTTTGGCGTGCTTCGATGGAGCCACGGAGAAACGGGTTTCCGTTTAAACGAGTTCCGAAACTCGCTTTCATGTTCTTAACCAAAGGACCTTTACCATTTGCTCCACTTTGGGAAATGTTCTTTAAAGGACATGAAGGGAATTACTCTATCTATGTTCATTCATTGCCTTATTACAAATCGAGTTTCTCGAAGTCATCGGTGTTTTATCGAAGATATATCCCGAGTCAGGTAATGTACATTGATGTGTTCATACATATTGCTTCTTTGTGTTTTCGTTACAATGTCGGTTTTTCGGTTTTTTAGGATGTGGCATGGGGAGAGATGAGTATGGCTGAAGCTGAAAGGAGGCTATTAGCTAATGCGTTGCTCGATGTTTCTAACGAATGGTTTGTTCTGTTGTCTGAATCTTGCGTTCCTCTGCGTGGTTTTGGTTTTATATACGGTTATATCTCTGGATCAAGATATAGTTTCATGGGTTGTGCTGATGAGGAAGGTCGAGACGGAAGAGGAAGATACAATATTGGTATGGAACCCGAGATTACGCTTAGCCAATGGCGAAAAGGGTCTCAGTGGTTTGAGATTAACCGTAAACTCGCTATTGAGATTGTTCAAGATACGACTTATTATCCGAAATTCAAAGAGTTTTGTAAACAACCATGTTATAATGATGAACATTACTTCCCTACAATGTTGGCTATGAAACACCGGATTTTGCTAGCGAATCGGACATTAACATGGACAGATTGGTCACGCGGTGGTGCTCATCCCGCTACTTATAGTAAAGCTGATGTAATGGAAACTTTTCTCAAGAAGCTTCCTGGAGCTAAATCTTGCCTCTACAATGATCAAGAGTCTCAAGTTTGTTATCTCTTTGCTAGAAAGTTTTCTCTGAGCGCGTTGGAGCCTTTATTGCAACTTGCACCAAAAATTCTTGGCTTCTAACAGATCGTAAACTCGCCGTTCTTGGATTTAGAGTATGATTAATGGACAGAACTGCTGATATTACAGGTATTGGGATGGTTAAACATATTTTTGACCTTAGAGATGACTGAATAAAGAGAATTTAAGCTCTTTCAATCCTTAAGACGAGATTTTTTTTTACTCGAAATCGGATTTTTATAAAGAAGAATGAGGTTTTTTCTTCTAATGAGTGTTGTTTTAGCATTTTCATTGTCTTATATTGTGTCAATGCTAGTTACTGCAACTAGAGGGATCAAAGCCCTAATGCTTATGTTTCTTGCCTCAGACGTAACCTAATAGGGTTTTGAAGTTTAACTAACTAAACTAACTCAGTTAAATTCCATTTCAACTCACAAAAAACCAAACTTTACATAAACATTTTTTTACAGTGATCAAACGTTACAAAAACAAAGTGAATAAATAATCAATCATCATCTCAAACGAGGAGGTGGATTAGAACCAAAACCAAGAGCAAGATCTTCAATCGAATCCGTTGATCCAACGGGTAAATCCTTTTTCCGTTTGATTTCTACAGCCAAACTCTCTTTAAGAGCCGTCACCACTTGACTCATCGCGGGTCTATCGCTAGGGTTTCGACAAACGCAAGCCACGGCTATCTCCACGGTCTTAAACGCTGAGTTTGGATCATAGTCACCGCAAAGACTTGGATCAAGAATCTCTACAATGTTTTCTCTAGAGAGCATAGACTCAACCCATTGACTTATATGCATCCTTTCCCCTGTTTTTATAATCGCGGGTTTTGCGGTTACAATCTCTAGTAAAACTACACCGAAACTGTACACATCGCTCTTCTCCGTTAAAATGTTTGATGTGTAATACCTGCAAAACGTAAAAGATCAAATCTTTATCACGAAAACCGACAAATAAAGCCAAAAAATCAGACATTTATCAAGAAAGCCGAGAAAACAAAGCGAAAAATCAGACTTTTAGTGAAAGATTCGAGCTTAGATCTTACTCGGGGTCGACATATCCAGGCGTCCCGGCTATAGCTGTATTCAAATGACTTCCTTCTGCTGCATCAAATGCTCTCGAAAGGCCAAAACCACCTAACTTCGCATTAAACTTTCCGTCTAAGAATACATTTGTACACTTTACGTTTCTATGAATGATCGGCGGCGTGCAGCCAGTATGCAAATACTCGAGTCCTATAACAAAAACAGAGGAATTTTTAGTTGTAGTAACCGAATCTGTTATAAAAACAGAATATTATACCTTGTGCTACATCAACTGCGATTCCAAGTCTATCTTCCCAGCTAAAAACAGTTGAACTATTCTCTGCATAAGACGAGATTTCATAACCAAATATTAGTATTACCTCAAGAAGAATTTGAGGGTGTAAATAATATATCAGAACCTGAGATATGTTGTTTCAAGTTTCCGTTAGCCATGTACTCGTAAATAACCGCTAGTTTATCGCCTTCATTGCAATAACCAAGCATTGTTATAAGGTTTTTATGATGAATTCTGAAAAGCTGTTTGACCTACAATTAGCAATGTTCACATAAGCTCCCATTAACTTTTTTTCAAAAACGTCGAAAAATTATTGTTCAAAGAGATTTTAGCAATATACCTCTGCTCTGAGTTGTTTATAGCCTTGAGAAGACAATGAAGAAACAAGTTTTACAGTTACTTCTTTACCGTCTAACTGTCCGAGGTAGTTTCTTCCGAATCCTGCTTTTCCTACATCATTTTCGAACCTGTTTGTGATATTAACAATCTCGGCGTATGTAAATTTTCGATTAGCCGGTTCCAAATCAAATTCGTCAACAACATCAGTTTCGTTTACTTCGTAATCTGTCATTCCGGTTTCTATCCTTTGTAAAGATGGACGTGCCAAGATATTGGTTTCTCTTCGCTGCAACGATGGACGCATTGAACTACTATCTCTCCTTTGTAATGAATGTCCATTACTCGAAGCTGTAACTGACCTACGGATTACTCGACCTGCAGCAAAATAATACACATTACCAAAACCATTTTCCCGTATACTCGAAACTAATGTAACTTAACTAAAACATACCTTTTTTCTTTCTCATGATAATAAACATTGTAGCTACTAATATGGCAACAATGAGAAGGACTCCTGCAAGTGATGCAACTAATGGAATGAGAAAGCCGGGACGTTTACACGCACTTGTAGCACAAATACTTGGATTCCCACTGATACTGCATATATACCAAGGATTATGAGTTACATCGTCCAACGGTTTCAATGAAAAAGAAAAGTATTTTCGAGTACCTGAACGAGATGTCGGTTCTTTTCATGAGAGTAGACGGTATAGGACCATTAAGTTGGTTATTTGCTAAATTTCTGCAAAAATCCATCGTAGATAAAAAGTCATTTGCTATATTACCCGAAGCTATGCGTTTTTTTAATTGTTCGGTTTGGTTGAGAAAATACACACAGGACTCTCAGGAATTGAAGTTGAGCTAAGAAAGCCGGTATTGGTCCAGTCAAATTGTTATTCGACAAGTCCCTGAAAGATAAAAACACGAACGCTTTAAGTGCCTTACTGCAATTCGCATACCGTTATACCAACCAGAGAACAAAACTTACAGAGTTTGCAACTGTGAAAGACGCGATATATCAGACACTATCTCTCCTGTCAATCCAGCGAACGACAAGTTTCTGTTTGTATAGAGAAATAACTGATTAAGACTCACTCACTCAGACATTTCTTGGTTCAAAGATTGAGAGATGATACTTACAAAGCTATTACTCTAGGCATGCTTGTACCATTGTAGCTACAATTTACACCTTCCCATATGTAATCTTGAGGCACACACACGTCTCCTTCCCAGTTTCTTTTAACTTTATACGCAGACTTAATATTCCTCATCGCAGAAACTATATTAATGTAGAGAAAGCTAGTGTCTTAGCAGCAAAAAGACCGAGTAGAGAAATGAATGAGAGAGCTTACGTTCATTTTGATCCGTGGAAGATTGCAGAAATTTTTTTGCAAAGTAAGTCTCCATAGCGTTGATAAGAGGTGGGCGATTTGAATTCTCTGTCCGACGAATGGAAAATTTGAAACTATCAGCTTGCAAAGGGATTAAAGAGAACAAAGCCGTAGTCCGCAAGTAACTGACGTTGAACGGTGGCGAAAAAGCCTCTCCGTTCAAGAAAATCACGAATTCTCTTTTGGAATTAGAATTCGGTTCTTGAAGTTCCATAAAGTACATGTAAAAGTAAAACTCTTGAGAAGGATCATCCGGAGTCCATTCAAACTCCACCGACCCCCTCGCGGTTTCCGGTATAATTGCAGTTCTCATTGCAACTTGTGGGAGACGTATAGTACTACTACTGTTGCGTGAGAATGGAGTCGATGAGGTACTTAACTGCTTCGTTCCAACTGGCGTAGACGGAGACCATATTCGATCGAAACTATCATCTGGAAATCTGATAAACCGAAAAAATGTCAATAATCAAACTTCATTAACGGACTTAGGAAAAAAATGCCGGTTTTTTACCTGACTGTTATTGTTGATGAACCGAAATCCAACCGTTGATAAAGCTGGATCGAATCAGACTGTGTTACATACGAGGAATTCAGCAACGGTCTTAGTTCCAATACCGATATAAAAGGCGACCCATTTCCCGTATTCACTAAACACACTTGTAATGTATCTGTCAACACATAATATACAATCTCCTTGGACACTACTTGCAGAGAAGACTCAAATTTAACAGTATCCCATTTGTTTGGACCCAAGTGCAGATCGAATTCCGGTATCTCATTTCTCGAATCGTAGTTTCCGTACATAAAACCCGCTCGGATCAAATACTTTGTACTGTTACTAACCGCAACCGTGTAACAGTTTCTGATTCCATCTGAAAAACTTCTAACAGACCACATACTCTGCATCAAATTTCCTCTATTCTCAAGCGCCACGGAATTGCTGGTTCCTTTATCCGTATAACTCGAATCCGAAACATACTTTAACCCCGTCGATGTTTCCGTGTAACTCGAATCCTCCGGTTGTAACCCGCAATCTATGCTAATGAATCCTAAACATTCAAAACACACAAAATCAAAGAAGAGCATATATAATATTTGTTTTGATCAAAAGATTTAAACTTTAAAAAAAACCTGTTTGATCTTGAGCATTGACAAGATTGATGAGAACCAAACAGCAAAGAAACAAAAGCGTTTTTGATTCCATCATCTCTTAGAATGCAAACAATTTAGCCATTTTTTGAGAAAACACTTATGAATTTTGGTTTTGTTCAAAAGTCAAACTTGTTCTAAAAACAAAGTCAACTTCTATGGTATAAGATCATTTTGTTGTGGTTACAAGTCACAAATGTATAAAATCATTATCTAAAAACAACTAGTAGAGACACTAATCAACAAAAGCCAAGTTGTTTTTTGTTTTGTTTTGTTTAGTTGATTTCTTCTAAACAACTTGTATATATGGTAATGAACAAGTCAACGATGAAGTAGACAAAGACCAGAGACTTTCTCTCTTCTCTGTAATTGTTCTGTAACAAAAAAAAAAATCCCAACTTTTTGTAATTTTGCAAGATTATTGAGTTTTTGACTCTTACCATGATTTGATTGGACAAAACCCATCTCGATAGTGTACAAATCGGAGATTGACGGTGACTCCAACAGTGATATTCCAACGAGATCGCCGGTGAAACCCTAGTTTCATTTTTCGGATAATGTCGGGAACTTGAAAGTGTTAAAACAGGAACAGTGACTGAAGAACTGAAGATGGATTTGTTGGGTCAAAATTTGAATTTCTTCAAATCAAAGAAGAAGAACAAGTCGCAATTTAAATACCAAAATTCGTTCAAGGAAGCGATTTTGGTTCGGTTATATTCGATTTGAATATATGACTGAAACCTAAACTCCAACCGAATTTGGTTTGGTTTAAATCCGGTTTAGACCAGATTTTTTTTTTTACTAGGCAAGGAATCCGCGCGATTTCGCGCGGAAATTCGAATTGAATACAATTGTCTAAATTGAACCGTAATTTAGTATTTGGAAATTGATTGTACAATATATTTATTTGAACAATAAATTTAAAAAATCATTAGTGTTGTTTCTTATAAAAAGGGAAAATTGTTATATTGGACTTTTCGATTGATATGAATATCCAATAAATATTTTTTTTTGTATTTTAGTTATTAACTAACTTTGAGATTATAATTTTTTTTTTGGTATGGTACTTTGAGATTATAATAGAAGATGGGGTTAGACAATTAGAAGATATAATCTTCTATGGTGGACAATAAAGTCAGTTGTTTAATTTTGCACATCATTGGAAACATAATACACATATAAACAATATATTAATTCAAACACTAAAATTGATTATTATATATCATAGTGTAGTTAACTAAAATTTAAATGTTATATATATATATATATGTTTAAGTGTTACAATTTGAAGAGTTGCAAATTTTCGATTATTAAATAGTTATTTTGATGAAGAGTAGCTTTTGAAAAGACATGTAAATTTGTAATTAGTAGATCTAATACTGTTTGAAATATTAATTAGATCATTAAAATATATTATTTTTATTAAATTATATAGTTAACTAACATCTAAATGTTTTATACATGTTTAAATGTAATAACATAATTGGAAAATTATAATATATATATATATTGATTAAAAAATATATAGAAAATAATTGTTATAAAAATAATGAAAAGTTACAATTTGAAGAGTTGTAACTTTTTAATTAGTAAGTAGTTAATTTATGAAGAGTTACCTATCAAAAGACTTGTAATTTTTTAATTAGCATAATGATATTTTATATATTAATTCAAACACTAAAACTGATTATTATATATCAAATCATAGTCAGCTATCATTTAATGTTGTATACTATATGTTTAAATGTTACAATTTGAAAAGTTGCAATTTTTGGATTGTTAAGTAGTTATTTTGATGAAGAGTTACCTTTTAAAAGACTTATAACTTTTTAGTTAGTACACCTAAAGCTATTTGAAAAATTAATTAAATCATTAACATAGACTATTTTATATTAAATTATAGTTAACAAACATTTAAATATAATAATATAATTATCATTTTAAATAGTTATCTTATTCGCACATCTTGGCGAGACCGTCATAATGAAAAACAAAACTTTTGAAAGCAACTACTAAATGGATATTTTTAGGAAAAGTCGCAAATCCAAAATGAAAACACATAACAACAACTATATATAAACGGAAAGAACAAACAAATATAAATTTAGCCATAAAATGTGCATTATCTAAAAAATTTTAAATTCATACAATTCTAAATTCTTAAACTAAATCTTAACATCTGCATGGTCATAAGAATCCCAAAATTTTCACACAATCAAAAATTTCATGAACTTACATTTTTTTAGTTTGTTTTAAAGAATTATACGACGTTCTCTATCATTACCGTACTTGTAAGAATTATATAAAAGTTATTACTCAAAAGGTATCACTTGGAAACACATAACTCAACAAAACAACCATAAAGTGGTTATTTTCGACAAGACACGACCTTACAAATTTGAAATGACACAATACTTCATAACAACCATAATACGATTTTTTGGAAATAATGTGACTCTATGAAATATTTTCAAAAATACACGATCCCACAAATTCCTAAGGACATAACTTTTAAAAAAAATATATAAAAAACAATTTTTTTGGAAAAGACGTGATTCTACAAAATCTCTTCGAAAATACACAATCATCTTCGACGTTTTGTATAATTATCATGCTTTAAAAAACCTTAAAATTTGATCTATAGATAAATAAAAAATTAAACAAAAGAAGTATATAGAAGATTTTTTTCCGAAAAGTCACAACTCAAAAGATACCACCCGAAAAGATACAACTCTACAAAATAACCATAAAACAATTATTACAAAATAACAATAAAACAGTTATTTTAAAAGAGGTGGGACTTAAAAAAATTGAAGGATACAACCCTACAAAATAATCATAATGCGGTTTTTTGAAAAACAAATACGACTTTAGAAATTAATTCAAGCATACATGACCTTACTAATTTCAAATGACACAACTTTTCAAACTAATTGTAAAGTAATTTTTTGGAAAAAAATACGACACTAAAAAATATTTTCAAAAATACACGATCCTACATTGCCTAAATTGAAAATTTTGGATAATTTAACAAAATCATCCAAAATTATTTAAACAAACTAAGAGTTATATGAACCTCTAGAATATGAAATGATCAAAACTTTTAAATAATTTTTAAAAAATAGAAAGGCATTTTTGACGATTATTGTTTTTAAAGTTAGTTATAAAATTTGAAGCCATGATTAAGAATACATAGAACAATTAGTAAGACACACACACACACACACACACACACACACACATATATATATATATATATATATATATATAAGACATAATGGTTTTTTTATGAAAGGTCGCAACCATTAAAAAAAGTATTAAAACGATTAATTACAAAAGACACATCTTTGGAAAACAGAATATAGCGGTTTTGTAAACGAAAAGTCACATTTTAAAAATAACTATAAAACGGTTATCTTTTTGGAGCTTTTGACGAAAAAATATAACGTTAACAGTTATTTTTACGAAAAGTTACAACCAAAATAAATTAAAATGTAAAACCAACTCACCTAAATAACTACCAAACAATTTTTTTAATGAAAAGTTGCAAACTAAATGATCTAGATGGGTTTTTTAAACGAGAAGTTCAACTCAAATGATTAAAATTAATCATAAAACTGTTATTTTGTTCGCACCTCTTGACAAAACAATCATAATGAAATGACACAACTTAACAAATAACTACTAAACGGTTATTTTTATGAAAAATCGCAACCCAAATGAAAATACACAACCTTATGAAAAGTCGCAACCCAAATGAAAAGACACAACCTCACGAAAATTTGCAACCCAAATGAAAAGATACAACCTTACGAAAAGTTGCAACCCAAATGAAAAGACACAACCTTTAAAAATAACCACTATAAATAAACCAAAGAAATCTCAAAAAAATATTCATTTGTTTGGGTTTGCTATTATATATAAGATAAATTCAGCACAAGACAAATTTTTTGAATCTTAAATACCACCAATTTTTTTAATTCCAAAAATACCATTTTTTTTTAAAAAAAAGTTCAAAAGTTCTAAAAATATCACAAACACAAAAAATAAATTTAAAAATATTTATAATTTAAAATTTTTGGTTTTGGATTAACTATTGTACAATTAGAGTATAGTTTTAGTGGGTATTTGTAGGTTTAGGGTTTCAGGTTTAATTTTGAGCAATTTAAAGTTAATTTAAAAAAATAGTATATTTGGAAATTGGAACTTTTCTCAAAATGTTATTTGTGGAACTTTTAAAAATTGGTGGTAACTTTGAAAATAAAACTTTAAAAAGTGATATTTTTTAAAATTGCCTTTTTTTTTGTGTCAAATCGGTAAAAGTCCGGAGTAGTTGGTATGTTCCCTAAATCGGTAAAAGTCGGCCGATTTAGCAGCTAGTTATTATTATTTTTTTTTTGTTCAACACATTGGATTATCATTAGATTAGACGGTTACAATCCCAAACGGAGACATTGTTCAAATCCGAAACGGATGGCATCGAAAATACAATAGCCCCAAAGAAGCTACAAAAGCATAAATTGAAATACATTAAGAACTTGATAAAAGCAAAAGAGTTACAAAAATTGTTTGCAAACTCCTCCAAGATAGATAGGGAGCCAAAGTTTGAATCCGAGAGCTTGTTTGAACTATTGTAAACGTTGGCCGAAGCTTTAAACATTGCATATCCGACCACCGGAAATTCAATAAGCAAAACCCAGTCCACGGGACATTGCATTGTTGAAATTTGGAGAGGGACTGTAACATCCTGAAACCAAAATTTGGATTTTGGAAAGGGGTGTCGATCGACACCATGTTCTGCGGGTTGTTTTGGTTAAAATTAAATCGCTTGGTTTGCAGAGGCGGTTTAGGGAGAGCCCTAGGGCTTGCGTATATAAGTCATTTGTGATTTGTGGCCGCGTGAGACAAAAAGAAAGAGGATTTTTGTGGCTTTGTGAGAGGATGAAAGAGTTTTGAGAGAGGAGTTTGAGAGGAAGAAGAAGAAGACAGGTTCGTCTGACTTGATAGAAACGAGGAACGATCGATCGAATCAAGTTTGATTGACGTGATTTGTCGTAGGTATGTTCTTCTTCCTCTTATCTAGCTATAGAAGAAATCCGATTGCCTTTTGGATTGGTAGTTTGTGAATTATGATTGTTTTCCCGTGAGTGGTCTGTGCAGTTTCGGGATTCAATCAGTCTCCTTGGGAAATGTTTTCCCGGCGTTTCAGAAGGAACCAGAGGACGAGCTAGGTACCGTTGGAAATCTCTGTCGGTCTAGTTTCCAGATTGGGTTTCCAATCTGAATTCGGAGGTATTCTACGATCCCTATGATCGTTCTAATACTGTGCGTCGTTCTGTTTTCTGGAAATTTGAATTAGGGTTTTGGGAAAATCCAAGTTTTGTGTTCTAGGTAATTGAGGATGGGTTCCTCGGTGTTTTTGGTTGAGATCAGAGGCTGCGAGGTCACTGATTTTGTGTTCTTAACCGTTCTTTCCTTTCTCTTTCATAGCAAGGTGAGTACGTGATCGTGGATATGAGATTAGATTATTAGGAATTTGGAATGAATGATTGTGATGATTTGATTGTTTGCTGTGATTACTCTGTGTGAATTAAGTGTTTGGAATCATGAATGATCTCGTGCGAGGAATGGAATTCGAGTCGCGAGAGGATTTGACTCGGTTCAGGTTTTCTGCGAGAGGTGTCGATCGACACCTAGTGGTAGTGTCAATCGACACCACTTATTTTTAATCGCGATGATTTTTGTTCGTAAATGGAGTGTCGATCAACACCACGTGGGAGTGTCGATCGACACCACTTATTTTGAAATGATGTTTTTGTCATTGATGTGAATTGTTGTGGAATCGCGTAGAATTGATAATCTATTTTCCCTTACTATGTATCCAGTAGACGGGATGACCGCTCCACTGAGTATTTGTGATAATACTCCCGCAACTCTTATTTCCATGTGTTGCAGGTAAAAGAAATATGATCGCGGAATCAAGGCTTTAGGAGGAGGATGATTAGGGATTTGTGTTGTCATTGTTGTTCTAGTAGAACTTGGTTTAGGTTGCTAGGTTACATTGCTTGTATTGGCTTGTGGAATTGATTTGTTGGATAATTGGTTAATAATTTTATTGGATTATTTTTATGAGAATTTCCGCAACTGTTAAAAATAGCCGTAGAGAATTAGCATTTATGAGAATGTTTAATTTGAGTTATTTAATAAAAAAAAGTGTTGGTTGTTTCATTTTGGTATCAGAGCCTAGACGTTTTTAGGACTTTGAAATTGGATAATTGAGACTATGTGGTTTAATTATTTATTTGTGGTTAGACAATTAGTAGTCTCAGATCATCCTCTTCGGTTCCTCGTCTTCATCTTCCTCTTCTATCGCTCTCACTTGCTCTGCTGCCGCTTCTCTCTTCTCCCACAACAACTCGTTTAAGAGGGGGTTTGTCTGCGCTAACAGGTCGAACATGTTACCGTAGGCCGTATCGCTAGCTTGCAACATCTTGATCATCTTTGCATCTTTCTTGACTTGTTTTTTCGTTTCAATTAGCTCCTTTTGCATCGTTGGATCAGTAGCATAGCTGGAAACAGGACAAAACGGAACTCCATGTTCATTCATCCCGATAGATCCAGCAAATGCCATCTTCCCCTTACGGTTTTTTGGAGCCATCTAGGAAAAAAAAGGAGGAAGTTAAATTTGAAAACATTTTTAGTAATATAATAATTTTAATAAAAATAAAGGGTTAAGACTATAATGTGATTAAAATTACTAATAAAAAATAAATTTAAAAATTAAAATATTTTCTTACCTCAGCGGCCAGGCGGTTGACCTCAAATTGTGTCACCTGAGTAGGCTGACCATCGGGAGTAGGCTGGGATGAGAGTTCCTCGACCCGGCTAAGCACATCGTCGTGGAGCTTCCCAACACATTGATCAATCCATGCATGATCCATCCGCCTTGCGGTGCGTCTTGTTCCAAACCTCTGGCATCGTAGCGGGAGCTCCTTTTTTTAATGACTAAAAATAAAAATATAATTTAAAATGTTATTTTTGCAATACGTAAAACAAAAAAATTAAAAACTTACAATCTGTCGCGCGTTCTCCTCAAAAGATCAATGTCCCGCACAATGCTTTGACGGCTGGTCACCGTTAACCGGCGTCAATCGAGCGGAAGAACACTGGGCCAATTTTTAATTGCTACTCTCCTTCTCCCAAAACTCGACAAGACCAGCCCAAATGGTCGGGTTAAACCAGCGTGGCAGACACACTTTCGGATCTGGGGTTTCCTCCCACTTGTCTTTCCACCGTCCAATTTGGTCGTTGAGGCGAGCCTTCGCTTTTGCATCAAAATGTTCGCGAACATAGCCGTTGATCGCGGGGTCCCAGTAATACTTTTGCTAAAAAAAAAAAAAAGTAATATAAATTTAAAAATTAAGAAAGAAAAAAAAAGTTATATAATTACCGCAAATGTTTTGTACCACCGGGCCTTCGTCTCCTCAGGAAAAAACTTCCAACTCGTATGTAGCATGGTGAAATCCCGCTCGATAATCTCCCTAATAGACTTTGCGACGGAGTTTTGTGAGAACTTGGAAAAAAATCAGTAATTGAAGACATGTTTGGTAATAAATGTAATTAATAAAAATATTATATTTTCAAAAGAAAATGTAGTACCACAATTGGTTGCCGGACGGTTCAGGATGTAGCTCGGGAAGTACTCGGCATGCAGGACTAACAAGAAGCTGAGCAAAAGTCATATCGTCCATCGACGGAACTCTATGATCGTCCTCTGGAGGAGCCTCTGGAGTTGGTTGAGTCTCGGGAATCGTAGAAGAAGAAGGCCCGTCGCCTCTAGGCGCATGAAATCCCGGTCGTGGAGGTCTACGTGAAGGGTCCTCCTGTAGAAAGTCAGTGTACTTGTTTGGTGTACGACCCGTCATCTACAATTATTTAAAATTATAAAAAAATTAATAAAAATTTATGTTAAAATTTTATAACAAATTAAAACACAATATAGCAAAAATTAACATTTTAAACTTCTAATCCTAAAAATTGTAATAATTCTCATAATTCTAATTATGCTCATAACATATTACTAACCATTCTACTAAATTCTATAATTCAATAAATAGTAAAAATTAATATTCAAATATTCTAATCCTAACAATAATAATTCCCAAAATCCTTATTATTCTAATCAACAATATAATCCTAACCATTCTAATAAATCCTATGATTCTAACAATTCCAAAAATTTAATCCTAACAAATTTATAAATACATTAAAAGTAAAGAGGGAATTTTTTACTTTGAAATTGGAATTTGTAGAGAGAGGAAACGGTTTTGCGAGATGGGAGAGAGGAATGTGCGACTGTTCACGAATCTGGGCTTGCGCTTATATTGGAGAATATCCATCGCAAAAGAGTCGCAAAATTTTGTCGCTAAACCGTCGCAAAATTCCGTCGCAAAAGCGTCGCAAAAATTATCCGTCGCAAAACCGTCGCAAAATTCCGTCGCAAAACTTTGCTTTCACCGCCACTTCCGTCACAAAATCGTCGCAAAACTTTGTTTTCACCGCCACATCTGTCGCAAAATCGTCGCAAATCAGGTAATTAAATAATGTATTTAATTCATTTGACTGCGCTAATCGTCGCAAAAACTTCGCAATAATGGTTCTCTCGCAAAATCGCCGCAAACGGGGTTTAGTGTTTGTTTAGGGTTTCGAGTTTTCTGGACCAATTTTAGGAATACAAAATGCTAAATATACTTTTTTTTGGGTCCCTTGTGCATATAGCGAACAAAGACGGACAATAAATGAAGAAAATCAGCAAATTGGTGTAAATGATAGATTTATCATATTCATTGTCTAAGTGTATGATGTGTATACTTATGTTTCTCACGGTAGATAGATTGATGTTATAATAATTTCAATAAGAAAGTTTTTATTGCTTATACTACTGACTCTTTAGTTAATATAACCAATAAAGGATGTTAAGAGCAGGTAACCCAAAAATTATATGTTCTGGGTTTAGGGTTTAGGTTTTGTGATGAATTTGCGAGGGTGTCGTCGCAAAACCGTCGCAAATTATCCACAGTTGCGACGGTTTTGCGACGACTCCCTCGCAAATTCGTCGCAAAACCTAAACCCTGAACATATTATTTTTGGGTTACCTGTTTTAAATTTTTTTTTTGTGAGATTAAACTATGGAGTAAGTATATAGCAATACAAATTTTCTTGTATTGTGTTGTGTATTGAGGGTTAAGGATTTGCGACGATTTTGCGAGAAAACCGTCGCAAAACCGCCGCAAAATTTGCGACTGTTTTGCGACTAGTTTCTCGCAAAACCGTCGCAAATATCAATACTTTAATTTAAAAAAACATCCGGTACACCCTCTAAGTGATATGTTCGGCCAACCCCACCATTGTCGTATCGTCTACGACGGTTTTTCTTAGTTTTCACGGTTTGGATAAAGTAGTAAGTAGAGAAGTTTGATGTCTCCTCTGTCAAACTTTCAGCAATTATTGATCCTTTAACTCTTGCGAGATTTTTCGCCTTCATCTTCAGATGTTTGAAGAACCTTTCGAAGGGGTACATCCATCGAAATTGGACTGGTCCACCCAAATCTAACTCATGAGATAAGTGTACAACCAGATGTTCCATCACATCGAAAAAGGAAGGTGGAAATATCTTCTCTAAGTTGCAAATAGTGAGTAGTATGTCTGAATTCAACTTCGAGATTTCGTCCTTCATTAAGGTTCTAGCACATAAGTCTCTGAAAAATGCTCCAATACCTGAAATGGCAATCCGGTCTGGAGTAAGTTAATAATTAACTAATACACTTACAAAATATAATTTAATGTATATATCAATAACCAGGAATAAACGAAATACCTGCTATTGCGTCGTGGACATTTTGCGGTAAAAGCTCTTAAAAGGCGAAATGGAGTAGTCGTTGCATGAACACATGACAATCGTGGCTCTTCATCCTAGAAAATTTGCCCCCTTGTTCAACACACCTTAAAAAAGTTGACACGTATCCATCTGGGAACTTCACCTAGTCCTTAACCCAGTTTATCAAAGCATTCTTTGCAGCAGGTGATAGTCGGAAACTGGGAATCGGTGCCCTACCATCCCCTGTTAGATGTAACTCTGGCCTTATGCATAAAGCCGCGAGATCGAGATGAGATTTCCGATTGTCTTTTGTTTTACCTGCAACATTCAACAATGTGTGTATAATATTCTCGAAGAAATTTTTCTCCACATGCATGACATCCAAGTTGCACCTCAAGATTTGATCCTTCCAGTACGACAATTCCCAAAATATACTTTTCTTATGCCAATTATGGTACACCCCATACCCAACAAGCATATTTGCTGGATTACTTTGCCAATTACCCCCAACTTTTACAGTTTCTTCTGCACCATATCCATCCATTTGTTCTTCTAACAGCTCACCTGAGAGGTAAACCAAGGGGGAAGTTTTAACAACTCTTTTTCGGAACAACGTCCTACTCTTTCTCTAAGGATGACTCCTTGGAATAAAACGACGATGGCAGTCAAACCAACAAGCTTTCCCTCAAGCTGACAATTGAAATGATTCAGTCTTATCTAAACAATAAGGACATGATAACTTTCCATGCGTTGTCCATCCAAATAGCATGCCATACGCCGGAAAGTCGCTTATCGTCCACAAAAGGACAACCTTCATGTTGAAGTTTTGAGGGCTCGACGAATCAAACGTGGGTACACCAACATGCCATAACTGCTTTAGTTCATGTATAAGAGGCTGTAGGAATACATCAAGTGATCTTTTTGGATGCTTAGGCACTGGAACCAAAATGCTGAGAAATAAAAATTCTCTATGCATACACATTTCCGGCGGGAGATTATATGGCGTCACTATGACTGGCCACAACGAATACTGCCGACCAGACATACCAAAAGGACTAAACCCATCAATGCAAAGACCTAAATACATATTTCTATGTTCTACAACAAAGTCTTGATGTACCGTGTGAAAGTGTTTCCATGCCTTTGCATCTGATGGATGGGCGACCACCCCTTCCTCACAATCATATTATGCATGTCACCTCATTGCCCCTGCTGTCTGCTCTGATTGTTATAATAACTGCAGCCTATCTGTTATTGGAAGATACCACATACACTTGAACGGGACTTTCGTTCGACCACTAGTCTTCTTATATCTTGGATGAGAGCAAAAATGACATTCCTGCAGCTGACCATCATCTTTCCAAAAAATCATACAATTATCAATGCAGACATCAATCATCTCATACGGTAATCCAAGACTTGCTACCAATCTTTGTATCTCATAGTAACTCTTTGCAGAGTTATTACCCTTTGGTAAATACTCTTTAAACAATTCACCCCTTTTATCCATGCAATTTTCACTAAGGTTATCTTCGTTTTTAATTGTCATCATTCTAGATGCTAGGGACAATTTTGATAGCCCTTCTCTACATCCTTTGTAGATAGGTTCGTTAGCAGCATCTAACATATCATAAAAAATTTTAGCACTCGGGTTTGGCTCTTCAAAAGTATTATCACTAAACGCAGCAGTAGTTTCTTGAAATGCATCATTAACCATGTCATTAAACCTATTCCCATCAATATTTCCATACGAAGACTCATTAAAATTATCATGACCATACTGATAATTATTATCCTCATAATTACTACCACCTTCTATATTCCCACGATAACTCGTACTTGAACTACCCGGAACATTGACAACAAAATCCTCCCCATGAGAAAACCAAACATAGTAGTTAGGTAAAAACCCCTTTGTAAATAAATGTTTCCAAACAGTTTAAGTATCATGTGGTGTCAAGTTTTTGCATTTCACGCAAGGACAAAAAATCTGTACGTTACCAGTATAGGTGATTCCAGCATGTGCCCTTTGGTTGTTTACCGCCTGGTTCAAAAACTGGTCAACCCCTTCTCTAAATTCTCTTGTCACTTCGTCGGTTTCTGGATCACGACGATTGTACACCCATCCTCGAATCGTGTATATTTCATGATAAGACATACTAATTGATGATTAAGAATTTTTTTTTTTTCTGTTTTGTTTGTTGTGTTCGTTTATGATCATACATTCGTGGTTTTTTATAGAATTTTCCAACACTTTTGCGACTGATTTGCGGCTAAAATATTACACTCATAAACAAGTAAGAATCAATTAAAACGTGTTCAACCTACTTTCGTCGCAAAGCCCCCGCAACTCTTAAATCGTCGCAAATTCGACGCACATGTTGCGATGGTTTTACGTTTATATGTACAACTCGACGCACAACCGTCGGAAAATATACATCGACGCAAACTCATCGCAAATTTTGCTACGGTTTTGCGTCCAAACGTACAAGTCGACGCAAAATCGTCGTAAATTTGCGATGATTTTGCGTCGCAAAGTTCCTACGCAAATTTGAGACGGTTTTGCGAGTTATTAAGACTGTTAGTCGCAAAACTGTCGGAACTACGACGCAAATCTGCGAGGATTTATTTCCATCGCAAAACCACTTGTTTTCTTGTAGTGTTTATAAATTCAGATTATACTAAGAGGAATTATGAATGTAAAAGACAAGTAAATAAAAGCAATTAGAACGGGTGAAAAGATCAATTAAAAGAAAGCTAGGCACAGTGAAATTGCAGGTGAATCAGATATGCAGATGATAAATAAAAGATAGGATTATGATGCACAGTTCTTAAACATGAACACGAATGTAAAATCAATCAACTTTCGGGGCAGAGGGATAAGTCTCTTCGGCGGAGATGGAGAGGAGATGTAGAGGGAGAGGCGGCGGAGAGAGAGAGAGAGGCGGAGGGAGAAGTCTTCGGCAGAGAGAGAGAGGCAGAGGGAGAGAGAGCGGCGGAGAGAGAGAATTGCAGAAACCAGAGAGGAGATGGGATTTCTCCGTTATAAAATCTGTGATACGACGCTAATCCGACGCTAAATAATTTTGATTTCCCACGCAGAATAAATGTTTACCGCCGGTTAGATCCGAAATTTTTTTATTTAGCGTCGCACTGCGAACCAATTCGACACTAAATCAAAATTAATTCGGTTTACCGCCATTGGTTTAGCCAAATTAATTCAATATAGCGTCGGTTTTGCGTCGGATCAAATTAATTTGATGCATTTAACACTCGTTACCCTAAACCCCAAACGTAAAGTTTGTTTTAGTTAGCATCGAATTAGCATCGATTCGACGCTAATTCGTTGCTACTAGCGTCGAATCGATGCTAATTCGGCGCTAACTGAAACAAATTTTACGTTTGGGGTTTAGGGTAACGAAACCGCCACTGGTACGAAAACTATCTTACCCATTTCAATCTTTGATATAACAGAATAATTTTAAATTTTGAAATTTGAAATTACATATTTGGTTTATATAGTGTTATGATTATATATGTAAACCTATATGGTTTGTTGAAATAGAAGTCCTTACATGCATTTGTAACATCGAATTATAAAAACATACTAATTTGTTCGCAATTAAATGTTCGAATATAGATAACATTGTAGCTTCACTCTGAATCGTCGACGTTAAATCTTTTATTGTTTATACCCTAAACCCTAAACGTAAAATTTGTTTAATTTAGCGTCTAATTAGCATCGAAAACACACTAATTCGACGCTAATTCGACGCTAATGTTGTTTAATAGCGTCGAATTAGCGTCCAATTCTGTAATTTCGATGCTAATTCGACGCTAAATTAAACAAATTTTATGTTTAGGGTTTAGGGTAAAGAAACCACAACATATACGATAACAATCTTAACCATTTAAAGATTTTAAAACCGCAACATATAACGATAACAATCATATGAATTTTTTCATATCAAATTTCCTAAAATCTATTTCCTACATATTTCCTAAATCCATTTCATTACAAATTTATAACAAATATATAACAAATTTATAACAGAATGTACATATTGATATTTCATTAATAATATATATAAAAAATTAACATAAAAAAATAATATTCATTTAGCGTCAAATAATATGAATTTGACGCTAATTCGACGCTAATATTGTTTAATAGCGTCGAATTCGTGTGATTTCGCTGCTAATTAGACTCTAAATTAAAGAAATTTTATGTTTAGGGTTTAGGGTAAAGAAACTTTCTTACCCATTTAAAGATTTTGTGTGCATGATGGTATCGTCCGGTCGCGCAATAGATGATCATTCCAGTATGGTAGATCCCAGAAAATGCTCTTTTTATGCCAATTATGTTCTTCAAAGTATCCATCTGGGAGATTGGTCGGAATATTAAGCCAGTTACCTCCACGTTTTGCTGTGTCTTGAGCTCCCCAATAATCAAGTTGACCTTTAATTTGCTCTCCTGAAAGATATGGAGGTGGGGGGATACGTACACGTTTACCCTTTGTGAACAACCTCCTGTTCCCCCGGTACGGATGGTTCATAGGGAGAAACCTCCGATGAAAATCAAACCAACAAGATTTTCTACCATTTTTTAGTTGGAAGGCATCTGTTTCATTTTGGCAATACGGACATGGTAACCTACCATGTGTTGTCCAACCAGATAACATTCCATAGGCTGGAAAATCGCTTATCGTCCACATAAGCAAAGCTCGCATGGTAAAATTCTTTTTCCTAGAGTAATCAAAAGTACGAACCCCATGAGACCAGAACATGTTCAACTCATGAATCAGCGGCTGTAAAAACACATCAATAGATCTTCTTGGATGCTTCGGACCAGGGATTAAAATACTCAAAAACAGAAATTCCCTCTGCATGCACATATCAGGCAGAAGGTTATAAGGTGTCAATATAACCGGCCACAAAGAATATTGTCTGCCAGACATACTGAACAGACTAAAACCATCTATACATAGGCCGAGATAAACATTAAGCTTCTCTTTAGCAAAATTAGAGTGTACCAATTTGAAGTGTTTCCAAGCTTTTGCATCAGAAGGATGATGAACTTCTCCTTCAGTAGTTGAATGTTCCGCATGCCACCTCATTGATGCAGCTGTGCGTTCTAAATGGTATAACCTTTGTAGCCTATCTGTTATGGACAGGTACCACATTCTCTGGTACGACACTTTTCTACCAGCTCCTTAGGGCTTAAATCTTGGTTTGTGGCAAAATCGACATTCCTGCAGATCTTCATCATCTTTCCAAAATATCATGCAATTGTCAATGCAAACATCTATCATCTGCGAGGGCAATCCTAAACTAGAAACTAGTTTATGTATGTCGTAATATGACTCAGCAGCTTGATTACCCTCTGGCAAATATTATCTTAGAAGAGATGCCCAATCATCCATGCAACTCTTAGATTGATTATGATCAGACTTTATTATCATCATCCTAGATGTCAACGATAATTTAGACAGACCTTCCCTACAACCTTCATAGATTGGTTGTTTTGCAGAATCAAGCATATCATAAAAAAAATTTGCATCTAAATTGGGTCTTAGCAACATCAGGAGTAGACATAACTCCACGAAATGCATCGGTTACCATTTCTTCGAACCTATTATGCTCTAACCCGACATCATGATCATCATTTTCTACAACAAATTGATGCTGATCATATTGTTCATTCGAATAACCCTGACCCTGATCCATAGGTTGGTAACTAGTACTACCCGAAGTTTCATCTTCATATCCCTCTCCATGATAAAACCAAACATAATACTCAGGTGTGAACCCTCTATTAAATAAATGCGTACCAAAGTATCAATTGTCTGTGGCCTCAAATTTTTGCACTTCCGACACGGGCACACCATCACTCCGGTCCGTTGGATTGTAGGCACACTACTCGCTTGAGCCATGAAAATTTCAAGGCCGTTGAGGAACTCTTCTGAAAGACCTCCATTTTCATCTTTACGTCGATACATCCAGCGTCTTAGTTCGTATATATCGCCCATTTTTTAAAAAAAACAAATTTGGGAGAAAAGATTTTTTTTTTTTCGGAATTGAATTTTTTTTTTTTTAACTTGTGAAATGATTTCTTACGGTGGTGTGGGTGGGTATATATAGGAGATCTTAGCATCGATTTTGCATCTAATGTTAGCATCGAATTCCTTTGCGTCGATTTTGCATCGAATTAGCGTCGTTTTTGTGTCGTTTCTAAACGACGCTAAATAGGTAGGTGAACCCGTGTTAAATGTGTCATCTACCTACCAAATTTGAGGCAATATTCGACGCTAATTTCGACGCTAAATCGATGCTAAATTTGCATCGATTTAGCGTCGAAATTATACTTCCGATGGAAGTTCGATGCTAAATCGATGCTATATAGCGTCGAAATGTTTCGTCCCTAATTAGCGACGAATTAGCGTCGAATTGTGTTATCAACGCCATTACGACGCAAAATCGACGCTAAATTAGCGTCGAAATAAATTCGACGTTAAATTCCGATGCTAAAACACAGTTTTCTTGTAGTGAAAGAAAAATAAACGGTCAAACCTTAATAAGGTTAGGCCTGGCCATGTGCACTCGTATTCTTTATTGTTCCTATCTCTATCGCCGATCATGGCCAAAGCTATATGTTGGCCACTTGATATTTTGTTTTTGATTCTCATTTGGCTTCCAAATTTTTTGGATTTTTATAATTATTTTTGAATTCGGTCACAACGATCCGAATCTTCTATTTTTTTTGTTTTTTTTGTTACATCAAAATTATACTTTTAATCTATCAGAAATGATATTCTATCACTTTGAAATGAACGAATCTAATTTTCTTCTACCATTGAATCAACGATTTTACAAATGATTCTATAATAAATAGTTTATTATTCACGCCATACAAAGTTTAATAAATTATTTTATTTCTATCACGTTACGAAAAACAATGTTATATTTAACATACATGACCACAAAAAGTTTTATATATACTATGTTGCACCACGATGAACAGACCTTTGATAAGTTGTTTTATTAAGCTGTACTAATTTGAGTTTTCATAAATTTGAGTGACAAACTTGGTATTATTATGCTAACCCTTAGTCAACTACTAGATTACTGGATTTCCACCATATTTTATCTATCGGTTTATTAATTGTTTTCTCGACAAATCCAAAGTTACCGATTTTTTTTTAAAATAGAGCTAAGATACAACATATTATGATGTCTATACAAAACATACAAATGCTTGAATATATCACAATCTATGTAGCATACATTATACATGCACATATATGTATATCCCACTAGGCTATAATGTTCGTAAATCTTGTAATAATACTGCCAAATTGATATTGACCAGCTATTTTCTTCTTTATTTTTATTTTTATTTTCGTTTTCTTTAAAGTCGTGGTCGTCTCTCCATAATCTGTTGATTGGTGCATCGTGCATGTATTTAGTTCCTCACCAACCAATCTCCTTCTTTTATTTTTAGTTTTTAAAAAATGAAATGATAGTTAAATTTCATTAACTCAAAAACTAATAAATAATGTTAATCTCCGAAACATAATTATATGTTGTGAAAAAAGACATGATTATTTTGGTTGAATATCCTTAGATTTTTTATTAAGATGGAAGTGTATAGGACAACTGCATTCAGCAGAATTTTGTTTTAGTTTCAGTAGTGATTAAACAAAAAACACATTCACGTAGTTAAATAGCTTTATAAATCGAAACTAATGATGAGTAAAGTTTCAAAAAAAAAAAAAAAAAAAACTAATGATGAGTTTTGTTCAAATTAGCAAAACAATTTCCTCGCATATAGAGTTGAGAAAATGTAGACTTTTATATTACGTCAACGAACTTATAAGTTATAACGTAAAAAAAATCACAATTGGTCACCTCTACCAAAATGTTGACTTTGAGCTCTCAATAATAGTAACCAGTACTACTAAGAAGTAACGCGTTTCATACAAAAAAACAATTACCACTTCCATTTCTTTAATTTAAAAACCACATATATCTTCATTTGATTCCTCATTTTATAATCTACATATCAAGGAAAAAAAAATTTACAGCGACGAAAATGTTAATGGCGTTTTCTGCTTGTTTTCTCTTAGTTCCTCTGCAAATTTTCTCATCTTTAGTACTTGTTAGTCTTGCTCAAGATCAGTCAGGTAAATATCCTAAGCATAACATCATAACCGGGTTAGTTTGGTTTTCTAAAGACTCGTCTTTTCTTTTTCCTTAGGATTCATCAGTTTGGCTTGCGGTTCGCCAAAAGGAACTACCTTTCGAGAGAAAACAACAAACCTTACGTACATCTCCGATGCGAATTTCATCAGTACCGGTGTCGGTAAAAGCATTCAACAAGCGTACCGGACTCAATTTCAACAACAAACCTGGTACATAGATAAACATTCTCATAATCAATAAATGTTTAGCTTAAACCTGACGCTATTGTTTACTTCTTACACAAGGAACCTACGGAGTTTTCCACAAGGAATAAGAAATTGCTATACCCTAAACCTAACCATAGGTGATGAGTATCTGATCAGAACAAATTTCTTACACGGCGGTTATGACGATAAACCATCCACGGAATTCGAACTTCACCTCGGTCCTAACCTATGGACTAAAGTCTCAACAACAAACGAGTCTCAAGCATCAGTCTTTGAGATGATTCATATCTTGACCACTGATCGTTTACAAATCTGTCTGGTTAAAACAGGCGACTCGACGCCATTTATCTCTGCCTTAGAGCTTCGTAAACTCAAGAACACAACTTACTTGACTCAACAAGGGTCATTACAGAAGTTCATTAGAGCAGATGTTGGCTCAACTAGTAACCAAGGATTCAGGTTTATAAAACCTTTAAATTCTCAATATCAGTTTTGTTATGAAAAAGCTACTAAATAAGCTCTGTTTTTGCTCTGTTTTAGGTATGGAATCGATGTTTTTGATCGTGTTTGGACACCGTTTAACTTTAAGAACTGGTCACAGATCAGTACCAATCAGACAGTGAATGTAGACAATGACTATCAACCACCAGAGATTGCTATGGTCACAGCCTCTATTCCAACAGATCCGGACGCGCCTATGGACATTACGCTAGTCGGAGTGGAACGTACTGTCCGATTCTACATGTTTATGCATTTCGCTGAGATCCAAGAACTCAAGTCCAATGAAACAAGAGAGTTTAATATCATGTACAATGACAAGCATATCTACGGACCCTTTAGACCGCTTAATTTCACTACTACTTCCATATATACCACAGCCGAAGTTGTCGCGGACGCAAATGGACAGTACATTTTATCGCTTCAAAGAACAGGAAATTCGACATTGCCTCCTCTTCTCAATGCCATGGAGGTTTATATGGTTAACTTGTTATCGCAACAAGAAACCGAACGAAAAGAAGGTCGGTATCTAACTAACTAACTAATTAATTCCATTTGTGATGTATTGTTGATCAAGAAAAAAAATTTATCAGTTGATGCAATGATGAATATCAAGTCGAGTTACGGCGTGAACAAGATCGACTGGGAAGGAGATCCTTGCGTGCCGCGGGATTACAGATGGTCCGGTGTTAATTGTAGTGACTTTGAGGAACCAAGTATCATTTCATTGTAAGTATATATAATGATGTTTGTTTTTAGACAGTTTTATTTGTTCTTTATGTTTTTTTTTTATTTATCTTTGATAATCAGGAACTTGTCCTCAAGTGGCTTAACCGGAGAAATATTGGAATTCATATCAGACCTTACCAATTTAGAAATTCTGTAAGTATATAATGCTCAAATCTCTTAGAAATTTCGGCGAAATTGAGATTCTAAAGCCATATGTTTTTTGCTGGTTTTGATTTTTTGGCACTGACTTGTCTAACAATAGTTTAACTGGTTCGGTCCCGGAGTTTTTAGCAAACATGGAAACCTTAAAAGTCATGTAAGTTCAAGCCTAAAAAGGCTCAAATCTAGAAGTTTTATTCTATTAACACCAAGAAGCTAACATTTTGTAACCTTTATTCTCTTTGTTTTGAGCAGAAACCTATCAGGCAATGAGCTAAATGGTTCAATACCGGCAACTCTCCTCGATAAAGCACGAAGAGGATCAATTTTATTAAGGTAACAATCCGTGCGTATGAGCGTGGAAAACAAACGATTAAATCCTTATACATTATTAATCAAATTTATCTTTTAATCAGCTACATAAAAAAATGATTAGATCCTTATACATTTTTAATCAATTTTTTTCTTTTAATCACCTATATAAAAAAAAAATAGTATCGAAGGAAATACAGGGCTATGTTCGTCCGCTTCATGCTACCACGAAGAAGAAGAAAAAGACGGTTATTGCACCTATTGCAGCATCAATTGTTTCAGTCTTTCTCATTGTAGCTGGAATTGTTACTTTCCTTATCCTCAAGAGGAAGAAGAAAGACAAGTTTGGTTTTAATCACAACTTGGGTACTGGTACAACACCTTTACATCCGAGTTCTCACCACGGTTATGAATCTCCCGTGATCGCGAAGAACCGGAAATTGACTTACTTAGATGTTGTTAAGATCACAAACAACTTTGAAAGAGTTCTTGGTAGAGGAGGTTTTGGTGTGGTTTATTATGGCGTATTGGATAACCAACCAGTCGCTGTTAAAATGCTCACCGAGTCTACTGCACTTGGCTACAAACAATTTAAAGCAGAGGTAATAACAACTGAACCAAAATGTCTCTCTAAGTACATCAAATTTGTGTTTTGATTGTGTCTTGAATCTGTTTCTGTTTTGTTGACCTGTTAGGTTGAGTTGCTTCTTAGAGTTCATCACAAAGATCTCACATGTCTTGTTGGTTATTGCGAAGAAGGCGAGAAAATGTCTCTAATTTATGAGTTTATGGCAAATGGAGACTTGAAAGAGCACTTATCAGGTTTTGTTTTTATACAAAATGTTCTTAAAATGTAGAAACATTTTGGGGTTTAGTTTTAAGATTCTGATATTTTGTTTCAAAATATGATTTCAGGGAAGCGTGGACCGTCGATACTAACTTGGGAAGGAAGGCTTCGTATAGCAGCGGAATCGGCGCAAGGATTGGAATATTTGCATAATGGATGCAAACCGCAAATAGTTCACCGGGACATTAAGACAACAAACATTTTACTAAACGAAAAATTCCAAGCCAAGCTTGCGGATTTCGGGCTTTCACGGTCTTTCCCACTTGGAACTGAAACTCATGTCTCAACAGTAGTCGCGGGAACTCCCGGATACCTAGATCCTGAGTAAATCCTCAATCACTTCTTTGATTATTTTTGGTCTTATTAACTCTTTGAACATTGTGGTTTTTTTCTTTCTTCCTCTAGGTACTACAGATCTAATTGGTTGACCGAGAAAAGTGATGTGTTCAGCTTCGGTGTTGTTCTACTTGAGCTAGTAACAAACCAACCCGTGATAGACCAGAAAAGGGAAAGACCACATATAGGTGAATGGGTAGGTTTGATGCTATCAAGAGGAGACATTACTAGCATTGTGGATCCTAAGCTTCAAGGAGACTATGATTCGAACACGATATGGAAAGTTGTTGAGACCGCAATGACTTGCCTAAATCCATCTTCTTTGCGTAGACCGACGATGACTCAAGTTGTAATGGATCTGAAAGAATGTCTGAACATGGAGATGGCTAGAAACATGGGAAGTCGTATGACCGATTCGACTAACGATTCTTCGATCGAGATATCCATGAACTTCACAACAGAGCTTAATCCTGGTGCTAGATGAATCAAATCTCATATCAATATGCTTGAAGATGTATGTTTCTCTGTACACACATTTCTTTTGTTTCGTTTGTAATGAACATAGTATAGCTTGATTGTACTCTGTTTCCTTTTTGTTATTAATATTATATTTTTGTTGTTGTAATTTAATCTGAAGCAATTCATCAGTTTTATATGCTTTTATAGTAATGAAATCAAATTGTTCACAAAAAAAGAAGGGTCTAGGGTTATTGGAAAGACATAACTTGGTCCTCATTGATTCCTGATGTTTTTCTCATCTAATAAACTCCCTCCTTCCGTTTATAAAATGTTTTGGTTGAATCTTGAAAGTGCGAGAACTAAGAAAAAGTTATAAACAAAACATCATTTAATAATTATTTTAAAATATAATTTAGACAATCAAATAAATGACTTCATAATTTCATTCATATGAATCACTTCATCAAATGTATATATGCTTTTTCTTTTTGCAATAGTAAAATCAAAGGGTTTACATTAGATAATCATTTCTGGATTAATTTGAAATACAAAACGAAACGCAGCGAAATAGTCTTCTTTACGTAGCCTAGCGAGCCGTGGGGTTTACTTCAGTACCAAAGGTCATGGTCACTTCTCTTGAACCTTTGGAGTCCATGTCGTGACTCGTTCCTCCCCTTGAGTTTTCAAATATTAAACATTCGATTAGTTCAATAACCACTTGAGACATGGTCGGTCTACTCGATGATTGAGCATTGACACAAGTCATTGCTAGCTCAACAAACTTCCAAACAGAATCAAAGTGATAATCTCCGTTAAGACTTGGATCTGTAATGTTTCTAATATCACCTTTAGTAGCCATTAATTTCACCCATTCCGCTATGTGTGGCGTTTCACGACTCTGGTCAATCACTCGCTGATTTGTTATAATCTCCAATAAAACGACCCCGAAACTATACACATCGCTCTTTTCTGTCAACCAACTTGTTTGGCAATATCTGCAAGAAATATGTAAAACATGGCCAAATTTTTTTAATAATGTGAAGTACGATAACATGGATGTGCGCAAAACGATAAATTTTAAGTACTCTGGATCAAGGTAACCATGAGTTCCTGCAACAACTGTGGAGACATGAGTTTCTCCTTCGTTTGGGAATGATCTCGAAAGCCCAAAATCGGCAAGTTTGGCTTGGAAGTGTTCGTCCAATAATATATTTGCGGTTTTGACATCTCTATGAACTATTGGTGGTCTGCATCCTTTATGCAAATACTCCAATCCTAGTGCAATGTAATCATTTATCTATTAAAGTTTATCATGTAAAATTAAAGTTCTCAAGAAGAAGTGATATGTTTATAATCATTAGGCTTCACTAACCTTGCGCAGCCTCGACTGCTATTTTTAGCCTAGTTCCCCACCTTAAAACAGAGAAGCCATACTTCCCTGTGTGTTTTAACTAGGACATTAGCTTATGACTGAGAGGGACATCATTAGATTGACAATGGATTAATATTTCGCGCTTAAAATGATGTATTTAAATTTTGTTTACCGGCCAAAAACTCTTTTAAATCTCCCTTCGCCATGTATTCGTAGACAAGAGCCAATTCTTCCCCTTTATCACAATATCCAACTAGGCTTACCACATTTTTATGATGAACTCTTAAAAGAAGATCAACCTAACAAGCCACAAAAGCACACAAAAACAATGATACAAATATATATAGTTCATATATCAACAAAAATATGATAAAAGACACTTGCATAAATGAAGATTTTGGTTTTACTAATACCTCTGCCTTGAATTGTTTATAACCATGAACTGAAGCCTGAGAGACAATTTTAACAGCAACTGGTATTGTACCATTTACATATCCGTGATAAACCATACCAAACCCTCCTTTTCCTAGAATCCTTTCAAAGTTATTTGTCATTTCTCTAACCTCTTCGTAAGTAAATATTTTCTTTTTCGTAATTCTTGGTGCCTCAAGTGACCTTGGGGTTCTATCCTTCTCTGCAACACAAAAGATCAATATGATTTTGTAGTTTGATATGTGGTAATATTGATACATAAAAATAATAAAAGTTTGATATGAATACATATACCTTTACTCTTTGAATTTTTTTTCCTTTTAAGAACAAAAAACAGAATCAATGCAGCTACAAGAACAACCACTGAAGAAAGTGATGCAACAATTGGTACAATTATACTCTTTTTGGGATGTCCACCTTCTTCGAGTTCATCCTTACACGAACCTTCGTTGCAACGAAGCATAGGATTGCCTTTAACACTGTGGATTACAAATGCTATTCAATATATGAATACGATTAAAGTGTATAGTAATCAACTAATCAACAAATGAAAAAGTCTTACTTCAGCTTTAGTCCTTTCTTCTGTACAAGCTTTTGAGGAACTTGGCCACTAAAATTGTTTCCACTTAAGTTTCTATTATTGAGTTATAACACAATTATTAAGTTTAAGTGAGTGCTAAAAGAGGCTTTTATGTTTCATACAGTCTTATAATGAACTTACATGATCAAGAGGGATTTCATATTAGCTAGAAATTCAGGTACAACACCGGTCAAGTCGTTATTTGACAAGTCCCTAGCATTTGATTAAAACATAAAAATTCACAATATAAAAGGTAATTAACTTGCTTTTATTCTTGTAAGTGTGATACTTACAATACTTGTAGATTGGTTAGATTCAGAATGGCAGGGACGATAATATCGGTTAATCCACTTGAAGACAGATTTCTATTGATAAAATCATGTATATGTTTCAAATGTAATGCATTTAGAATAGAGAAATGACTTGACCATGATACAATATATTGTAAAATCTTACAAGGAAGTGATTGTTGGTGGAATGGAACTATCCGTGTTGTCGCAGTTTAGACCAGCCCACAAGAACTGTTTGGGGACACATGGATCTCCTTGCCAACTAATTCTACTCAGTCCATAAGAAATTTGAATCTTCTTGACAGCAATCACTATAGGCATTACATAGTTAATGATACCAAAAATTAAACACATGTAAAACTATGATTCATATGTATCAAATATGTAACTATACACACCATCATCTTGGTTTGTTTCTAACTGAGGAAACTCAACAACAGTAAATGATTCAATAGCATTGATGAGAGGAGGTAGAGTTGATTTTGCTGTTTTCACCAGTTTCAAGAGGCAATTTCCCTCTTTGCATCTCAATGTAGAATCGGGCGGAGTGATCTTAGTTACAATACTTAAATCTTTAGGACTAAAAGGTCCTCCAGAAAAATCTTCCCCATTCAGAAAAACATTAAATTCCCTTGTCTCATTGGCTAACAAAGTTTGAATCTCTGCAAAGTGAAGGTAAATGTGAAACCTTGTCGTGGAATCGTTCAAATTCCATGGAATATCCCATGTCCCCTTATCATTTTCATAGGTTGCTGATACGGATCAGGTTTTACCCGAAATAAATCACTGCAAGTGCACAGGCACGCAGTAGTATATTAAGGGATCGAATCTACAAGGACCAAGTGTTACACAACAAACTATAGATTATTAAACTAAGCTAAGCAGGAGACAGTGATAGGTGATTTTATCAAATTCGAATAACAAGAAAGCAAATAAAAACGATGTAAATTCAGATGATTAAAAGCGTTAGGCAATAGGGAATCTCAGGAAATCACATTCATAAACCAGACAACTATTCAGATTCTAAGTATGCATGCATCTTAAACTCAAAACACTGATATAAATTGCTCCACTTTCGTGATAACAATTACTATCCCTAAAGATCCGAGTGCCTAAACTTTCGTTTGGTCACGGCTATCCTAGGCAAGCATTACAGTTCAGGTTTGATCAGTTCACAATCAACTCTAATTCACTTTCGAGACTAAAGAATAATTGCTCATCAACAGTAGTTCCAGTGATACACAAGCTTTTGGAATGTGCATCAACCTAAGATCTAGTGATTAAATGGCCAGTTCAATCCTAGCATTATGCCTAACAGTGATGAAGATGATAATTGATAAGCAATCTATCTGTGTCTGATTTAATCTGTGAGATCCATCAAAAACCCTAAAACCTAACTAGAGAACTACTCAGACATGATTAAAGAACAAGCAAAAACCATGATTGAGAATAACATAATCAATAGAAATAGAAATCAAATAGGGTTCAAAAATCTTCTCCAAAAGGTGATGAGATCTTCTCCCTTGCTTACAAAACGTCTGATAAATAAGTGATAAAAAACGTGGATGGTGTCCCATAAAAACGAAACCCTATGGGTTTATATAGAAGATAAAACGGAAAAGGAAATTTTCCTAAACATCTGGGGACTGGACCGGTCGGTCTGGAATCAGGACCGGTCGGTCCAGTTTCCAGAGCCAAAATCTTCATTCGTCCATGTGTGGACCGGCCGGTCCTGGGTGTGGACCGGTCGGTCTTGTTCCAAGTTCATCGGGTCTTCAAAGTGGCTGGACCGGCCGGTCCTTGGTGTGGACCGGTCGGTCTCATTTCTAGGAGGTCTTGGCCGCTCCATCACGTACGCAGATCGGCCGGTCTTCATCCCCGAACGGTCGGGCTTCGTGCATCCAATGTGGACCGGCCGGTCCCGGTTATGGACCGGTCGGTCATGTGTCTGGGCCGGTCCGGTCGAGTCGTCTTCGTGCGGGAACGGTCCGTTCTTCAAGTGCCAAGTGGGGACCGGTCGGTCCTCTAGGTGGAACGGTCGGTCCAGAGGTCAGAAACCTCTAGTTTTCGCTCGAATGCTCGAATATCCTTCCCGTATGCATGTGGTTTCAACACTTGAAGTATGGACCTAATTATAGACTCAAAACAACTCAAAAAGCTCTGAAAACGCGTTAAGTTCGTGGTTAGGAACATCCAAATTCACGTTATATCAGTTGCAGCTGATGTCATTACACCTTGCGGCGGATTATAACCATTAGAAGTGCTTACATTAAGAGTAGTAGTTACTAGAGTCCACTCTTTATCTAACAACGGGAACCACCTACGGTCATAGATATCATTAGGGTACCTGCCAAAACAGTGTTCTATCAAATCTCTATCTATCTAGCTTAGTACAATAAAATTGTAATAATACCAAAATATAAAGATTGCATTTCACAAATCAAAGTTTTACTTACCGTAAAATGCGACGTGAACCATTAAAATAATTTCTTGATAAGAACTTCAAAGAGGTCCCAATGCTACTAATGTAAATATCACTTCTTAGTGGTCGTAGCTCCAAGGTTGTTATCATCGGTGTAGTTTTTCCTGTCTTAACAAGACATATCTGTAAAGAGCTTAACTTAGACATGTGAATGATCTCTTCATACTTACCACCTCCAGTTACATTCAAATTTTCTGTTGTCCACTTATTAGGACCAATAAACAGATCAAAGTTTGGGATACTATCAAGACCATCATAATTTCCATAATAGAAAGAAGCTCTAATCAGATAATTTGTTCCTTGTGTGACCTTCAAGTTATAACAATTTCTTTTTCCATCCGGAAAGTATCTAAGAGTTACAAACGCCTTTTCGAAGTTTCGCTCAGAATCTTTATCGACTCGACCGTTCTTTCCACTTTCGACAAAACTAGAATCCGAAGTGAATGTTAAACCGGTAGATGGATCTACATATGGAGACCCATCAGGCAACAGACGACAATCCAAAGTGATGAATCCTAATAAAAACAGAGAAAATTAAGAAAAATTGACAAGAAGAGCTTTGCTTCTTCTAAACTTAACATAACTTTAGAATTTGAAAAGATAATATACCTTTTTGATCTTGAGCTTGAACAACATGTATAAGAGCACAAGTGATGATCAACATACATAAAACTCCATGAAAATTTCTCTCCATTTAATTTTCTATTTTTTGGAGGATCTTGATTTTGACAACTTTCTATGTTCTGAAATATTAAGCTTTTTCAGGTCATCACTCATCAAATGGACAGTAAAGAAAACCCATAATTTGTCAACTGCCAAATAAAAAATATAGAGAAATGTGGCTAAAAAACCATGAACTTTCTAACATTTGCAATATTTTTTTTTTTTTAATTACAACATTTGTAATATCTGTCATTATGTATAAGGCTTAAAAAATTCACAGACGTTCTAACCTATTTCAATACGAAATTATTCTTCCTCAATCAAAATTAGGGTTTTGCTCATATGGGTAACTTAAGTTACAAGTAACAGCGTATTTTAACAGATTTATGGGTTAACTCAAAAATCGTACAAAGTTTGGGGTCTCTAACTCTCTATGAATATTTTCCAAAAAATAAAATAAAAATAGAGTAGTCTCTGAATAATTCCTCTTACAAGTTGGGTATAAAAAATTATACTGTCGTGTTCAAGACATCAAGTTTAAGTCAATTCCATCTCTAACATATATACGGATAAGCTTAAGTTAATATGCAAGTGCCATTAAATAAGTTATAAAGTAAATGAAGAACATGTCAAACGATTGTTTATGAGACGTGCATCCAAATTGCTCAAAAACCTTCGATTTTAATATATATATATATATATTTATTTTTGGGTTTTAAATTTGAATTTCCCGAATAAGGATGACTTGTCTAGCAAACAATCTCGAAAAATGTATTTGATTGAGACAAATCCTCTGTTGTATAACTTATATTCAATCACTTCGTTATAGTTTGTTTCTTTCTTTCATATGGAGGAACTTCATCAAATTTCTTGGTTTAGTCCCAAACACACAACAAAATGCAATACAATACTCTCTACAAGTAGTCTAGCGAGCCATAGGGTTCACTTCTGTACCAACGGTCATGGTTACTTTTATGGAACTCTCCGAGTCCGTAGCTCGACTCACTCCTCCCCTCAAGATTTCAAATGTTAAGCACTCATTTAGTTCAACAACAACTTGAGACATGGTCGGTCTTCCAGCCCTAGAAGAATTAAGACAAGACATTGCTAGCTCAACAGCTTTCCAAACAGAATCATAATGGTAATCTTCATGGAGTCTTGGATCTATAATGTCTCTAATATCTCCTTTAGTAATCATTAATCCCACCCATTCTTTTATATGTGGCTTTTCGCGGCTTTGGTCGATCACGGTCTGGTTTGTGATGATCTCCAATAGAACAATCCCAAAACTATACACATCACTCTTCTCTGTCAACCAATTTGTTCGGTAATATCTGGAAAAAAAATGTAGAAAAGGGTCAAGAATGTTAATAATATGAAGTAAGAGAAAACAAAACCATAGTTTGATAATATATATTACTTACTCTGGATCGAGGTAAGCAAGAGTTCCTGCAACAACGGTGGACAGATGAGTTTCACCTTCCGTCGAGAAGGATCTTGAAAGCCCAAAATCAGCAAGTTTGGCTAGGAAATTTTCGTCCAACAATATGTTTGAGCTTTTGACATCTCTATGAACAATTGGTGGTTTGCATCCTGTATGCAAGTACTCCAATCCTAGTGTTTAACATATTCAATTTGTATCAAAGATGATCACATAATATTAAAGTTCTTGAGAGTAAATTTATTATTCAATAGGCTTCACTAACCTTGTGCGGCGTCGATTGCAATTTTAAGTCTTGTTCCCCACCTTAAAACAGAGCCATCTCTTTTAGCTATGATAATGAGGGAAGCATTATTATTGGATAGCAAAAAAGATAAAGATATGGTATCTGATATTTGATTATAATTTATCACCTGAAAAAAGCTCTTTTAGATCTCCATTGGCCATGTATTCGTAAACGAGAGCCAAATCATTGCCTTCCTCACAATATCCAACTAGGCTTACTAAATTCTTGTGATGAACTCTTAAAAGAAGTTCAACCTAATAAACCACATGACTAAAATTATTATCTAAATTTTTGGATTCAAAGATTACAGTAGTTAAAGATTTCAAGAAGAGACACTTAGATAATTGAAGGTTGTGGTATTATAATTACCTCTGTTTTGAATTGATTATATCCATGTACTGAAGATTGAGAAAGTAGTTTAACAGCTACTGGTTCCGTGCCATTCACATATCCATAATAAACTATACCAAACCCTCCTTTACCAATAATTCTTTCAAAGTTATTTGTCATTTCAGTAATTTCTGCGTAAGTAAAATTTTTCTTTTTCGTTATCATCGGTGGCTGATTAGGCGTTCTTGAAGTTCTACCATTCTCTGCAACATATAATATCAACTAAATTTTTTTTGTTTCAATAAGTTGGAAAATATATGAGAATTTTATGAAATTTCCATGAGTACCTTCACTCTTTGAAGATTTTTTCCTTTTGAGAACTAAAAACAGAATCAATGCAGCTACAATAACAACTATTGAAGCAACTGATGCGACAACCGGTACTAATATACTCTTTTTGGAATGTCCACTTTCTTTAGGATTATTTACACATGATCCTTCTGTGCAAAGAAGCCGGTTGCCTTCAACACTGTGGATTATAATTTCTATTCAATATATGAAATAGATTTAAGTGTGTATGGTAATCAACAATTGAAAAGTCTTACTTCAGCTTTAGTCCTTTCTTTTGTAGAAGCTTTTGAGGAAGTTGACCACTAAGATTGTTCCCATTTAAGTTTCTGTTAATGTAAGCACAGAGATAACACAAAGCAAGGACTTTATGAAGAAAGCTAAAAGAAAATTTCTTAATCATGTTGGCTTATAAGTGAGGAACTTACATTATTAATAGAGATTTCATGTCAGCTAGAAACTCAGGCACATTCCCGGTCAGGTTATTATTTGACAAGTCCCTAACATTTTATCCAAAAAAAAAACAATTATCTCCAAAGAAAAACAATTCTCTTTTAGTAAGGTATGTGTGATGATACTTACAATTCTTGCAAATGGATTAGATTCTTGATGGTAGGTGTGATGATCCCATTCAATCCACTCGAAGATAAGTTTCTAGTGATAATACATTCATGAATGTGTTTTCAAGTGAAAGATATTCAGAAAACATAAAAATGATTTAACTATGACATCAATCAAACGATCTTACAAAGAAGTGATTGTTGGTGGTGTTGAAATAGTATCATTGTTGTTACATGTCAAACCAGCCCACAAGAACTGTACCGGGGCGCATGGATCTCCTTGCCAACTGATTTTATTCAATCCATAAACTTCTTGGAGAATCTTGATAGCTATAACTGGAATTACAAAGTCAATGAAATCAAGAATTTAGCAAGAGTTAAAGATTAGTTTTCATATGTAACAAAATGATACCTTCATACGTACCATCATCTTGGTTTGTTTCTGATAGTGGAAATTCAAGAACCGCATTAAGTTCAAACGCATTGATGAGAGGAGGAAGCGTCGACTTCTGCGTTCTCGCCAGCTGTAATATACAAGTCCCTCCATTGCATATCTCTTGCGTTTTGGTGCTTATTGTTATAGTTTCTATGCTTAATGTTTTAGGACTATATGGTCCATACGCAACTATACCATTCAGCAAAATATTGAATTCTCTTGTATCATTGGCTAAGAGAGTTTCTATCTCTGCAAAGTGAAGGTACAAAAGAACTTGCCTTGCATCCTTAAAGTTCCATGTAAATATATTCCATATCCCATTTTCATTTTCATGTGTTGCGGCCGATGCCATTGCAATTTGTGGTGGATTATAAGCGTTTGATGTGTTTACATTGAGAGTTGTAGTTATTGGCGTCCAATCCTTCTTTATTAATGAAAGCCACGAACGGTCATATACATCATTAGGGTACCTGCCAAAAAATCTTGTATTATACATAGGCAAATTTATATCTAGTGTAGTGATCAAAGACATTCAAAAGTTTCGATTTTTCCTCGTTCTGTTTTCATTCTTGTTTCATGACATATCTATATCTATAGTGTAATGATCAAAAATAAATATATTACTTATTAGAAAGATCAATGTTTACATACCGTAAAAGGCGACTTGAATTGCTAAGAAATACTCTCGCTAAGTGATTCAAGGAGCTTCCATTGTCGCTAATGTATGTATCATTTCTCAATGGTCGTAGCTCCAAGGTTGTTATCATCGGCGTAGTTGTTCCTGTCTTAACAAGACATATATCCATAGAGCTAAACTTGGATACGTGAATCATCTCTCGGACCATAACACCCCTAAATACCGCCAAATCTATAGTCATCCACTTATTAGGGCCAATAAATAGATCAAAGTTTGGGTAATTATTAAGACCGTCGTAATTTCCATATAGGAAGGAAACTTTAATCAAGAAATTTGTCCCCTGCGTTACATTCAGGGTGTAACAATTTCGCTCTCCATCCGGAAAATATCTTAATGTCACGTATGGCTCGCCAATTCCGTCTTTCGAATCCTTTTGGATTTGACCATTCTTTCCAGTTTTGATGAAACTAGAATCCGAAGTGTATTTTATCAATGAATTTTTATCGGTATATGGAGACTCATGAGGTAATAGACCACAATCCAATGATATGAATCCTAATAAGAAAATAGGAAAACAGAGGAAGGACCAAGAAGAGTTTTTGCTTACGGGACTAATGTAGGGAATATCAAAACACAAGTCTGAAAACAAAACACAAGATTTATTGCAAATATAATACCTTTTTGATCTTGAGATTGAGCAATATGTATAAGAGCAAATATGATAATGAAAACACAAAAAACTTCATAGAGATGCCTCTCCATTTTCTCCTATTCTTGACGGAGTTTGATATCAACATCTTTCAAGTTCTGAAATATTTAGTTGTGGAATGGTCAGTTTCTCAAGTAGACATTAAACAAACTCATTTCTTTTAGGCTATATTATTAAATTTTCTAATGCCAAATCAAATATAGAGAATATGCTTGAAACTTGATATTCTAAACGTAATTTTTTTGAGATTTTCTATGGAAAATTTCCCCACGAAAGTATATATAAGAACATCAACCAAGTCAAATCCATCTTCGTATATAGTTGACTTCTGTATTTTTCATGTGTTAGAATATTTTTTAAAGTACAGTGAATCTACGGCACGATTAGGTTAAAGTATCAACGACATCTATTGGTTTTGAGACGTGCTTCCAAGTAGTAAAGACAAACAGCCAATGATGAAATCATTTGGTATAAAGTTTCTATTATAGAGTGTTAATGAGGTTATAATTTAGTCCCGTTTAACCACTAAAACCGTATTTTTCACTCTCCAATAGTTACACACAAATCTCGGCGAAATATATTTGGTTCAACCTAGCTAGTATTTCATATTTGGTTGGAATAAAACAGAAACATGAAGAAGAAAAAAGATTGTGAACTATGAATAATCACACATCGATCAGATGTGACATGAGATCTTGAGCTATATAAGAGACATGTGTCAGTCCACTCACTGAGAATTGGTTTTGAGTTCAAAACCAACAAAATTTATTATGAACTTCTATTTGGTTTGTGACCAAAAAAAAAAAAAAAAACTTCTATTTGGCCAATCATGATCAACAAAAGAAGTTGACCGTTTACAAACAAACTTGATAAATTTATTGGAGGGATACAAAATTTACGATAGTTGCATAAAACTTAGTGGTAAACTAAGATCCGCATGATACAATGGAATAGCACTTGTATGCATGACCTCTACCGAGCCGTAGGGTTCACTTCAGTTCCAAAGGTCATGCTCACTTCTCTCGAATTTTGTGAATGTGTATACATCTCCTCGCTCACTCCTCCCCTCGAGCTTTCAGACGCCAAACACTCTTTTAGTTCAAAAACAACTTGAGACATTGTTGGTCTTGTCGCCGAAGAAGGATTTAGACATGACATTGCTAGTTCAACAACTTTCCATACAGAACTAGAATCATAATCTCCATGGAGATTTGGATCCATAATTTTTTTTATGTCTCCTTTCGTAAGCATTAACCCCACCCACTCTGATATGTGTCGCTTTTCGCGATTTTGATCAATCACACGTTGGTTTGTAATGATTACCAATAATACAACTCCAAAACTATACACATCGCTCTTCTCCGTCAACCAATTTGTTCGGTAATATCTATAACATAGTTTAAGAGTATTATTCAACCATTTGAGAAAGAAAAAAAACACAATCTAAAAAAATTAGTTTCACATTTAAGTAGTAATACTTACTCAGGATCAAGGTATCCAATAGTTCCAGCAACAACTGTTGATACATGAGTTTCTCCTTCGATTGGAAATGATCTCGAAAGCCCAAAATCAGCAAGTTTGGTATGCAAGTGTTCATTCAATAATATATTTGTGGTTTTGATATCTCTATGAACCATTAGTGGTTTGCATCCGTTATGTAAGTACTCCAATCCTATGAAAGTAAAAAAAAAAAAAAAAACCATTTTATTACATTTTTTTTTTTCATTTTTTTAATCAGTATTTTCAAAGAAAATAAGATGATAGGGATTTTAGAACTCATTATAAACCTTGCGCTGACTCGAGAGCAATTTTTAGTCTAGTTCCCCAATTTAATATAGAGCCACCACGTTTTCCTATGTATTGAGGAAGAAATTAACAAATGCCAAAATTCATATATTCAAATAGATAATAATAAAAAAATGCTTGGTTGCATGGAAAAAAATGTCATGTCTTTTGTATGGCAAAATATTATGTTTACCTGACATAAGCTCATCTAAGTCTCCATTGGCCATGTATTCGTATATTAGAGCCAATTTATCTCCTTCTTCGCAATATCCAACAAGACCGACCAAATTCTTGTGATGCACTCGAAGAAGAAGTTCCACCTAATTAACATACCACATGATATACCAAATCAACATTGTTAAAAAAAAATCTTCATCTTAATTAAGAAGATATAGTATCATAAATATTTTATTTAGAATTCCATTAAGGGTTGTGGTTTATGTACCTCAGCTTTAAATTGCTTATATCCTTGAGCATTTGAATGGGTGAGCATTTTAACAGCCACTTGCTCGGTACCGTTCACTGAACCATAATATACAATTCCAAATCCTCCTTTCCCAAGAATTTTTTCGAAATTGTTTGTCATTGTTAGGACTTCCGAATACGTAAACTTTTTATTCTTTGTCATTACAGCCGGTTCAGATGATCTATCATCTGAGGGTAGCATACATGATGCTGGGTCTAAAATTTTGTAGAAAAAATATTAATGAGCCTATGTAAGTTTAATGTGTATCAATGCTAAAATGTTTCAATCAATCGATGAATTTATCCAAAAAATATATACCTTCACCATTTGATGGATTTTTGTTTCGAATAACACAAAATATCACCAATGCAGCTATAAGGGCAATCACTGAAGCAAGTGATGCAACAATTGGAATTATGATGCTATTTTTCTGATTTACACCCTCTTTAGCTTTGTTTACGCATGCCCCCTCCGTGCAATGAAGCATTGGATTTCCTTCAATGCTTTGAAGTGAAAATGTTGTTCAAGAAAACTGAATTGAGATATAAAATATTTTATTTTTCTAAACAAGAACAAGATAGAAAATCTTACTTCAATTTCAACATTCTTTTGTTTACAAGTTTTTGTGGTACTAAGCCACTAAGATTGTTGCCACTTAAGTTTCTGTTAAGATAGACAAAGATTTCAAACATGAGAATTCATTTTAAATTAGAGGGTTAAACTATCCTCATAAACAACTTACATGACGAAGAGCGATTTCATATCAGCTAGAAATTCAGGCACAACCCCGATCAAGTTGTTATTCGATAAGTCCCTATCAATTTTAGAATAAAAATGATTAATCATAGTAAATTTTATTTAAATTTTTTTGTTTATTTAGGTGTAGTGATATACTTACAATTCTTGGAGATGGGTTAGGTTCTGAATGGCCAGCGCAATGGTCCCTTTCAATCCACTTGAAGACAAATTTCTAGTGTTGACATTTTAATAAACATTTCAAGTAGTGTATAAGAACATTAATAATAGGAAACATTTAAACCAAGTCCTTACAAGAAAGTGATCATCGGCGGTATAGAAGTATCTGAGTTACTGCAGTTTAAACCATCCCACAAAAACTGTTTAGGAACACATGGATCTCCTTGCCAGTTGATTCTACTCAATCCATAAATAGATTGAATATTCTTGATAGCAACCACTAGTAATTATTTATAAAGTTTTATGATATATCAATAACTCAACATATTGACATAATTGAGCAATTTTTAAGTACCACATATATATACCTTCATCTCCATTTGTTTCCAATTGGAAAAAATCAATCACAGTGAAAACCTCAATCGCGTTAATTAGAGGCGGAAGGGTTGAACTCGACGTTTTCACTAGCTGCAACAAGCATTCCCCTCCATCGCATTGCCTTGGCGTTTTGCTGTATATAGTTTGCATTTTTAAAAACTTAGGACTATAAGACGAGGTTGTAACATCTCCATTCATCGATACATCGAATTCCCTTGTCTCATTAGCTTCTAGATTTTGAAGCTCTGCAAAATGCATGTATAAATAAAATTTTGAAGTTGGAGGCTTTAAAGTCCAAGGTATTTCCAATATCTTTGTGCTAGCATTTAGGAGCGTAATCGCGGTTGCCATTACACGTTGTGGTAAATCATAACCATTCGAAGTGTTTACTTGAAGAGTCGTAGTCAAAAGCGCCAACTTCTTTGGTGGGATTGGAGACCATATACGATCATAGACATCATCGGGGTACCTATCGCAATCTTACATTAGAAACAATACTAGACATATACTCTATTTTCGTTAAAATCAAAATATGATATGATTAAGATAGATTCTTACTCTATATATTCCTCTGAATTGCTAAAATAAGCACGAAACTTGTAGTTGAGGGAGCTGCTTTCGCTCGGGTAGATATCATCTGGAAACGGTCGTAGTTCCAATGTACTTATGAAAGGTATACTTGTTCCTGTCTTAACAAGACAAACCTGCAAAGAGTTGGATCTTGAAAAGTGGATGATTTCTTTGATAGTGTCATTTGTATTGACTGTTATCCACACATTCGGACCGATGTATATATCGAAATCCGGGACAACATTAAGACCATCATAGTTTCCATATACCAAAGAAGCCTTGATTATATACTTTGTGCCCTGTGTGACATTCACATTGTAGCAATTTCGTACTCCGTCTGGAAAGTATCTAAGCGTCCACTCCGGTTTATTGTATAGTGACTCCAGTTCCTTTGCGATTTTGCCGATTTTCCCACTCTGGATTGAACCGTCATCGGATGTATATGTTAAACCGGTTGAGCCTTCTTTATAAGGAGAACCTTGGATGGACAAGCCGCAATCCAAATTGATGAATCCTATAGTAAGACATGTACGTAAAAGAAACCATATTAAAAAACTTAAAATACAATTAGGAGATGATGAACATATATGTATATAAAAAAAAAAAGGTTTCACACCTACTGGATCCTGAGCTTGAACAAGATGTACTAGCATAAGGACAGAAATAACAAAGAATTCCCAATGTCTCTCCATTTTTCTATTTGACTTTCCAAAAGGAGATTTCAAAATTTAGCAAAATGTAACGAGCTTATGATACCAATCCATAAATATTAAATGATCCACTTCTCAAATGGGAGTTTAAAAACAGATTAACAAACATCAAAGTAATGTCAAGGTCATATTCTCTTATGAGACAACAATATATATATTTATAAAATAACATGATCAAAATGGCGCACAAGTATGTAAGACCCAACGCTAGAGATGTGCATACTCATTCTAATCCCACATTAGAAAGTGCATAATATACAATGGTACATGGATTGTTAATTGGTTTATGAATTATATTACAAATTATGAGAACTATTACTTGGATGCTTTAGACAACGGACAATTTTAGCTTTAACTTGTCAGACCACTCTGAACGGCTCTCCTTGCACCACGCCGAAAATCTCTTGTAAATGTTGCTTCCATTAATTTGCATTTCCTGGGATTCGAACTCCATACCTGTAGGTGTAGAAGCATCAATGAACTTTTTAGTCAAACCACTGGACTAAAGGGGTTTCCAAGATTATTAATTGGTTTTAGAATTGGAAATTCATAATGCCAAACTATTATATTCAAATAACTAGTTTAAAATATCCAAAACATACTATGTTTTGGTATATAACTTCTTTTTTTGTTAAGTTAGGTTACTTTCCGGCCGAAAAATTATATCAATACCAAATCGGATATCGAGAACCCTGCCAAAATGCCTCTTTACCCATCATGTAGGCATAAACTAAGTCATACTTTCAATGAGACAATAACAAAATACTACATGTTAGCAAATTGGGAATATAATTTCCAACATGATCATCAATATTCAAATTCAACATGATTTTTTTTCCAAGATAAGAATATAAATCATATTAAAAAAATTACTTATTTAAAGAATAGTAGTGCTTAAAGATCCTCCCATGTCCTTAAAGGAGCAAATCGGATATATTTAATCTTAATAGATGGCAAAAAGAGTAGTAGTGCTTAAAGAGCCACCCATGTCCTTAAAGAGAAGACCATTGACTCATTGAGTTAATCAACTCCAACCATTTCGTCCTCTTAAAGCCCTCACGTTAGTAAACGCCTACACGTTGTAATTGATTTCAGAAATGAAGTAAACCCAAAACTAGGGTGATGAGAGCCAAACCAAATCAAAAAAATATGCACATATATAAGTGAACCCAATTTAAAAGAAACATGACAATAATATTTTGTATGATCAAGCTGGATTTTTTAAGAACCAAACTGATGTAAAGTTGTTTGAGAGGTTTCTAACGGCCAATTTAACGTTCGTTTTTTGTTTTTTGTTTTTTTTTTTAATAAAACCTGATGTCTTCGTTTGCGTTTTACAAACAAGAGAAAGAAATATTCAAACAAAATATAGACATTTCTGAAATAGAAATATTTCCGGTCTTTAAAAAAAATTATGTTTCTCTTTTTTTCTTTAATCTAAAAATGTGAATACTTAAGGTTTTTTTTCTTCCATTTACAATTAACAAATGAATTTTTGCTTAAAATGATTAACGCAACCGTATTAGAATTCTCGCAGCCAAAATTAAACCGAACCCTAACCAAAATTGTTCTTAGCAGAAATAGTTTATCGTACATGAAAAAAATCTCGATGATTCTTTCATGTCTTTACGGATAAAGACCATTGACTTAATGAGTTATTCAACTCCAGTGACTTCGTCTTCCCAAAGCATGTTTACTTTAGACGTTGAAGTTTACACGTCGCAATTTGTACCAAGAATGATTATAATAAGCCTGAAAGTAGGGGGTGAGCATAAACCACAAACCAAACCATACTACGTCATCAAGTCAAACCGATCGAAACAGAAGATTATGATTGGAAGCTCCAGAATTTCTTAGTTACCCTAAATGGAAAGCGAACCAGAGACTAATCTGTGTCGCCGGCGATGCCCAAATTTTAATTCCCCGGTGGCCAAGAATCGAACCCGGGTTCGAATCTCTTGGGCCTAGAAAGCCTTTGGGGAAACTGTGTATAATTCAAAAATAACTGAGGCTTGTGGCCCAGTGGTAAAGGGTAGGCCTGGGCGCGGATCGGATATCCGGAAAAATTATAGTATTTGTGATTCGATTTGTTATTCACGGATATTAAATTTTCCGATTTGCTTTGCTTTGAAAATTTTAGATATTTGGAGTTACGGATATCCGGATTTTTTTCCGGATATTTGCGGATATTCGGATATTTGCGGATATTTGTTTTAACAGAAAAAAACGAAAGAAAAATATTTTATTTTTTCAAAAAGTTATTTTTTCAGTATAAATTTTAAACTAATTAATGAAAAAATAATATAAGTTAGATAATTTTATTTGATATAACTAAAAATAAAATGAAAAGTGAAAGAAAAAATGGTGGACTACGAAACATTTATTATTATTTTTAGATAAAAATATGAGACAACTGATTTACAAAATTAGTAACTACGTAAATTTACTATAATTATATCCGTTCAATGTATTGAAAAGGTTAAAAAATACAAATATATGTTGTAGGTATATCATATTATATGCACATATATGTAATTTACGGATCGGATCGGATATTCGGATTTTAAAATTAGTATTTATGATTTGCTTTGCTTTAGACGGATCGTAGATTTTACTATTTGCTTTGCTTTGATTTATAACGGATATTCGAATTTTTCGGATCGGATCAAAACGGATCACGGATCGGAGCAAATCTAACGGATAATTTGCCCAGCCCTAGTAAAGGGGTTGCAGCTGTAACTACCGCCACCCGGGTTCGAGTCTCGGCCACCGGGGAATTAACATTTGGGCATCGCCGGCGACACAGATTAGTCTCTTGGGCCTAGAAAGCCTTTGGAGAAACTGTGTATAATTCAAAAAAAAAAAAAAGCGAACCAGAGTAAAATAAATGAGAACCAAATCCAAATAAAGCAATTATCAAAAAAAAAAAAAGTATAAACAAAACGTACAATTACATAAGATTTTTTTTGTTGTATGATCAAACTCAATTGAGTTTATTTTGGGTTTGATGAGTTTCTCACACCCATAAATAAACCCTACTTAAACCAAGCTTGATTATAAACTTAAATGTTCACTCCTACTTGGGAGAAAAAAATACACTAAACATTTCTCTCAACTTAACAATTGGCAATTAGGCAGATATAATATGCGTTGGAAATACAGAAAAGATATGTGTATCCATCACAACCTTCTATAATTGAACTAGTTGTTGACTTTGACTTTGTTTGCACTCCATTATTTGGTCTTTTTTATTTTTCACATAAACTTAAAGAACTGAAACAGTGGCTCATAATTTATATTATAACTGTTGGTTTGGTTCACTTGCATGTTTGAAGGACATGTCATCTACTAACTATCAACAAGAATTAGGAACCTCTTATCTACTATGGATGAGTTTATGAAGATTACTTGTGTGGTTCAATCAATATTTCAACAAGATTAATTCTCTAAATATGTGTATGAATAGGATATATGTGTGTATCTAATTTTGTAGTATATGAAATTGATTTAAGAAACTTAGGAAAAAGTCGAGATTGAAAGAGACTCCAGAAGTAGCTCTTTTTTGCTTGTATTGCTCTGCTTTATTCACTCACCTGTGGAAACATAGTCTCCATTTCCCCTGTTTTACTCATTGACTCTATTTAAGACAGAAGTTTTGCTTTCTTATATTTTTAAATTCAAATTGGTTTTGAAAAGTCTTCGTTTCCGCCAATTCATTTCCTTAAGTGACGACTACTACTCCATTAAGCAGAAATACTACTCATTGTGACAAAATGGTCATGACTCAAAACAGATAATATGTATGTATATATAGTCATAGTTATTGATGATACATTACGCTAAAGTCGATATATTTTACATTCTTTCAAAAACAGTTTTTGTTTTATCTAAAGCTGAATTTAAAATGAAATATCACATTAGGGAAAAAAGGCTTTGAACTTTATTCACATTTGATAGTAACAGAAGTTCATAGTTCACTGAATAAAGTTACTAATATATCGGCAATACATGAATTACAAATATGCGGAAGAATTTATCATGAGATCTACCGAGCCCCTGGGCTCATTTCGGTACCAAAGGTCAAGCTCACTTCTATAGAACTCTTCGAATCCATGTCCCGATTCGCTCCTCCCCTTGAATTTTCAGATGCCAAACACTCGTTTAATTCAATAACAACTTGAGACATAGTCGGTCTTCTTGCTGAAGAAGGATTTAAACAACCCATTGCTAGTTCCACAGCTTTCCAAACAGAACCAGAATCATAATCTCCATTTAGAGTTGGATCCATAATGTTTTTTATGTCTCCTTTTGTAAGCATTACCCCAACCCATTCTCCTATATGTGGCTTTTCACGGTTTTGGTTTATCACAGGTTGGTTTGTGATGATCTCCAACAATACAATTCCGAAACTATAGACATCACTCTTCTCGGTCAACCAATTTGTTCTGTAGTATCTAGAAAATGAAATAATGGACAAAATTCATTATCTTTCGTTCTTAAAAAAAAAAAAAAAATCCTAAGCAATAATACTTACTCGGGATCAAGATATCCAGGAGTTCCAGCAACAACTGTTGACACATGAGTTTCTCCTTCAATCGGGAATGATCTCGAAAGTCCGAAATCGGCAAGTTTGGCTTGGAAGTGTTCATTCAACAATATATTTGTTGTTTTGACGTCTCTATGAACCATTGGTGGTTTGCATCCATTATGCAAATACTCAAGTCCTATGCCACAAATATTAGTTGTCACAAAGGTTAAAGAAAAGTTTTAAAAAAAAAACAAAAAACATAAGAAAAAATTATAGGAATAAACTCTTAACCAACCTTGTGCAGATTCAAGCACTATTTTTAATCTTATTCCCCAATTCAAGATAAAGCGATTACGTGTTCCTGTGTGTTTTGAAAAAAGAGATTGATGTTAATGTCTTATGTTACTAAAATATATATAGAACTATAACAATACAATCAATCATGCTATCTTATAACCTGACATATGTTCCTTTAAATCTCCATTGGCCATGTATTCATAGATCAGAGCCAAGTTCTCTCCTTCGTCGCAATACCCAACAAGACCGACCAAATTCTTGTGATGGACTCTAAGAAGTAGTTCTACCTAAAAAACATGTCACAAATAACAAAATTAAATTCGTAAAAATAGTTGGATAGTTAAATGTTTTTGTTTGAGATAATGATGAATGTGATAACTTACCTCAGCTTTGAATTGTTTATATCCTTGAGATGATGAATGAGAAAGCATCTTAACAGCTACTTGTTCTGAACCGTTCACAAAACCTTGATAAACGATTCCAAACCCTCCTTTCCCAAGAATTCTTTGGAAATTATTTGTCATTGTCACAACTTCTGAGTAAGTAAACCTTCGATTCTTCGTCATTGTTGAGGGTTCGGATGATCTAGGAGATCTACCATCTGATGCTTGCATATATGATGTTGGTGGCACTAAAATTACAAGGCAAAAAAAAAACTTTAAATATCAGTTATACTTTTAGTTAAATTTTATGTGTATGTATTTTGTGTCATTGGTATTGAGCTTATTTATTAATACCTTCAACTTTTGATGGCTTTTTCTTTCGGAGAACCAAAAACAGAGCCAATGCACCTATAAGAACAGCTATTGTAGCAATTGATGCAACAACTGGCACTATGATACTCTTTTCTTATGTCCATTATCTCCTTTGTTATCACATGGACCAGCAGCGCAAAGAAGATGAGGATTTCCTTCGACACTGCGAAATGTTGAGTGTTGTTCAAGATACAAGATACACCAATTGGCGTGATAACAATCGATCGAAAAGAAAAAAAATTTACTTTAACTTCATTCCTTTCTTTTGAAGAAGTGAGGCAGGAACCGAGCCAGTGAAATTATTACCACTTAAGTCTCTGCTCAAAAGAATCAACAACATAAGCAATCATGTTTAGGAGAAAGATTAAAAATTGTAGTGTCTCATGAAAAAACTTACAATTCCAAGAGTGATTTTATGTCAGCTAAAAATCCAGGTATTTCTCCAGTCAAATTGTTATTTGACAAGTCCCTACCATTAACAAAGAAGAAAGAATCCAATCAAATATAATTCATGGCACAACAAATCTTAGGCTTGGTGAAGATATACTTACAATTTTTGTAGGTGAGTAAGATTTTGAATGGCTTGCGTGATGATCCCGGTTAATTCACTTGCCGATAAATCTCTGAAGACATGAAGTGTGAGATGTGTTGTTTGAAATTGACATGATTTGAAAAAATTGAATGGTTATTCTTACAAGGAAGTGATTATTGGTGGTGTAGAAATATCCAAGTTGTTACAGTTTAGACCGTCCCACATAAACTGTTTAGGGACACAAGGATCTCCTTGCCAACTAATTCTACTCACTCCATAAGTATCTTTAACACTCTTGATACTAGCAACTGCGATTGTAAAGCTCGATAGTATCAAGAATCAAAGCATAAACTCAAACACTTGTAAATAAAGATCAAGAAAAAATCGACATACCTTCATCTCCATTTGTTTCCATTTGCGGAAAATCAATCACAGTGAAAGCCTCGATAGCATTAAGTAAAGGCGGAAGAGTTGATTTTGGCGTTTTCACAAGCTGTAAAATGCATGCTCCTCCATCACATTGCTCTGGTTGTAAGTCGAGTACGGTTTCGGTTTTTAGAGGTTTAGGACTATAAGGTCCAAATGAATGTTTTCCATTTAGCGTCACATTGAATTCCCTTGTATCGTTGTCTCGTAGAGTCTGAAGCTCTGCAAAGTGCATGTAGGAGTAAAACTGTGAATGAGGAGGCTCCATGGTCCATGTAATGTTCAATGTTTCGTTAGCGTTTAGTGGCGTCGCGCCTGTTGCCATTACACCGTCGGGTAGTTCAAAACTATTAGTAGCATTTACATTTAGAGTCGTAGTTACTAGTGTCCATGACTTCGCCACGAAAACTGAGTACCATTTTCGATCATATATATCATGAGGATACCTGCCAGAATCTTGTATTAGACCACATTACTAATAAAAATAAAAATATGGACTCTTTTGTTTCAATTTCGAATGTAAATCTGTGTTTGATAAATATTCTTTTTAGAAATTATATTCTCCAATATAATGTACAATCTGTATATATAAACGCAAGACACAAACGGAGAAAAATATTCTTCCGTTTCGCGTTGTAAATATTAACGCGAGACACAAACAAGAATTTGGATTCAAGGAAAAAAAACACACACTAAAAATTGTAGTAACTATATCAAATATAAAGGATTATGTAAATTTCCAATATAGGTTGATAAAATTTAAAGATTGTAGTTTTTATGTGAAGAAAATCATGACACACCAATATTTTGTGACAATTAAATATAGCACAAACAACAAACCGAAGTAAATTTTATGTAAGGTGAAAGTTTTGATCGGTTCTTACCGTATACTACGACCGGAATTGCTAAGATACGCCCTGAATAAGTACTTCAACGAGCCACTTTGAGTAACGTACACATTTTTCTTCAATGGTCGAAGCTCCAAAATATTTATAAAAGGTATACTTATTCCGGTCTTAACAAGACAGACTTGTAAAGAATTAGATGTTGTCACATGAATGATCTCCTCTATAGTATCATTACTAGTTACCGTTGTCCACAAATTAGAACCAAAGTAAAGGTCGAAATTCGGGTCAATTTTAAGACCATCGTAGTTACCATATACGAATGTTGCCTTGATAAGGTAGTTGGTGTCGGGGGTGACATTTAGAGTGTAACAATTTCTTACTCCATCTGGAAAATATCTTAATGACAAAGTCGGCTTATTGTAATCCGGTTCAAATTCCTTGGCGATTCTACTGGGTTGTCCAGTGTTGACTAAACCGGCATCAGATGTATATGTTAAACCGGTAGGGGGTGCCTTGTAAGAAGACTCGCGAGGAGGCAAACCGCAATCCACACTAATGAATCCTAATAACAAAAAAGATGAAACAAAATATCTTATTACCAAACCGTTAAAGAACACACACATATATAGATTAAAACAACAAACTTGTGCGTACCGATTGGATCTTGAGCTTGAACAATATGAAGTGTAAGCAAAAAAGTAGCAATGAAAACAAATTATCTCTCCATTTGAATCTTCTTATTTTTCAAATTGAGGAGAGAACTTAATTTAAGATATGAAGCTATGCAAGTGAGTCTATGATTATATGAGCTACTTCTCAAAAGTCCAAAGTCAACTCCTTAATTATAAGATTAATGAATGAAATAAACAAATAATTGAGAATGATCTTTTTCCACGGTGCAAAAATGATTCGATAAATCAAGTTGAGAGAAAATGACCAAGAGTGATTGGTCGAAAACTCTCTCATGTACTTTAGATACAAAAAGTTGACTAAGTCAACTCTAAGGAACACAATTTTGTGATTTCGGCGTTAGCCTCGACGTGGAAAATTGAGGAATAATGTTATCCAGAGAGGAGACGTGCATTGTTTATAAAACCACAACCTAGTAATTAGGTACTCGTTTACTTTGACTTCGTTTACTTTGACTTTTGTATGACAATTCATTGGTTAATATATGTCTCTGAGCATGTGCCACGAGTTTTGATGGGTATCATAAGCAGAAAATTAATAAAAAAAGCAATTTTAAACTGAAACTGGGCTTGAGGGTATCAGCTCACTGAGCTTTATGATACGTATCATCGAGCCACGTGGTGGCTTTGTATTGGCCACAATTATTTTCGTTCGGACGGGAAAGGAAAAAGAAAAACCGATCGGAAAGCTTTGATATTTTAATCGGTTATCGGTTCGGTTCGGCAGACAACAACCGATCGGTTTTACCTAAACCTTGAATCTCCGGAGAAGGCTCTAGACGGCGACGGCGAGATCGCCGGGGAAGACGACCGGAGCAACAGACACGAGACTAGCGGCGAGAGAATTATCAATTATCGAAGGAGAAGGAAAAAAGCTTTTTCCTAGAAAAAAAAATATAATAAAAAAATCAAAATTTCCAATACAAGACCAAAAAAAAAAAAAAATTTAACTTTTACTTTAACAAAGTCACTTGATAAAAATAAATGGATAAAAAGGATCTATTTGTATTTGGAGAATTTCCTAAAATCTATTTTGTAAGAAGCAAAACAGAGATCAGTATCCAATATAATCTTACAATTATAATAAAATCTCATTACTCATACGAAAAACAGAAAGAACGACAGCACCAGAATTATGTTTGTGGGCGGTTGCAGTTCCTAGCGTCTGACAACAATCATTGAAAACGCTTTCTATCGCTCCATACCGCTCCAAATCGCTCAAAATCAAAAGCTGCTTCCCTCGAGCGTTTGCGGTTGCGGGTGGATTTATTTTATATTAGAAAATAAAATAAAATCCACTTAAAAATCAAAAAATATATAATAAATTTTAAAAAATAAAGATTTGAATATTATAATTATGAAATATATAAATAATTTGAATTTTTTAATTAGTAACATATTATAATTTTATATTTATAAAATCTTCACACCAAAATTCTCTTAATAAATTACGATGACAAATTTATATAAATCTAACAAACTAAAATTTTAAAATATAACATGAATCTAAAAAGAAAAAAATTCTCCATTAAATTTATAACTTTCATCCAAAAAAAATAATAATAATAATAATAAAGAACGTAATTATCATATACATGATTTTCCAGTATTTAAATTTATTGAATTAATAATTTTTATATTTTATTATAATAATATGATTTTTGATCATTTTTATAATTATTTAATGTGTTTACTTTGTTAATTTATTATTTAAATTCTACTGAACCCACTGTCAACCAGTCGTAAATATCACGCAATCGCACCAACTTTTAACCGCTGCACCAGTCGTTTAAATCACTCAAAAACGCTTGAAACTGCAACCGCCCACTTCCGCAAACTCCCGCTTTGGCTACACCAGTCAGGCTCTTAATAAAAAAATTTGATAACTACCCTAAATTTGAATGAAAATTCAAAAACTACCCTTAATTTTATAGAAATTGGAAAACTATACTTTTAGTTATTTAAAAGTACTAAATATCCTTATATATTTTTTAAATTATTATCTCAATTTAAAATAATTAAAAATTATTAAATTTAAAATAAAAATTAAATTTTGGATGTGGTTTTAATGTTTAAAAAAATACTATGTTAATTAATCATTATATAAAAGCTAAAATTATAATTATAAAAAAATCACGTTAGACTTATTTTACACAGCTGACTTATATTTTGATTGGTTGATTTGTTACTTTGTCAATTTATTTAACCACAGACTTATTTTTTTAACTTCGTTGATTTAATTTTCATGACTTATTTTAAATTGCTGATTTATATTTCGTTTGTTTGATTTCTTGCCATGTCGATTTATTGAACCATTGACTTATTTTCTTATATCCGTCGACATATATTTTGTATTTACAATTTCGTCGACATATTTTAAATTGTTGACTTATATTTTGTTTTGCATGATTTTTTACTCTATCAACTTATTCAACCATCGACTTATTTTCTATTTTTTGACTTAATTTTCTGCTTCGTCGACATAATATAAATTGTCGACTTACATTTCATTTGCTTGATTTTTTATATTGTCGACTTATTTAAACTATTGACTTAATTTGTTGAGTTCGTCGACTTAAATTTAATTGTTCAATAATTTATTTTGAACAGTCGATTTATATATTCGTTGGTTGATTTTTTACTTTGTCGATTTTTTTAAACCACTGACTTAATTTTTTATGTTCATCGATTTGACTTATTATTATTTAAACTAATTAAAAGTGTAAACTACATAATTAAATAAAATAAAATTCATAATTATAATTTATACTAATAAATGATAAATTTGTGATTTTAATTTATAATAATTTTCAATAATTTTTCATTAAAATAAATTAATCATTATTTATAATATTTTTAAAAATTAAATCATTTCATATAAAAAAACAAATATTATTAATTTGTGAAGATTAGTTAGGGATATAATTGTCATTTCAATACACAAAAAATGATACTTTTTAAATGTTGAAAAATTTGGTATAGATTGCAAATTTTTAATAAGTTTCAAGTTATAGAAGCCAATTTTCTCTTAATAAAATGTATATCGTTTCTTCAAAATATAGATTAGGAAAATTGACAAGTGAAAATTACCTATCTAAAACATAATATTCACCTAATTAACCCATAAAGAAATATCATTTCCATGAAATCACATCAAATATAATCTCAAATTATCTAGCTCCAGGGGTAAACTCAGAAGCAGAAGAGAGATTATAGACAACAGAGTTCCTTGAGTGCGTTTCTTCACCACCTTGCCTCCTTGCAATTTCCAAGGCCACACACTCGTTTAGCAGCATCACAACTTGTGCCATGGTTGGTCTCCGGTTCGAAGACGGGTTCACACAAGACAAAGCCAGCTCCACAATCTTCCACGCACCGTTTGTGTCATAATCCCCCATTAGTTTCGGGTCAACGAGGCTCTTGATGTCTCCTTTGGTAAGCATGAATCCAACCCATTCATTTATGTGAGGTCTCTCTCGAGCTTTATCTATCACAGGCTGGTTTGTGACTATCTCTAGTAGTACTACACCGAAGCTGTACACGTCACTTTTCTCGCTTAACCAGTTTGTTCTGTAGTACCTAAAATAGTTCCAAGGAGATATAAAAATTCATATCCTTATTTGGTCACAACTCAAAAATATTGATTTATCTACTTACTCGGGGTCTAGGTAACCAGGTGTGCCCGCAACGGCTGTCATGGAATGAGATTCACCGTCAACCGGGAAAGATCTTGAAAGTCCAAAGTCGGCTAGTTTCGCTCCAGACCGCTCATTCAATAAGATGTTGGCAGTTTTGACATCTCTGTGTACCATAGGAGGCCTACAACCATTGTGAAGATACTCCAATCCTGTTACAAATCATTATTTGTTTATGTCGATTTATCTTAAGTCATCATAATTCATACACAGAACCTCTTAAGATATGAGAATAAGTTAAGTTTTGTTCACCTTGTGCTGCCTCTACAGCTATTTGCATTCTGTTTTCCCATGTTAGGACATGGCCTCCACGTTTTCCTATACCGGGTTTTAAATGTTTTGAAAATTATTTGAGGAGATGGATTCGACTAAATCAGAGACTCTTAGTGAATGTGTTTACCTGACATATTCTCCCTCAAGTCTCCATTAGCCATGTATTCATAAATCAGAGCCAAGTTATCTCCATCATCACAGTAACCCACAAGTCCAACCAAATGCCTATGGTGAACTCTTAAAAGAAGCTCAACCTAACAAATATAACAAAATTGCCATTTTCATGAATGAGAAACTTAACACCATTTAAAAACAAAGATTAGCGTAGTGGGAACTACATCTTGTTATAAGTACCTCAGCTTTGAATTCTTTATAACCTTGAGCTGAGGAATGAGAGAGCATTTTCACAGCTACTTGAGCATCATCCAAGTTCCCATGATACACTGTTCCAAATCCTCCTTTACCAAGAATTCGCTCAAAGTTATTAGTCATCTTCACTACCTCAGGATATGTGATCTTGCGGTCCTTTGATATGATTGATTTATTGGATGATCTTGTCTCACTTTTAACTAAACCAGTAGTGATTGATGGGGGTCTTGGAGCTACAAAATTGTACACAAATAAGTGAAATGACTAATGTAAAATTAGACACTATCCTCGGTCGGGTGATTCATACGTACTCGCAATAGTTTTCTGTTTTTTCTTTCTAATGACGACAACGATGGCCAAGATAACTAGCAGGGCGAGTACGCCAGCCACAGGCGCTGTGATTGCAACCATTGGAACCTTTTTACTCTGTTTTTTTATCTGCCTTTCATCTAAACTGTAATAATAAAAAAATGATAGGATAACCAAAAACAGGACATTAGGAGTGAAGTTTGGCATTCTATGTAAACATTTGATAGTATAATTTCGACTAGTCGAGTTTTTTAAAAAATTTAATCAATTGAAGTTTAATCACCGTACATTAGTGTTAAAGATTTGTCATTTACTCTTGCTTTAAGAGAGTCTGGAACTGTGAGATTAAGCCTTGGGTTTCCGCTTAAGTTTCTGTGAATGAAAAGACTGAATCTTTCAGAGCATAACATTAAGAGCAGCAAGAACGCGAGAGAGAGAGTGTGTGAAAAGAGAAGCTCACATGAGTTTCAGCAGCTTCATATCAACAAAAAACGTTGGAATCACTCCTGATAAATCATTCTTTGATAAATCTCTGTCCATTAAAGAGAAAGAGAAAGAATTTTCTGAGTTATTTCTTTCTCCCACCGTAATAAACCGTATCGAATGTTAAGTTTATTGGCGCTACAAATCATATGCTTACAGCTCGCTCAAATGTGTTAGCTTGGATATATCAGATGTTATGGTACCGTTCAACTCATTCTCCTTCAAGTTCCTAATGTTTGTGAGACAAACAAAAAAAAGTTCCATATTAATTAGAACTTATGAAAGAGCAAAACTAGAGAGGTTTGTGATGAAGAGTATAAAACATACAAGGATATGATATGTGATGCATTGGAGTTTAAATAACTGCAATTTACACCTTCCCAAATATAAAACTGAGGAGCACATGGATCTCCTTGCCAGCTTATCTTTTTGCTCAAACTATATGTCTTCTTGATGTTAATCATAGCAGAAACTGATTATAACATTAAAATATATCTCAGCAACAAGAAAAAATGGTTAAAATACATACGATTTTGATTAAAGAATGGCGTAAAAGAACACGGTTTTACCTTCATCCTTGTCTGTCTCGAGCTCTAGCATGTCTACAACTGTATATATCTCTAGGGCTTGAATAAGGGGAGGAAGAGTTGAGTTACCGGTCATTGCGAAAGTGAAATTGAATACCCCATCTGAAGAACTCACAGGTTTTGGATGGAAAATGGTAAAAGTGCGAAGTTTAGGAGGTCTCAAGTAGTTGTACCAACGTTTTCCATCATTGTAAGTAATGTTAAACTCTCTGATTTCATTAGCTTTCAGATTCTGGACTTCGGCGAAATGCATGTATACATATGATTGTGCAGTGATGTTATCAAGAGTCCACCACATGATCATTGGCTCACTAGCATTTATAGGAACAGCAGCATTCTTCATCACGACTTGAGGCACGTCGTAAAAGTTGCTTGTATCGACCGCGAGGTCCGTGCTTATCCACGTGGCTGCAGTACCTGCGAATGGCCTCCATAAGCGGTCACGTTGATCCTCATCATACCTGTAAAGAAAATGTTCCTTTTTTGTTAACTCAAAAACAAATATGTTCCCTACAAGAATTCTTCTTGACTGGGAGAAATGTACGGTTTAACGCCTCTTAGTATACAAAAAAACAACAAAGAGAATTGTTTTAGATTACCTTATGAAGGATGAAGCGGATGTGAAGTAAAATCTGGCAAAACGATTTAACGATCCGCTTTGCGTGACATAACTTTCATCAGCCAACGGACGAAGTTCGAGTGACGAAATAAACGGTGTCGTCCTTCCTGTCTTAACAAGACAAACCTGAAGATGGTCTTGTGTTAAGACATGGATTATCTCGTGCATTGTAGAATCTGTTGCCCCTACTATTTTAACAGAGGTCCATTTGTTAGGACCAATGTAAAGATCAAAATTTGGAAGTCGATTTAGGCCGTCATAATTCCCATAATAAAAGGTTCCTCTGATTAGATATTTGCGTTTAGCTGTGAGGTTAAAGCTGTAACAGTTTCTTTCACCCTCAGGGAAGCTTCTCAATGCCCAAAGCTGTTGAGAAACTAGCGTCGTCTTTTGTGCATCGTTGATCTTCGCGACTAATCCACGGTCAATGTAACTCGTGTCTGATTTGTATGTTATATTTGTCGTCTTTTCCACATAAGTTGTGTCTTTAGGCCCCAACCCACAATCCAAGCTGATGAATCCTGTTCATGATCAACACCAAAAATATAATCAAAGAAAACACTTTCAAAAGAATTGTGAACATTTTAATTATTTTTGTTGCTTTAAAAAAACAGAGTCTTGTATGTTATCAAGAACCTGCTTGATTTTGTGCTTTGACTGATCTCAAAACAGTAAAAGCGATGATCAAAAGGAGCAAAGACCAATGAAGATAATTCATTTTCTTGGATATGTGATTTGATTTAGAGGAGACTATTATTCATAATTCATTTCTGTTGTTTGTGCCAAGTCTTTAGCAATACTCTTACTTGCCTACGACATACTTTCTGGTTTCAGGCGTGGGAGGGTTCAAATTATATAACTATATAAAATTCAATTTGCGTAAATTTATTCGTATATGTATTGAAATGTGTTTTATAAATCAATAAGTCAATTTTGGCAGTTGTGATCTGTGACATTACAAAGAGAAGACTTCTATTACATATTTCTTAACGCATCTAATTTCAATTGATATCTTTTATAATATGAGAAGATTCTTCTCTAACTAACTTTGTCCAACATAAAAGTTACCACAAATGGTATTTTGTTTCGTCAACATAAAATTGGAAAAATCACAAGGGGGAAATTAAAACAACAACAACAAAGCTTTCCATGAAATCACATTAAAGATAGTCTCAATTTATCTAGCTCCAGGAGCAAAATCAGAAGCAGAAGAGAGACTATGATCAACAGAAGCCATTGAGTACATTTCTTCACTACCTTGTCTTCTTGCAATTTCCAAGGCCGCACACTCGTTTAACTCCATCACAACGTGTGCCATAGTTGGTCTCCTGTTTGAAGACGGGTTCACACAAGACAGAGCCAGCTCCACAATCTTCCATGCACCGTTTGTGTCATAATCCCCCATCAGTTTCGGGTCCACGATATTCTTGATATCTCCTTTGGTAAGCATGAACCCAACCCATTCATTAATGTGAGGTCTCTCTCGAGTGTTATTTATCACTGGCTGGTTTGTGACAATCTCTAATAGTACTACACCGAAGCTGTACACGTCACTCTTCTCGCTTAACCAATTTGTTCTGTAGTACCTAAAATAGTATCAAAGAGATATAACAATTCATATTCTTGTTAAATCACAAACCACAATTCAAAAATTTGATTGATCTACTTACTCGGGGTCTAGGTAACCAGGTGTGCCCGCAACAACTGTCATGGCAAGAGATTCACCGTCAACCGGGAAAGATCTAGAGAGCCCAAAGTCGGCTAGTTTGGCTCCAGACCGCTCGTCCAATAGAATGTTGGTCGTTTTCACATCTCTATGGACCATAGGAGGTCTACATCCATTGTGTAGATACTCCAATCCTGTTACAAATGGTTGTTGTTTATGTCAATTTTTTTAAAACATCATATACAGAACATCCATAAGCAACATTTTCTTGTAATGAATCAAACAAAGGTATGAGAATAAGTTTAGTGATGTTCACCTTGTGCTGCCTCTACAGCTATTTGCATCCTATTTTCCCAGGTTAAGACATTGCCTCCGCGTATTCCTGTACCGATCTTTGAATATTTTAAACTATCAAAGAAGACCGATTCGACTAAATCATTAGTTAAAGTTTTTTACCTGACATGTTCTCTTTGAGGTCTCCATTTTCCATGTATTCATAGATCAAAGCCAAGTTATCTCCATCATCACAATAACCCACAAGTCCAACCAAATGTCTATGGTGGACTCTTAAAAGAAGCTCAACCTAACAAAGATATAAAAATTTCCATTTTCATGATTAAGAAATTTAATCCCATTTAAATCAAAGATTAACGTTGCGGGAACTACATCTTGTTAAAATACCTCTGCTTTGAACTCTTTATAGCCTTGAGCTGATGAATGAGAGAGCATTTTCACAGCTACTTGAGCATTATCCCAATTACCATGATACACTGTTCCAAAGCCTCCTTTACCAAGAACTCTCTCAAAGTTATTAGTCATCTTGAGTACCTCGGAATACGTGATTTTTCGGTCTTTTGATATGATTGGCTCACTTTTAACTATACCGGTAGAGACTGATGGGGGACCTGGAGCTACAAAATCGTACAAAATTAAGTGAAATGACTAGAGTGAAATCAGACAACTTTCGGTCTGGTGATTCATACATACTACCCGCATTACTTTTCGGTTTTTTCTTTCTCACGACGAAAAAAATAGCTAAGATAATTAACAGAGCGAATACGCCAGCCACTGACGCTCCGATAGCAACCACTGGAAACTTTTTACTCTCTTTTTTGATCTGGCTTTCATCTAAACTTTAATCATGACGTAATAACAAAAACAGAACATTAGAAGTCAAATGTGGCATACTCAAAAAAAAAAATATATATATATAGGTTGGTTGAATCAAGTGAAGTTTGATCATCTTACATTAGTGTTAAAGATTTGTCATTTACTCTTGCCTTAAGAGAGTCTGGAACTGAGAGATTAAGCTTCGGGTTTCCACTTAAGTTTCTTCAAATGAAAAAAGACTAAATCTTTCAGAACAACACAGAAAGAGCTTGAGAGAACCGAGATATAAACAGTCGTTTAAATACTCACATGAGTTTCAACTTCATATCAGCAAAAAAGTCTGGAATCACTCCTGATAAATCATTCTTTGATAAATCTCTGCGTATCGAAGAGAAAGGTAAAAAACATTTGTACAGTTATATTGTCCTTCTCCCACTGCAATAAAGTATATCGAATACTAAATTTATTGATGTTACAATTATGGAAATGCTTACAGCTCGATCAACTGTGTGAGCTTGGATATGTCAGATGTTATGGTACCATTCAACTCACTCGCCTTCAAGCTCCTAATGTTTTTGAAACAAATAAAAATGGTTAGATATTTGCGAAAGCGCGAAACCAGAGAACCTTGTAATGAAGAATATTAGACCATGTGCAATGGAGACCCCGTGGAGGGTGCTTAGACGTACATAGATACTATGTGTGATGCATTGGAGTTCGAATAACTGCAATTCAAACCTTCCCACCGATAAAACTCAGGAGCACATGGATCTCCTTGCCAGCTTAACTTTTTGCTCAAACCGTACGTCTTCTTGATGCTCATCATAGCAGAAACTGATTATATCATTCAAACACATCTTAGAAACAAGAAAAAGGTTAAAAGTTTGATCAAAGAATGGCGTAAAGGAACACGGTTTACCTTCATCCTTATCTGTCTCGAGTTGTAGCATGTCTACAACTGAATATATCTCTAGTGCTTGGATAAGGGGAGGAAGAGTTGAGTTACCAGTCATTGTGAAAGTGAAATTATATTTCCCATTCGAAGAAAACAAAGGTACTAGATTGTAGATCGTTAGAATGCTGAGTTTAGGAGGCCTAAAGAAGTTGTACCAAAGATTGCCACCATTGTAAGTAATGGTGAATTCTCTAATTTCATTGGCTTTTCGATTTTGGATTTCGGCGAAATGCATATATACATGTGACTGAGCAGTGATGTTATCTAGAGTCCATCCTAAGCTCCATGGCTCTTTAGTATTTTTAGGGACACCAGCAGTCTGCATCACGACTTGAGGCACCTCGAAGGTGTTACTTGTAAGAACCTGGAGGTCCGTGCTTATCGATGTGATTCCATCATCTGAGTATGGATTCCAGACTCGGTCATATAAGTCCTCATCATACCTGGAGAGATGCTTTGTTTGTTAACTCGAAAACATAGAACAACAATTAGAAAACTTTCTATTGTCTAACAAGATTTGTCTTTTATTACCTTATTATTTCCAATGACGAACCAGATGAAAAGTATACTCTTTTGAACAAATTCAACGATCCGCCTTGCGTGACGTAAGAGCCATTGGACAACGGACGAAGTTCCAACGATGAAATGAACGGTGACGTGCTTCCTGTCTTAACAAGACAAACTTCAAGACGGTCTTGTGTTAAGACATGGATTATCTCGTGCATTGTAGAATCTGTTTCTCCTATTTTGACAGAGGTCCATTTGTTAGGGCCAATGTAAAGATCAAAGCCTGGAGGTCGATTTAGACCGTCGTAATTCCCATAGTAAAAGGTTCCTCTGATTAGATACTTTCGGTTCGCCGTGAGGTTGAAGTTGTAACAGTTTCTTTGACCATCAGGGAAACTTCTCAAGGCCCCAAGTTGTTGATGAACAAGCGTCCTCTTTTGTTCATCACTGATCTTCCCGACCAATCCACTATCGATGAAATCCGCGTCTGAATTGTATGTTATATTCGTCGATTTCTCCACATATGTTGTGCTAGGCACCAATCCACAATCTAAGCTTATGAATCCTGTTCATGATCAACACCAAAAGCAAAAAAAATTATATAACTAAGAAAATACTTTCAAAAGAGTAATCGAAAAACAGAATCTTGTCTGTTTTCAAAACAGAGTAATTAAAAAACAGAGTATTGGTTTCAAAAACCTGCTTGGTTTTGAGATTTGACTGATCTCAAAATGGTAAAAGCGATGATAAAGAAGCGCCAAAACCAATGAAGAGACTTCATTTTCTTGATTCAGAACAAGATATTATTCATTGTTCATTTTGTTGTAATCGGTAAAGACTAAAAGATCACCTAATATTTGGTCAATTTATTGGTTGTGTAAACTTTGAGTTAAGTCTTCAACGTTAGATTATTCAGGTGATTGTAACAATACACTTACTTGCCTACAACATTGTCTTCCACATAAAATTGTTCAAATGAGAGGGAGCAAAAACTATTTAAAAAATCCTACTTTTATTTTTGTTTCCTAATTATAAATTGGAAAAGTCAACTTTTCGTAAATATAATCCTACTATATGAATTATTAAACTATTTAACAGAACATTTTGGAGTGATTTTCAAATGAATGAGTCAATTTTGGCAAATTATGATCTATGCTTGGTCTTTACCTACACATTGTCTACAAATGATAAAGAGCTCGCTTCAATTATATATTTGTTAGTATCATCAAATATATATATATATATAACTACCACCACTGATATTAGACTTTGGTATTTTTTTCTCAGGTACTTCGATCAAATGGTTGATTTTAAATCTTATTACAATGTAATCAAGATGCAAGACGTGCGTCTTTTTAAAAATCATTTAAGATTAAACTATATGTATGATAATTTAGCAAATGCTATTTTAAAACTATTTTATTCTAGCTAGTTGACAAACAAAGATATTCTCTTAAGCACAAATTTCATATCAAATTCTTGTGATCCAAGCAACTTGCACATAAGTAGGGCTAATACTTTTTGGGAACAACCATTTGCTCTATATACAGAGTTATACAGAATACGAACAATCGATTATTACAAACAAACTTAACAACATAGACTTTCAGTTTATCTCGGTCTAGGAATTAAATCAGAAACAGAAGATGGACTAAAATCAGTAGAATCCTTTGAGAACATATCTTGACTACCACGTTTTCTTTCGATTTCGAAAGCCAAGCACTCGTTTAATTCCATCACCACGTGTGGCATTGTCGGTCTACGGTTCGAAGCCGGGTTTACACAGGCCAAAGCCAACTCTACAACCTTCCACACACCATTTGTATCATAATCATCCATTAGTTTCGGGTCAACAATTCTCCTGATGTCCCCATTTGTAAGCATGAAACCAACCCATTCTGTAATGTGAGATTTCTCTCGGTTTTTATCTATCACAGGCTTGTTTGTGACTATCTCTAATAACACTATACCAAAGCTGTATACATCACTCTTCTCGCTTAGCCAGTTTGTTCTGTAGTACCTGAAAAAGGGTTTAGGGGTAGGGTTAATTATCAAAGAGAGAAAGAGATTACAATTTTCAATTCTTCATTACTCATTATAGTAACAAAATTGGATGATTTTACTTACTCAGGGTCTAGGTAACCAGGTGTTCCTGCAACAACTGTCATGACATGAGATTCACCATCGATCGGGAATGATCTAGAGAGCCCAAAATCGGCTAGTTTCGCTTGAGACCGCTCATTCAATAAAATGTTAGTTGGCTTCACATCTCTATGAACCATAGGAGGTCTACATCCGTTATGCAAATACTCCAATCCTGTTACAAATTGTTATTTGTTTATGTCGATTTTTCTTTTAAACCAGAAAACTTTATTTTGTAAAGTTAAAGACATTTTGTTCACCTTGTGCTGCTTCTTGTAGAATTAGATATTGAACTGACTTGTCTATTAACGTGACCTAAAGGTCCATATATATATAAGAACAAACCCTCACAATTATGGGAAATATCTAACTTAAGGAAACTTAATAAAATGTAAATATACAAATATCTTCATAATAACTTGATACTCAAGTTATTCCGTAATACTCCCCCTCAAGTTGGAGCGTGGAGGTCTTGAACGCCCAACTTGGACAATAGAGTCTCGAACTGTGCACGCCCAAGTGCCTTTGTTAAGATATCTGCGACTTGATCCTTTGTACGAATATGATGTGTAATGATGATCCCTGCTTTGACTGCGTCACGGACGGAGTGACAATCATTTTCAACATGCTTGGTTCGCTCATGGAAGACAGGATTAGCAGCAATGTGAATAGCAGCCTTACTATCACAAAAGAATTGAGTTGGCGCAGTTTGTTCAACACCTAATTCTTTTAACAAACTTCGAAGCCACTTGATTTCACGAAGAGCAGCAGACATAGAACGATATTCGGCTTCTGCGGAAGAATGAGAGACAGTGTCTTGCTTCTTTGTCCTCCACGAAATCGGTGATCCACCAAGCAATACAACAAACGCACTAAGAGACCGGCGGGTTAAAGGACATGACGACCAATCCGCATCACAGTAAATAGTTAATGACAAATCTTTATCAGCTTTAAGAAAAATCCCTTGACCCGGAGAACCTTTTAAATATCTCACCACTCGAAGAGCTGAGTTCCAATGATCTTCCCGAGGAGTTTGCATAAATTGGGACAAGAGATGAACTGAATAACTGAGCTCAGGACGTGTATGCGTAAGATATATTAGACGACCAACAAGACGACGATACTTAGTGGGATCATCAAGTAACGGACTCGAACTAGTAGCTAAATGATGATTCTGCTCAAGAGGAGTTGAAGCAGGTTTACAACCAAGATTACCGGTTTCAGCCACTATATCCAAAGCGTACTTGCGTTGAGAGAGAAAAATCCCTTCGGGCCCTCTGCTAACTTCAATGCCAAGAAAGTATTTAAGCTTTCCTAAATCTTTCATGGAGAAACACTTTCCCAAATAATCTTTAAATTTCTGTAACATGTAGTTGTCGTTGCCACAAATTATAAGATCATCGACGTAGATGAGCACTCGTATCTCAATCCCCTTACATGTGTAAGAAAACAATGAATAATCATCATAAGACTGTGTAAAACCGAACCGAAGCAAAGCATCGGACAACTTCTTAAACCAACAACGCGGTGCTTGCTTGAGTCCATATAAAGACTTCTTGAGACGACAAACTTTATCGGGATGTGAATGACGAAAACCAGGAGGGAGCTTCATATAAACTTCTTCTTCTAAATCGCCATGCAAAAATGCATTATGAACATCCATTTGATAGACCTCCCATTGTTTTGCCGCAACCAAACGAAGAAGAGTGCGAACAGTTGTGATCTTAACAACCGGAGCGAATGTTTCACCGTAATCTTCTCCTTCAATTTGATTGTTACCTTGTATAACAAGCCGAGATTTATATCTTTCAATAGTCCCATCGGCATTGTATTTTGTCCGATACACCCATTGACTTCCAATGGCAATTTTACCTTTTGGTAAATCCACTATATCCCATGAGTCAAAACTTTCAAGAGCAACAATTTCTTTAGACATAGAATCGTTCCACACTTTCATGCGAACCGCTTCTTTAAAGTTCTTGGGCTCCGTATTAGATGTGATAGCTGTCAAAAACGCTTTGTGATGCGGAGTAAAATTCTCATCAGAGACATAATTTGTCAAGGGATACAAAGAGTTACCTTGAACCGAAGACGAGGACAAAGACTTGGGATCGGGAAGAGCGTGATGTGTGTGTGTACTTGAATCGCAAACAACATTATATGTAATATAGTCTTGCAACAAAACAGATGGCTTTCTTTCACGATGACCACGACCAAGTGGCTCTTCTTCTACTTGTAAGGGCAAAGATTCATTAGTAGAGTCCGGAGACACATCCGTTGAAACCACATTCTCATGAGAAGATTCAATTAATGGTGCAACTGACTCAACACTAGCAACATCAACATTAGAGTTCGGCGTGGGAACCTCCTCGACTTGTGCCGGAATTAAAACACTATCGTCATTACTCCCCCTTTCTTCCAAAACCGGAGATACTTGCCAATCTTCATCGACGAAAGACGAGACCGGAGGTGATGAGGAATTATTAAGTGGAGAAGATGAATATGGGAAGTGATCTTCTCGAAAAATCACATCACGAGATACAAGAAACTCATTACGTTCCAAATCATAGACTTTCCAACCTTTTTTTCCAAAAGGATATCCAATAAAAATGCACAAACGACTTCTTTCGCCAAATTTGTCTTTGTCCCGAGACATACGATGAGTATAACAAGCAGAACCGAAAACACGCAATTGTGTGTAATCTGGTTTGCACCCATGAAGAAGCTCATAAGGAGACCGTCCTTTATGAAGAGCTGCAGGAGTGCGGTTAATCAGGTACGCTGCTGTCAATACCGCCTCTCCCCAAAAATTAACTGGTAAATTAGCTTGAAACAACAAAGCTCGAGACACGTTGAGTATGTGTCGATGTTTACGCTCCACTCGACCATTTTGTTGTGGAGTGGCTACACAAGAAGTTTGATGAATAATTCCATGCTCCTGAAAGTAAGACGAAAGACACATAAACTCTGTGCCATTGTCACTTCGAACCGTTCTCACTGTTTTGCCAAACTGTTTTTCCGTATAAGCCATGAAATTAACAAGCACACGTTTAACTTCTGATTTTTCTAGAAGAAGGTAAGTCCATACTGCCCGAGAAAAATCATCAACGATTGTTAAAAAATAAATTGCTCCACAGGACGAAGGAACTCGATAAGGTCCCCAAACATCACAATGAATTAATGAGAAACATTCGGATGCTTTATTAATACTATCTTGAAAAACTTCTCTTGTTTGTTTAGCTCTAAAACACACGTCACAAGGACTAGAGCTTACAGAAGATGAATGATTAGAAAACAACGGCAAAGTAGAAAGCACAGAAAAACTCGGATGTCCTAAACGTTGATGCCATAAAGCATGATCCGGAGATACATTGACCGTATGAATCTTTGCAGTAGCAACATCCGTTAAGTAGTACACACCATCACGCTCTTCACCTCTTCCAATCAGAGTCCTCGAAAAACGGTCCTGCAAAACACAAAGTGTGTCAGAAAACGTTGCAAGGCAGCCTGTTTGTTTTAGAATCTTAGAAACAGAGATCAATGTGCAGTTTAAAGAAGGCACATAAAGCACATTAGTCAACTTGACTTTATTCGACAAGGGAAATACTCCCATATGGACGGCAAACGTCTTATTTCCATCTGCAAAACCAATAGTACACGGTGGTATAGACACTATATCCACCAAAAGAGATTGTTCTCCTGTCATGTGATGGGAAGCTCCTGTGTCAAGAATAACATCACCAAATTGCATCTTACCAGATAACTTATCATTGCTTGACCCACCATTGCTCTGTTTTTCAGTAACCATCTGACTTAAAACTTTCCACTACTCATCGGTAAATTCCGGGAAAACAGAAGAATTGGAGCTCGTTGCGTGAGCTGCTGTAACTTGACCTCTTCCACGACCACCACCACCTCGTCCACGACCGTGCATACTTGAACCTCCTCCTCGACTTCCACTTCGATCAGGCCACCATTCAGGAAACCCCACAATTGACCAACAATCTTTCTTGTCATGTCCGGTACGGCCACAATGAGAACAAAGCATAGAACGAGGCCTCAAAAGTGACATGTCAGGCTTGGAACCACTTTGATTTTCAGATCGAGAATGAACAGGTTCAACGCGTGGTGGTGTCTCAAATTGACGAGTGACAAAACCGACGGCGTCTTGTTGATGCTCTCGTGTCCGAGTGGTATTCAACCTTTGTTCCTCTCGAATAACTCTTGAATAAACTTCTCCAATGGTGGGCATTGGATCCAGACCAATAAGAGTTGTACATAACCCACCATAACGTGAATCATCTAATCCAAGAACAAATTGATGGACTTTTTCTTCTTCTCTTTCTATTGAGATCTCACGAGCAGCACCACAAGTACACAGAGGAATGGGTTTGTAAGTTGCGTATTCCTCCCAAAGCGTACACAACTTGCCGTAGTACTCAATCACCGATTGTCCTCCTTGACGACAAGACGCAAGTTGAGCTTTGATTTGATGAATTCGAACTTTGTTTCCAACTGAAAACCGTTCCTTTAACTCGAACCACAGTTGGCTTGCTTCAGAGATAAATGATACGGATGACTTTACTTTAGGATCGATAGAAGCACGGATCCAGCCTATGATCATTGAATTCACAGCAATCCAATTCTCATAGTTCGGATCATCGATCGATGGTTTCTTCAACGTCCCGTCAATGAAACCGGTTTTGCGCTTAGCTCGGAGTGCATTAAGCATCTCGTTTGCCCATTGATTGTAGTTCTCTCCGTTCAACATGACCGGAGTGATCATAGAACCTGGATTATCAGATCCATATAAAACGTATGGAGAAGGAGAAGGAGAAGAAGACGCCATCTCCGACTGTTCTCCATCTTTCTTAACGATCGCACCATCGGTAGTCATTATGACGAGTTGATGCTACGATAAACTGATGTTCAACGATGAACAGACTTGAATCAAACACAAAGACGATGTTCAAACTATGAACAAGACAAGAAACGGAAGCGATTTTAGTATATGATAAGCTCTGATACCATGTAGAATTAGATATTGAACTGACTTGTCTATTAACGTGACCTAAAGGTCCATATATATATAAGAACAAACCCTCACAATTATGGGAAATATCTAACTTAAGGAAACTTAATAAAATGTAAATATACAAATATCTTCATAATAACTTGATACTCAAGTTATTCCGTAATACTTCTACAGCTATTTGCATTCTAGTTTCCCAACTTAAGACATTGCCACTGCGTTTTCCTGTATCGGGGGGCTCGAATGTTATAAATTTTGGAAAAGAGAAATTAATCGGACCTAATCAAATTCTTGTGGTTAAAGTGTTTACCTAACAGATTCTCTCTCAAGTCTCCATTAGCCATGTATTCATAGATCAAAGCCAATTTATCTCCATCATCACAATAACCCACAAGTCCAACCAAATGTCTATGGTGAACTCTTAAAAGAAGCTCAACCTATAATAAACATAGCAAAATGACCATATCATGATTTGAGATATCAAAAGATTTTAACAGATTTGTATCTTGTTAAGAAGTACCTCAGCTTTGAATTCTTTATAACCTTGAGCTTAGTCCTGGGATTTCGGGTAAGCGGGTAGGGTCGGGTCGGGTATTTCGGGTTTCGGGTAATTCGGGTATAGGTGTTTAGAACCCATTAGGGTATTTGAATATTTCGGGTCGGGTTCGGGTAGGGTAGGTTTGGGTTCGGGTCGGGTTTGAGTTTTAAAATAGGATCCATTAGGGTAATTTTTACCCTAAATACTAAAAAAAATATACTATTTTTTAGATTTACCCTAATTTTTTTTTGGATTTACTATGTTTTAGTTATTTTTATACAATATTTTCCAAAAAAAACTCCGAAAATGACTAAAATTCTATAAAAATACCCGATTTTTTTTATGTTTCTGGTAAGTTCGGGTTTAAGTTCGGGTTCGGGTTCGGGTCGGGTTTTTCGGGTATAGGTGTTTAGGATCCATTAGGGTATTTGAAAATTTCGGGTCGGGTTCGGGTAGGGTATTTTCGGGTCGGGTCGGGTCGGGTCGGGTACGTCGGGTTCGGGTTTTAATCCCAGGACTAGTTGAGCTGATGAATGAGAAAGCATTTTCACAGCTACTTGAGTATCATCCAAGTTACCATGATACACTGTTCCAAATCCTCCTTTACCAAGAACTCTCTCGAAGTTATTAGTCATTTTTAGTACCTCGGAATACGTGAACTTGCGTTCCTTTGTTATAATTGATGCATTGGTTGATGATCTTGCCTCACTTTTAACTGTACTTGTAGTGATTGATGCAAGTCCTGAAGCTGTAAAATCATTAACGAAATGAGTAAAATCGTTTTCATTTGTTTTTCAAGACCAAGACCGGTGATCATATACCTTCATTATTTTTGTGTTTTCTCCTCATGACGACAAAAATAATCACGGCGATAACTAGCAATGTGAATACGCCAGCTACTGATGTTGTTATTCCAATCACAAGAATCTTTGTATTACTCTTTTTTCCAGGTTCGTCTCTACTGCAATCATTAAAAGCGAGGCGAAACAAACAAAAATAAGATAAGACATTACATGTAGACACTATCTAAAATAATTTCCGTGACTCCAAAAGTTTGAGATTGAATCTATTGCAGTATGAAAATTAAATTAATATTAAAGATTTGGTATCTATCCTTTTTTTTAAAATGGCCATGAACTGAGGCATTGAGCCTCCTGTTTCCGCGTATGTTTCTGCAGATGAAAAGACTAAACATTTCAGATCATTACACAAAGAGGAGAACAAGCAAGAATTGATATACGCATAGTCATTAAGAAACTCACATGAGTTTCAACAACTTCATATCAGCCAAAAATTCTGGAATCTCTCCTGATAAATCATTTTTTGATAAATCTCGGCACATCGAAGAGAAAAAATGAAAAGTTTTTGTAGACTCAAAGTAATAGAATACTTTAAGTTTATATGTGTGACAGTTTAGATGCTTACAGTACTGTCAAGTGTATTAGCTTCGATATATCAGATGTTATTTCACCAGTCAAATTGCTTCCACTCAAGTTCCTAATCAAGAATCCAAAATGTTAGAACTTTTGAAAAATGAAAAAAAAAAAACTGAAACTACAGAATCTTGAGATGAAACAAGAAACAACATACAAGGATATGATCTGCGGTGGCTCGGAGTTTGGATAACTGCAGTTTAAACCTATCCATAGACAAAATTCAGGCGCACATGGATCTCCTTGCCAACTAGATCTTTTGGTCAATTCATAAGTTTTCTTGATGTTCATCATAGCGAAAACTTACCAACCATAAAATTTCAAGAACTCATTTTAGAAACCAAACAAAGTGAAACAAAAAGACAAAACAAAACAAAATTTGGTAAGAACATGGTTAACTTACCTTCATCTTGGCTTGTCTCAAACAGAGGAAGGTCCAAGACTTTATAAATCTCGAGGCCGTTAATAAGCGGAGGAAGAGTCGAATTACCAGTCCTCGAGATAGTGAAATTGAAATTCCCATCTATTGAACTCACAGCTGTTGGATTGTATATAGTTGTTACACTAAAATTTGGAGGCCTAAAATAACTATACCAATTTTTGCCACCATTATAAGTAATATTGAATTCTCTGGTTTGATTAGCTTCAAGATTCTGGATTTCAGCGAAATGCATGTATATATAAGACTGTGTAGTGATCTCATCGAGTGTCCAATTTAAAGTCGAAGTCTGACTTCCATTTGCAGGTATAGCAGCGGTTTTCGCCACGGGTTGAGGTATATCGTAAAGGTTACTTGTATCAACTGGTTTATCGGTGCTTAACGGCAACGTTTTGTTATCTACGTATGGAATCCAAGTTCGGTCGTGTAAGTCCTCATCATACCTAAAGAGAGTCCAAAGATCAAATCAAGAAAATAAAAAGGATGAAAGCACAAAACATTTCTTGGTCAAATTCTTTACCTCATGAATGACGGAGTTGGCGAAAAGAAAACTCTTGCGACCGCGATTAAAGATCCGCTTTGCGTGACGTATGTTTCATTGTTCAAAGGAAGGAGTTCCAAAGACGAAATAAACGGTGTTGTTTCACCTGTTTTGACTAGACAAACTTGAAGACGGTCTTGTGCTAAGACATGGATCATCTCGTGTATGGAACCATTTGTGACTCCTAAATTTGTAACAGAAGTCCATTTGTTAGGACCAATGTAAAGATCAAAGCTCGGAAGTCGATTTAAACCGTCGTAATTCCCATATATAAAGGTTCCTCTGATCAGATATTTTCGGTTCGCTGTGAGGTTGAAGGTGTAACAGTTTCTTTGACCTTCAGGGAAGCTTCTTAAGGACCAAGTTTGTTGCTGAAGCAGCGGCCTGTACGCCTCTTTGATCTTCCCGGATAATCCACTTTCGATGTAATTCGAGTCTGATTTGTATGTTATATTGGTTGATTTCTCCTCATAAGTAGTCTCTTTAGGTACCAAGCCACAATCTAAGCTGATAAATCCTATTCACAATCAAAGAAAACAAACTTTTAAAAGGGATTCACAGCATTATGAAAACAGAGAAAACTGATAACAGGTTTTTAACCTATCTAAGATTTCAAACCTATTCTAATCAGATGTAGAATAGTCAGGTTCTTTTCTCGGACCGGCAATACACTCTAATTCCTTTAAATACCAATTTAGCTAAGCAATCAATATGGTTTAAGTTGTCACAATTTAAATAAGCAAAACAAATAAAATTCGATGTAAACAATAATGAGAAAAACGTTAAGCTAGGGTAAATATCTCAGGGAATAGATCATCAAGAACCAAGCAATTATTTAGGATATCAATTAAGTGCCAATCTAGAACTCAATCATAAATTCAAGAGAATCCACTGTCGTGGCATCCACTACTTCATCAATTAATCTAGCACCCTAAACTGTCGTTTGAGACTAAAGAGAATCGATGAGCATAACGAATAGGATTGATTTGTTCACGAGTTGCCTTAACTTCAACTGTCGTTGGCTAAGGGTCAACACGCCCATCTAAGTTCATTCAAGTAATTCACTACAATTTTGATGAGTGAATTCAACCTAAAATCAAAGGCTAGGTAATTAAGCTAGTCTAGGCAATAAGTTCAACTTAGATGAAGATATCAAAACATATATAAAACCTATCTATGCTTAGTTCAAGAATTCCTAATTCCCATCGAAAACCCTAACCTAACAAGGATGACTACTCGCACATGGTGAAATCAAACACAACAAAGCAATAAAGAGAATTCATGATGATATGGAAAGAGATTAGGGTTTAGAATTCTTCTCAATAGAGTTGTGGAATGAATCTCCAAATTGCAAATCCAAAAGTCTTGAACAGTACTCGTGAACAGTAATCGTGAACAGTGAACGTGAATAGTGAACGTGAATAGTAAACGTGAACAGTGAACGTGAATAGTAAACGTGAACAGTAATCGTGAACAGTGAACGTGTAAAAACTGTGTAAAAGAAGCGTGATGTAAGTCTCTGTGTAAAAGAAGTGTAAAAGGGTGTGAAAGTGGCGTCAAAGAAGCGTATCTTTTTCCAAAGGAATACTTCCTCTTTTAAAGGAGAAAGAGGCGGCTAGGAAAATAAGGAAGTAAATCTTGGATAAATCTTCTAGGTAGATCTTCTATTTAGTGAATATCCTCTTTTGCAAATCTTCTGAGTAAATATTGAGTTTAGTGAATATTCCTTTTCTTCAAATCTTCTAGATATTCACTTAAACGGCGGCAATCTTCTAGGTAATCTTCTGGGGAGCAGTCAAATCCATTCTGGGAGCAGGTGCTCCCGTCTTCTGCTTCAAAAACCTCCAAAAGATCGTGTTTTCCTTTCTTTTCACCAAACCTCCTAGCAAACTCCAATTCTTCATTCCAGCCACCTTTGGACCTAAAAAGACTCAATACAAAATAGAAAGACTCGATAAAACCCTACAAAATAATGGTTAGAATACGCCAAAAATGGAGTATATCAATTCCCCCAGACTTAGATCTTTGTTTGTCCTCAAACAAACTCAAAACCAAGTAAAGGAAAAAGGTTTGAAAACGTGGGAACTCTTTTATTCTCATCGAACCGTACCTTTGGCTTTCGATCTGCAGACCACACAATCCAGATTACGAATGACAAAGTGTCACCAAAACAGTCTCAACACACTTCTCAACCAAGCCATTTCCCAAATAATTCTTTGCAATATCACAAACCAAACGCACTAAAAGTATGCGTGAGGAACTCGCTAATGACACCTTTTCAGGGAATACGACGCTAAAGGGTTTAAGGCCATTTAAGGGTGGAGTTAAAGGTGTTTAGAGTGTTTAAGGGTTACCCGATGTTTCGTAGAGGATGCAGGATATCGCACAAAATTGCAAGAGAGAGCGGGTCTGTTTGATGTCCACATTCTCTAAATCACACATTCCATCCTTCTTTCTTTCTTCCCTTCATAAAACTATTATCCACCTTGGGCATACTTGCTGGGTTTGAGAGACAATTTTACAGACTTGCCACTCTTCATCATTAGATTTTTTTCTTTTTCTCTTTTTTTTTTTTTTTTTTTTTCTTTTAATAAGATGATGATGATGAAGAGGGTTTTGATTACACAGATGTGCCTCTCAAACACGAAAATATTAGATTAATGTACATACCCAAGTGAGTCTCAATGATGTTTCTTCTACTCCTTCTTCCACAAAACCTCGTAAATAAGAGCGGGTGCTCTGTCCTTCAGAACGAGTGATCTAGAGGCTGTGTCGACCCTTCTCTCTCCGGCCCTTTTGCACATATGCTGCACATGTGAGAATAAAGTAACAAGACGGTAAGGGGTTTGAAAAGAGGTAAGGGTTAAGGAGGGTACTAGCTAAAAATGAGCTAGCTATTCAGGATCAACAAGAGTGGTAAAAAGGAAAAAGAAGTCCTGAATATGATTCGTTTCCCTAATCTAGTGCCAATAGCGAGAGAATTTTTGGTCAATCTGAAACATGGAAGATGGTGCATTGAAGTGTTCCAACTATTCCTTGTAATCCGCGCTCTGAAAAAAATGGTCACTAGAAAGAGAATTAATTAGCACAAGTGGTTCATAAATCGTCGTAGAATAAAGTCCTAATTCCCAACTAAAAAGTCTTGACTCAATAAAATGAAACAAAGAAAAACCGACTCAAACATAAGAAAAGAAAACATCCAAAATAAACGACATCAGTAGCAACTCCCCCCAGAGTTACTTCACACCGTCTCGGTGTGAGAATAAGAAAAGAGAGAGTGAAAAGAAAAAGATAAAAGCATTAAGAAAAGCACAGAACTGTACTTACCTCATGGTGGGCCTAAATCCAAATTTCGAATTATACCCTAGAGAGCAGGTGCTCTGTAAGTTGGAGCAGGCTTTAGTTGAAAGGAGAAGGTGCTCTCCTTGTTCTTCGCAGCAAAATTTGGGCAGAAACTCCTGTGTCGATCGATGGATAGGGATGTCGATCGACAGTGGGGTCTCTGGAAAATTTGGAATCACGGCTCCGGTCAGTGTCGATCGACATGGATCTCTGTCGATCGACGGAGGACTCCTTGGAAAAATTACACCCTTCTCGGGGAGCGGGTGCTCCTTTTTTTTTTTTTTTTTTTAAAAAAAAAAGAAAAAACTGAAAAAGCCAAAGCTAAAAACAAAAATTAGAAAAAGAAATTAAATGTAAAAGAGTTAGAAAACATACCGGTGGGTTGCCTCCCACCAAGCGCTTGGTTAAAGTCTATAGCTCGACTCGGTGCCATGTATCAACCAGGTTGGACTTGAAAACTTGTTCCAAAAGAAGCTCCACAACTAGACATCCTCATGTTCAGAACCTTACTCAGCATTCCATTCACAACACCAATACCCTTCTCTTTCAACTCTAATGGAAGAATAGCTCTAACTCTGGAGAAAGGTTTAGGAGTACCTTTACACTTTAACTTGTATTCAACCGAGTTTCCATCATATCCTTGAGGGATTAAATTCATTTTAGGAACACTCGTGATCCTTTTGCACTGCACTTTTCCCTGCACCTTTGCCTTCTCCCTAAGTTTCTTGGTGAGACGAGGAGGATTTCCATCTAAAACTTCACCGATCTCACTTTTATCACCAAGCTCTCGCACAATATCAACTGACATATCCTCTTTATCTACTGCCGAGATGCAAGAGGCATGTGTGGTGGTTTTTTTGGGAATGGCATTGTAGAAAACCTCTTTGTTGACGTTGGAAAAGGAGACTCGCTTATTAGGCATATCAATGATCGCACCCACTGTAGCCATGAATGGTCTCCCAAGAACCAAAGGCATATGATGACCTTCTCTCATCTCCACAACCTCAAAATCAATTCCGACTAGGCAATCCCCTATTTGGATAGGTAAATCGCGAATGATGCCAGACGATGTTGTTGTGGAGGCGTTTGCAAATCTAAGAGTCATATGACTAGGTTTTACCTCGGCAATTTTCAACTTTTCTGCAGTAGCTTTTGACATGAGATTCACACAAGACCCAGAATCACAAAGAGAATCTTTAAACTCAACTCCTGTAATGGAGCATGGAACAACAAACTTCCCAGGATCTTCAACCTTAGGCAATACCCTCAATAGTGGTGGTGTTCCCCTCGCTTGCGCAAAGATTTCCTTAATCTCTTCTTGAGTCTCTCTGCAATTCCAAAAGAAATCATGGATGGGATGATTTTCCAAAGCCTCTTCAAAGGAGATTTCTTTAGGAATCCTTCTCGCCATCTTCTTAAAACTATCTAGCTTCTCTCCACTGATGAAATCCCTCTGATCTCTAGCTGGAACTAGGTAAGGAGCCGTAGGAGTATAAAACCTCGCTGGAGGATTTTCTGCAGGTTTGATTGGAGCACGTCGTGGGAGCAGGCGCTCCTCAGCCTGCGCCGTAACCTTGTCCGAGGCTATGACATTTTCCACTGCAGGATCCAGTATCCTTCCACTTCTCATCGCAACTGCATCGACATATCCATCCTGAGGAATCACCTCTGCTTTCCCAAGAGGAATTCCTGATGCCTTAGCAGTTTGAGCAACCTTAATTTCAAGCTTTTTCACATGAGTGCAAACAGCTTCAAACTTACTATTGTACATGTTGTCCACCTTGACATTGATCTCATTAGCATATTTCTGCTGGCTGAGCAAAACTGATTGCATAAGGGACTTCAGCTCGTCGTGAGAGTTAGACGCTTGAGCTTGAAAGCTTTGATTCTGCACATAGTTTTCACCCACATAGCTCACCTCAACATACTTCTCATCTCTTTTGTTCTCACAAAGCAGGACACTTCTCCGATTTCTCTTCAACAACAGGTCCACCTTCGCTGTCAGCTCATCAATCTTCTGTGACTCAACACTGCTGACATGTATAGGCTCATCATACTCATGGCAGCGATTCCTAGAACTTGCAGCCAAGTTCTCTATGAGCTTATACGCACCTTCCTTGGTCCTGGTCAGAAAATTACCATCACTCGCAGCATTCAAAGTGTTCCTATAATCCCAATCAACACCATCATAGAAGATACTCAACAAGTTCTCGTCTGTAAACCCATGGTGTGGACACTCCCTCTTATACTCTTTGAATCTTTCCCATGCCTCACAAAAGGTCTCTCCTGAATGTTGCTGAAACGTGGAGATCTTGTTCCTTAGATTCGCGGTCATGGTTTTGGTGTAGAAGTGGTCCAAGAAAGTAGCTCTACATTGTGGCCAAGTCGTGATGGATCCAGCTGGTAGCGACTTGAGCCAACGGGAAGCTTTGTCTGCGAGGGAGAAAGGAAAAAGCTTGCACTTCAAGAAATCCGGGTTCATCCCATTAGAGTTTGTCGTGGAGCAAATCTCCTCGAAGTTCTCTATATGGTCCATCGGAATTTCTGCGGGAAGTCCATGGAACAAATGCTGCTTAACCAGTGATATCAGCTGAGGCTTAATCTCATAATCTTGCCTCTCATCAGCAGGTGGAACGATTGTCGCTCGGTTCCGGTAGAAAGCATGAGGATTGTCCATATCCCCAATGGCACGTTGCTGTTGTGGCTTTTGCTGCTGTTGCAGCTGCTGCATTTGTTGTTCCAGCCTCCGAATAGCAGCAGCTACATGACCATTGGCAGCTCGGTTGTCGGTTTCGTCGCCCATGTTGGCTAGATTCGACTTCTCTTTTGTTTTTGCTCGTTCTACCCTTCCTAACTCTTGATTGTCGAGTGCGGGAAGGTTTTGAGAACCTTGACTACACCTGAAACACACAAAAGAGAAGAAAAGAAGAATAAGTTAGTACTTAGTCTAAAAACGTATTTTAAAACTAGAGGTATCGAAGGGGTCCAAGTCGCAACGGCGCCAATTTGATAACAGGTTTTTAACCTATCTAAGATTTCAAACCTATTCTAATCAGATGTAGAATAGTCAGGTTCTTTTCTCGGACCGGCAATACACTCTAATTCCTTTAAATACCAATTTAGCTAAGCAATCAATATGGTTTAAGTTGTCACAATTTAAATAAGCAAAACAAATAAAATTCGATGTAAACAATAATGAGAAAAACGTTAAGCTAGGGTAAATATCTCAGGGAATAGATCATCAAGAACCAAGCAATTATTCAGGATATCAATTAAGTGTCAATCTAGAACTCAATCATAAATTCAAGAGAATCCACTGTCGTGGCATCCACTACTTCATCAATTAATCTAGCACCCTAAACTGTCATTTGAGACTAAAGAGAATCGATGAGCATAACGAATAGGATTGATTTGTTCACGAGTTACCTTAACTTCAACTGTCGTTGGCTAAGGGTCAACACGCCCATCTAAGTTCATTCAAGTAATTCACTACACTTTTGATGAGTGAATTCAACCTAAAATCAAAGGCTAGGTAATTAAGCTAGTCTAGGCAATAAGTTCAACTTAGATGAAGATATCAAAACATATATAAAACCTATCTATGCTTAGTTCAAGAATTCCTAATTCCCATCGAAAACCCTAACCTAACAAGGATGACTACTCGCACATGGTGAAATCAAACACAACAAAGCAATAAAGAGAATTCATGATGATATGGAAAGAGATTAGGGTTTAGAATTCTTCTCAATAGAGTTGTGGAATGAATCTCCAAATTGCAAATCCAAAAGTCGTGAACAGTAGTCGTGAACAGTACTCGTGAACAGTACTCGTGAACAGTGAACGTGAATAGTGAACGTGAATAGTAAACGTGAACAGTGAACGTGAATAGTAAACGTGAACAGTAATCGTGAACAGTGAACGTGTAAAAACTGTGTAAAAGAAGCGTGATGTAAGTCTCTGTGTAAAAGAAGTGTAAAAGGGGTGTGAAAGTGGCGTCAAAGAAGCGTATCTTTTTCCAAAGGAATACTTCCTCTTTTAAAGGAGAAAGAGGCGGCTAGGAAAATAAGGAAGTAAATCTTGGATAAATCTTCTAGGTAGATCTTCTATTTAGTGAATATCCTCTTTTGCAAATCTTCTGAGTAAATATTGAGTTTAGTGAATATTCCTTTTCTTCAAATCTTCTAGATATTCACTTAAACGGCGGCAATCTTCTAGGTAATCTTCTGGGGAGCAGTCAAATCCATTCTGGGAGCAGGTGCTCCCGTCTTCTGCTTCAAAAACCTCCAAAAGATCGTGTTTTCCTTCCTTTTCACCAAACCTCCTAGCAAACTCCAATTCTTCATTCCAGCCACCTTTGGACCTAAAAAGACTCAATACAAAATAGAAAGACTCGATAAAACCCTACAAAATAATGGTTAGAATACGCCAAAAATGGAGTATATCAAAAACAAAGAACATAGTCAAGAACCTGATTGATCTTGAGCTCGAAGTAATTCAAAAATGGCAAAAGGTATGATCAAGAGAGAGAAAAACCCATTAAGGAACTTCATTATTGGGGGCTATTTTCTTTGATTCAAAGGAGAGTTATTCATTGGTCATTGTTCTTGATGGCTAAAGATTGACATAATATAAGAATTGGTCAATTAAGATGGCTAAGTCTTTAACATTAGATTAGTCAGGTGATTGTAACAGGACTCTTACTTTGCCTACGAACTTCTCTTTTGTCTTGTGGAAATGTTCAAATTAGCATTGGTGGTAGAAATATAAACCAAAAATTAAAACTTGGGAAATCAAATTAAAAGAAAATAAAGATATATAAATAAACAAAGTGAAAGATAGTTGCAAAGTCTTGCACTAGCAAAATATAATACTCAACTTGTCTCCCAAAATTTATAAAGTTTCTTATAACTTAAAAAGAGCAAAACTACTGACCAATCATATTTTTCTTCTTCTTAAACTTAAGTTGGGGGAAAAACTCTCAATTTGCGTAATTTGATGCATATTATAATATATGGAATATATTCCCTATGTACAGAAAATTACACTCTATACCATTAATTCAAAATGGTATATTGAGAAATACCACTTCACTAAACTTCTTTCAAAAAACTACCATATTTTTGTCTTCTTCCTCTCTCTCTCACTTAGTCAAAATGACAATATTGCCCTTCTTCTTCCTCTCTTTCCGTCTGCACCGGAGACAATCCGACGTCGGAGACAACGGCGATGAACAGATCTGTGCATCGGAGACGAAGACGTTTGTACAAGAGACAATCCGACGTCGGAGAGACGACGTCGGAGACAAAAAAGTCTGCACCGGAGACAATCCGACGTCGGAGACAACGGCGGTGAACAGATATGTGCATCAGAGACGAAGATGTTTGTACCGGAGACAATCCGACGTCGGAGACAAAAAAATCTGCACCGGAGATAATCCGACGTCGGAGACAACGGCGGTGAACAGATATGAGCATCAGAGACGACGTCGGAGACGAAGACGTCTGTACCGGAGACAATCCGACGTCGAAGAAAAAAAAGTCTGCACCGGAGACAATCCGACGTCGGAGACAAAAACGTTTGTACCAGAGACAATCCGACGTCGGAGACAACGGCGGTGAACAGATATGTGCATCAGAGATGACGTCGGAGACGAAAACGTTTGTACCGGAGACAATCCGACGTCGGAGAGACAACGTCGGAGACAAAAAAGTCTGTGCCGGAGACAATCCGACGTCGGAGCCAAAGACGTCTGTACCGGAGACAATATTGTCTACGAAATCAGCTCACTTATGGCAATGTTAAATTTGTCTTTTTGCATTAGCCCAATAGTGGAAAGTGGTAGAGAAATGAAAGATGTTTTGTCAAGTGGTAGACATGGGAAGTCCATTACGAAATAATGGTAGATAGGAATAGTATCCCATATATGTATTAGAAATTATTTTTTAATTTTTTAAAAAAAAATGATAATAAAATATTAAAATGAGCGAGTCAACTTACGTAATTTTAACTTGTGACCTCCTTGTTGCCTATATTTCCTGAAATTTACAAAGAGTTTACTTCAATTATATATTTGTTAGGTGTATCATAATCATGTATGTAATTTCGTCATTGGTTTTGAATTTTCCATTTTTGTGAGAATTTTTGTAGTGATCCTACTTAATCGTAGAATAAATTAAGCAAACAAATGACTAATTTTAAATGTAGTTATAATCTAACAAGATCTAAGGCATGCATTCAGCCGGGGGAAAACAAAATATAAATGGAGCTTCAATATCTTTGACTTCTTAATTACTAAAGCCCATAACTACACAGATTTGGTATTCCATTATGAAATTTCTGTATTTTAATTGCGTAATTATGGTTTAATTTTACGAAATTTAAATTATTTCTAGTAGTGGTAAAGAGTATTGGAGTAAATTTTATTGGATCACAATTACAGTTTGTTGTGAAGTAGTGGGTAAGTCTTAAATAACGGAGAAAGTGGTGCTCCTATAATTATTGGGAAATCAGGAAATCAAGTAAACATGGGTGATTGGCATTTAACTGTGAAGACTTTAAAAATATACCCAATTAGACTTTATTAATTTAAAAGTCTTTAAAGTCCTATAACTGCTCCTAAAAATTCTCACAGCCATTTTGTTCATTTTTTCCTCTTTGTTTCACCATTCTTTTTAAAGTCAATTTTTTTAAAGCAACAGTTCCTAAAAATTCTCTACAACCATTTTAAATTGTTTTAAAAGTAACAGACTAATACTAAAGTCTTTAACAATCACCAAATAACTAATTAAAAAAAAAATTATCAATAAAATCAAGTGAATTAATTTTTTTTCTAATATATGAAAGTCCCAGCAAAAAAAAAATCAATATTCAAAACAAATGGAGTATAAAAAAATAATCGTAAAGACTTAAGTATGAATATTCTGTGTCCTAAGGGCTTTAAATTGAGCAGCAATTTGGTCATAATCAGGAAGCTTAGGATGAACATGTTTAGGTATTAATCTTCTTCTTACTTCTTCTTCATTCTTCACTCTAAACACATTGTATACTATATGGTAACAATTCGACGCTGATTTTCTCCTTCGACGAATCCTTTTTCGACTCTTATAGTACCTCAAACTTTCCATATCCTTAAACCCTCTCGATGATAATGATGTTGATGATGATCTCTCTTCTTCACTACTTTCTCTGAATCTAAAAACTCTTTGATCTTTCCCCACTTGAGTCTCCTCAATGTAATCATCCTCCATTGATATATCTTCTTCCTTGCTCTTCTCTTCTTCGACATCGGTGAGACTAAACTTATACACTTCTGGTGAATTATTCAAATCAGAATCCATTACTTTCTTCTCTTCGTCTTCATTTACCTATATCACACACACACACACACACAAGTCCAAGAATTCAAAAAAAATGAAAAAAATCCACTAATCTTGGTTCTTGATCATGATATATATACAACAAGGAAAATAAGTAAAACAAATACCTGTTTTACGGTTTCAGATGAATTATTCAAATCTGCATCCATTGCTTTCTTCTCTTCCTCTTCAGTTACCTATACACATACACAAGTCCAAAAAAATTTAAAAAAGATTATAAAGAAAAAACTACTAATTATGAAATTTATACACAACAAATAAAACGAGTAAACAAACCACCTGTTTTTCGATTTCTGGTGTATATTCCAACCTTAACATTTCTAAACGAAGACCGGACTCTTTTGCTATTTCTTCCAACAATTTGGACTTCAAATCCTCAGATACTGTAGTTGTCGATAGTTTCTCTTTAATCTGCGTTTTTCAGCGTAAGTTAAAAGTGCAAACAAAAATCAAGAATAATCAAAATAAAAATGTGTGAAAATGTTTGATACCTGTAAGTTAACAAGATTTCCATGGAGAAGCTCAAGATTTGTTGTAATGTAATTTCGACCGTAACGTTGACTAAACAGCTCTCTAATACTAATTAGCTCAGGTAATTCACCACATCTCGAAGAAGCAAAGACAAGACTCGAAACCGCTTCCTGAATGTCTTCACTAACCAATTGTCTGCACGTAAATCGAATCAGTGTTTTTTTAAAATCAAGAACACGTTGGAAAACAGAGAATTAACACATAAAATAAATGAATAACCTGTGTTTTCTAATGGAGGAGATATGGAGGATGATGAAATCAGAGAATTTTAGTAATAAATCGCAGATAGAAATCGAGTTTTCAACAAAGAAGAGCTGTTTGGTTCGTAGTAGAGCTCGTGGTAGGTCATTGATTCGAATGAATAGAGCAATGTCGTGACGTAAATGTCTTGAAATTCCGTATTTCTTGTTCTTGAGTAGCTTAAGACGAGATTGGAGCTGCTTTAATAGTTTCTTACATATTGAAGCTTTGCTCCATCGACCAAACAAGAAACAAAACATGATTAAACAAGAAGACTCAGTTTTTGAGAGAGAGAGAGAAAGAAATAGAGAGTGGGTTATCAGTAATGGCTAGTGACGGTTATTATTTGCCTCTCTTCTTTTAACTGCCTCATATGAGAAGAGACCCCACTCGTTTACATATTTAGGTTTTAAAACGAGTAATTTGGGCCGAGAAAGAGTTGTATCACATAAGTTGCTTTTTTTTTAGTTCTACAATAAAAAAATGTATCAAATGTATAGTTTATTTTGTTAACATAACTGAGAAGAAAAGAGAAAAGTATATCAAATTCCTGATTATTATTTTTGTTTAAAAAATTATCTATCTTTTCAAAAATAGTATTATAAATTCTGGCTCGATTAAAGCTCCGATTGGTAGGTATCAAAATTGAGTTGCAGTAAGTGTTATAAATCGATGTATATTTGCAGTAAAATAATGTGGTAGAAACTGCAGATTTACGAGGTGAGTTTGCTGTGAAAATATCAGTTAACAATTTAATCGATACAATTGACTAGTAATTATTTTTATGTATAAGTTGCAGTATGTGTTATTACAAATATTTTTTTTACAACTAGTAATAATTACATTTTATTATAAATTAAATAAATTAAATAAAATAAAAGTAACTTAAATATTTTAAATTTAATAAATAAATTATTTTTTCATAAAATAAAAATAAGAAAACTAATTGGTTCATTCCATATTATATTTGCAATCTCATCTCTAATGTTATTCATATTTTGTTTGAAACATTCAAATATAATTTATAAATTTATAAATTTACAACAAAATCTTTGCCTTATAAATCACTCATATTTTGACTAATGTATATTTATTATTTAATTTGTAATTTACATAAAAGTGTCGTTGGATATTTGATAAAGTGTGTAGTAATAAAAGTGTGTAATAATAAGATAAAGAAAATAAATTCAGAAAATTATATAAGTTTTTAATAATAACGTAACTTTTAAAAATTGAGAAAAAAGAATAAAATATAGTAACTTTTAAAAAGTGTGTAGTAATAAAAGTGTAATAATAAGATAAAGAAAATAAATTCAGAAAATTACATAAGTTTTTAATAATAACGTAACTTTTAAAAATTTAGAAAAAAGAATAAAATATAGTAACTCATCTCTAATACATGAGAGTTTCCATGATGTAGAATTAATGTTTGAGTTACCAATTTTACAAAGAAGATAACTCAAATTTGTACATTAACCATAACACATCATAAATCAAATTCAAACTCAAAAAAATTATTTTACTTCATGATTGGTATCATTTTTTACTTAACTATGAGTTACAACCATAACTCAATCTTAACTCATGGTAACCCATGTTACCAATCAAAGCATAATTTAAACGTTGTCGAAGTGAAAATGAACGCCGGAATTTACAAAAACGTGTGGTTAAGGTAGGGGTGGGCATTCGGATTCGGATTGGGTATTTTGGATTTCGAGTATTTCGGTTTAGAGTTATAATACCCATTCGGGTATTAGAAAACTTCGGGTCGGGTTCGGTTCGGTTCGGTTTCGGTTAGGTTCAGGTCGGGTTTGGATTATCCATAATACTAAAAAAATTTCAAAAATATTTAAAAACTACTCTAAAAATTTATAATTACCTCGCTTTCTTTTTCATTTACTTCAATTTAATTCTTTATTATTCGAATTATCCAAAAATACTTTAAACAAATTAACAAAAAAAAATTGTAATATTACAAATAATAACATAAATTGGTTATTTTTACCGAAATGTATATACAATATCCGAATTGATAAAAAAAACAAAGTAAAAAATTAGAAAAATTACATAAACTATATGAACACACCCGACCTTAACTTTAAATATATTTAGGTTTGTTTATGTTTTGTATATTTCGGGTACCCGTTCGGTTATCGGCTCGGTTTGGTTCGATTTCGGATTTTCAGTTTTAAGTATGAAAGATCCGTTTGGATATTTTAAAAAATCGGTTCGAATTCAGTTCGGTTTTTCGGTTCCGGATATTTTGCCCACCCCTAGGTTAAGGTAATGATTATTAGCTTTCAATAAATAAATTGATCTCAAAATATACTTGCTGACAAAAAAGGAAAAAAAAAATTAACATTCATTTTAAAAAAATCGAAAATTAGAAAATATTAAATATAAATTTATCATTGTTTTGAAATTCAGCTATATCAGCAACTAACAATATACAAAAAAAATGTTGGACAAAATTGAATTCTTTGACCACTAAGAAGACAATAAGTAATAACAAGGACAAAAAAAAAAGCATCTTGGTCTATATTACCTTGCTTCTTCCATAACACAAAAGTATCCCAATCACAAACACAAAATGTTGTATATTGATTTCTTGTAACCCAAGCAAGTAACAACACGTACTAAAAGAATTACTTAAACAGTTAGGTTCGTAGCATATGAAACATCTCAATTCACCTTGATCCAGGTGAGAAAGCAGAAGTAGGAGATAAGCTAAACTCAACAGAATCTTTAGAATACATCACTTGACTCCCCTGTTTCCTAGCAATTTCAGAGTCCAAACACTCTTTAAGTTCCATCACAACGTATGGCATTGTCGGTCTACGATTCGAGTGAGAGTTTACACAAACCATAGCAAACTCCAAAGCCTTCCATACACCGTAAGTATCAAAATCTCCCATCAATTTGGGGTCGATAATATTCCTAATATCCCCTTCCATAAGCATGAACTTAACCCATTCTGTAATGTGAGATTTCTCGCGGCTTGTATGAATCACAGATCGGTTTGTGATGATCTCTAATAGTACTACCCCGAAGCTATACACATCACTCTTCTCGCTTAGCAAGTTTGTTCTATAGTACCTAAAAAGGAGTAACAAAGAAAAGTTACACTTCATATATTCTATTATGAATAAGATTACTGTATCATTTACTCACTCGGGGTCTAAGTAACCAGGTGTTCCCGCAACGAGTGTTGACACATAAGATTCGCCATCGACTGGGGAAGATCTAGAGAGTCCGAAATCAGCTAGTTTCGCGTGAAACAACTCATTCAATACTTCCATTGTGTAGATACTCCAATCCTGTTACAAAATATTGGTTATATTTTTATGTCAACTTTGCATTTTTCCGACATCAAAATCAGAATATATGCAAGTTTATTTCTTGTTTCATCACCTTGTGCTGCCTCCACAGCAATTTGCATTCTATTTTCCCAAGTTAGAACATGTCCCTGGCGGTTTCCTGTAACGGTTTTCGATTATTTTTACTGACGAATTCCACAATAATAATATATCAAATGTAATTTTTCTTTATTACAAAACCCCTTACTCAAAGTGTTTACCTGACAAATTCTCCTTCAAGTCTCCATTTGCCATGTATTCGTAAATCAAAGCTAAGTTATCTCCATCATCACAATAACCCACAAGAAATGTCTATGGTAGACTCTTAAAAGAAGTTCAACCTAAGAAACATTAGAAATTTTAATTTCCAGTTTTTAAAAACTGAAGACTAATGTATCCAATTTTTATTTAAAAGTTACCTCTGCTTTGAAATGTTTATAATCTTGATGAGCTGATGAATGAAAAAGCATTTTCACAGCTACTTGAGTACCTTCCAAGTCTCCATAATACACTCTTCCATAGCCTCCTTTACCAAGAACTTTCTCGAAGTTATTCGTCATCTTTAGTATCTCGGAATACGTGAATATCCTATCCTTTGTTCCTCCGATTGATCGATTGGATGATCTATTGCCACTATTTAACCCTACTTGGACCTGATGCAATGAGAAAAACAAAATGAAATCAATCAAATATATAAAAAAAATCTGTTATGATTTTGATTAGTGTTAGAATCTGATCGGATGATTATACCTTCACTACTTCTCTGTATTTTCCTTACAACAATGAAACATATCGTAAATAGAGCTAATGAAGCAATCACACAAGCCACTGACTCTGCGATAGCAATCAAAGGAAACTTTCTACCCGGTCTCTGGATTTCATCTATGCTACAATCATTAAAGCGATGCAAAATGAACCAAAACACAAAAAAGGATTTAAGAAGAGAGAACACTGTCCATGACTCAGAAGAAGAAAAAAGTTGTAAAAACATTTTACATAAGTGTTATAGATTTGTTCTCTATTCGTTGTTGAAGAGAATCTGGAATTGTGAGATTGAGCTTCGGGTTTCCACTTAAGTTTCTGCAAATTAAAAAAGATTGAATCTTGAATCTTTCAAGAAAAGAACCAAAAAAAAAAAAAAAACAGAGCGAACAAGAGTTCAATAGCATAAACTCACATAAGTGTCAACATCTTCATATCAGCAAGAAAATCTGGAATGTCTCCTGATAAATCATTCTTTGACAAATCTCTGTCCATTATAAAAAAAAAATTAAGAACAAAAATGTTTTCGAAGTGTTCTTATATCAAATAATTACGTTAGTTTGTAGTATTTAATATTTAGATGCGTACAATTCTCGCAACTGTATTAGATTAGCTATATCGGGTGATATGGTACCGGTCAGTCCACTCGTTGTCAAGTTCCTGATATTTTTTAGTGTTAGAATTTTTACGAAACCCGGATTTTTTTTAAAAAGGGGTAAAGTATATAAATGTAATTAAAAAAAACATACAAGGATATAATCAGCGGTTGATCATAGTCAAGATAAAGGCAATTTAGACCTTCCCATCGATAAATATGAGGAGAACATGGATCTCCTTGCCAACTTATCTTTTTATTCAATCCATATGTTTTCTTGATGTTCATCATAGCATAAACTGTTACTCAAGAATAACAAAAAAAAAGTATGAGGTTTATTCGATAAAATATTTCTAATTAATTTTAAAATTGAAACAAAAAATTTCTGTGTTATTCGATTTCACTAGTAAATTCTTTTCTATTGTGGTTTTTTCCACTTCATAGCTAAACTTTGTTGTTCTTCACTCTTCAGTTCATGCTTTAGATATTTAAGATGTGGATTTTAACAAATAAATGAAAAAATAATACAAAGATTTTAGATGTAGGTTCATTATCCGAAAGACCGAAACTAAATATGGATTTTGAATGTATTTAAAAATAAAATAAATTCTGAAAATATTTCGCATAAATCAATAACAAAATTTGGTCAGAAATGAAAGTTTACCTTGATCTTGGTATGTCTCGAGCAATACATTTTCCACAACTATATAAACCTCAAGAGCATTGATAAGGGGAGGAAGAGTAGAGTTTTTGGTCATTGTAAATGTGAAATTGAATATCCCATCTGAAGAACTCAAAGCTTCTGTACTAAATCTTGTTGTGATGTTGAGTTTGTGAGGTCTAAAGAAATTTTCCCAAACCTGATCACCATTGTAAGTAATGTTGAATTCTCTGATCTCATTAGAGCCAAGATTCTGGATTTCAGCAAAATGCATGTATATATATGATTGCGCATTAATGTCTTGGAGATCCCACCATAAGTTAAGAGGATGAGTAGCATTTTCCGGGATAATTGCGTAATTCGCCACATTTTGAGGCACATTGTAGGAATTACTACTTGTATCGACTAGAAGATCGGTGCTTAACGACAACGTTTTATTCTCACTAAATGGAACCCATACTCGATCATGGATATCTTCATCATACCTAGATAGACAAAGAGACATAGAGGCTTCATTTTTTTTAATGAAAAAGTAAAAAACAACAAATTGTATAACTACATTTTCAAAACGTGAAAAAATGTTACAATACTCACCTATATTTTCTTTCAAATGAACCCACAATTTTAATTAAGCAATTTCTTTTTGTTAGTACTAGGCACGAAACCCCCGCGAAATCGCGGGGGAACTCGACTTAAATAAAATTACCTAGATTAAACTATAATTTGGCATTTGGAAGTTGAATGTACGATGGTTTTATCTGAACATGAATTTCAAAATCATTAATGATATTTCTAATAAGAAGGGATAATTATTGTGTTGAACAATAAATTTCAAAATCGTTAGTGATGTTTCTTATAAGAAGGGATAATTGTTGTGTTAGAATGTTTGATCGATTGATATGAATATACAAAATAATCTTTTTGTATTTTAGTTGTTGACTAACTTGAAATTATGGGGTTAGACGCTTAGAAAATACAATCTTGTATAGTCAGTTGTGTAATTTTGCACATCATTGGCAACATAATACACATATAAACAATATTTTAATTCAAAATTTCAAACACAAAAAGTGATTATTATATATCAAATCGTAAACTAATATTTAAATGTTATACATATATATATATATATATATATATATTTAAGTGTTACAATTTGAAGAGTTGCAACTTTTCAATTATTAAAGTTATTTTGATGAAAAGTTACTTTTCAAAAGACTTGTAACTATTTGAAAAATTAATTAAATCATTAAAATAGATTTTTTTATTATTAAATTATATAGTTAACTAACATATAAATGTGATATACACGTTAAATGTAATAACATAATTGGAAAATTATAATATATATATACTGATTAAATAATATATAGAATGTAATTGTTAAGTTACAATTTGAAGAGTTGTAACTTTTCAGTTTAGTAAGTAGTTAATTTATGAAGAGTTACCTCTCAAAAAGACTTGTAACTTTTTAATTAGTTGAATCATATTTGATATATTAATTCAAACACTAAAATGATTATTATATATCAAATCATAGTTAACTACAATTTAATGTTATATATATGTTTAAATGTTACAATTTGAAAAGTTGCAACTTTTGGATTATTAAGTAGTTATTTTGGTGAAGAGTTTCCATTTAAAAGACTTGTACCTTTTAAATTAGTAGACCTAAAGCTATTTGAAAATTTAATTAATTCATTAAAATAGACCTTTATTTTATTAAATTATAGTTAACTAACATTTAAATTTTGTATACACATATAAATATAATGACATAATTATCATGTTAAATGGTTAATTCTATTCTCACATCTTGACGAGACCTTCATAATGAAAAGAAAAACTTTTGAAAACAACTACTAATCGAATATTTTTAGGAAAAGTCGTCAACCCAAAATGAAAATACACAATAACAACTATATATAAACCGAAAGAACAAAAAAAACTTTAGCCATAAAATGTGCATTGTCTAAAGAATTCAAAATTGTACAATTCAAAAATTTTAAGCCAAATCTTAACATTTGTATGGTCACAAGAATCCCGAAATTCACATAAATCAAGAATTTTATGAACTTATATTTTTTTAGTTTGTTTTAAAAAATCGTATGACATTTTCTATCATTACCATACTTTTTTCAAATTGATAACCATAAAGGAACTAAACATTGAATTAAAGAAATATATAAAATCATTTTAAAAAAGTTACTCAAAAGATACAACCTGAAAAACATAACTCAACCAAAAATAACCATAAAAATGGTTATTTTTGAAAAGACACGATCTTACAAATTTGAAATGACACAATTCTTCATAACAACTATAATGCAGTTTTTTGGAAATAATGCGACTACGAAATATTTTCAAAAATACACCATCCTACAAATTCCTAAGGACACAAATTTTTTTAAAAAAATTATAAAACCGTTTTTTTTTTGGAAAAGAAGTGATTCTACAAACAAAATTTTGAAAACAATCTTATATATTTCTAAATGACAAAACTTTTCATAATAACCATAAAGCGGTTGTTCCCCGAAAAAACGCCACTCTACAAAATCTTTTTGAAAATACATGATCTTCTTTGACGTTTTGTATAATTATCATGCTTGAAGTAAATTTTAAATTGATCTACAAATAAATTAAAAAATTAATAAAAGAAGAATATTGAAGATTTTTTTTCCGAAAAGCCACGACTCAAAATATACCACATGAAAGGACACAACTCTACAAAATAACCATAAAACAGTTATTTTCGAAGAGGTGCGTTTTTACAAAATTGAAAGGATACAACCCTTCAAAATAATCATAATGCGATTTTTTGGAAAACAAATACTACTTTAGAAAATAATTCGAGCATACACGACATTACTAATTTCAAAGGATAAACTTTTCAAACTAATCATAAAGTAGTTTTATTTTTGGAAAAAATATGACACTAAAAAATAATTTCAAAAATACACGATCATACATTGTCTACATTGAAATTTTGGATAATTTATCAATAAAATCTACACTGTTTAACGAATTCCAAAATTATTGAAAAAAATTAAGAATTATATGAACTTCTACAATAGTAAAAAGATCAAAAATTTTAAATAATAAAAAATGGTGTTTTTGATGATTATTGTTTTTAAAGTGAGTTATAAAATTTGAAGCCAAGATTAAGAATACATAGAACAATTAGTAAGACACATATATATAAGACGGAATGGTTTTGTCATGAAAGATTGCAACCATTCAAAAAATTAATTAAAACGGTTAATTACAAAAGACACATTTTTGAAAAACATTATAAAACCATATCTTATTATATAAAGGAGAATTCGCATAATTGTAACTCACGAGATCGCGACACGTGTAAAATATCGTTTAGATGATGACACATGCCAATTAATTAAATATGTAAGTTTTTCAATATCAAAATTGTTAAATACCAGAAGACCCAAAAAATTATAAATACGTTTATGTGAAAGGACACAACTCTTTGATTATTTTTTTGAGAATTGTTATTATCATTTACAGAATCATTTAATTTTTGTATTATTATTATGTTTTAAAGAAATTTTTAAATTGATAGCCATAAATAATAGAAAGAAATATATTGAAGAATTTTTTTTGAAAAGTCATGACTAAAGAAATACCACCATAAAAGAAACAACTCTACAAAATAAACCATAAAGCGGTTATTTTCGAGGAGTTGCGACCTTACATATTTGAAAGGAACCAACCCTTTTAAATAACCATAATGCGGTTTTTTAGAAAAATACGAATCTATATAATTTTTGGAAATAACTATTAAATGATTTTTTTTTAACGAAAAGTCACAATCCTATGAATAATCAAAAAACATATTTGCACCTCTTGACGAGATAATTGTAATCAAAAGATGTATCTTTTCAAAAGAATGACTAAACGGTTATATTTACAAAAAGTTGCAACCCAAATGAAAAGACACAACCCTTTAAAACAACCACTAATTATATGCGAAAAGATACAACCCTACGAAATAACCATAAAACGGTTATTTTCGAAAAGATGCGACTTTATGAAAAGACACAACCCTTCAAAATAACCATAAAATTGTTATTTCCGAAAAGGTGCGACCCTACGAAATAGAAAAGGCACACCCTTCATGAACATTCGCAACCCAAATAAAAAAAACACCAATGTACGATAAGTCGCAACCCAAATGAAAAGACACAAACCGTAAAACTAACCACTATAAATAAAACAAAAAAACCAACCAAAAAAATATTCATTTCTATATAATTTTTGGAAATAACTATTAAATGATTTTTTTTTTTTAACGAAAAGTCACAATCCTATGAATAATCAAAAAACATATTTGCACCTCTTGACGAGATAATTGTAATCAAAAGATGTATATTTTCAAAAGAATGACTAAACGGTTATATTTACAAAAAGTTGCAACCCAAATGAAAAGACACAACCCTTTAAAACAACCACTAATTATATGCGAAAAGATACAACCCTACGAAATAACCATAAAACGGTTATTTTCGAAAAGATGCGACTTTATGAAAAGACACAACCCTTCAAAATAACCATAAAATTGTTATTTCCGAAAAGGTGCGACCCTACGAAATAGAAAAGGCACATCCCTTCATGAACATTCGCAACCCAAATAAAAAAACACCAACGTACGATAAGTCGCAACCCAAATGAAAAGACACAAACCGTAAAACCAACCACTATAAATAAAACAAAAAAACCAACCAAAAAAATATTCATTTGTTTGGGTTTGCTATTATATATAAGATTAAACGTGCAATGGAATTGTTTTCTATTTCAATACATTTACATTATATTATAAATTACATTATAAAAAAATGAAGCCTCATTATCTTTACCTGAGAAACGATGGAGTCTGTGGAAAGTAAACTCTAGCGAACGACTTCAAAGATCCACTTTGAGTTACGTAAGTATTATTGTTCAACGGACGAAGTTCCAGCGCCGATATAAACGGTGTAGTTTTGCCTGTTTTGACAAGACAAACTTGAAGACTATCTTGAGTTAAAACATGAATCATCTCGTAGATCGTACCATTTGCTACTCCTTCCAATATAACTGAAGTCCATTTATTAGGGCCAATGTAAAGATCAAACTTAGGGATTTGATTCAAACCGTCGTAATTTCCATACACAAATGTTCCTCTAATCAAATATTTGCTATTTGATTTGAGATTAAAGTTGTAACAATTTCTTTGACCTTCAGGGAAACTTCTTAAGGTCCAAATTTGTTGTTGAAACAGTGTTTTGTATGACTCATTGATCCTCCCAACTAATCCACTGTCGATATAATCAGTGTCTGGTATGTATGTTATATTTGTTGTCTTCTCTGTATAGCTTGTGTTCTTAGGGATTAATCCGCAATATAAACTGATGAATCCTGTTCATAAAAATTTATAATTAAAGAGATAGAAATTTAAAAGGGTATGTTAAAATTAATAGCATCAAGCTATAACGAAAATGAAGTAAGAACCTGATTGATCTTGAGCTCGGACTAATTGAAAAATAGCAAAAGTTATGATCGAGATAAGCAGAAACAAATTAACAGATTCCATTAAGTTTTTTTTGCAAATCTTCAACATTTAGATTAATCAGGATAACAAAGGGAGATATGGTTACAAAAAGCATTAAAACGAGAAAGGATCAAAAAAACTATTAGGGAACCAATCCTAAATTTACTTTATTTAGAATAAAATTCAAAAAACTATATAGGAAAAAAATCCCAATTTCCATTAATTTTTGTTTTACTTTATAGCAGATTTTATACAAATCTTGACTTCTTTTTAATTTGATTTCCATTAATTGAACCAATCTTAATCTTGATTTTTGACTGTTATTTTGAATAGTTAAAACTGAATAAAACATGGGAGAGTTTAAAAACTGAATTGATTCAGTATTGGATAATTGAGGAGAATTTTCATGATATGCCACTCTTAGCATGTCATTTTACAGCTATGCCATCGTTTGAAAATTTTTGTGAGAATGTCATCTTTTTTTTAACTTAACTTTTTTATTTTTTGGGTTTGAGTTAACTATTTTATGCTTAGAATATAGTTTTTGGGTAGAGTTTAGGGTTTGGGCTTTGAGAGAAAAAAAAATATTAACGATTTTTTCCTTTTTATATAAAAAGTGGCATGTGTGCAATAAATTTTCAATGATAACATATTTAAAAAAAATATTTTCAAATGTGACATGTTTGCAATTCCCTCTTAAAAGAACGAGGAATCTAATGAATAGAAAAACATTGGCTTATAGTGTTCTCTATATAATTTGGATCAAGTTTTCAAATTATCTATACAAATATATTATTATTCTCTTAACATTTTCATGCTTTTCAACATGGATATTAACTAGGAATCAGATACCTAATAATTATATATTTATACATTCTATTCCATCGGAGAAAGAGAAATTGTTCTCATAGCACTAAAAATAGTGTTGTAAAAAATTTCTTTTCCACAGCCACAATCTTTTTAAAAAGTATGTGAGTTTAAAAAAAAAAAAAAAATCATAGCTTGATTGGTTTTATTTTAATGCTTCCACTAACCATCCCCTATTTTATTGCTAGTCCTCTTGAACAAAGTTGCAAGTTTCTTCTTGGCCTATATTCATATCATCCTACCATGGTTTCAAACTACTACAAACGTCTTTTTTCAACAACTTAAGCATTTTTTTTATCAAAAAGAAACAATGGCAACCAAGCGATCAAGCTCAATCATCATCCTTTCCGTTCTTGCACTTGCTTTTGTCTTCTCTCCGACCCTTCCATGTCAAGCAGCTAGAGTGCATGGTAAGCTAATATGTTTTGAAATAACAATCCGCCGCGATTTTCCTTAGGTGAAGTATATTATTTATAATTGTGGCGATTGAAGGACGTATGTTGCTGAGAGAATGAGGACCAGCTCGCGTTTGCCCGGCTTGTGTATGTTGTGGACCGGCTCCAAAAGGTGGCTGCTGCCCTTGCCGATGCACCAAGAAGCCCAGGCTACAACTTTGATTTAACGGCTTGTAATGGGTTTAATATATATCTGTGTGTATGAATAAGCAAATCGATTTAGACTCACTTAGAGAACTGTCTCTTTTGATTATGGAGATGAATGGTATACCGTTTTCACGGAAATACGATTCCATTGTTTTCTACCATTCAGAATTTTCATCGTTTTTTTTTTTTTTAAATAAATGTTAAATTAAATTCAAACAAAAAAAAATCGTTTTTACAATGAAATGTGACTTTTTTCGAAGAGATAGAGTTTTAATCTAAACAGAATGTTCCACGATCCGTTGCGCGCTTTCAAGTAATTCTTGTGGCAAACCATTCGGTTAAGCCCTCATCTAATGTGTAATTTCCCAACTTTCGAATCAAAGATAATTAATTGCGGATTGTTTTATCAATTATCTTTATGAGTCTAAACTGTGTCTCCGGTTGTTACGTTCTCGCCATATATGATATAGAGTAGTTTGAAAAGTATACCGAAAGAGGAACGTCTTTATTTTGCCGAGACTTTGTTTCCATCATTTATTACGTTTTTGAAAAAATGGTTATGCTCCTATTATATACTACGAACGTGTTATTATCCTACTAAAACTTAATTAACCTAATAAAACTAGTTTTCCAGCATTTAATGATTATCATGAGGAAATTTTACTCAGTTTAATTTTTCTGCTATTCGATAATTAGACTAGTTTACTATTCACATGGCATGCCTTTTATTATTATTATTATTATTATTATTATTATTATTATTATTATTATTATTATTATTATTGTATCCTCTGATTTGAAAACAGAACTGTTTAGCCTTAGCTTATGGAATTGTGAATCGGTCTAGTGGTTTAGTAGGAATAGGCATGTCAAACGGGCCAACCCGGCCCAAAACCGTAAAACCCGCATATATATAAGTCCAGCCCGGCCCGGCCCGAAAAATATATGGGTTTACTTTTTAAAGTCCGGCCCGGCCCGACTCGGGTTTCGGGATTTTATGGGTTTTTTCGAGCTTTTATTTTGAAACAAAAAAAATAAAAATAATTATTATTTATCGATAAAACCGAGCTTCGTTTCGTCAAACAACCCATAAGAATTATATTCTGACTTTTATCAAGAGAATTAAACACCTACTAATAATTTCCCTTACTAAAAATCCAATTTAATTAAAGACAAAAATTACACCAAACGAATGTAAATATCAACTGAATCCAATTAACTCTAAATAAATAGTACTACTAAACAAAACATAAATCAAAATACTAAAATTCTAGATAATGGAGTTAAAAATCGGAATTTCGGATTTGTTTTTTAAAACATACAGTAAAATAGAACTAAAAAGTTAAAAGTTTTGGTTTATGAATAATATATATAAAATATTTTAATGAAGATATCTTTAGAAAGTGTCTTTAAACAAAATTTGTTGTTAAAATTTTAAACAACATGATATTTTTCGGGTTTTCCGGGCCGGCCCGAGTCCGTCTGGGCTAAGCCCGAAAATTCAAAAGTCCGAATGGGTTAAGCCCGAAAGGCCCGTTTTTTTTTTGCTTATATATTTAAGCCCGAACCCGCTAATTTTCAGGGCTGGGCCAGGCCGGGCTTCGGGTTTTGGTCTTAATTGATATGTCTAAGTAGGAACTAGGAACCTGTTGACTTTTCATCAAATACACAAGAGACTTTGAATCTCAAATTGGACCCTTTGTCTTCTAATATCACAACCCCATAACTAAGGCAGAGCATCAATGGCCTTTCACAGCAGAAAATCTAAATCCACCTTTGTGAAGCTCGTCATCATCTTCTCGCTGCTACTTCTACTTCCCTTATCACAAAGCAACGCCGCTCGTATCCCTTCGATTCCTAGAGGTACTAAAGTTATCAATCTTCTTAATACTCAATCGTAATTCCAATTGGATTGGTTTTACTAACTAATCATCTACAAATTTCTTTGTATGTATTTATAGGTCCTATTGGCCCGAGGCGACCGATTTGCCCGGCTTGTGTGTGTTGCGAGCCAGCCCCGCTAGGAAGTTGCTGCAAATGTTGTGCATCTCCTATTGTCAATCAAACTCATCACCACTCCCAATCTCCATGAAAAGATAACAATTAAAAAGCTTCAGTCGGTAGAAAGAAGAGCAATGATAAAACAGTCCTTTTTGTTTCCATGTCCTAATAAAAAAGTAAGTCAAGCGCATCTTTATTGCAGATCCCTTGGGGTCTAATATGATTTTAAAATTATTAAAACACATACTCTCTCTTCCTTTTACTCAACTTTAAACCTTCTCTTTCATTCTTTTACTCAACTTTTATTAATTTTATATTTAAACACACTCTTTTACTTTTAAACACACTCTCCAAAAGATCCAATATTAGATCCTTATCCCTTTTACTCAACTTTTATTAATTTTATATTTAAACACACTCTCTTTCTTTATTTTATTCAAATTTTATATTTCAATATACCTCACAAAAGCACTCTCTTTCTTCCTTTTAGGATTTGCAATAAAGATGCATTGTTTCGAATTTACAACCTTTGACCAAAACTTTGATTAAAATATTAAATATTGATCGAAATATAAGATATTGATAATTTACTCTTCTATGAGTAGCAAAAATCTTCATCTAGTAAATAAATAAAGCTGGTTATTTAAACAAACCAACAGAGCGACGACAACTTGGACATCTTCGCTTCTGTATAAGCCAAGAATCAATACAAACATGATGAAAAAAATGTTCACACTTTTCTAAACGCATGATCATCCTCGTATTGTTCCAAACATATTGGACAACAACGTTTACCACACCCTTCTTCTTCTTCTTCTTTGATATCTTTGAACATTAAGACTTCCTTCTCGATCGGTAATGGAAGTTGTTGTCCGGTTTCAATGTCTTGGTGAGGTTGAGGAGTTTGGTGAATCGTGTCGAGAGTTAATCCCGTGGCATTATTCTTTTTGTAACAGTAACAAACGATGATCGCGAGGATTATCCAAAACAAAGTGTAAGTAACTATAAAAACTGGTAGTATCCATGGATGTGAATCCATCAATTTCTTCCATAGCGGTTTATGAGGAGATTACATTGTCCTCGCACTACGTTTTGCTAAAAGAAAGAAATATAAAACATGAGTTTTTTAGTTGAAAAGTATATATATTTATATTAGGATAAGGATGTATAAATATATTTGATGTAATCTACTCTAGATATTCCTAGTAGGTTTAGGCTTCAGCTGCTTCACATACTTGTACCTTGCTATGTTAATCAATACAACAACACTTTTCCAATTTATAACAAATTAGGTAGATATCCCATCAGGTTTAGAGTTTTATTAATCTTTTCCTTTTAGTTTTTGTTGAAATTTATAAATCGTATGCAATCAAGCTCAATCATTCTCCTTTCCGTGTTGTACTTGTTTTCGTCTTCTCTCGGACCCTTCCATGTCAAGCAGCCAGAGTGAATGGTAAGCTAATATGTTTGCCCAGCTTGTTCTTGTTGTGCACCGGCTAACGAGGTTTTTGTTACCCATGTCGATGCAACAAGCTTCCCTTAAAGGCTCCAACTTTGCTTCCACCTGGCTTGTGATGTGTTTTGGTATTTTAATACATATACGAATAAGCAAATCAAAGAACCCACATGTTTGGTATCCTTTGATTTCGGCAAAGAGCGATGTTATATGTTTTTGCCTTAGCTTCACTTAAACGTCTATGAAATCATAATTAATAAAGTGGGTCGGTCTAGTCTTCAAGAGACATGTGACTTGTGTTTAATTCAAGACAGAGATTTTGAACACCAAAATGGATTGTGGAAGTCCTCTTCAAAAACGCATACAACTAAACATAACACAAGCGTACTGCTAATCAAAAAAAGAATCTAGCTTCAAAGTCAACTTGAGTTCGATTTTTCAACCATTGACCAAAACTTTTGATTAATGTAAAATTTATTGACAGCTTAGTCTTCATAGGGTAACCAAAAAGATATGAAGATATACACTCATAAAATAAACAAAAAAAAACTCTAGTTTAATTTAAATCAACCGAACGACGACAACTTGGACAGCTTCGATCCCTTGTAAGCCAAGAATTTATACAAAAAGCATGAAAAACATGTCCACACTTTTCTAAACGCCTAATCTCATGATCATCCTCGTATTCTTCCAAACAAATTGGACAAAAACGTTTGTGACTCCCTTCTTCTGCCTCTTTTTCGATATCTTTGAACATTAGGATCTTGTTGAGGCTGAGGAGTTGCTAGAGGTAATCCCGTGGGAAGCTGAGGAGTTGCGAGAGGTATGGGACGGGGACTAGTGGAACAACAGGAAATAAACATGGCGGCGATGATGCAGAATATAAAGAGCCCTAAGATAAATTCAGCCTGGTCCATATATCCTCACACTACGTTCCTTCGTTCCTATCAAGAGAAATTTATCAGAAGATGAATTTTTTTAGTTGTCAAGGTATTTATATATTTTGATATCACATTTCCATTAAAATTTATAGTTTATTTTCCTTTTCCTTTTGTTTTTTTTTTTAGTCTTGGAAAATACTTGAGTTGGGATTTATCAAGTCAATTAAATATAATTATTATATATGTCGAAAATTGTGGAATCGGAACTTTAAACATATCAAAACCCTAGACTTACCTTCAAGATAAAAATCAAGATATATATTAAAACAACCAAGCTTTTTTTTTTTTTTAAATCCTAAACAATTCTACTGCAGAATAATCATAAACTAAATAACCAATAAACCAGATTTAACATTTATTCGATTCCAAAAATATCCAAAAGCATTCCTAACAAATTCTAACAACCTAACCAGGTTATAGACACAACCACAATAAACATCAAATCTAGAGTTCCTAATCATCCTCTCGCCCCAGCCATGATTCCACGATCTCAAACTTTTCATTTACCTGCAACACATGGAAATAAGAGTTGCGTGAGTATTATCACAAATACTCAGTGAGTCGGTCATACCATCAACTGGCGTAACAAGCAGGCTCAGTCAAGATAACAAACATCAACATATTTACCACAATTCAACAATTACACAACAATGAATTTTTACACATTTCTGACCAAAATGGTCGTGTCGAGCGATACCAGCAAGGTGTCGATCGACACAACTCAAGTGCTCGTGTCGAACGACACCACGATGGTGTCGATTGATACCCCTCTGTATCGTTCAAAACCAAGTTTCTCCTCTCACAACTCGATTCCCGGCGATACGAGTCGCAAACCTGCAAACGATCAAAACCACACAATCCACAATACACACATCAATCATCACAATCCATTATACACTAAATCCACCACCAAACCATCACAAAAACATCAACAAAATCATCAACAAACCGTCATAGCCTAGAAACCTATGGTCACGAACTCACCTTGCTAAACCGAAGACAATGCTAAGAACACAAAACCAGCCACTCGAGATCCTCGCAGTCTCTGGTCTCACACGCAAACACCAAGGAATGCCTCTTCTATCACCTAAGACTCACAATTAGGGTTTCCCCAAAACCCAAATTAGGTTCTCAGGAAATCAGAACGGCGAACCAACTTAAAACAATCACAGGGACCGGAGCTTACCTCCGAATTGAGATAGAAAACCCAATCTGAAAACTAGATTGATGGAGATTTCCAACGATACCAAGATCGTCTCCTGATTCCTTCTCAACCGCCGGGAAAACGCTTCCCAAGATGACTGATCGAATCCCGAAACTGCACGACTGCAAGAGCTTAAAAACATTCTTCTAGGGCTTCTCCTCTAAACCGAATTAAACCACGCGATTAAAACGAACCAAAACCAGTTCTGTAACAATGGTGTCGATCGACACCCCGTACCAAACTCGACAATTTGGTTTGCGAATGTTACATATATCATTTATAATATATTCATATTCAAACTAATTAAACTACCAATCTAAATAAGAAGATTGATCCATCAACATTGTATAAACATAAATCTAAAACAAAACAAAAAAATTTGATTCAAATATTATCAAGAATCACCATATGGCTAATAATAACAACACATGTACCAACATTAACACACGTAAGGAGAAGAAACATGTATGGTTTAAAAACTGTGTAAATGTATGGTTTTGTTCCATGTATGATAATTAATCTACTGTAAGTAAATCAATGTTTGTTTTGTAAGATTGCAACATTTTTTTTTTTTTGGTCAACAAATTAAAGTAAGATTGCATAATATTAAACATATAAATTCATACAGTCTCTTCATTGATTCTCCAAAAGAATAATCATATAGAGCAAAGAGCAAGATACATAGAGAGATGTGTCTCTGTAGCTAACTACTTAGCTAGACTGTGATTGATCTTTTCTAGACATACTAAAGCTTCTAGACAATGGCAAATAATCGGTAAAGGAAGAACGAAAAGAGTTAAAAGGTTTCACTGTTTTTATCTTCCTTGGACAAGACCACTAAAGACTTGGCTGTTCCCAGCAAGAGTTGCTTCCCATTCAATGGAAGATAAGAGTATCTGCGACAGCGATATAACCACTTGCTTCATGTTTGGTCTAAGTATCGGATCATCATCAACGCATTGCTTCGCTAATATCGCAATCTGCCCAAAAATGTTCATTAACAATGAAAATTTTCATATGCTTAACCACAACTTCTCAACTACTAAGCAGTTTTTGCACTCGTTTTCTTAGTTTACCTTGAATAGACAGTCGTGCGGGTATAAATCCATCATGTTGGGATCAACAAACTCCTTCAAACTCGACATGTTCATCGAGTCTGGCGAATTCTTAAGAGCTGTTAACATCTGAAATGGTCAAAGAAAAGGCTTTGCGAATGAATCTTGCAATCAAAGAAGTGTAATGGTTCAATGTGTGTAAACTCTAAGAACTTACGATAGATGCCAATGGACGTCTTTCTGGATTCTTAGTTCCCATTGCCTCTGTTCTTATTACGGCTTCTCTTCCAGAAATAATCTCAAAAAGAACAACACCAAAGGCGTAAACATCGCTTTTCGAGGTGGCAAGACCGTCACTTAGATACCTGCAAAGTCCAAAACAAGAATTCACAAAATGTCCTTGAATGAAAACTCGATCTAGATTCAGGTTTTTGGAATGCTTACTCTGGTGCAAGATAACCGTATGTACCAACAACTTTAGTAACAGAAATTTCTCCCTCTCCAGTTTTCTCAACGAGTTTCGCAAGTCCAAAATCCGATATCTAGACGCATACAAATATAAAATCAGGTTAAATTTCCATAATAATCATGATAAGTAATGTGTTTCATAGACTCAGACCTTGGCCCTGAACGCCTCATCGAGCAAAATATTACTCGTCTTGATATCTCTATGAACATAATGAGTTTTAGTGTGTTCATGAATATATTCCAAGCCTCTTGCTGCATCAAGTGCAATCTGATTCCTCATTATCCAAGAAAGTGCGGTATTACCTTCAAGAACATCAAGAAAGAAATCATTATCATCGTCTTTTCGTTACATCTTAATCGATATTAGTGTTTCTTTTTACCTTTGCTCTGAGGATCATGCAAATGGCTTTTTAGCATTCCTTTTTGAACATATTCATACACTACGAAAAGTTCATCGTTTGTTGCAGCGTAACCAATCAATTCTACCTTTGACAAGATTAAAACCAAAACCAAGAATCATAATCTTGAATGATTTAAGACGCGTAAAGAAGATTACACGTAACGGAAATTTACCAGATTAGAATGATGAACTTTGCAAAGAACTTTCATTTCTGCTGCAAACTCTTTAGTTTTTGTAGCAGTCATTCTTTTAACAGCAACTTCCTGTAATAAGTTAACTCAAATTAGTACAACGGCTAAATCCATCACGACGATTTAAAACTCGGAGATAAAGATGTGACTTAGGTACAAACCTGTTCTCTAAGTAGACCAAAGTATACTGAACCATAATTTCCATGACCAAGAAGATTAGAATCCGAAAACTCATCAGTAGCCGCACGGATTTCTTCGTAAGTAAACACCATGGGCTTCTCTATCTCAAACATTCCGTCTCCAAGACCTAATATACGTCAAAGAAAAACCGTAAATCAACCAAATAAGCAAAGAAACGAAAGATGATGAAGAACCAAAAAACAAACCTCTAGGAATAGCAACAACTTGATGATGGCTCTGAGTATTATCACCATTCGTTTGTCGAAAATCCCCGGTTCTGCAACAGTTATACCGACCAGAACCGCAAAAGAAACCAGATTTTCTAAGGATTTGGAAGTTATGTCCATTACCATCTCCTCCATCACCAGAAGAACTACAACTAGATGATCTCAAACATATACATACAAGTATACACATTACAAGAAGCGCAAGCACAACTCCAAGACCACCAACAATCCATATATAAGGCACATGACTACTACCCTTTGCAATATGATTCACCTGATCAGCTTCCAAAACCAGAAACATACATACAAATGTCAATTTCATAAATACTAAAAATAGAAACTTTAGATCCAAATCAAGACAAAAAGAATCAAAAACCTGAAATATTGCTATTTGTTAATGTAGGTGCAGGAGAAGGAGCTGGTGGGTTTATCTTCTTTGTCTCATAAGCCTCTCCAGGTACTTAATCACAACAACAACACAAAAAACCAAACATTACTAAATTGTTCTGTCTTAAAAACCCTAACTTTACCACAAAATCGAAGGTTTCATTACCAGAATCAAGAGGTATGTATAAGAGATCTCCAGATGTGATATTATCAGGATTCAACATTCCATTAACTTCTTCAATTCGATCCATACTAACACTAAATCTACTAGATAGTGATTGAACACTATCTCCAGAAACAGTTACATAGCTCATAAGGTAGTTCCATAGACCACTAGAGCAACCACATTGAAGCTGAACAGAGACAACAGAAGCTACGCGAACTTCTCTAGTTGTGTTTGGTGGAAACGCAAGACCAGAGTAAGCAGAGACAACAACATCGTAAACGTATCCATGGTTTTGTCTGATTGTAAATGTTGTATTTGTTGTGTATTGATGAGTCGTGGTTAGACAAGAACAGTTTTTTCTCACGTAGATGTAACCTCCGGCGATGTCGGAAGTTATATCCGCCGGTAATGCGTCGAACATGCTTAGGATAACGGCGAAAGTTTGGTTTTTGTTTGGTTTGAAAGCGAGGAATGAAGTACAGAGACGAGAAGTGTCTGAACAATTCATTGGTTTTGAAGAAGAGAACGAAATAAAGAAGAAGAATGAGAGAAACCAGAAATTGGAAGTTGTGAGATTCATTGAGAAATTGAAGTAAAAATAGGATTTTTTTAGGGATTTCAGAAAAAAAGGATCTTGATTTGAAGAATTTCAATGGTGAATCGAAATGGGTTTTGGTTGATTTTGGTAATGGAGATGAGATTGGAGTAGAAGGAGATAGATGAAATCAGCCATGGGAGGAAGAGTGAAGAAGCTCAACACTCTCTTGTCGGACAAAAAAAAAATCTAAAATAAAAATGTTTTTAATCGATTAGAAGGAAACTCCAAAAAATAAAAACGATTGTGCCATGGCTTCGTATCAAGGGACTGGATAGTCCGAATTTCGCATGTGCATAGGGAGGCTAACCGCCTTGCGGACGGTTTAGCGAACTACGCGTTTTCTCTTCCTTTAGGATTTCATTCGTTGCATTCTAGTCCGGACATTGTTAGTCCTTTGCTTTTAGAAGATGTTGAGGGAGTGTCGTTTCCTCGACAAGTCATTTGTAATTTAATTCAGTAATAAAAGGGGTTGCGGCCCCTCTTCCAACCAAAAAAAAAAAAAAAAAAAAACGATCAAAATAAGTATCATGGTGTTTGTTAAATAATTTTACTAACTACCCCAATATAGGAATTTTTGTATTTTTGGTTTGTATTAGGTAGGTCCGTTTAATAGCTAATATTATATAGTTGTGGATAATCAGTAAATGTTCTTGACAACAAAAATATCAGTATATGTTCAAAGAACAATTTTTGGGTTCATCCCCGAGGGATGAACCTTCTCATTTACCTTCTCATTGCCCTTCTCTTCACTAAACAATCACATTTTAATTGTGGGGCTACTAATCTAATTAAATTATTTTTAAAAAATGAAATTGGATAAAATGTGGGACCATAAACAAAAAAAAATTTAACTAAAATAAATAATAATTATCTAACTAAACAAATTAGATATATTCTAAACCCCAAACTCAAACTATAAACCCCAAAACTATACCATAATTTGATAATAGTTAACCCAAAATAAATCATAACCCAAACTCAAACCCTAAACCCCAAAACTATACCTAATTTGAGAATAGTTGACTCAAAATAAATCCTAAATTCCAAACTCAAACCCTAAACCCTAAAACAATACCCTAGTTTAGAAATAGTTAACTCAAACCCAAAAAATTTAACTACAAAAAGTAATTTTCAACGGATTTGTATTTTAAATTTTTAGGTTTAGGCTAACTATTCCCAAATTAGGGTATAGTTTTGGGGTTTAGGGTATGAGTTTGGGGTTTAGGATTTATTTTGGGTTAACTATTTTCAAATTAGAGTATAGCTTTGAGGTTTAGGATTTGAGTTTGGGTTGAAGATTTATTTTGGATTAACTATTCTCAAATTAGGGTCTAGCTTTGGAGTTTGGGGTTTAGGGTTTAAGTTTGGAGTTTAGAATTTATTTCAATTTTTTCAAACGAATTAATGTTATTTTTTAGTTAAATTAGTTATTTTAATTTGATTAATTAGCATTAGTGGCCCCCACATCTTTGTTTTGATTGGTTAGTGAAGAGGGGGTGAATGAGAAGGTTCACCCCTAGGGGGTGAACCCAAGAATTTTCATGTTTTTTTTTTTTGCTAAATGGTAAATATCATTGATAATGAAAGTGAGATTTACAAAAAGTAAGATCTAAAAAAATTACAATTCCTTGGCAAAAAAGAATAAAAACAAGGAATCGTAAATAGTTTTGGGCAAACAAAAAATCATACAAGCCAAAGGGACATAAGATTGTGGAATTTTTTCCTATGCCTTCTAGCCGATATGACATTACGCACCACTCTGTCCACTGATTTGGCAATGACGGACGGAGGGATGTTAGTGTTGTTGTGAAAACCATTATTCATTTGCTTCCAAAGCAAGTAGATGATGGCCTCAACCGAGATCTTCCTCAAGGTAAAGGGAGCCAAAGGAGAGTCCATTTTGATCCAAGATAGCATCTCACTCCATGTAGTGAATAACCTTCCAGAGATAGTAAACTTGGCTATGGTAAGCCTCCACACTTGTGCACTGTACTCACACCTCAAGAAAAGATGATCACGTGTCTCAGCAGCTCTAGAACAGAGACAACAATCCTGTGGAACATTCAAACCCCAAGAATGTTGTCTTGTTTTTGTAGGTAATCTATCATAATTCGCAATCCACATATTAAAGGAGTGCTTTGGGATGGAACCCTTAAACCACACCAAATTTGCCCATGGTTTCGGCTCTGCCCTAGGTCTCAACACTTCCCAAGTAGATACAGCATTATAAACTGAGCCAGAGTTGCCCTCAATAATCCAATCAAATCTATCAGGAGGCGCATTAGAGGCAGGGACGCTTATAGTGGTAAGGTGCGTATGAAGGTGAAGAATTGCTTCTGATCTTGGCTCAGGCAAGTTCCAGCCCTGAGCCGTCACAACTGCAAAAACTTTAGCATTCAAAGGGACCCTCAGATTTCTCGGGCCAGATGGACCTATATATGTGATTAATTTGCCCAAAGGTGTCCAAGCGTCAAACCAAAAACTTATCTCCTTTCCATCACCCAAGGAAGGTTTGATAAACCTCATAGCCAAATCCTTGAGCTTCAATAATTGTTTCCAGGTCCAAGAGTCATTTGCATTCTCCTCAACAGCCCATAAACTCTTAGTGGCCAGTTTGTATCTCTTTTGCCATGCCACCCACAAGGAGTCAGAATTTGCATACAGAAGCCAGATGAATCTGAGACGAAGGACTCTATTCCATATTGCAAATCTTCTAAGGCCCAGCCCTCCCTCATCATTGGGGAGAAAACAAGTAGACAATGAAACCTTAGCCCCTCTAGAACTGTCTATACAACCTGACCAGAGGAATCTGGAGCACAAGCTTTCTATCCTTTTAATACATCCTTTTGGGAGGATAAAAGCCAAGATCCAAAAGTTGACCAAGCCAGAGATAACAGATTTGAGCAACTGAGTTCTACCTGAGAAAGAAAGGCATTTAACAGACCAAGATCTAAATTTGACAGTGAGCTTGTTGATCAAAGGCTCATATTCAGAGATTCTGAGCTTCCTGGACATAAGAGGGAGACCTAGGTATCTAATGGAGAGGGAACCCTTAGTGAATCCATAGATGGCAATTGCATTGGATTCACTAGAGTTCCGTATAGAATACCTCAATTTTTTGCATATTCATTCTCAAACCAGACCAGGAACCAAAGTTATTCAAACACTCTGAAATACCATGGAGGGAGGAGCTAGTTCCATCGAAAAATATCATTACATCATCCGCAAACATAAGGTAATATTCAAGTCAGAGGTTTTTGGATGGTAAGATATGTAGCCAGAATCATACCTTGCTTTAAGGAGCTGTGAGAAGACCTCTATTGAAGAACAAAGAGATAAGGTGAAAGAGGATCCCCTTGTCTTAAGCCTTTGGTACTCTTAAAAAATCCTCCTGAAGTACCATTTATCGCCACAGTGAAAGAAGTTGTGGAAATGCACTGAGAGATCCATTGTCTAAACAGTGTGGGAATGTCAATTGCCTCTAAGGTTCCAAGAATGAAGTCCTACCTCAAAGAGTCAAAAGCCTTTCTAAGATCGACCTTAAGCATTGCCTTAGCCTCTGCCCTCCTTGAGTTATATCCTTGGACCAAGTCAGTAGCAAGCAATACGTTCTCAGCCAGGATACGGCCCGACATAAATGTTGTTTGAGCTGGGGAGATAATGTGAGGGAGGATCAGCTTTAATCTCGAGGCTAACAGTTTGGATATCACCTTATATATTGTATTGAGGCATGATATGGGTCTAAAGTCAGTAGCAGATGCAGCATTTGAGACATTAGGCAAACGTAGTGGAGTTTCATTGCTTTAGTATTCTGCCTGATTCAAAGAATTCCTTAATTCCTTCAGTGACCTCAGCACCAATTACTTCCCAGCAAGAGATATAGAATTCGGCTGAGTACCCATCAGGGCCACTAGTCTTATTCCTAGGGAGAGAAAAGAAAGATTGCTTTATCTCCTCATTGGAAAAAGGCTTGACCAGACTCTGCTTGTGATCTCCTGTGCAAGAGAAGAGCATGATGAGGTCCAGATCCGATTGCTCAAACAACACTGGTTCCACTGCACTCCCAAGCAAGTCAAAGAAGTAATTCACCAAGTGGTCCTGAATTCCTTCCTTCGTGTCAATCCTTTCACCAGTTATGCTAGTTAGGAAGTGAATCCTGTTTATAGAGTGTCTCATATTAACCATTATGTGGTAATAGGTTGTATTGCTGTCACCAAGGCCAAGCCATAAAATGTTGGACCTCTGGTAAAAGAAGGCCTCCTCTGCTTGGGCCAGCTCTGCCCACTTGTGTTGAGCTCTTATTTCCGCCTCAGCGTTGACCACATTTGGATTAGCTAGCATTTGGTTCTGGAAAGATAAAAAGACATTATGAGCTTCGGAGACTCTCTTCTCAATTCCAGAGTAGTTATCTTTACTAAACTCTTTGATGTGATTCTTGAGCATCTTTTGCTTTTGAGAATATGAGCATCTGACCATATTGAGGAACGCCTTATTATTAAGCTACAGATTGTAGAACTTAAAGGGATTTTTTAGTTTTTGCTCCTCAGGATCCAGGATCACAGACAATGAAGCATGATCTGAGAAGTCAGGCTCTCCAAAATAAGCTAGAGCCCTTGGAAAGCTATCAATCAAGAGATCATTCACAAGAACCCTGTCAATCTTCTTAGCCACAAGCCTATACTTGCTCTTATTCCACCAAGAGAAAGTATTACCTCTATAATTGAGGTCAAAGAGATCAGCCTCTAACAGACATTGCCTAAATTCTCTTGTTCTGCTATCAAAATTAAAACTCACTGCAGCAGAATGTTCTTCAGGATGCAAAGTCTGGTTGAAATCTCCAAGTACCAACCAAGCCTTACCAACAACCATAGCAGACTTAGATAAATCGACTAACTCCATCCACAGGTTTTTCCGATCCTCAACTGAGTTGGAGGCATAGATCATAGAGATGATCATCTCCTTGTTTGACTCAGGCATAGTAACTTGACAAGAAATCATCTGCAAAGATTTAGTCAATTGTTCATGTTCAAAGGTTGCTTTATTAAATCGAAAATTGTTTAATTAGTGAGAATTGATACTTTATCAGTTCAGATCTTAGTAATGTTCTAGAATTGTTTTTTATTTTATTTTGTCTAAACCCATATAGTAATTTTAAAAGTTAATCAAATTAATGCTAATACTAGAAATATTTTCTTGATTAGTTAAAATTATTTTACATTCTAAATCTGTGAGAAAATCTAATGAATTTGTTACTTAACGATACATAATACATTATAGTGGAGAAATTAATTGGATTTCAATATAAATATCTCTTGTTAGCCAGAAAAAAAAAAACGAAGCATTATTCATGTTACTAGTAGAAAATAGGACTATCGTTTTGTAAATAGTTGCAAATTCAGTTTTACTAGTAGTCGATAAATTAGGTACCGCATTGAATAAGCATTAAGTGCGCACCGTAAAAAAATCTAGGGCAAGAAAATCTATTGCATTGTTGAAACACAGATAACATGGGGAAAGGCTATATTATCGAAAATGACTAATATCTACAAAAAGAAAATGATGATAAAAACAAAAGGTCATCCTCAACATATTGAAATGGATTAATTAAGCAAAACTGCTTTATCTATTCGAAGTAAAATAATACCCAAAGAAAAAAAAAGATTAGGAAAAAGACAGTTTAGGCAAAATATAAGAAAAACGAATACTAATAATTAATTAATTTTTTTAGAAAGTAATGAGTTAAAAAGAAGGTACAGAGAACAATGAGCTGTTACTGACAAACGACAGTTTTGTTCTGTCCCACCACACCATTCAGATCACATTGTGGACCTTTGATTGTTAAGAGAAAATTACATTTTTGTTTTCTTTTTCTCAAGTCATTTTGAATCAATTGAACGCAAAAGAAGATTTATATGATTGAGAACAAAATTGTGGATATTCAAACAACTTGTAACCAGTGAGGATGAATCAATTGACACATATGTTTTATATGTAGTTGAAAACTATTTTTTTATGAGTTTTCTAAAAATACTTTTTAAAAGTTGTTTATTTTGACAATTGAAAACTAAAAAACAAACATCAAAACATACAAATATAAAAATATGTGCTCTCAATTCAATTATCGACCGAAAACAAAATTTACTCTTTAAATCAAAATATATAAATCAGATTTCATGTATCAACAGATTGTAAACATAAAACCTAGATCTCTCACTGTTTATCTATATAAAAAACTAACAAATTTAGACTCACAATGGATGGATCTTTCTATCAGTTCATATCTTTATTCGATTCTAATTTAGCTAAACCGTAAATCAAAAGCCATATCATTAACAAAAACATTTTATAAATTCCATGTTTCTTATGCTCAACGTCATTTTTGTACCGGTCTTGCCAGTGTGTATATATGCGGATTTTGTGGAATGGACCACGTTTAAAATATTCAATTTTCGATTGCTTTGATTACTAATTGGGCCACCTTTTATTCTTCTATGTGAGTCCATGGACCATCATAGGCAATGCATGACTAAAATCGAAACTTTAAAGCATAGGTTACTTTTCGACCAAAAAAAACCATAGGTTACTTATTTTTATCTTATAGGCAACATAATTAATCAAGTAATTAGTTTTCTTTAATGATTAATTGGTCTAAAGCCTTTGCGTTCTTATATCCTTCCTATATATAATGGAGAAAAACAAACTAAGTTTTTTTCACTTTTTAGTAGTTGTAAATTGTGACCATCACTTTTTAGTCGGCTTGATCATGCTTATGATTATAATCACAAGAAGTATTAAGCATGCCACTTTATATATCTAAGACGAACTAACGAGTTTCAATATTGTGCTTTACAAAAGTAGTAGTTAGTAATATATAAACGAATAATATCATAATAACAAGATAGTTAATCGCTATAACAAAGAAAACAAAAAATGAGATATATCAATCATAAACCATATATTCAGAAGTAGAAATGTAAAATATATATACGTTAGATGCGTAGGATATCATCGACATACTATTGTTTCTCAAAGTTATATATTCTATGTAATTACAGGTTTGGAATTTAACTATCGGGGGATCGATCTTATGAAAAAAAAAAAAGAAGAATATTGGAGAATAGGAAATCCATCATTATTTTTAATATATACTCCCTCCGTTTCGTAATATAAGTTGTTTTAGAGATTTTTTTTTATTTCAAAATATAAGTTGTTTTGACAATCATAAATACTTTTTAACTTTATTGAATATTGTGTAACCAATAGTATTCTGTTGTTTTTTTTTTTATTGGCTAAATTGTTTTTTATATATTTTTTAAATAATACTTTTTAAAGTAAAATTAGTTTCTTAGTATTTGTGTTTTTTGCTAAAACAACGGAGGGAGTATTATTTGACACGTAAACTAAGCTTTTACTATTATTAATGGAGAAATTAAACTAATAAAATAAAGTAAAAAAAACAAATTTCAAAAATCAGGTTATATCATTTTCGAAGGTGGAGCCTTATCAACACGATCCATCTATGAAAGTAGTACTCCATTCATCACTACTATTGCTTTTTCTGATTTGACATTAATTTCACGATTTGTTTTATTGCTTTCCACTTTAACTTTTTTTTACCAAGTCGACTATATATCTTTTTTGATAGAAGTACGGTGAAATTAAATCATAGCCGTTGCTTGCGGCTTAAGTTGAGTTTAAAGGTTGTGATTTAAAGCTTATCAGGAGATCTAAAATCTGAAAACTGTACAACTTTTGTCTACCGTCCAGATAGAGAGAAGAAAGTACTGTCAAAGTCAGAGATTCGGTCTCTCTCTTACAGTCTTACTCTCTAGTCTCTGTCTACTCAAAACTACAAGTGCCACGTGTTTTCCATAAACGAGATGATGATTAAAACGCGCGATCTACCAAACGCTATTTGAGGTTCAAAAAACACTTCGAAAAACAAGAGAAAACGGCTCAAACAGCCATAAACTTTTATCAAATGTGTCAATTCGACCCTAAAAATATTAACCGTGCTTAAAACTATAAACTTAAACATTTTTTGAAATTTGTATATGAACATATCAAATCGAGGCTAATTCATACCTTAGTGATTGCGAGAGTAGGCTAATTATACATTAGTAATTTGAGTTCTAGACGGTTTTTAATCAATTTAATACGGTTAGATACGGTTAGATACGTATCTTAGGAGATAAGGAAATATTCCTATTGTATATATCATTAGGTCGGTCAAGTTGTTGTATAAATACCTTGTATATTCATTCAATAAAGTCAAGTCAATTCAAGCACAAGCTCTACATGGTATCAGAGCTGATCCGTGGTTTTCTAAAGCTTGATTCATAAAAACGTTTCCGCAAAATCTTTGTGTTGTTTCGTCGTCTCTGTTCTTATCTAGTCTTGTGTTTGTCACGATATGGCTGGAGATCAAGAACCTGCTGCAAAAGCTGGTGATCCCTCGGCCGTGCTGGGCGTCTCCAATCCAGCCTACTCCTTGTCCCCCTCCGACAACCCAGGAGCTGTCATCACACCAGTCCTTCTCAACGGTGACAACTACAACGAGTGGTCCAAGGAGATGCTTAATGCGTTGCGAGCTAAAAGAAAAATTGGCTTTGTTAATGGTACTTTGACAAAACCAGATTCCGATGGTGATGATCTAGAGAATTGGCTCACCGTCAACTCTATGATCGTGGGTTGGATTCGATCGTCAATCGAACCAACGGTGAGGTCTACTGTTTCGTTTGTACCCGATGCCTTTCAGTTGTGGACTGATTTGAAACAACGTTTCTCGGTGGGAAACAAAGTTCGTGTGCATCAAATCAAGACACAACTTGTGTCATGTCGTCAAGAAGGTCAAACTGTGTTGGAATTCTTTGGAAAGATGACCAAATTGTGGGATGAGCTGCAAGTGTATCAGCCGCTCCCGTCGTGTTCATGTGAAGCTTCGCTTCAAATTTCAAAAGAAAGGGAGGAAGAGAAAGTGCATCAACTCGTCATGGGTCTCGATGAGTCGCGTTTTGGTGGCTTGTGTACTGCGATCATTGACAGCGATCCGTTGCCCTCGGTTGGTGAAGTGTATCAGAAGCTTGTGCGAGAAGAGCAAAGGCTCTCGGCTTCTCGAGTTCGTGAGTCTACTCAAGACGCACTAGGGTTGATGGTGCGTCGAGATGGTGTCGAGACATCTACACAAAAGCGTGATGTCTCCGTTAGTGGTGGTTCTGATGGATTCCGCTCTCGGGGTCAACGTATGTTGTGTTCTCACTGTGGAAGAACCGGCCATGAGAAGAAGGATTGCTGGTCAATCAATGGGTTTCCCGAGTGGTGGCCCAAGCGTAATGAACAAGGAGCTAGTGGAGCAGCTCGTGTCGTGGCAGAGGAGGCAGAGGATCGGGTTTTGGATCCAATCGTGGACGTGAACAAGGCTCACGGGCCTATGCAACTTCCTCTAACTCGTCTTCTTTCCCGGAGTTTACAACCGATCAATGGAAAGCAATTTCTCAGTTGATTCAAGAGAAGACAAGTTCCAGCTCTCCTAATCTCGATAAAATGTCTGGTAAGAAAGATTTAGGTGATGTTATTCTTGACACGGGAGCATCTCATCATATGACAGGGAGTCTTGATTTCTTGACTAACATTAAAAGTATACCACCATGTTCAGTGGGTTTTGCTGATGGTAGCACTACGTTTGCCATAAGTGTGGGCACTTTTACATTGTCCGAAAAAGTGCAGCTTACTCGAGTTCTCTATGTCCCCGCATTGAATTGCACTTTGATCTCAGTTTCAAAAATTTTAAAGCAAACAAATTGTTTTGCCACGTTTACTGACACGCTTTGTGTTTTACATGACCGTTTTTCGAGGACTCTGATTGGAGCCGGTAAAGAGCGTGATGGAGTCTATTTCCTTACTGATGTAATCTCGCCTAAGGTCTATCGAGCTAGTGTCAAGACTGATCCTGCTTTGTGGCATCAAAGGCTAGGACATCCAGCATTTTCTGTGCTTTCTCATATTCCTTCGTTTTCTGGGAGCTCGTCATCTACTAAGTCTTGCGACATTTGTTTTCAAGCTAAGCAGACGCGAGAGGTGTTTCCCGATAGTTTTCATAAGTCTTTAGAATGTTTCTCTCTTATTCACTGCGATGTATAGGGTCCTTATCGTGTTCCGTCATCTTGTGGTTCAGTTTATTTTTTGACTATAGTGGATGATTTTTCAAGAGCAGTTTATACTTTTCTACTACGCGCTAAATCCGAAGTTAGTCAAAAACTACAAGAATTTTTCGCATACACAGAAAGACAATTTGGGAAACAAGTAAAGGTGCTTCGTAGTGACAATGACACAGAGTTTATGTGTCTTTCCTCTTACCTGCGTAAACGTGGTATTGTTCACCAGACGTCTTGTGTCTCCACGCCTCAACAGAATGGGCGTGTTGAGCGTAAACATCGGCATTTGCTCAATGTGGCTAGAGCATTTATGTTTCAAGCTAGCATGCCCAAAAAGTTTTGGGGAGAAGCTATCTTGACCGCTGCTTATGTAATTAATCGCACACCTAGTTCCGTTCATAAGGGCAAGACACCTTATGAACTCTTGTATGGTGGTACTCCATCGTTTGATCACCTCAGGGTCTTCGGTTGTGCTTGTCATGTACACAAGCTGGAAGGTGATAAGTTTAAACCAAGGAGCCGTCCGTGTGTCTTTGTAGGTTACTCGTTGGGAAAGAAGGGTTGGAAAGTGTTTGATGTTGAGACAAATAAGTTCTTCGCTTCCCGTGATGTTATCTTTCGGGAAGATGTCTTTCCTTATGCATCTCTCGTACCATCATCTCCCTCGTCTCCATTGTCATCTCCACCGTCTACATTGGTGTCTCCACATAGCCCTGATGATTGGTTGCTTCCGCCTACTCTCGGAGACAGGGGGAGCACCACTATCTCTACGGTCTTGGAGACAGGGGGAGAACAATCGGCTGCCGATGTTTCCGTTCCAGTTGATGTTGCTGACTCTCATACTACGAATGATGTGACTCAGCCCGTGGCTTTGGATGACCAGCCTGCATTGCTTGAAACAGCCTCTATTGATCAGTCTTCTTCGGTTATGTCAAGTGATAGTGATCCGATTGTTCCAGTTGTTCCAGAGGTTCGTAAAAGTGGGAGAGACCGTGTTCCTTCTGTGAAGTTAAAGGATTATGTCACTTATAATGTTGTATGTGAAATAGACTCTCATCACGCTCCACCACTCTCTACATCAGTTTCCTCTACAACGGTTCCTGGTAACACTCTCTATCCCTTGTCTGGTTTTATATCTGATGATAAATTTTCACCGGATCATCGAGTCTTTCTCGCAACTATTACAGCAGGGGTTGAGCCTAAACATTACAAGGAAGCGTCTCAATTAAAGGTGTGGAATGATGCTATGGGAACTGAGATGTCTTCTCTCAACGAGAAAGACACATGGAAAATTATTGATCTTCCTCCGGGCAAAGAGGCGATCGGAAGTCAATGGGTTTACCGTATCAAGTATCACTCTGATGGAACTTTAGAGCGCTATAAAGCTCGTGTAGTTGCTCAAGGAAATCATCAAGTTGAAGGTGAATATTATTCAGACACATTTGCTCCGGTAGTTAAGATGACCACTATTCGTACTTTGTTGCGCATTGCCTCTGCAAAAGGCTGGGAGGTGGATCAAATGGATGTCAACAATGCTTTCCTTCATGGGGATCTTGAAGAGGAAGTCTACATGAAACTACCTCCTGGTTATCGGCATCTGCATCCAAATAAAGTTTGCTTGCTTCAGAAGTCGTTGTATGGGCTTAAGCAATCTCCTCGGTGTTGGTTCAAGAAATTGTCGGATGCTCTGCTTCGGTTTGGTTTTACACAGTCCACCTCTGATTACTCATTGTTTACGTATATTAGTGCCGGTATTGAGCTACGTATTCTCATTTATGTCGATGACTTGGTCATATGTTGCAATAATTCAGCCAAGATGAAGGAGTTCAAAGCATATCTCGGCCAATGCTTCTCTATGAAGGATCTCGGTCGGTTAAAATATTTTCTCGGGCTTGAGGTTAGTCGTAGCCCAGAAGGTTTCTATATCTCTCAACGCAAATATGCTCTTGACATAGTGACGGAGTCTGGTCTTCTTGGTTCGAAACCGGCGTCTACACCTCTTGAACCGAACCATTTGTTGGCTACTACCAAGTCTCCTTTCCTCACTGATCCGAAGATGTATCGCCGATTGATAGGGAGGCTCATTTATCTTGTCAACACTCGGCCTGACCTTACTTATTCCGTCCTTATCTTGTCTCAGTTTATGCAGAAACCGACGGAATTTCAGTGGGAAGGGGCTCTTCGTCTTGTTCGTTATCTCAAAGGAACTCTTGGCCAAGGCATTCTTCTCGCCTCTAGTACAGATTTCCAGCTCAATGTCTACTGTGATTCAGACTTTTCCCAGTGTCCTCTCACGCGCCGGTCTCTTAGTGCTTACATTTCGTTTCTTGGTGATTCTCCTATTTCTTGGAAAACTAAGAAGCAGGATACGGTGGCCAGTCTACTGCGGAGGCGGAGTATCGTGCCATGGCGTTTACTCTCAAAGAGATCAAGTGGCTCAAGGGTTTGTTGGAAGATCTTGGTATGCCTCATGATGCATCTATTAATCTATTTTGTGATAGCAAGGCAGCTATACACATAGCTGCTAATCCAGTGTTTCATGAACGTACTAAGCATATTGAGAGAGATTGTCACACTGTTCGTGATGCAGTCCAGTCCGGTTTGATTGTTACCAAACATATTCGAACTACAGTTCAACCAGCAGATGTTCTCACTAAGTCCTTGGGTCGCGATAAGTTCTATGGGTTGTTGCCCAAGTTGGGTGTTCTCAACTTACACACTCCAACTTGAGGGGGAGTAATACGGTTAGATACGGTTAGATACGTATCTTAGGAGATAAGGAAATATTCCTATTGTATATATCATTAGGTCGGTAAAGTTGTTGTATAAATACCTTGTATATTCATTCAATAAAGTCAAGTCAATTCAAGCACAAGCTCTACACAATTCCTTGTTAAATAATATGTATTCCTGCAATAATCTCAAACCTGACGTTTTTCTCTACTTAATTTCTCTCTTTTATTTCAATTTCGTAAACCATAACTCATATTTTTGTCTTAACTTAGCTTTACTTTATAAAATTTATGGCGTTTCACTTAGAAAAATTACTACTTCGGTTTGTTGTGCACTTACTGATAATGATAACTTGTATTTAAAACTGTATATCATTTCTAATTTCTAGACCTACATAGCAAACAATTTAGATATCGTTGTTTCTTTAAGTAACAAATTTTGGACAATCATTTTAAGATACGATTAAAAATTTAACCCTTTTTGTTTTCCAAAATGAATAAACAGATCAAATGACCAATGGAAATGAATGATTTTGACTTTTTAAGTAGAAACATAACGATTACATACTATTTACAATGGCAAATTTATCAACCCAACAATCGTTTTAAAAAAAAAAAATCTTGATGTTTAAATAATTTTCGTAAACAATTATTTCATATTTATTTTATTTGCATTGAGTTATGCTATTTAACTAATTGCAATTGATTACCATTTTCTTTCGAACTATTTTCTTGTCAGTCTAACCATTTTGCTAAAAATATGATTACTGATTGGATACAAATAATTTTCTTCCTTGTCAATCATACGTGAGAGAGATATTTACGAAACAACAAATTTAGATCTCTCTGGATAATAATAATCATTTACTATATAACATCAAAGAAAATTATAATTTAAACCAAGGATGATTAAAGAGAAGTGAGTTAAACCGAAAAGATTAAGGAACCGTGATTAATTAAGGTTGTCTGTATTATCAGCCAAGAAATGTGGGAGTTGGGGTAATAAGGAGACAAGAAAATGACTAGTGATTAGCTAATCTTTGAAATTCTTAAATTACCCTTCCTTACTTGACCAAAACTCCCACGAGCGACTTTTGTGTTTCGGCTTTGCCGTAATATCATTGTCACACGTGGAAGAGTTACATGTCCAATTAGTTCATTATTTTCGTCCATCTTTGAACACCAAAAGCCTAACCTTTGAATACGTTCTTAATTAATGCAACACAATAATTCACGTTATTACTCATGTATAAACTTCGACAAACTTCGACCTAAAATCAATAATTTCATTTATATTTCGTCGTCCGTGTGTGATGGCTTAAATAAAGTTAAAAAAAACTCCTACCTAAAATTAATTATTACTCATGTATATTCTACGTGACGTAGTCTCCGAGTTTATTAAAAATATTGTTGGGCTAAACCGTAAGATAAAATGATTCCTCGTATCACTTGAGTTGAAATAGGTAATGTTTGGTAAAAAATGTAAGAAAATCTCAAATGACTTTTATAAAGTAACGGTAAAGAAAATTGGAAATTAGTAACAACAAGATGTGAGAGAGTGAGAGAGGTTTCGTGTAAAATGTCCAAATTCATTTAACTTCTCCAAAACATCGGAATATGTGTGTCTTATGGGACAGTCGATAGGAGTGTAATCCTAAGAGTATGTACATTGGTAACCCCAAAGATCTTATTGAAATATAAAATTATTAAAATACACACTTTTTCTTTTTTTTACTTAATTTTATATATTTTTTTAATTTTTTTACTCAACTTTTATTAATTTTATATTTAAACACTCTCTCTTTCTTTTAAAAACACTCTCCAAAATACCTAATTTAACACACTCTTTCTTCCTTTTAAACACTCTCTACTCTCTTTACTCAAATTTTATTAATTTTATATTTCAATATACCCCACAAACACTCTTTTAACATTATTTTTCTTCTTTTTACAACTATTTTAATAATTTTATATTATAAAAACATCTACTTTAGACATTTTGGAGTTACCAATGTACATGCTCTAACAGACAAAAAAAGATTGTAGAATCCTCCATTTCTTTTTACGGCAAACATATTTTTATAATAATATTTTCATTTATTTATCTACTTTTATAGACTTCCTTTTACGTACTTACCAAAGACAGAGAGACTCATAAACATAAAGTATAATACCTATAATTAATTGGTGATTTTGACTATTGTCTTAATTTAAATATAAAGTTTCCCTATATAATTTTATAATAAGTGTGAAATAATATTTCTGTTTTGCTAAAAAGTAGTCTCTATTTTCAATCTGTAGTACTAGTATTAGTTATAAATTAATACAAAAGAATATAAAAATGTAAATAAATTAAGTTTGCGTGAAACAAGTTATCTTTAAGGTCAGAGAGAGAAACAAGTTTGCGTGTGTTTCACACCAATACATTCCTTTTCTTATAATTATTTATTTTTACTGTTTTCTTTGTTAGTTTCTGGTGAATTTTTCATTTTTTTCCTCTGTATTTACCACTGTCTCTCTCTCCTTCATCTCGTTCCTTTTTTAGAGAGAGAAAGAACAAAGTGGAAAAAGGAGTGTATGTGAGATAAGAGAGAACCCACCAAAAAAGTTGTCATTATTTTTTTTAAACGAAAAAGTAAAACCTTTGATTTGTATAAAATCACCTCTCTAGCTTCTCACTCCATTTCATCTCTCTCTCTCTCTCTCTAAACTTGCTTTAAGGGTTTTAAAGAGTTGCAGATAATTTCCTCTTTGCTTTTCACAAAAAAAAAGTTTTATATTTGTGGGTTTTAGACAAATTTGTTCTTTTGCGTGAACAAATTGTCAACTTTTAAGACAACAAGTGTTTTTAACTTGTCGAATTCTACTTCTTCTTCTTTCTTTTTGGTCAAAGAAACACAATTTCTATGGAGGATTATTCAAGAAACGGTGAAATGAGTCCAAAGCTTCTTGATTTGATACCACGGAGAAGAAGAAATTGGTTTGAAGATGATGGAAAAATTTCTGTTTACAACACAGAAGAAAAGAAACTTGAGCTTAAACTTGGACCACCTGGTGATGAATATGAAGATTGTACAACGGAGAAGAAGATGATCAAGAATGAACCAAAAGACAAATCTATCCTCTCTCTTACTGGAAACCACTTCTCTCCTTTAAACAACAACAAAACCACATCTCAAAAAAGGTTTTATTTTTTAATTTTTCCAATTTCTAAACTTTTGTTTTTATCTGTTTTGTATCCTTTTGATATGATTAATATTCACTTTCAAGTTTTAGCCAATAAGCTCCTAAAGTTTTCTTTAGATTGGATCTCAAAGTTTTGTTTTTTTAAACCTTTGTGTTACTTTTCACACATGTGAAAGTTTAGTCTTTTTACTACCGTTGTAATTTTTGTTACTATTTGCTCTGTTCCTCTGTGTTTACCTTTGAAGATTGTTATTGTTTGATTTTGAAAGTTTTTGTTCCTGATGAAACATTTTTTTTGTGTGTTTAAAGAACTGCTCCTGGTCCAGTGGTGGGTTGGCCTCCGGTTAGATCATTCAGGAAGAATTTAGGAAGCTCTTCAAAGCTTGGAAATGAATCTACTAAGAACCAAAAGTGTAATGATCAAGCAAAAACAACGGAACCAATGAGACAAGGAGGTTTATTTGTGAAGATTAACATGTATGGTGTTCCAATTGGTCGGAAAGTTGATCTCAATGCTCATAATAGCTATGAACAGTTGTCTTTTACTGTTGATAAGCTCTTTAGGGGTCTTCTTGCAGGTAAAAAAAAATATTTACCTTTTTTGAGTACTTTTATCTTTGACTGTGGTAAAAAGGGTAACTTTAAAATTATGGTTTTGGTGTTTGCTGTTTAGCTCAAAGAGATTCATCATTGTGTGGTGAAGAAGAGAAACCAATTACTGGATTGTTAGATGGGAATGGAGAATATACTCTTACTTATGAAGATAATGAAGGAGACAAGATGCTTGTTGGAGATGTTCCATGGCAGTAAGAATCTTTTTCACTTTCTATTTTTGTTTCTATTAAAGAAAAGAATCTTTGTTTGATTTTAAGTTTTGATTGAATTTTTTCAATTTGCAGTATGTTTGTATCTTCAGTGAAGAGGCTGCGAGTGATTAGAACCTCTGAGATTTCATCAGCATTGACATGTAAGTATAATTTTGTTTAGAAACATTTTCACTTTGTTTTATGACTATTTATGTGAAATTGAAGGAAAGTTTTGTATTATTATGGAATTTTTTGTAGATGGAAATGGTAAGCAGGAGAAGATGAGAAGATGAAGGAAAGATCTATTTTACAGTTTAAAGAAGTAGAGAGAGATGTTATCTTGATGAGTTTTTGGTCTTAAGAAAAAAAGCTCCTAATTTAAATCTGATGTACATTTTGGTTTAATACATCTTCTTTTGACTATTTGGAGATTTTCATAGATGAGGTTTTTGTTGGAATCCAAGATCAAACAATGAAAAGGATGATTTTGGGGTCTTAACTCTTAAGTAAATTACAGATCCTTTTTAAGTACTTTATAGTCTTTTGTTTAAAGCTTTGGATCATGATTGGTCACACTTAACGAACGCTTTTAAGAACATCAATTTAATGTGTTATTTAAACTCTGTATTTCTTCTGCAAAGCATCTTTTTTGGAAAGAGGAAAAGGAACAAATCTTTTTTCCTCTGCCAAAAAGTTCTTTAGCTTTCATTAACTCTACTATTGCTATTTTGTAGTAATGAATTATGAGAGTGATAGGTTTTTAAAACATCTAACAACTTTTCTTTGAATGAGTTGTTAGGACCTATATTTAATCTAGTATGTCTAATCACATCTTAAAAATCTCTGTCTTGGCCAACAAAATTACATATATTGATACATAAAATATTACTTATGTAACACCCCATTTTTTTTTTAACTTACGCTTAAATTTTCATAAGATAAATCCATAAAATAAAAAATTAATTCAATTCCAGTAATTTTAAATTCCGGGAAACAATAATAAAAATCTAGCAACCTAAACACCAGGTTTCACTAGACTAAAACGGAAATAAATAAACATCCAATCATCCCCTTCGCGGCCTTGATTCCGCGATCACGCATTTCTGTTACCTGCAACTCAAAGGAAAAAACAGAGTTGCGTAAGTATTTAATAAATACTTAGTGAAGCGGTCATCCCGTCTACCAGATATATAATAAGAATTAGATTATCAATTATACGCGATCAAACAACAGTTTACAACAGTTAAACAAATTCAATATTTAAAACAGGGGGTGTCGATCGACACCACCACTTGGTGTCGGTCGACGCTTCACCCAAGCAACCGATCCTCGTGATCATAAAACAGTGGTGTCGATCGACACTACCACTAGGTGTCGATCGACACCTCTCGCAGAAACCTGAACCGAGTCAAATCCTCTCACGGCTTGAGTTTTGTTCCATCTCGCGAGATCATCACGATTCCAACACGCATAATTCACACAGAAATATCACAGGAACAATCCAATTCATCACAAACAACCAATCAAATTCCCTGATAACCCAATTCCATATCACGATCACGCACTCACCTCGATTACGTGAATGAAAAGGGAATTAACACGAAGAACGGAATGGAACAGCGACGAATCGGTGATGAACTCGCAGGAAATCACCGGAAAATCGCCCCAACGCCCCAACGCCACACAAACGAAACCTTAAAGGAACACGCGGGAACTTCTAGAGAAATCGACGAAGAACGGATAGAAAACCTCTACGATTCACACTTTTTCCTCTCCAAGTCGATTTTCTCTCAAGTTTTTCTGCCTCCCCTCTGAAAACACGTTCCCAGGTTTATAAACGCAACCTAGGGTTTCCGTTCCCAAACCGAAATAAACCAGACGATTTTAAATCAAACCAAAATCGACCGAAACATTGGTGTCGATCGACACCCCGTCCAAATTCCTAAATTCGGTTTCGGGATGTTACAACTTATATCCTTATCACCTACATTTTCTTGATAATATATAATAGATTAAGATTAGGTTGTTACATTTCTTGGAATAGAGATACAAAATAAAGGGCAATTTCTATGTATAAATATGACTAATTCGTTTGAAGAAGAAGAAGCAAAATTGGTGATTATAGATAAAGACTTCAAATAGTAATATTGAATGAAGTAAATAGTCTTTTGGGTCGAGTGACTTTGCCTAACTAATCAAAGCTGCATTATGAGACTCTATAGTTCCTTTATCTTTTTGCTATCAAAAATATTTTGAATTTTTTGTAATTCTACTATCTCTACATCTGAGCATTGTAATTCTCTTTTTGTAATGGAAACTTTTTTGAATACATAATATATATATATATATATATATATATGGAAACCAAGCCTCGCGGAACACACGAATTCTCCGGAGCCAAAAACCATTTACAAGGGAAACTAGACACATTCTATAAGGAAAGGGACTAAATAAAAGAGAAGATGAACCGTAGTTGCTAATGATGCGTGTCAAATTGTATTTGTTCCTAAACTTAACTATCAACACATAAAATGGACACAAGTATAATATAAAATTCAATTAATGCAATGTATGAGAATGCACAAAAACACAATATATGAGCTAACATTGAGCCACTGACCCAAAACAATCCCATGACTTTCTAAAGTAATCTGAAGAAATTAAAGTTGTGCCAACAAAACATAAGCCTACTAACAGTCCTAGGCCATCCTCCGAAGATTGAAGACTTGAGGATTTTACTCTATCTTTAACTTCTTTTCGCACAAAACCAAACAAAAAACTTTTTTATAACCAAAGGTAAAATTGGTATAATGTCAAGAAAAAAGAGATTAGAATTATGGTTTAAGGTCAAGTGATGAGCCATGTTTACTCTTATTATAACGTGTTGGATGGTATAAATTAATCAACATATATCAACGCTAAAATAAAACCGAATTCTATAGCAAAGAGAGATTAAAAAATGAGAAACCTATATTTCTAAAATACAAATTAAACTTTTAACATATTTTCGTTTGAATATTGATGATTATTCTTCTATAATATTTTCTGTTTGACGTATTTTTCCATTGTTTGCATTTTGGATTCACAAATAATAAATAGAAACAAAAAAATTTGCATTTGAAAAAAAATCGAGTCTATTGTAAATATGTATATTTTCTCAAATTGGTCATGGTCATAGTATAAGACTTGATGTGTGATCGTATTGTAAATATGTAATCCATTATGAGTCATTGACATTTTATGGGATAATACTTTGTTCAATGTCCGTCAACAAAGACAGTCTTTATAATATTTTAAGGTTTACAAAAGCCAACAAACACAAGACGACACGTGTCACCTCTTCCTCTAAAAATTTTTCTTTAAAAAAAGTTCAAAATATTTCTTACGGGATTCGAACCCAGCAAACCTCGCTAATTTATGTGGATAGAGCCACTAGACTACTAAAGACGCTTGTAAATATCATGGAAAGAAACATATATAATCCACTACTAAAATTCTTTTTAAAAGTCATTCAGAAAACCTTGATTGGTGTCTACTAATTCAATTAAATCTTTAAACTTCCCATATACTTAGGAATTATTTCCAATTCTTATTCAATAAAATCGAAAAGAACATTGAAATGCATATAATCCCTTACCCAATATTGTTTTACCAACTTTTCAAAGTTGTTTATTTTTTTTTATATATTTAATGGTAGTAATTCTATATTTGAAGATTATATATATAAAATTACGTTTAGTATTTCCTAAAAACATTACTTTATATTTGTATCAACTCATATACTATATACAAATTACATAATTTTATGTCAATTCATATATATATAAATACAACATAAAAATTAAAGAAAAAAGATGATAAGCAATCAAAATATAGAAAGAGGTTGTATAATAAATAATTATTTTCTTATAAAATTTTAACCAATTATTTAGATAACATAATTTATTCTAATAAAGTTTCAAATAAAATATATTTATATTTAAATAGTAACCATCAATATTTAAATAGTTGAGAATCACTTTACATTTATATGTCCATACAATATAGATAAGAGAAACCACTAATATAATTTCAAGTCAATTACAGAAAATTGGTTACTTTTGCCAAACATAAATAATAAGCTAAAACATATAGTTTACTTTCATATTATAGTTTTTAAAAATATAACTTGTGAGAATATGACTTAAATATCATCTATATATAGTAAAATGATTTTAAAATTTATCTAAATAGTTTTTCCAGTAATATATATTATTTGTTTTGAAAACAATAAAAATGAGACAAGAGTGTAGAAACACGAGACAAGATATATTTTTGGTTATTGAGAAACAAAAAATGTTTAACTTAGACATTGAAGGGATGAAAATCGTTTTAGTACTAGGTTTTTTTGAAGTGGGATGACATTGGTTTTGGGTAAATATTGGAGTTTAGAGAAACCATGCATTGCTTTAGATTTGGATAGTATTTGAAGAGAGAATGTGTGTGTTGATAGTAATAGTGAATTAGTAGTATTTATAGGCTAAATGTCAAAATGTTTTTAAAAAATATGTCAAACATGTTAGATCAACTGTCTAATGATGGTTTTAGTTCAATAGTTTGATCCTTAGCTTTCTTTTCCTACATCATCTTTGTGCTTTAGTATTATTATTATTTATTATAAACCCACAATTTCTTGTTCTTTTTTTAGTTTAGCTTTCTTTTGCTATTTCATTTTTTGTGTTTTTTATTCCAAGTTATATGTCAAACAATAACCATCAAAAAAACATTGACAATCTGACCAACACAAAAACGTAACCTCAAGTAAAACAAACTGATATGATTTTTGCCTCAGCCTAGTATACCTTGATGTGAGACTAGTGTAACTTTGGACACGGAAATTGAGAATTGGCATGACTTTGATATGAGGCATAACCATTCTAGATTAGTGTTAATGATCATCTTTTATTAGTTGATTTAACATTTTTGATTAGTGTTAAGGCAACCTCTATTTGAAAATTAACGATTATTTTTCCTTAATTTTTTGACGTTTTTTTTTTCTTTCCATTGACTGCAATATTAGTGAACGATTTTTTTAAGAAGTATATTTTCTCAAATTGTTCATGATCATTGTACAAAACTTTGTATGTGATTTTATTGTAAATATGTTATCGATAAGTCATTTGACATTTATGAGATACTTTGGGTCAACATCCGTCAACAAAGACAATAATATATTACTATTTGTTTTGAAAGTTATAAAAACGAGACAACATTGTAGAAATAAAGATTGTTGCAAAAAAATTTGAGCTCTTTTTGAGAGACAAAGGAAGAGGTTTTAAGAGCACGTACACCAGTGATACTTTAGAGTATCATAAGATTAAAAAAATAATAAATCTCTTTTTTTTATTCAATTTTACTCAAAAACATTCTCTCTTTTCATTTTAACTTTTCTTAATTTTATATTTAGAACACTCACTTCCTCCTATTGATACCCACTTTTGATATCAACTCATTGATACCCTCTCTCCAATAATATCAACAATTTCCTCTTTTTACTCAAATTTTATTTATTTTATATTTAAAATCACCTCATATTTTTACTAAAAACACTCTCTTTCCTCATATTCCTCAAATTTTAATAACTTTATATCATATGATACCCACAAAGTATCACCCTTGTACGTGCTCTTACGATAAAACAGGCATTTGAAAGTTGTTTATGCACTAGGTTTTTTGAAGGTTGATAAGATTGGTTTTGGGTAAACAATGAAGTTTAGAGAAAACATTATTTAGATGTGGATCATATTTGAAGAGATAAAGTGTGTGTTGATAGTAATAATGCACTACTAGTATTATAGGCTAAATGTCAAAATATTTTTAAGAATATTTCAAACATGTTAGATCAGTTGTCTTATGATTGTTCTTAATGAGTTTTTAGTTCAATGGTTCAATCCCTAGCAATCTTTTGCTACTTCATCTTTGTGCTTTATTACTATTACTATTTTTTATTCTAAACTTGTTTTTTTTTGTTCATCCACTTTTCTTTCTTTTTTTTTTTTGTTTTTGTGAAATTTGTTTTCTTGCTTGTTTGATTTTACACTTTATATCTCTCATTTTTTCCAAGATATCATTTCTATAGCGAAGAGATGTAACTTCACTTTCAGACATATCTCGAGAAATGCAAATTCTTGTGTGGACTCTTTAGCAAAACAGGCTAGAATGCACTCTCAAGAATATGTTATAAAATGGGCAATGTACATTCTCTCTTAAGTAATGGAAATGTTGACGACAAAAAAAAAAAAATCTCTCATTTGTTTTTCTATTCCAATTTGTATGTCAAACACAAATCACCAAAAAAATATTGTCAGCCTGACCAACAAGTTAAAAGTAACAACAATTAAAATAAATTAATAATATCTGTCGCAACCTAGTATGCATATATATATTTTTTTTGAAAGAAACCTAGTATGCATTGATGTGAGACTAATGTACACAAAGTTTGAGAATTAGCATGGTTTTGACAAAAGGTCATATACCATTCTAGATTAGTTTATTGTCAAACATTTGTAGTATAAAAACAGTCATTTGATTACTTAGCATTGATTGGCATATTTGGAACACTGAGCTAATTCCATGGTCGTATTATCTTCAAAACAAATCAACACACTTGCTAGAAACTCAAGCTACTTTCTTTGGGAGGTCTTCTTTACTATGAGTATCACTGAACTGAGACTTTTACTATTTAGGCTGTTTATTGGTAGTGTGGAAATTTTCTCCAAGCTCTCGGTAAAAGGTAAAAAACTTCATCACTACATAAAAGAAAATATTTCAAGATGTAATTGATGGTTTATAGATTGTAAAGTGATTTGATTATTGTGTTTTGTACATCGCAAAGGAGGTTGTAAATGACACTAATGCGCGTGATGTAGAGCAATGGATGAGACATAGACGGTTGCCAGAAGATATAAGAAAGTAAGTGGACAATTAAACATTGTTTTCCTCAAGAATTCCATTAATGATATCGGACAATGTTCCGTCACTAAACTTTTTTTTATCTATTGCAAATATACGCAATATGACTTTGCTAAAAGACAATAACATTATCTTAGTAAAATGATTTTAAAAACTTAATGCAAATGGTTTTAAAATACATTTAATGTTAAGTTTAGGTTTTTTCTTTGGAAATTCAAATATTTAAATATATTACAAGTGTAAGAAAAATTATGGTTATTTTCCATAATATTTATTATATCATACAATATTGTTATTTTCAGTATTCTTTTAATTGTGTTCTATATAACTTTTTTTTCTTCTTGGTCCACCCTTATAATCGTACAGTTAAAACAGCTAAAAATTATAAAAGTACACTAACTTATAATAATTCAATAATTTTAAAAGATACTATGTTATTTTCAATAACTAATTTTCTTTTAAATTTTATAAATTCAGCAAATATAAATATACATAGTTATATACTTATATTGAAGCAGTATATATAATAAATTCAAATAAATCATGAAAATATTGAGTATTTTTATTGTAAGATAATGTGGATGACCAATATGGTTATATGTAATTCTAGTAGTTTAATTTTTCACTAAAACTCTGATCTTAATATCGGTTATCCGATATGCTATATATAATTATACTACTGTAAATGTGTAATCCATTATGAGTCATTGACATTTTTATGAGATATTTTGGTCAACGAAGTCAATTATGTTCTTTGGTTTAAAAAACTAGCTTTGTTAATCATTAGAAAAAAGGTAATCGAGAATTCAAAAAAATATCCATAAAACGGTCCATTACCCTATTTTAAACCGATCAATCAGCGTCATTAACTACGTTTTTAGCCAATCAGAAGGAACAAATCTTATCTTAATTAACATTTCTCATTACGTTTTTCAAAATGATAGTCAAAGAAGAAAATGTGACATTTTTGCTAATGACTTAATTACGGGAATTGCGATAAAAGTGAAAGGCGGTGACTATTTAACACATTGCTCCATACATAACGTCTTATTGTGTGGGAAGCAAATTTTGTTGGAGACAGAGAAACTTCTTTTGTCATTTGAAGGTGAGTTCTACTTTTTATTTATTTAATCGTTTGTTACAAATATTAAAATTCCGTTACGTTTGATTTCATAATAATGTGTGTTCTTCTTTTTGTATTTGGATTTCGAATATAAAAATATCCAGTCAGAAAGAATTCAGCTTGTGTCATCATCTTTGTCTTGTAATTCAGTTTTTTCACGAGTTGTGTCAGATCGTTTCTTTCTTCTTCTACTTTAGCTTCAAACCAATATTTATTTATTTACTACCCATATTTCTACACTCTGTGATAAATGTAAATTTCGCATTACATTTTTCTATCATCCTATACAAACTAATATATTTTTTTAATTATTGTCTATCATCCTATATAAACTAATATATTTTCAATTCAATGGGATGATGATTCATATTTTATTTGGTTTAAAAAAGAGTGATAATACAATTTTTTTTATGAAAAAGAAAGTATTACAAATTTTAAAGTATTTCTCTTTTATTAATAGTAATACACTTCTTTTGGCAATATTCATGAAAATCCTCTATAGTGAGATTCTTTGGATTCTTGTGAATAAATATAACCATAAACAATTTAAAATTTTAAGTAAAAGATTTTGAAATTTTGTTTTCCTCTCTGCATACAGAACGTTACTTTTTTTAGGTATTTTAGTGAATTTTGTCATTCTTAAGAAATCTTTCTGAATCGCCACTTCACAGAATACAAAAAAGAAGTGTTCTTGGATCTTTCCATATCTCGAAATGGGAAGAGTTCCAAGATGGTTTAAGGGTTTGTTTAGCACCAAGAAGAGTAAAGAAAGACAAAGCTGTGTTTCCGGCTATGATTCCGTTAAAGGCGGTGAAGATTCTGGCGACTCTGTTTGGTTGAGAACGTTTTTGACGGATACAGAGAAAGAACAGAACAAACACGCAGTTGCGGTTGCAAACGTTACTGCTACAGCCGCAGAAGCAGCGGTTTCCGCGACGAATGCTGCTGCGGCGGTGGTAAGATTGACCAGTAAAGAAAGAGTTAGAGATATTGTCATGAGGGAGGAGCGTTTAGCTGCGGTCCAAATTCAAAAAGTCTTCAGGGGCTCTTTGGTAAAATTTTACATTCTTCAAAATGTATTTTATTTTCTCAATACTCAAATTTATTTTGGCTAATGGTAAAGTTTGAAATTTTTCTTAAAAGATCAAATTTTGGCAAATGGGTATTGTTAAAGTTCCAAGTTTTTTATTAGAAACAATTGTGAATTTGATTACAATTGTTAGTTGTTTTATGGTTAGGCAAGGAAAGCATTAAGAGCTTTGAAAGGTATAGTGAAGCTACAAGCTCTAGTGAGAGGATACTTAGTAAGGAAACAAGCGGCTGCAATGTTGCAAAGCATACAAGCTTTGATTAGAGTACAAACCGCTATGCGATCTAAACGCATCAATCGTTCTCTCAACAAAGAGTACAACAACATGGTTCAACCTCGACAATCTTTTGTAAGGAACCAATTTATTTTCATTGTATCTTGTTCTTTTGAGCCTAAAACAAGACGAAAGTGTGTTTTTGGTTTTTGATATTTGATAGGATAAGTTCGATGAAGCGGCGTACGATGAGAGAAGGTCGAAGATTGTAGAGATTGGCGATATATATAAGAGAAGATCGAGTTCAAGATCGAAATGTAGACAAATACACAATGTTGTTGCAATGACAGAATATGAAGATGATTTGGAGTTAAGTTTCTCGGAGGAGAAGTTGAAGTTCGCTACGGCGCAGAACACGCCGAGATTCTCCTTGTCGTCGCACCACCAAGCGGCTAATAATCGCTATTATGTACCTGAATCTCCAACTAAGAATGTTTGTGAAGATGCTTTGTGTGACTATGGAATGAGTACTACTCCTGGCTACATGGAGAAAACGCAGTCGTTTAAGGCGAAGTTGCGTTCGCATAGTGCACCTCGTCAGCGATTTGAGAGGAAGCGGTTGTCGCTAGATGAAGTTATGGCGTCTAGGAGTAGCGTTAACGGAGTAAGTTTGGTGCAACCGCATCGATATTCTTGTTCCCATGATCCGCTTTGACTATTGTAAATTTGCTTCTCATGATTTCTTCAAACGTTGTTTTTTATTTTTGAATAATTTAGCAAAAAAAAATTATGGTTTGCTTAAGTTTCTACTTATGGTTTATAAAAAACTTCTGTTTGATTTTGACTTAAATTATTTGATGTTTTCAACTCTGACGATGCATGGTGAACATACTAAAATTTAAATAATAATATTTCAAATAAATAAAGCAATACGTATTTTTATTTATCATAAAGCTCATAAAACCAACATAAAACAACTATCTACTACTATATGAAAGTATCTTGACTCTCTCCATGTAGTGCCACGTCATCACCCACACATGTCCTTGCCCATTAATCAGAAGCTAAGAAACTTCTCGCGACTCCTCTGCTTCCAATCGATTTCATGTGGCCCAACTATTGATATTCCCTGTTGTTCTTGATCGACACGAAGCCTAAACTACCTAATACGATTGAATACAAACCATTACCATCTCTAAGAACTGCCCTTCATTACCATCTGCAGCTGAATCTCGCAGAGGAGAAGAAAACGACACTGAAGCAAGAAATGACATCTCTCTTTACAAATGTTTGTCAATCTCTTCGCTTCTTTATCTCCGTTTTCATTTGTGCTGGTTATCATTGCTGGGTTTTTCATTCATTCTGTATGAAAAATAAGTTTGTCGATTGAGCTGTATTTAGAATATGAGGTCCTCCAACTGGATTCAGAAACCGCATTGAAGCAAGAAATAGCATGGGCTACACATCTCTCCTCACAAGTTTTTGTCAATCCCTGCCCTTTTCTCTTCTTTCCGCTCATTGGTTTCTTCGCTACGATTCTTTTCCTCCCATAGATTCTTGATATTTGAGGATTTTATGCCAATCTTCGTTTTTAGAATCAGTTAATTTTCTTAAGAATGTTCTCAGGAATCATCTGGTTGAACATCTCTCCTTATCAATAAATTCTTAACAATTTTCTTAAGAATGTTCTAATGTCGCGATTAATAATCTCCTCTTCGCAAACATCCATCGATTATTCAAGATCTTAAACAGACTGATCTCCACCGCACAGAGAAATTATTGATAAGGTTCTGTGACCACAAGGCCGTATCCTTTGATGTTCACGTATCTTTATTTTTCCATAATGTGTTTAAATTTTGCAAATTGTTGAATGCATTTAGGTTTGGTGTTGTGAAATTCAACAATGTGGGATTTAAACAAAGCAAGTTCTGCCCTTGCTTTGCTCATGTTATGTTTCTAGAATCAAAATTGATTTACTTTCATGTCTGCATTAAATGCATACGCATCTTCTTGCATATTGTGTATACAGTCAGATTTTGGTGTTTTGATTTTGTCATGTCATTGCTATCTCTTATGCCTTGTAAGCATCAAATTATTCGTAGAGCCAAACAAAAAAAGCTTTTATTGATCGTGGAGGGGAAATGTTCTTGCCGCAATTAAGATGGAATGCAATCTAGTCCATCTAGATGGTATTCATAAATGTCGATAAGGCCTACACTCCGAATCTCCTACACTCCTACGCATGTCTAATTAGCTCCAATATAGGTAAGTACCAGATTTGGATCTGTTATGATGATGGTAAAATATGGCTTGCTTGATTATTGTTTGTTGATTTAAAGGGGAAGGTAATGGAGTTACGCTTTTTCATCCGAGAGAGTTCATGAAAAGGAAACCAAAGAAAGGAAGAAAGACAAAGTAAGAACCTGTATGCCCTTATTAGATTTCTTTACTCCTTACTTTCATGATGCCTTTAATATATACTACCTTCTATGCAGAATGATTCCTAGGAACTGTTGTAATTTGCTCCCGTAACATGACAGCGACCTATATGTTGCTCTTCAGTCTTCACGTTCCGTGAGTTGAGAGAAAATGTTGATTGGTTATTGTTCATGTGGACTCAATTTTGTCTCCCCTCCGCTAACATAACGCCATTTCTTTTATCTAGAAGTAGACCACTCTAAAAAATTCTCTAGGGCGCTCATGGGAGAGTCCGTGAGAGCAACGATAATAAGCACTCATACAAGTGCCTAACCATTTTACGACATGATAACATATCTATTTTTTTGCGGATTTACCTATCTATTTTGTGCACCAGAGAATTTAGTGGCAACATAGATTTTCCCAAAACATTAGTACGAAACTTTAAGCTAAAGAGAGGAGGAGCTTATCATGTGTATGAACTCTTTCTGTGGCTCCATGAGAAATAGGAAAATACGTGTGGTCATCCTTGTTAATGATCTTAAGGTGAGTCTTAAGGGACTGCGTTTTTATAATTATACATACGAATTATTCTCTTATGCGGTTTTTTCATCTTGTAGTTGCGTAGAGAACTCATTTGACTAAAATAGTTCAGACCTATAGACTTCCGTTTCTTTTCTCCATCGATTGATTAGACGATTGTCTCTGCTTAGTAGTTTTGGTTGTGTTTCCCTCGCAAATTTACAATTTTAAAGGCCAAACTGTTTACTTACAAGTTTGTTATGCAAACTAATGGTCTTCCACGCGGTGTTAACTAATGGCGTTTACCTTTGAATTTGTCATATTTGATTAAAATCATTCGAGATTGTAGTCATATCACTACAAGAAAACACTGTAATTTCCGACGGAATTTTTTTTTCCGTCAGAAAACCGTCGGTTATTTCCGACGGATTTCAGACGGAATGCCATTCCAGTCGGCATTCCGTCTGAAATCCGACGGAAAGCACCGACGGTTGTCCGACGGACACTAGCTGTCGGTATATTCCGACGGCATTCCAACGGAATTCGGACGGTTATCGATGTCGGCAGAGTTTGAATGGTTGATATATCGTCTGCGGTGGCCGATGTGATTGGTGGGGTGTTATGTCGGATGTATTGACGGATTTCCGACAGAAATCCCCTCTACATAAGTTTGCACATTTCTTCCGACGTTCATTATACCAACATCTGACGACCAAACTAAAAAAATTTGAGAGATGAGTTCTTCATATTTTCGGTCATGGATGGACGCGCCAATGATGGAAGAGGGGTCGAACTTATTAACGCCTGAATACGCTCAAGGTATTTGCGAGTTCATGCAGTTACCTAGAAATCAAGAGGCGGCCAACAAAGGTCAGGATATCAAATGTCCTTGTTCTAATTGCTGTAATAGAATTAGTGGTTCGGTTAGTAAAGTTTAGAATCACTTATATATATATGGATTTAGGCCGGGATATAAGGTTTGGTTTTTACATGGAGAAACCAATTATGAATATGGTAGTAGTAGTAGTAATGCACCTTATTTTCCGGATAGCGTAGGAGAACATACACCGGAAGTAGATGTTGGGGTAAGTACGGTTGCGATGGTTAACGATGCGTTTAGAGAGAATTTGCAGTCGGGTGGGTATCATGAAGGTGATAGGGTTGAAGAACCTAATTTAGAATCCCGAAGGTTTTTCGAAATGTTAGACGCATCAAAGCAACCACTATACATCGGTTGTAGGGATGGTCATTCACCGCTATCTGCTGCTAGTAGGATGATGAACATGAAGACTGATTACAATTTTTCCGAAGAATGTGTTGATGCATTCGCCGAGTTCGTGAAAGATATTTTGCCAGAAGATAATCTGTCCCCCGGATCATACTACGAGATCCAAAAACTTGTTGCCGGTCTTGGTTTGCCCTACGAGGTTATAGATGTGTGCATCGACAACTGTATGATATACTGGAGAGAAGACGAGAACCGAAATAAATGTAAATTTTGCCACAAACCACGGTTCCAGGACACAAGTGGGAGGGCGAAGATTCCATTTAAACGGATGTGGTATTTACCCTTAACGGAGAGGTTGAAGAGGCTGTATGAATCAGACCGCACTGCTAGGGCTATGAGATGGCATGCAGAACATAGTCAAGATGGAGATATCACGCATCCTTAAGACGCGGAAGCGTGGAAGCACTTCCAATCCGTATATCCAGATTTTGCATATGAACGACGGAATGTATACCTCGGCTTATCCACCGATGGTTTAACCCATTTGGAAAGCATGGAAGAAAATATTCATTGTGGCCGGTCATCGTAACACCTTACAATTTGCCTCCTTCTATGTGCATGCAACAAGAGTTCCTGTTTCTCTCAATTCTAGTTCCCGGGCCTGATCATCCAAGACGGTCACTCGATATATTCCTCCAACCATTGATCTATGAGTTGCAGATGTTGTGGGAGCATGGTGTCGAGGTATTTGACATTTTAATCAAGCAGAATTTCAACATGCGAGCGGTTCTTATGTGGACCATAAGCGATTTTCCGGCATATGGTATGTTGTCTGGATGGACAACGCATGGAAGATTGGCATGTCCTTATTGCCAAGACAATACTTCAGCATTCCAATTGCAGCACGGAAGGAAGACTTCATGGTTTGATTGCCATAGGTGTTTTTTTACCGTCAACCCATTCATATCGTCGGTCTAGAAGATATTTTAAGAAGAATGTATAAGTGTTACATGATCCACCTCCTGAGATAGATGGTCGCAACATATTAGAACAGTTACGAGATTTTGGTGCAGAGCGAACTCCTGAATGTGGGGATAATGGCCATTACCCCGTCGACGGTTGTGGACAATATCACAATTGGCACAAGAAGAGTATTTTTTGGGATTTGCCTTACTGGAAAGACCATCTACTGCGCCATAATGTAGATGTCATGCATGTTGAAAAGAATTTCTTTGACATCATGAACACCATCTTAAACGTTCCAGGGAAGACAAAAGACAACAGGAAGTCTAGGTTAGACTTGCCATTGGTTTGTTCAAGGGAATCTCTTCATGTTTCTAACGATAGATTACCGATGCCTGCATACCGGTTAGACGCAGACCAGAAAGAAGTATTTTTTGAATGGTTCAAAAAATTTGTAAAATTTCCAAACGGCTACGCATCTAATCTACGTAATTGCGTGGATTTGACGGAAGGGAAGTTTATAGGAATGAAGAGTCATGATTGTCATGTCGTGATGCAGCATCTTCTTCCATTTGTATTTGCATATCTTCTTCCACAGCTAATCCACCAAGCAATTGGAGGTATATTTCGTACTCCCATTAGTTTCTTACTACCATAATATTACTATATATGTACTAGCTAACTTGTTTAATTTTCGTTCATAGGAGTTGGTGCATTCTTCCGAGATTTATGTTCAAGAACGCTTACCGTCCACGGGATACGTAACTTGGAGGACAATATCCCGACTCTCCTTTGTAATATTGAGAAGATATTTCCACCGTCCTTTTTTGACGTTATGGAACATCTAACTATTCACCTCCCACGAGAAGCAGCCTTAGGAGGCCCTGTTCAATACCGATGGATGTATCCGTTCGAGCGTTATATGTTCCACCTGAAGAAAAAGGTAAAAAATTTGAGCAGGGTTGAGGGATCTATTGTTCAACAAAGCCTAAACGAAGAAATCTCATACTTTGGTTAAACTTACTTTCCATCGGAAGCTCGTACTAAGGCGAGACATCCTGCCAGACATGATGATGGAGGTGAGAAAGCTGTCTATGCCGTGGTTGTACCTGAGTTGTTTGCCCAAGTTGGTCGATCAATTGGAAAAGGAAAGAAACGCAGACTATCACAACAAGAGGTCACACATTTGCATACGTATATCCTTGGAAACTGTGACGACATTTTGAAATACGAAAGGTATATAAGTTTTGATGGCAAATTTATGGAAATATATATATGCCTTCATCAACTAACAACTGTTATGTTACAGGATCTACATGTCTCTCGCCCGTGAATACCATTCTGATAAGACAGATGCCGAACTAGCTGTCTTGAAAGATGAAGAATTTTCGGGGTGGTTGCCATGTTATGTAAGTTTAAGATAATTACTTACTCTTACTTTTCCATGTTTTCACGTTCATATGTTACTTATATCTTACTTATATCATTTTGTAGGTGTCTGACTGTATAGCACGTGGTGAAGATGTCCCGACATGGTTAGTTGAGTTTGTTCATGGGTTACTCAGCACCGCGACTTCATATCGCGGGTTTTGTACTAGGGGATATTCGTTCAGGATCCGTGGGGAAGGACGTAAAAGGTCAACTTCGGACTGTGGTATTTTGGCGCATTCCGGTGATACGATGTACTATGGGATTTTAAAAGAAATTTTGGAAATCCACTATCCAGGAATGTTGGATTTGCGGTGCATTGTGTTTATGTGCGATTGGTATGACCCATCCAATGGTCGAGGGCTTCGAGTTGACCCTCTTGGTGTTATTTCGATTAATTCAAGCAGGAAACTACAGTATTACGATCCATTTATCCTTGCGTCTCAAGCAGACCAGATATCAATACAGTAATATGTTTACCTACTTACTCATTGTTAAGGATTCTTGTTCATGTATGTTATCAATAACCACTAATTATTATTAGGTTTGCTACATTCCATATCCTCGAGTTGCCTACCGTACAGATCCATGGATCACAATAACTGCAATAAACCCTAGAGGAAAAATATATGGAGTTCCAGAACATGATGCTCTACAACCATTGAGAAGTGTACAAATGTCATCGGTTGAGGAGATGGATAACATCGACCTTGTCGTTGATCCTAATTATGTCGGGGATGATCAAGTGCATTCGGACGAAGAGGAAACACGTGGAGAGTTTGACGACGATTCAGACTCCATCCCTAGTGAAGGTTTCTCCGAAAATTCAGAATAATTATTTGGGAATAAAAATTTGCTTATTAATGCATGTTGTTCTCTCACAATTGTGTGTTCCATATATCATATTATTTAATACTATATATATAGTCATGGACGATGAGTAATTAACGATAACTAATGTTATTGCAATTCCAATAAAACATTACATTTATTGAAACATAAAATTTAAAACAGATGAAATAAACGTTAACAGGTACATTAGAGAGTTTGAAATTTTTAACACACAACCGTTACGACACAAGTACATAATAAACTCCTCATTTCATGATCATATGTCGGTTTCCACTCCGAACTTACCATTTGTTAGAACCATTTCCTGATGTGCTTTCCCTTTATTTTCTTTTCTTGAGAATCTACAAATCCGTCGCACAATTCGCTTTTGATTGCATCAACATCTAAATTTAGGTTTGGCTTGTCTGGGCTTTGGGCGAATTCAAAATCATAGTAATGATCCTTTTGTGCACAATCTATAAATCCGCCGCACAATTCACTTCTGATTGCATCAACATCTAAATTTAAGTTTGGCTTTTCAGGGCTTTGGGCGAATTCAAAATCATACGACTGATCCTTACATACGTTTGAAGTACTCGCACCGTAAGTATCAGACTTTTCCACCAAGTCACATGGTTGTTCGACTTCGATTGGATTGGCGTGGTGGATGTTTGGCGACCACTGGCTGTCAGGCACTACTGTTGATGTGGAATCTTCTTTTTGGATTGGTGAGCACGTATCAAATTCCCACGAGTAAGTGGGAATTTTTTGAGTGAATTCGTCGCATTGAGATTCGATTTCCCAAGAGTATTTTGGAACATAAAAAAAATTAGCCTCGGATGTTGTTTTTGCGTCTTCATTAGGAGAGCTAGAAGACATATTTTTTTGGTTATGGAGAGGTGTAGAAGATATACACTCCATAAGGTCTATTTATAGTTGTACTTGATTGTATAAACCGTCCGTATGCCGTCGGATTGCGGGCTGTTTCTGATGTCGGCAATGTTTGATTGGTCAGTTGTACGGACGGATTTCCGACGGATATATGTCGTCAGAATTATTTAACGGATTTCTGACAGCTTGCAGACGGTTTCCGATGTCGGCAAAGTTTGATTGGTCAGCTGTACCGACGTATTTCTGACGGAGCTATGTCGTCACAATTATGTAACGGCTTTCCGACGGATTGTAGACGGTTTCCGATGTCGGCAAAGTTTGAGTGGCTAATAAATCGTCTGCAGCGGCGGAAGGGATTGGTGGGGTCTTATGTCGGAGTGTTTAGACGGTTTTTCGACGGAAATCCGACGGATATCCGTTCTACATAAGTTTGCACATTTTTTCATTGCATTCATAACAAAATTATAACCATCAAGTCATAACACAGAAAAATCCAATTGCGTAATGGCAAACAAAGATCTGTTGAATTACTATATGCAAAACCGATCCCCCGGTCATAACCCTCTAGCCACAACTCTGGTTCCTTCAAGCCCTCTTTACGATAACTTAAATGTTACTAATGTTGAACTGACTATTTCACTCCATCCAACTCAACAATCCCATAACCAAACGCCCGTAATACCGGGGCCTGACCAAGTTGTACGGCGAGGCCTGTTTCGAAAGAGGTCTCATGATGCAAAGGTGATGCGAGGTGAAAGTTCTCAGCCACGCCCAACACAAGATTTTATTCGTGAGGTCATGAATGAGGCACCACAGGAGGACCAGGATTTTAGTAGTCCTCGGTGGACTTCTACTATCGATTACATAATCCGTGAAGGTATATATATATATATATATATATATATATATATATATATATATATATATATATAATTACCGGTTTTACTTTTACAATAATGATTGTAGCTGACAAATACTAAATCTACCATTCATTTTCATGTAGGTTCTTCTAACAAAAGAAACACACCATTCTGGACCCAGGTTGCAGAAATTAAATCCCCGCATTCACAATTTTTTTAAGTCAAAAAGGTTTACGTTTTGCGACATATTTTATTAACATTTAGACATACAATTTACCTGACAAGTATATTCTATATATTTTATTATCAGATTGTGGCTATGCTCTCTAGTTTAACCCCCAATGACCAAGGAGATTTGCTTGTAACCTTAAAAGATCCTTCAGGAAAAATCGAGGGAACTATGCACCATAACATCTTCAAGAAGGACGAGTACAGACTCACCACTGGTGTAGGTGCGGTGGTAATCCTGAAGAATGTTACCGTTTGCCGTTTTGATAGAAACCAAAAGTACCTGAACATCACAGAGCGGAACATTGTTAAGGTAGATACACCATATATACATTTATAAATATTTATGGGAATGCTTAACTAAATTCGTTTTTGAAACAGATAATCGGTGATAATTCGATTATTGCTGAATACCAACCAATGAAAGGATCTACCATCGAGGCGGAAGATTGAGGAACTACTGGGTACGAGTATGAAACAGTTCCAGACTCTGATGAAGACTAAACATCCAACTCGTCCACAAATAAGAATAATTTAATGATAACAACTTTATGTTGCTTTTATGTTCAATAATGATCCAGTATCTATTTTACGATCGTATAATGTTTTCATGTGTTATATTTCTTTTTAATGATTATGAAATATTGGTGTTATATATGTGAAATACCTTTCAAAATATTTATTTACATAAATTGATACGCAAATCATTACAAAATAAAAGTAACTAAAATTATGAAATATTGGTGTTACATCAATTTATATATTAAATTATATAAAATATATGATAATGTTATTTTTTAATCATTATCATATATTTTATACAAATCTTATAATTCTTTTCCAAAAACCTTATCATATATTTAAAAAAAAAAAAAAAAATCAAACACCGTCGGAATTCCGTCTTAAAGTTCAGACGGAATTCCGACGGTTTAATGTTTTAAATTAATTTTTATTTGTTCCGAGAAATTAAAATTAATAAATAAATTATATGCCGTCGGAATTCCGTCTGAAAGTTCAGACGGAATTCCGACAGTTTTTGATTTTTGATTTTTTATTTTAAAGTATATGATAAGGTTTTAAAGTTGATTATAAGGTTTTTGGAAAGGAAATATAAGATTTGTATAAAATATATGATAATGTTTAAAAAATAACATCACCAATTTGAAAAATCAGACGTATTTATTCGGGGATTCAAAATTATAAGATTTTTTTACCAAATTTATTAAGTAAACAATTAATTCGGCATACAAACTAATGTCTAAATAAATAAAATGCAATTGAACAAATTAAAGTCTTATCAATAAAATATATTTTCAAGTATACCAACACTTGCAACTTAATACACGAAAGTGTTACTAAAAGAAAAAAAAATTGTAAGTAAACCAACATTCTGAAATAAATAAATCTCAACAGCTGAAACCATTTTCGGATGATTTGTACCATACAAAAAAATTAGTCACATAGAAAAGACTAAATGGAACGGGAATATAGGATCGGGAATGGAACGGAACGGAAATTATGCCCCCCCCCTAAGTAATACAATTTAAATTCCGTCGGAATACCGTCTCACATTAGGACGGAATTCCGACGGAAATGCGAGGGAAACCCTAATGCGACTTGCCGCCAAAACAACCTCGTGTTCGTCGTCAAAGCGGGAATTCCGTCGGCAATTACCGTCGGAAAACCGTCAGACTGCCACCGGGCACTGCTATAAATCCACAGTCTTCGTCTTCCCCGCAGACATATCTGTAAATCACAAAATTTTCTCCAAAAATCTTCTCGCCGCCGATCTATCACCGATCAACCGCCGATTTGCCAAATCAATCCCCAAATCATTCACCACTTCTCTCACAATCACAATGCAAGTTTTAAAAAAAAAATTTGGGTTTGTGAATTCGTTTGAATTAGCGTTTGTAAATTCGTCAATTCGTTAATTAGGGTTTGTCAATTTTGCTTATGATAATTTTAGTGAATTTGTAATTATCAAATTTAGGATTTAAATTAGGAATTAACATATTAGGGTTCATGATGATTTTTGTCGAACTTTATGGATTTTTATAGAACAAAAATTATATAAATATTTCTAATTTTATGAATTTGATTTGATTATGTTGTTGTTATTTTTAAGGATTTTTTAAAATTTAATCTATGATTAATATGTAAAATTGTACAAAAAAACCCTAATTACTTAAATTACATAAAACACATAAATTCCATAAAACCCAAAGCCCCAATATCCTTTAAATCCTTCAAAATTATTTTTTTTTTAACATTATTAAAACAATTTAAACCTATAAAATTTTAAACCTATTTAAAATTAATAAAATTTAAAACTTTAAATACTTTAAATCCTTTAAATTTACTATTTTATAAATTTTAAAGTTTATAACGTTAACAATTTAAACTTTTAAATCCTTCAAATTTATAATTTTTTAACGTTAATAAAATTTGTCAAATTAATGTTCAGAATTTTAAACAATTTTTTTAAAATTAAACCTTTAAATCCTTCATATTTACAAATTGTTTTAAAAAATTTGTCATATTAATTTTAATAAAAAATGTTTACCAATTCAAACTTTAAGTAAATTTAAACCTTTAAAGCATTTAAAGCCTTAAAATTTAGTAATTTTTTACAAGTTTAAAAAAATTGGAAAATTAATGTTAATAAAAATTTTTAACAATTAAAAAATAATAAAATTTAAAACTTTAAATCCTGTACATCAAACAAAACTTAAATCCATGAACTTCGGTTTCTGAATATACAATATTAAAAAAAACCAGGTTACTTAAATTTAAAAATTGGAAATCACAAAACCACGTAATCCCAATTGAATTAAATTCATTTACTACAAAACTCTTCAATCCCCAATATCCTTAATTCCATCATCCTAAATTTCCAATTAACTAAATCCCAAAATTTCAAAATCACAAATTCCTATACATTCCAAATTCCATAAATCCCGAAATCTCTAAATCTTAGAATTATGGGCAGTTTCATAACTCTAGAGGAGGTGCGAGTTCCAGTAGGGGAGGTCGGACTACGAGTGAGACGGTTATCCCCGAGGATAGTCCCGACTTGGAGACCCAATACATGTCTCAGCCCCCGCCTACAGCCCACTCAGCTCTCACCTCAATGACCATCGAGCAGTTTGTGGCGCAACCCGGACGTGATAGGTTGACGCGTCTACATCCAGACCCGGCACCTAACACGACCTGGTAAGTCTTATTTAAACATGTAGTGGATTTAATAATTTTAGATAATTATTTAAGTAAATGTTTTAATAGGTTCCAATACTCGGGAAACGGTATTACGGGTTCTATCAACGAAATGATGAATTCGATGCTCACCAAAACCGTATCCCACATACACCGACATGCCATTGGAGGATCGGGACACTTAGTTCCGACAATTTGCGGAATGATTTTATTTTATTTTTTTCAAATGTATTTTCTATATGACTCACATTTTAATTACTAATGCGGAAATGTGGTGTTTTTTTGCAGCAAGATTTTACGTGGGACCCACCGCTCACATCGATGGTCCGAAAGGAATTCGACACAAAGGCTGCGAGGAAGTTCTCGTGGAAGATCAACGAGTGGAAAGACTCGTGGTATAAATACGGGAAGGTGCCTAAAGTTTTTAAATATAAACAAGTGATGTGGGCTGGACTACTTCGACATTGGGAACTAGAGGCAACTCGGGCGGACTCCGAGAAACACTTCACTAACCGCAACAACACCTGGAAGGGGAAGGGAAAGGCGACCCACAACCTCGGAGCAACAAGCAAGGCTTCAGCTGCTCAGAAAATTGTAAGTAGTTTAATAATTCAAAAAAATTTTAAATTCGCTAACGAAATTGTATATGTTAACAGTTTCAGCAGACCGGTGTCTATCCTTCTAACCTTGATTTGGTCAAGGTTTCGCACACCAACAAGAAGACCGGTGAAATTCAAGACCCGCTTGCTCGTGAAATCGTGGAAGCCGTGCAGAGGCGGCAGGAGGAGTTCCTCCAATCGTAACCTATCGTGGAAGGAACTCCGGCGCCAACCGAAGTTCCAGTCGAGAAGATCAACGAGTTCACGTACGAGGTTAGTAACCGTTTCACTTTTAAAGAAATTTAAACATTACTTTTAATACAAGTAAGTTATAAAATATAATATTTTTTTTATCGTAGGTGACTCCCAAGACCAGAGGCCGTGTTTACGGCCTCCCTGAAGATAGTAGCTCGTCTGTTTCGACGGTTCGATATGGCGGTGCTAGCAGGTTGGAGGCAGAAAACCGAGAGCTGCACGACCGGCTTAGGGAAATGCAGGAAGAGAGAGACAGAGATAGGGCGGAGTCGGAAAAGCGCTTTAAAGCGTTGGAAGATCAGATGAACGACTTCTTCCGTACCCGTAGGCCGGAATAGACATTTATTAGTTTTTAAATTTATTGTAAAACTTTAATGTACTTTTGAAACAGTTTTAATTTAATTTGGTTTTTTTAAGATTTTAATTTTAATTTTTAATGATTTATTGAATTGTAATGATTTTAAATTATTTAAATAATTTTAATTTTTTTTTAAAAACATACGAATTCCGTCGGTATACCCTCGGTATAGAATTCCGTCGGAACACTGTCGTGCCGTTTATCCGTCGGAATTCCCTCGATTCCTTTTACCCTCGGTATACCGTCGGAATTTCCTTACCGTCGGAAAGGCTTCGGAAACTACCGGAACTCCGATCCCGTCGGTCTTCCGTCGACTAATGAAGTTTCGACGGTATAACGACGGATCTCAAACGGAAAACGGATATCCGTATTCCGTCGGAGTTCCGTTGCAACAAACAGACGGAATTCTGACGGATTTTAAATTCCGACGCGATAGATCCGATGGACCAAAACCGTCGGAAATGGGTCTTTTCCGACCGAATTCCGAAGGTTTTGGCCGTCGGAGTAGCGGTTGTTTTCTTGTAGTGTATTCAGGTTTTATTCTTCTCTTTAACCACCACCAGTACATGATATAAGACTGTGAACAGTGTTATCAAGTTGGAACAGCATCGCAGGAGATGAGACTGAAGAAGGTCAAAACCCCCGCATATGCGCGGGTAATCACCTAGTGATAATAATAAAAAAAACAATACTTGAATAAAAATTGAAAAGCCCCTAAATAAATATTAGAGGAAATTCCATAAAAATATCCCAATTAAATTCCGTTAAGCTTTTTAATAATCCAATTTTTTAGCTACCCAGTCTAATACCCCAACTAATTCTTTTGTCCATTTTAATTCATCAAATTTTAAATAGTACCCATTTACCTACCTCGACTTAACGGAAAGATAACATCCGTTATCTTTTTATGTTTTAAATAATTTAAAAATTAAAATTTATTTAAAAATAAAAGAAAAACTCAAAAAATTCCAAAAAGTCAAGAAATATTTTCTAAAAATAAACAACATAAAAGCTAAATTTTTGATGAAAAATATTTTATTATACTTTCAATTTCGAATTCAAATACCAAATTAAATGTCAAACAAAATAAAAAATTTTAATATTCAGAATTTTCAAACCAAAAATGTTTCCGGCTTAATACGGTGAAGGAAAAATCTAAAAGACCACTTATCCCACATGAGTCCAATTTCATCATCTTGGTAACCTTTTTCTCTATCAAAGTTAAGATGTGGTCAGGAGCTTCATGACCTTCCTCTATGATATGAATCTTCACTTCAACACCATTCACCAAATTCTCGACCAAAGCTTGTGGCATGACCGGAATAACAATTTTTTTTTTCTCATCTTACTAATTACGAGAAGTGCTTTTTTTTTTTTTAAATAACATTTTCGGTTAACGTTTAACAATTTTTTTTTTTTGTTTATTACAAGAAAGTTACCTATATGTGAACAAGAAATCGTTTTATATCACTTCAATAACATTATAATTTACATTTTCATATTCTGATAATTAATTTCGCATTTTTGGACAATTTCTAAACTTTATTTTTTCAGAAGTTTACATTTTAAATTATTCATTTTTACAAGTTGTTTTAAGAAAGTTCATTTACATGAACAATAAATTGTTTTACGTCACAGAATTTTTGTCATCCTTGTATCATGTTGAATCTTGAAAATAAAACAAATGCTAATGCATAACGCAAAAAGGATTACATATAATTAATTTGCTTCTCATGAACAAAATTGTATCATCTGATTTCTTCTAAATCAAATCTTTCAGCTTCAGTCATTAGTTCTCCGACAAATTAACCTGATCACCAAGCATAGCAATACAGAGAACACCGTATTTGTCGAGAGTTCATTAGAAACTCGAGAATCTGCAGTATCCCATTTTCGCTAATTTACGGGTCTACAAAGGGCTAACCACCCAACCCGTAATCGGATTCTTTCTACGAATCCTTGATTTTCCGTGAGAGCCAGATTGCAACCGTTCAAGCACAGCGTAAGTAATAGAATCCGGTGTGAGTCCTTGCTGTTTCATCTTTGAGTACAGATCAACTGCTTCCGCAGTTCTCCCGCTCTTCTCGAGACAATCAAGCAATATATTATATGTCACAATGTTCGGTTGACACCCTTTAACAAGCATTTCTTCAAACAATCTATACGCCATTTCGACTCTCTCTGTTTTCCCAAAGCATTCGATCAGAGTACTGTACGTGACCACGTCGGGGTTCAAGTCTTTTTCTTGCATCTCCTTGAATCTCACATGAGCTTCATCGACGTCACCGTTCTTCCCCAAACAATTGATCAAAGAGTTGTAAGAAACAATGTCCGGTTTACAATCACTATTCTCAAGCTCCTCGAAGATTTTAATAGCTTCATCAACTTCTCCTACCCGACCGAAACTGGCGATAAGTATATTGTACGTAAATATATCTGGAGAAGGACCGTCTTTTTTCATTTTCTCAAAGAGATCGTGAATATGAGATATTTGCTTTAACTTCCCGAGCGTAGAGAACACAATATTGTACATCATAGTATCAGTAACTACACCTTTCTCATGAATCTTGCTTAACATCTCTATAGCTTCAACGGTTTTACCTGCACCGCACAAACTCTCTAACATCGACATGTAACTATTTCTATCTCCTTTCACAGGGAAGTTCCACATATCACAAAACAGTCGATGAGCTTCACTAACATGCCCTAATTTACTCAACGTTCGAACCAAATACGAATAAATCCCCTGACTCATATATCTTTTCGACATCTCCACGATTCCATCTAACTTCACTAACTGACCTTCAGCTACTAAAAGATTCAAAACAAGACTATACGTATACTCGTTAGGTCTACAACCCGTTTCCACCATTCTTGAGAAAACCTGGATCGCCTTATCAACCATTTTACCTTTCGCAAGAACTTGCATCAACGTATTGTAACCAACCACGTTAAGCGTAAGCCCTTGAGTAATCATCTCATTGAACAAAGAAACCGCTTCGTTACACTTCCCGATCCTTCCCATTGTTCTGATCATAATCGTGTACGAATACTCGTCTCCTCTACAATATCGTTTCTTCATATCTTCGAAAACTTGACACGCCTGATCAATCTGAGAAAACGCTGCACCACATTATACATGAAACTGATCAAACTTAGCTTATACGAAACGAAACAGAGAGAGAGCTCAAAGAATCTACCTTATCGTCTTTCGCTAAAGCATCGATCAACATATTGTACGCGAAAACATCGAGTTTATGTCCTCCTCTTCGAATCTCACAATAAACATCGAAAGCTTTCGAAGAATCACGAGATCTTAAGTAAGCTTGAAGCAAGCATTTGTATGTAAAAGAATTCATCTTCAATTCCCATTTCTTCACCAATCTCAAACACATTTCTAAATCTTCGGTGTTTCCGAAGAATCCGATTACGATATTCACGGTGGATATGTTACCTCGAACATTCGATTTCGCCATCGAATCGAGAATCGAGCGAACGCGATCGAATCTGTCTGGGAGATTTGACCTGGAGAGGATTAAGATGATTCGATTGTAGAGGAATGGATCATTGTGAGAGTTAGGGCAAATCGAAGGAACGAATTTGAAGAATTCGACGGCGAGACGAGGAGAAGTTAGGGATTTGAGAATCTCTGAAGCTTCGTCGGGAGTGAGTGAGAGTGAAAGTGAAGAGAGGTAATCGGAGAGATCGGAGAAAGCATCTGTGGTGGTTCCGGTGTCTTCACGGTGACGTAGAAGAAGATTGGTGGCTTTGCAGATGAGATGACGGCGAGGGAGAGGGTAACCTCGTACGTCGGCGGGAAGAGGATTAGGAAGAGAAACTTCGGCGGAGAGAGATCTACCGGAGGGAGATGATGAAGTGACTTTAGCGACATATTTGGTTGCGTATCGCCGGCGATTAGCTCCGGTGATCGCACCGACGGTGATGCGGCGAAGAAGCTTCATGTTTTTGCGGCGGAGAAATAAACTAGCTCTCTCGGAGCAGAGGTAAAGCAAGATCGTTTATATCTTAATGGGCCTAAGATTTATTACGGTTAATTATAAAAATTCTGGTACCTCAACGTAAATTTGTACAGTTCAAGAACTAATTACCACTGAAGTTGGTTTGCACTTTTTTTTTTTTTTTTGATAAGCCCTATCGGCTGATCCGGTCAGCCCCGGTAGGAGCGCACCGAAGTGTTACAGAGTGGACTTCTTTCCGAAGGGCCACCACACTACCTGGTCCGAGTTTGGAATGCTTTTCGACTAATGCCAGGAGTAGTCAGACCATCTGCATTTCTAACTACCAGGCAAATCAATTGAGTCGAAGCCCAAGCGAGTGGGGAAATCGAACCTGAGTTGCTGGAATTTTTACCTTCTCACCCAAGCCCCACCAACCACTAGCCCACCACCTTCTGGGCAAGTTGGTTTGCACTTGGCATGTATTAATCCTTTAGTGCATAAAATAATTGCAAGTATGAATAACTTTAACCTTTTGCCTAAAAGTAACACCAATTGTACCTTTGGAAGTTGGTTTGCATGTAGTAAAAGATTATTTATTGGAATACAAATATTCTTGAAAATTGGAGAGAAACAGACAGTAAAAAATCCGCCATTTTTAACTGTGTAGATGGAAACAAAATCATTTTAATAAAAATAAGACACTGTAAAAATCAAAATAATTAAACTTGGTTGGGTCTTTCTTCTCCAACGATCTTCATTATTTTACAAGTCCCAAAATATTGTTGATTTTTAGCAAATTGATTTGCTACTGCTTAAATTTGCTGCTTACTGTGTCATAGCTTGGAACAGCCAACACTGCCATAGAAACAAGACAAATATTAAGACACAAGATTATGGTTTTGTATTTGGTTTTAAAAAAAAATTTTCAACAGAAAAAGTGAAAAAATTGTTTACCATCTCCATAGGAACCCATTGTTAAAGGCTTTGAAATAACTTTGCTGGTGAAATCTGTAATGTCCTTCAAGGTTAGTTGGTCCACTGTCTTCAAGAATTGCTCAACTGGTTTCCTGCAAGTTTTTTTTAACCGTCATGCGTAAGAAGAAAGAAACTAAGGAGATTGAGTGAACTTCTTATGTTTTGGGTGTACCTTTCTCCGTATGTAAGTATCTGCCTGCCAATGTCTTCCGCTGCAATCATCTGCAGAGAACACACATCAACTCGTTAGTAACTAATCGTTTGAATCAAGCAAAAACGGTTTCAATACTAGTGGAAAGTGAGAATACCCGAGATTCCAAGTTCATCAGAACTGCAGATTTTGTGGCAGCCTTGGCGCGATCGAGATGCTTCTGGGTAACTGTTCCAACATATATAAACAAAAGGAAAATGGTTTCAGCTAGTTAGACTTGAAGGAGGTTATTAAGTGAAAAGAGGAAGAAACAAAATGCAAACCTGCTCCTCCAGCTACATCTTTCAGTTCTCTAGCTGCTAATTCAATTGCATGTGCAGCGAATTCAGGGCTCTGCACTCAAGGATGTAAATTAATCACCATATAACTTAATACCCTAAAAATCGGTATTCTTTTAGTATCTGTATAATTAACGGGAAAAGCTGGATAATCGACATAAGGAAAACTATCAAGCAACATTTTTGTTGAAACTCACCGAGCAACCATAGATTCCAAACAATCCAGTGTTGTTGAAGATGCTAGTAAAAGCAGTGCATGACTGAACTTGCTGATGTTCGTTTAGAATACGGAGATCTGTAACCAAACATAGGAACTTGTATCACTATTATTAATCGCTTAGCAGTGCTCGAGAATGCTTCAAGTAACTAGTTCAATAAACGTGAAATCGGAAAATAAAAACACCATATTTGACTTACAGAGCCATGAGTGCATTCCTTTTCCAGGACCTCCAGCTGAGAATGAGCCACCTCCTCCCAAAAGCATCTAAAACAAACATAGGTTAAATTAAATTGAGTCTTCACTAGTAAATAGACAAGTGAAAATTAGCAAAAGCAAAAAATAAACATTCAAGTAAGACACCTGGAGAACAGTGGCAATGACTGCTTCTTTCTCACTATTCCAGCCGGGAACCTCAAAAGCAAGCGCAAAGTGTGTAGCCTGATGAAGACAGAACAAAAGCTCAATTAGTATTGTGACATAAAACACTTTCATCTTCAAACACACTTGTCCAATGACGGAAAATCTGTCATGCATACCTCTCCACCAACATGTTGGCGAAAATCTCCACCAACATATTTAGATTTTGGCTCCGCTGGGAGCGGTTCATTAGGAAGGTCAGAAGTTAATGGCTCCACAACTTTCAAAAGTTCTTCGTGTTCAACTCCACTTGCCGCCAGTACCATACGCGAAGCAGTGAAATTATCCTGAAATTCCGAAATCAAATGAGTTAAAAAGAGAAAAGAAAAGGAAACTAACTTAAGTAAAAGAATTGCAATCACAGAGATGAAGCTGATGCGGTCTTACAAACATAAACTCCTCCAAGAGTTCTCCATTCAATTTGTCCAAAGCAGACTCCGGTGCATACAGAGGATTTGCCAATGCACCGGAATAACCAGCAGCATGAACAGCTTCCATGAGGAGACCCATAGGGTTCTTTGAAAGTTCCGCTATCTCTAGCTTCATCTTTCGTAGCTGCGTAAAAGAACATCGGCACATGACAAAAAGTCACATAAAGTTTTCACTAACTTATCAGAATAACACAAAGGAGAAAGAAATTTTACCTCTTCGTTCACTTCCCAATCCAAGAAAGCAGGGTTCCTCACACTATCAATAAGAACTTCAACCATTTCAGGGACATAAGTTTTAAGAGCATCAATAGTGTAACTCATTTGCTCTCGAGACGCAGAAGCCGATGTGTTTCCTCCAATAGCCTCTATTTCCCTCACGAGACGTAAATGGCTTCTATTTAACGTACTCTTGAAAGCCATCCTTTCAAGCAAATGCGTTGCTCCATGGTAATAAGGCGCCTCGTAAATCGAACCACAATTAACATACAAACCAATCGAAGCTGCCGGATTCTGTCAAAAACACAACGTTGTTCAGTTCACTTCTTGCATTTCCATAGTTTTTTCGAAGAAACCATACATAAAGATAAGTTTTTTTTTTTACCGGAGACATCTCTGAGGCAATCTTGAAACCATTTGGAAGAGTAGTGATCTTATGTTTGCTCGGCTCGACGTGGTCAGCGAGTGGCGGAGGAAGTGAGACTCTTTGTAATGGCATGTCCAATGAAGTAAGCATACCAGAAGACCCACCAGTTAACCAGCTCAAGAAACCACCCGACGACGAAGAAGAACTAGTCGCAACAGCGCTAGAACTTGCATAACGCGACGCCGGTCTCAAACCTCGGCTTAGAGATCCCTACAAAAACACAAAACACAATGCATCATAACAAAGAAACCATTTTATAATTACTTTCTCAATCAATTGATACTATTAACAATTCATGATCCTAAATTGATACAAAATCAATGAATAACAATTCATTTCTCTTATTCGAAGATTATCTAAAACTAATGATTTGACTCACAAAATCTTTCAAGAGAAGAGATCAATTTGTAAAACCTAAAAAGTAATAACAGTATCATCATTACCAATAATCAATCGGAAAAATCTGAATCCAGATCTAGAAATTTTCGAAGAGTGTCAACGAATAAACACTGAATCGGAATCAAATTTTTTTCTCTGACTCGAACGTTTTCGAAAAGTGAAACGGAGGAAATGTTAGGTTACTGACCTTAAGAGCCTTAGCTCGTGAAATTGCAGTGCGATACATGACGAACTCGGAAACCCTAAATCGGAAAAAAAGAAATTGAGTACTGAGTCGACGAAAGAGAGAGGCCGAGGAAGATGAAATTGAGAGAGACGGAGAATAAATCGTAGTTTATTATTGCTTTTTTTTTTTGTTTATTCGATTTTCTAATTAAGCCCATTAAATATGGACTTGGCCCAAACTAATATAACAGAAGAATCAATGTTTTTGAGTAATTTTTGGTTTTTGATTTTTATTGTAGATGTATTAGTTTTGAAAACAATTGAATGGTGATTTAATTAGTTTGGATTTTTAATTTTTTTTGGTTTGACTTATTGGATATGAATTTTCTGTTTTTTTTTTCGATGTTTGAAATTGCTAAAATAAATATATAATTAAAATATTATCGTTTTTTATTTCATTTTGTTAAAAATAATAAAAATATATATTCAAAAATTGATTGAAAAAAGTAAAAAAAGAAATTTCGTGTAAGAAAATAAAACACACAAATTATCATTTGTAGGTAATACAAAGATTAGCAATAAAATAACTACTAAGTTTTTATTATTTTCTTACCATGAAAATTGCATTAAAAAGTTGTGATTTTTATTTTCAAAAGAAAAGATGAGAAAATGGATATCTAAATTTATGACACAAAAAATAAAAATATGGGAAATTTTCGATGGAGAAAAACAAAAACATTTGCGAATAACAATATTAAAATGAAATGGACGGTTTTTTTTTTGGTTTGTGGAAAAAAATCAAATGACATGGATTTTGGTTTTTCTTTGAAAATTGCTGAAAACCTCTAGAAACTAGTTTCTCTAATTTATAAGGAAACTACTTTTCGTAAAATCTTGATTGGATGATAAAATTATGGAGAAACCAAAAACCAAATTCGTCTCAGATAAAGCATTTGGACCAAATCCATGAGAGTATCATTGGTTACATGTGCAAGGGAGGAGTGGGATCGAACTTAGAACTTATTATAAATATAATAATGCTAATCTAAAGAAACACACTAGAGATTGAGAGTATATGAGTAATCAAAATTCTAGTTAAGATAAAAGCCATCTTTGTAGTTCTCTACAAGATTCAAAGCAACACACACTTTTTAATTAAAATCACCAAGTGACAACATGAAAATCACAGTGAAAACATAAACACAAACATACTCAATCAACAGACTTCGAGGTGATAAACCCAAGAAGTAAGAAGTATGTATATGATATAACACCTTTATTTGGAAATCAAAGAAAACAAAAACGTAATAATTCAATTGGTGATTGGGGTAACATAAACTCCGATCTGATAAACAAAATCCCCAGCTTTTCCATGGAATCCAACGATTTTTTGACCTTCTTCCTTGATTTCGAAAGATTCGCCGGCATCAATTCCATATGGGTTAGATGTTCGCTTATTAGTCACGAATGTCAAAGTTGTCACCAATGTACTATTGCGGCCTTTCTCTAGGGGCAATGTATCATACTTACCTTTTAGTGCAATGATGTATTCGCTCGGATAGTCCAACTCAAACTACAAAATAACGAAGGAGATAGAAAAACACATTAAAAACACATATCTTGAGAAATAATGTATAGAGATTGAGATAAAGAAGAAAGAGCAACCGTTTCTTCAAGCATTGATTGTTTTCCATGACCATCGCCGATGATTACTTGAGAACCTTTGTTATACTCAATCTTGATGAAAGATACACCATCAAGATATTGTCCAACATGTATTTTTCTAACATCGTCAAATACACCATCATCCCATATATCTCCTTCATTACCACCTTTTGCTTCTACCTTCTTTACAGGTTTCACTGGAATTTCAGGAATTACTTCCTCACCTCCGGCATCCGGATGAGTTTCTCCAGGACGAGAGCCTTCGGGATAACAACCCCCGGAATCATTGCCTCCGGGACCGTACCCTCCTGGACCGTGGCCTCCGGGACCGTGGCCTCCGGGTCCGTAACCTCCGGGACCGTGGCCTCCGGGACCGTAGCCTCCTGGACCGTGGCCTCTTGGACCGTGGCCTCCGGGACCTCTCGGACCAAAACCTCTAGGACCAGGACCTCCCGGACCAAAACCTCTGGGACCAGGACCTCCCGGACCAAAACCTCCCGGACCGCAACCTCTAGGACCAGGACCTCCCTGACCGAAACCTCCTGGACCAGGACCTCCCGGACCAAAACCTCCGGGACCGCAACCTCCTGGACCAGAACCTCCCGGACCGAAACCACCCGGACGAGGGCCTCTGGGACCAAAGCCACCGGGACGGGAGCCTCCAGGATTACATCCGCCTCTCGGACCAGTGTGTCTTCCATCATCCCAAGACATTGTTGTCCTTAAATTCCGTCAAATATTCTTTAACAACAAAAGAAATCCGTCAAATATCGCCGAAAGTATCCATCATATATGTTATTATCCACAGTTTCCTCTGTTTTTTCTATTGAAGCGAACCGATACACTGATAGTTGTTTTTTTGTGTAAAACCGGATAACATATTAAGCTTGATCTAAATGTAAGATAAAGAAAGCAAATTATATTAAAATTGATTAAAAAGTTGCTCGGGACAATAACTAACGTCATAGAGAGCCACGAAAAATGGTTTAACTTCAACTTAATATTCCTATCATAATCTTTAAATTTAGTCAGCTAAGAAAACTCGAAAATGAGAGAGAAAGAGAGTGAGTTGCAGTAATTGAGAGACATAGTTTGATATTTATAGCATTTTTGGGAATATTTGAACTATCTTTAGGAAAATACCACGACGGTACTACTAACACACGTTTGCGTTTTTTAAAACATGTTTACTTTGTAACTGCTAACTTGAATTAATCAAATAATCCCTAAGAAAGTATAATAAGGTGTTTGGGGAGATCATGCATACCACGAAGGCTTAAACGTGGACCATTGATTTGGGAAATCGTATCTGCTCTGTTTTGCTACTCATCCTCTTTTTTTTCTAATCGACATATTCAACTTAAGTTGTATATATATGATCTAAACAAATACATGTATAAATTATAATCTAAATATCCTACATATTATTCTATAATACAGAGATTTGTATATATATTTTATTGTGATTGCCTTATATTAGCAAACTGTTCCTTAACGTGTATATTCAAGTCGATTTGTACCACGCAGGTTACATGAAGTAAACGATCTCATACGTCAACACCATTAGTAAAACATATATAATGTGTTAACAAATTATATAAATATAATACCAAATTAAGGAAACACACTAGAGAGTAGGGACTGAGAGTATATGAGTACGGTTTTTTTTCCTTGCAATCTAATTCGGATTCGGATTAAATTCAGTTGAAATTAAACAGTGCCATTAATTTTGTTATTATGTAAAAAAAGAAATTAATCTTGATCTAAATGTATGAAAAATAACTAATTCTTGATAAGTTGCTCGGGACAATAATTAGCATCAAACAGAGCAACAAAAGTGATTTCTATCACAGATTCTTCTTAATTAAAAACACTTATACTTTAGAAAATTTGGTCATTAAAATTTAGTCACTCAAGAAAATTCGAAAAATGAGAGAGAAAGAGAGTACCTGAGTTAGCGGATGATGTGATGAGAGTGAGTTGCAGTAATTGAGGGGTAACGAATGGTTTGATATTTATTGTCATTTTTGGGATGTGGTTAGTTACTCTTAGGCAACAATATAAAAAGTTTAATGTTATTTGTCACATGACATTATTGATTATTAAACATCTTTCGAGTTTACAATACATCGATTAATCTTCTCACCTGCCAACAATAAAGACATTAACTAACCAAGATTTGAACAGAGATTAAAAAACATTATTTTATTAAAATCAATCAACAAGTGACAACACACCATGAAGTAATAATAGTACAACATCACATGATCAATAAAAGCACCGACACTAAAACACACACACAAAACATTGCAAAACCTAAACCGCTTAAAAATAAGACTTAAAGAGTGACACAAATCATAAGTATTTGCGAGGGATTAGCTAGGAATTCTTTCCTAGTGATCTCACTATTTTCTTCTAGTGAACTGACAACACATCATGAAGGTACTACTAACCAGTGCGGAGCTTGAAATATATTTTATAAGGATCAATATTAATATAATTATATAATAATATTAAATTATTTATTTCAAATTAATTTATTCTCTAAAAAAACAAAAATTTAAGGTAATATTGTTAGGTATTTTAAATAAAATTAATTTTTTCTCTAAAAAAACAAAAATTTAGGTGATATTGTTAGGTATTTTAAATAAAGAAAACAAAACAAGAATAATGCGACCCTAAAAAAAAAACGTCAATGAACGCAAATCATACAACACCAATCATTAAGGGCATCTCCAACAAGGGTCCTCATTTTGAGGGGAGCAAATCCTCAACATGAAGATTTAAGGGTAGTTTGCTCCGACAAGGAATCCTCAAAAAAATCCTTAAATATTAAATTAATTGCAATATAGTCCTTAATATTTACAAAAGTTACCAAAAATGATAAAATTTTGTAAATAGATATAAAACATACATTTTCTATATTCTAGAACACACAATATTCATTAATTTATTATACAACATAAAATATCACATAAAAGTTACATAACAATAATAAAACACACATAAACATAAATTTTAAGAAGTTTCATATAGATTAAAAATTTAATTAATCACTGTTTCCGTAATCATATTTTATTTAAGAAGTTTTTAATATTGTAAAATATTTTCTATTTTATTTATTGTATGAATTTTCTTTATAGTATTATAATATATTTTTTATATTTTCTTTATTTTATATGCTTAATTATTTTTTAAATAAGTTTTATACAATTATTAAAAAAACGTATAAATATAGGGACCAATTTGAAAATAACAAGAAGTTTTGAGGATTTGAGGGCTTGTTGGAATGCAAAAAACCTCACAATTTGAGGATTTGAGAGCTTGTTGGAGATGCCCTAAAGTAAGATGCTGAGCAGAGTATATATATATATACGACATAAACAAAGGAAATCTTACTTGCTTTTGAGGTTAGATCAAAGCATTGAGAAACCTAAATATTTTTCATTTGGAGGAGTAGAGCATTTCTTCGATAAGGATAAACGCAAAACCACAAATCGTCTCGGTTTTTTTTTTTGTCAAACGCTACATTTAAAGAAAAGTAAAAACTTAAAATAGTTCAAAAATCGACCTAAAATTGACTCAACCAGAGAGAGACATGTCTAGGACCACATATATTGCCTTCAAAGAACTAAAGAAAGTACTGATTTAATCAAAGTAATACAAAAACCACAAGCTTTAAGAAGACCCCAAATAATGCTTGTTGTTACTCCGTTACATTCGCTCATAATTAATACCACCACATTAAAAGTAAGTTCTGTGACTTCCTCTTCCATCAAAATTTTGATAGGCACTAAATGTTTATTGAAAAATTCATTACACTTTTTTGTAAATTAATATCAATAGTCTTCTATTTTTTTGGCTTTTTCAAAATTCTTACCCGCGCATAACGCAAGTAACTCACCAAATTAAGAGTAAATGAAACACGCAGCCTTTATTAAAAATCAACAAATGACAACACAAACACAAACATAGTCCATCAAGAGACCTCGAGGTGACAAATCCAAGAAGTAGGGCTCTGATACAACTTTATTATAAAAATCAAAAGAGAAAACAAAACAAAAACAACAAACTTTTCAATTGGTGATTGGAGCGACATAGACTCCGATTTGATGAACATAATCACCAGCTTTTCCATGGAACCCGACAATCTTATGACCTTCTTCCTTGATTTCGAAAAAATCACCGCCAGTTATCCCATATGGATCAGATGTTTGCTTATTAGTCACAAATATCAAACTCGTCACCAATTGTAAGCCGCCTTTCTCTCCTTGGACGTTATCATAATATCCTTGGAGTGCAGTTATGTATTCACTTGGATAGTCCAGCTTAAACTACAAAATAAAGAACAAGATTAAAAATTGCAAGAACTCAAATCTTGAGAACAATGATAAATATTGAGATAAAGAAAAGAAGATAGAGCAACCGTTTCCACTCCAAGCATTGATTCTTTTCCATGACCATCACCAACTATTACTTGAGAACCTTTGTTATACTCGATCTTGACGAAAGAAACACCATCGTGATATTGTCCAACATGTACTTTTCTAACACCGTCGAAAACACCATCATCCCATAAAGTGCCTTCGTCACCACCTATTGCTTTTAGTTTCTTTGCAGGTTTTAATGGAGTTGAGGTTATTGGAGCGAAATAAGCTCCAAGAGAATTGAGATGAGAATCGGCGAAACCATGAAAACCAATGATCTTCTTGTCTTTAACTTCAAGTGAAAACTCTTCACCCTCTCTAGGAAAATCATATCCAAAGTAATCAGATGTCTTTGTGTTGGTTATAAATCGAATTCCTTGAATGATATTGGTAGAATCATACCAACCCTTGACGGAAACAAGATACTCGTTTGGATGATTAATCTCAATCTACATAAACAAAAACGAATGTGATTATTAGTGATCTCGATGTAATCATTTTGATTGAAAACAAAAGGAAAAAAACTACGAACCGTTGAGATGGAACCTCTTCGTTTAACACCATGGAAGAGTCCTTTCTTTATTTCTCCATTCTTGAGATAATCAAACTTGATTTGTTCAATCCCTGAAGCACCAGGTACAATGTGTATCTTCGTCACACCGTCGTGATTTGCTCCGTCGTCCCATTGATTTCCTCCTTTGCCTCCTTGTACTTCCACTTTTTGAGGATATGAATTAATATCTGATCCGCTTCCGGGTTTAGCTTCGCTGCCCCCGGGAGTAGTTCCAGCGCCTTCGGGAATAGTTTCGGATCCTCCCGGATTCGTCCCGACGCCTCCCGGAGTAGTTCCTTGTCCTCCAAAATTAGTTCCGGCTCCTCCAGGAGTAGTTCCAGGAGTAGTCTCGGATCCTCCAGGATAAATTCCGGATCCTCCTGGAATAATCCAGGAGTGGTTCCGGGTCCTCCGGGAGTAGTATTGGCGTCTCCCGGTGTAGTTCCATCACCTACGGGAATAGTTCCGGCGCCTATGCTACCAACGGGTGGAATAGGAGCAAAGTGAACGTCGATGGAGTTGAGAGCATTGCCACTGGTTCCTAAAAATCCAGCGATCTGATTATCTTTAGGTGCGTTAACGGAAAAGTAGTTTCTCGATTTGTTTCTTATTCGTCTTAACCTTAATGCCGTTATAACCTCACCGGAATAAACCGTTTTGTAGAAACCATTCACCTCCGTTATGTATTCGTCGGGACCTAGCGTAAACTGTCAAACAATATAAAAGAAATAATTAGCAAACGAACCAAACAATAGTAATACTTATAATTAGTTAAAAGTTAAAACTACAGTTACTTAAAAAATTTGTTAACCAGTGTTTACTAACTTCGTCAGATTTGGTGCCGATGGTGCCACGTGGCTGAGACTGAAGGCTGGTTCCGTCGTGTTCGACCTCGATCGAGTTGATGACGTCATCAAACGTCAGCTTAACTTTCTTCACCTTTGTGTGTTTTCCGTCATCCCAAGACATCGTCGCTGTTAAGTTCCGTCAAATATCTATGAATATATATATGTAAAAAAATTTCGAAAGGGAAGTCATGTTGTAAATAATATCAAAACGCAATTACTCTAACGTTGTTGGCCACTAATGAAAGTGTAGTAGACCAAACTCAAATTGATAATTACTTATCTTGATCACTGTAAAATAAAAAAAAATAATTTATTAAAAATGAAATAGTTGCTCGGAATAGTCATTGATATCAAAACAGAGCAACAAAAATGTTTTTTTTAATCAAAGTTCTTGAAAATCTTTATTAAATACTTCAACTGAAAATTTACATCATAAGCTTTGAAATCTAGTCACTCAACGAAACTAAAATTAGAGAAAGAGAGAGAGTACCTTAAAATGAGAGAATAATGAGGAGGAGAGTGAGTTGCAATAATTGAGGATGGAATATTGTTTGATATTTATTGCCATTTTTGGGATAAGGTTAGTTAACAATAATATTTGTCACATGGCAATTGAACATCTGTCGGTTATAAGACACAAAAAAACATGTGTGATTTTTTTTTTTTTGTCAACTGGTTCTACATTAGAATAAAACATTACATCGTCCATGAGATTACATACACACTATTACATACTCTAAGCTTTTTTAGCCAAAATATCAGCTTCTTTGACCACATCCCTTTTAACCCACACAAAGTGATAGTCGTTATGCTCTGCCATGGTGCGAATGTCTTGAACCACAATAGCTATAGAAGCATTTGAAGTCTTTTCTAGTACCTCATATAGCTCCGCATTGTCACCCACAAAGGTGACATTTGTATATCCTAAAGCTTGTAATGACTGCACAGCTCGTCGCAACGCCTCTGCCTCAACATGAAGAACAAAAGGGGTAGGTGCTATCATAGTACTTCCTTTAAGCAGTTGAATGCCTTTTCTTCTATATAAGGACCACCCAATTCCTGCTTGTTGATCCGGAGCAACCCATGATGCATCTACCAGACAATAATAGCTAATATTAGTACTAGTTACCTTACTTAGATCCCCCTCTTGTTGCGAACTCATCTTACATGCACACTCTCCCTCCTCCTTCAGATTAGCTTGAGCTTCCTTCCATCTGTTATGATCTATCAAAGCCATCTGAATTACATGAGTAATGTGTTCTCTTCTACTATTAAAGATCAACGCATTTCGCATCTTCCATATTCGCCATCCTATAAACAGTAGAAGATTATCCCCCTTTTTAGCCTGATTGAAAATCTCATCTATGTTTTGCAGCACATATTGCCTCACCATACTTTCCTTTTATAATTTAACTCCTGGTGCCAATTCCCAAATTTCCTTTGCAACCCTATATTGGAACATTAGGTGATTGACTGTCTCAATATGTTCTCCACATAACTGGCACCTCTGATCCATCTTGATACCTCTTTTACACAAATTTTCCGCTACAACAACTGCATTATGAATCAATCTCCACCAGAATAATTTGATCTTAGGAGGAATCTGAAAGCCCCATACCTTTCTAGCTATTTCTTTAACCTCAGGAGCAATCCCACCTGTACTCAATTCTTCCGTTCCTTGATCCTGTATAAATTCCCTGAGCACCTTATAACCTGTTTTAACAGAGTATACTCCATTTTTGGTATGAACCCAAGTAAGAATATCACTCCCCCTGTTACATTAGGCCTGATCCTCTTAATAAGCAGCATATCCGATTGGCACACCATCTCTGCCAATTTAGCATCATTCCACTCTGTTCCTCCATGATCAATAAAATCACTTACCATCATATTCGGCCTACTAACTGATCTTGGACCCGTAGGAGATGTTGATGGAATTGTAGGTAACCAATTGTCCTCCCACACTTTAATACTCCTCCCATTTCCTACTTCCCATCTAGTTCCTTTTCTGAGAAGGTCTTGAGCTTGAATGATACTTCTCCATGCATAGCTTGATGTAGAGTAAGATCTAGCTGCTAGATAGCTAGTTTTCCTAAAGTATTTAGCCTTAAAAACTCTAGCAAAAAGAGAATTAGGCTGGCTCATAAGTCTCCAAGCTTGTTTAGCCAACAAAGCTATGTTAAAAGCTTCCAAATCTCTTATACCAATGCCTCCTTCAGCCTTCGCCTCAGTAATCTTATTCCAAGCAATTCAAGGCATCTTATGTTTATCTTTAACAGAAGACCACCATAATTTTCTCATAGATGATGTAATCTCCTGAAGCAATCCTTTTGGCATTTTAAAACAAGACATTGTATACGTAGGTAGGGCTGTAATAACTGATTTAAGGAGCACCTCTTTACCAGCCTGAGAAAGAAAGCGATTATACCATGCATCCATTTTATTTAACACCCTTTGCTTTATATAATCAAATACTTCCTTTCTTTTCCTCCCTATGTGTTCAGGCAGCCCCATATACTTTCCAAAACCTCCTATTTTTTGAATACTTGTGATCTGAATAATCTGTCTTTGCACACTGGAAGGTGTTCCTTTACTGAACGTAACAGCTGATTTTGTATAATTCACTTCTTGACCTGATCCTCTCTGATAAAGTTGCAGAACTTGGAGTAGATTTTCACATTCCAAGACATTTGTCCTAAAAAATAATAGTGAATCATCTGCAAACAGCAGATGGGATATGCTTGGGCCTCCTCTAGATGCCTTATATCCATGAATATCATTTTTCTGAATCCTATTTTTAATCAACTGAGATAGTCCTTCTGAGCAGATTAGATAGAGGTATGGTAATATCGGATCCCCTTGTCTAATGCCTCTATGAGGAATAATTCTTTCTGAAGGACTCCCATTAATGAGCACTGAATAGCTGGTTGAGCTTAAACAATTCCTGATCCGTTCTCTCCATTTAACATTGAACCCCATTTTAAGCATAACCTGATCCAGAAAATGTCATTCCATCTTATCAAAGATTAATGTAAGAACACACACCTGTCTTAATTGCATTCCAGTGTTGCTTATAGAACCCAGCATTCATCCCATCTGGTCCAGGAGCTTTTTCTGAATTAATGAAACATGTGTGATCTATCTAAGCGTGTTTGAGCAAGAATATTGTTAAAATGATTGATTTTTAAAAGAAATTCTCATGTTACAATATTCTTTTGTGCTTATTCTTTTTTGGGGGAAAAGAATGTTTTTTTTTTTGGGTCAAATGGGGAAAAGAATGTTAGAATGTTAATTAAAAGTAACTCAAATCCTATAGTTTTTAGGTGATATACGATTTTTAAAAAACAAAGTTTGTGTTGTAATTTGAATCAAACAGGTAAATCCCGAGCAAATATAAATTAGGTGTTATTTAAATTAATAGTAAAGACCGAAAAATAAGAACAATGAGAGTGAAAGATAAATGAGGTCAAATGGTTCAGTCTTCGAGGCAGCCGCACAAGCCATTATGAATCTCTCCGGTGATTCTCTGGCGACATGTGACTCACCCTCTCTTTGATTGACTCCGGCGTAACTTGCTATTCTCTCACACTGACAACGTGTGGTGATTAGGATCCGATGTTTGTTTCCCCGCCTCCTCCTTCTGCGCTGACAAACCAGACAGATTGGCTCCGCCTAATCGCTCACCGTCAGTGGAAGATCCCCCCAACGACTCAAAACCACATTCGTCCTCCTCCGGATCCACCGGATCCGCCGGACGCATCTTATACATCTCTGCCTCCGTATTCCTCTCTAGCCCACGGGAGATCCTTGGGTGCTCCTTTGATAGCTGAACCTTTAATCCTTCCGGTGAATAGTCATGAGAGATTCGATATCGACAAGTTGGATTCTTCCGCTGTAGATCCATCTCCACCTTCGCATAAGGGCATGTCTCTTCTTGACCGGTTACTGTTGCGGCTTCGATGTCGGTGATTAACCATATATTACAAGCAATTTGACACAGTTAACACCTCACTTCTCCACCGTGGAAACGACATCTCTCTAGTGAAGGTGAATTGTTTCTCATCTCAGCCGCTGGACTCAATTACTACTCCGACGACACTGATTCTTGCCACTTCGACATTTTTATTGAGCTCGTTAAAATCTCAGTCCTCCAAATCGAGCCTGGAGAGACCTTGTTCCCAGAGCTGTCTCGCTGTCATCACCGTTAATCTATCTGACGAGAAAGCCTTCGATGACCTACGTCCCACTGTTAAACTAGCCTCACCAGTGCTTGTATGTCCGGTGAAAAATTAGAAGATTGAGCTTCCTGCTAGACCTTCCTCTCCGAGCTTCACCGTCCGAAGCTTCGGCTCCATCGTACCCTTACTCCGGAGCTGTCTCGAGATCTTTGCAGTCAAAGTCTCCAACGAAATAGCCTCCGATGACCCACCGGGTATACTCAAGCTTTCTATGCTGCCAATGACCTCTAGGATTTGGTTTAATTCGCCATCAAGGGCTATCTCCTTACCACCTTGTGAGTTTATCTCAGACTTGTTCAATCTTATTGTTAAATTTGCTTATGAGCATGCTATCATCTCTACCAAGAGTAGATTAGTGATTTATGGAGTTGGAAAGACAATTCTTGTAATATCCTGCCTTAGGCAGAGAAATCGTTGTGTCTCTGTTTCGGTTAGGAAAGGATTCAATCCGTTGGTCTTTTTCTCATCGATAACAAGGATTTTCTCGGATACAAATCTGAGTCATTACCAAGCCAATTTGTTCTCTTCCGTAGCGGTCTTTATGACACTAGAAGATGCAACCGAGGTCGCTCAACGATTCTCCTGGTTATTGTTAATCTTTTAACGTCTCTTTGGAAGATCCAAGCGACTAATTTTACAGTCTTCGGCTTAGCCGTAAAGACGATCTTGACGCATTTGAGGTCTCTCTCGAATCCGCAGTCCATCATCTCTCGCGATGAAAGATCTATCCTATGTTCATTTGCTTTTAATTTATGTAATGCAAATTTAAGAGGATGTTTATTCCCTCTCTATGTATGTCTTGAACGGTTAGATTAATAAAAAAAATGTGTTGAACAAAAAAAAGAAAGTAAAGACCGAAAGATTCGTATGGTTGAATTATGAAAATGTTAACCATATGGATTTTGTTGTGATTGCTTCACATTAGCAAACTGTTTCCTAATGTGTACAATTCAAGTCAATTATGGACCATAGATACTGTCTCTTAAAACTTTTGGATACTTGAAGACATATGATTGGTTTAAAATTTAATTAGTGATTTAGTATTTAAATTATTATATTTAAGAGACAAAGAGGGGTTTCAGCGTTGATGCTCTAACACCTTTGTTAAATATGGAAATCAAAGAAACAAACACAAAAAACTTTTCAATTGGTGATTTGCGCGACATGGACTCCAATTTGATGAACTCAATTACCAGCTTTTCCATGGAATCCAACAATTTTATGACCTTCTTCTTTGATTTCGAAAGATTTTCCGGAACCACTAATCCCATATGGTTTGGATTCTGGCTTTTTTTTTTTTTTTGGTCGAAATTTCATTATATTAATTTAAATGTTCGTGGAGCTCGCGATTACATCCGGAGTCATGCTCAACGGTAAGATGATAACAACTAAGATAGTAATGAAACGGAATATAGAAGCGTTTGAGGGCCAGGTTTGGATTCTCGCTTATTAGTGACAAATGTCAAACTAACCACCAATGTCATTTTTGGCCTCCCTCTGTTGGGGATGGCAAAGTATCATACATACCTTTCAGTGCAGTGATGTATTCACTCGGATAGTCCAACACAAACTACAAAAAAAGAAGAAGATAAAAAAAAAACTTTAAGAACACAAATCTTGAGAAACATAGTAAAAATTGAGTGAGAGTAGAAGTAAAGAGTACCGTCTCATCACCCATAAAACGTATTCCATGACGATCCCCCTTGATTACTTGAGAATCTTTGTTATACTCCATCTCGATGAAGCCTATACCAGGGTCTTTATCTTGAAGTTTTACTTTATAACACCGTCAAAAACACCATCATCCCAAACAACTCCTTCATCACCACCTATTGCTTTTAGCTTCTTTACTCCAGGTTTCAATGGAGTTGAGGTTATTGGAACGAAATAAGCTCCAATAGAATTGAGATGAGAATCAGCAAAACCATGAAAACCAATTATCTTCTTGCGTTCAACTCCAAATAAAAACTCTTTACCCTCTCCAGCAAATTCATAGCCAACGAAAGAAGAAGCCTTTGAGTTTTTTATAAATCTAATTCCTTGGATGATATTGGAAGAAGCATACCAACCCTTGACGGAAACAAGATACTCGTTGGGATGATTAATCTCAATCTGCATAGTCTCATGAGAAAATATGAAAAACGTTAAGTAATCTCGATTTGTAACATTTTGATAGAAAGAGTAAGAAGTATAAATACTACGAACCGTTGAAATGGAACCTCCTTTTTTAACACCATGAAATGGACCTTCCTTTGTTTCTCCGTTCTTGATATAATCAAACTTGATTTGTTCAATTCCTAAATCCCCATGTACAATGTATATCTTCGTTACACCATCATGATTTGCTGTATCGTCCCATTCATTTCCACCCTTGCCTCCTTCTGCTCCCAATTTTTGAGGATTTGACTCAGTGTTGGATTCATTTCCGGGAGTACTAGTTCCGTTGCCTCCAGGATTATTTCCGATATTAGTTCCATGATTAGTTCCGGTGGCTCCAGAAATATTTTCGGCGCCACCGGAATTTGTTCCGTTGGCTCCATGATTATTTCCGGCGCCACCGGAATTAATTCCAGTGGAGCCGAAATTATTTTCTGTATTAGTTTCGTTGCCACCGAGATTAGTTCCCGTGCTACCGGCTGGTGGAATAGGAGCAAAGTGAACGTCGATGGAGTTGAGAGCATTGCTATTGCTAGTTCCTAAGAATCCGGCGATCTGATTACCCATAGGTGCGTTAAAGGAAAATGAGCTTCTTGATTTGTTTCCGTAAGGTCCATATGTCTTCTTATTCGTCTTAAACGTTAACGCCGTTATAACGTCTCCCGAGAAAACCGTTTTGTAGTAACCATTCAACTCCGTTATGTATTCATCTGAGCTTAGCGTAAACTGCCAACAAACAAAATTAATTAATTAATAAACGAATCAAACAAAACAATAGTAATAATTACATTACTAAATGTTTACTAACTCCGTCAGATTCAGTGCCGACGGTGCCACGTGGCTGAGACTTAAGGGTGGTTCCTTCGTATTCGACCTCGATCGAATTAATGACGACACCAAATGTAAGCTGAATTTTCTTCACCTTCTTGTGTTTTCCGTCATCCCAAAACATTGTTGCCATTAAGTTGCGACAATTTTTTCTTTTCTTTTCTCTTCTCTTAGCGAACCTATTTCGGTTTTGTCGAAAATTCAATGGAGTGTAAACCATACGATGCATATATTTGTTAGTATGTGAAAACAAAAACAATCATCCATATGTTTCAAATATATAATGTTCTAGCGAGAAGTACAAAATGTATATTAAAAAAAATATTATTCAGAAACAGTATCATTTCATATATATTTTAAAATAATTGAACCAATAGTACAACAAAAATAGAGTACAAATAATCATAAAACAATAAAATTTACTTAGGAGGTTGTATACATTTTATATTTTGAAAAAAGTTATTTTAAAATATTTTATACTATGAACTGGATGAAGTATTGATCCTGATTAATGTAAGATAAAAAATGGAATAACCTACAAGGAAAAAAAGTTGCAGGTGACAATAATTGAAAGCATACAGAGACACACAAAAAATGATTTCTTTCACAAATTCTTGAGAATCTTTATGAAAATATTCCTATCATAATCTTTAAAATTAAGTCACTCAAGGAAACTCGAAAATGAGAGAGAAAGAGAGTCCCTGAGTTAGAGAATGATGATGATGAGAGTGAGTTGCTGTAATTGAGGGTAACAAATGGTTTGATATTTATTGCCATTTTTGGGATATGGTTAGTTACTCTAAGGAAACAATAACAAATGTTTAATGCTATCTGTCACATGATAATATTGAACATCTTTCGATTATAAAAATAGGAAAAATTGGATTAAAATGTCTTCTAAATTTAAAATTGTCCATCTATACCTTTGTTTGACATTGCCAAATTTTGTCACAATTACCCTTTTAATATAAATAATTAGTTTTTCAAACTTTTTTTTTTCAAACATGTAATAAATGAAATAATAAGACTTTTTATCAAAGGTGAAAATTTTAAATTGTAACCAATAGATTAAAATTTAGATTTCTAAATTCAATATATTTTGTACAGAATGTACATTCTGCAGTGTATACATGTTCCTAAAAAGTTTAGAAAATGTAATCTACCGATTGTACATGTTCTGCAACTTTTAGAATTTGTATTTTTAACTTTGCTCTTTGTTCTAAAAATTTAGAGCACACGCACATTCCAAACGATTTAGAACAAAATATCAGAATACGTCATCTTCACATTGGTCTATGTTCCTAAAAAATTTAGAGAAACACTAATATTCTGAAAGTTTTAGAGTTAAATTTCAGAATGCGTAATCTTTACTTTGCTCTACGTTCTACAAAATGTAGAATATGTATTCTTCAGTTTGTTCTATGTTCTGAAAATTTGAGAATACAAATTCTAAAATTAATTTTCAAATTCCAAAAATTTAGGAAATCAAATCTTTCAGTTAAGAAAATCAAATATTCAGTTAGATTAGATTATGCATAATAAATTATTAAATTTAAATTCAGAAAATTAAGTAAATAAAATCTTTAAAATCTTTAATTATATGAAGCGGTTAAGGAAATTATATATTTCAATTATATGGTTTTTTCATTTGATATAATTATATACTAAAATCAGAATATAATTTCAATTGATGTAATTAACAAATAAACAAAAGTAAATGAATTTTCAGAATAAAATGAATATAAATCCAAAATTATTAAATAAAATCAGAATTAAATATGAAAATCAATTTTCAAATCCTACAATTAAGAAAAAAATCTTATATTTTGGAAACAAATCACACAATTAATAAATTTAAGAGTATTAGAGGAATCTAATTCCAAGTAAAGTGTATGTCACCAATCTAAAAAACTAAAGATGTAGATCACCAAATCCAAAATATTTTGGCCTAAAAATCTAATTTTCCCATAAAAATACGTTGATTAATCTTCTCACCTGCCAACAATAAACAAATAAATTAACCAAGATTTTATATAAAGATTGCTAAGAAACATTTTTATTAAAATCAATCTATGAGTGACAACACACCATGAAGGTACGACTAAATAACATGTTTGCGTAAGATACTAAGCAAAATAAGATGTTTTTAAGTTAATAAAAACAAAAGAAACAAAACATCTTCTTTATATCGTTTAGTTGAACTAAATCAAAACGAAACTGAAAAGCTTTATGAAATGTTACCATATGAGTTTTAATGTTTAGCGGGAAATAAAAACAAATTACATACAATTCAAAATTAGTTTCGGCTCGATTTTTTATCCACGTAATGCAACAAATGAAATAATAGCTTACCTAAACCAATACATGTATAAATTATAATCTCAAACAGAAGGTATCTAAACTATCGGATATATTTTATAATACATATAGACTTGTATATATTTTATATCAGGGTTGCGTTATAGCAAACTGTTTCCTAATGTGTACAATTCAAGTCGATTATGGACCACTTTTTATTGTTCAAGAACCACTTAATATAAGCCATTTGTACTTTTGAAAGGAAACTAAAGTGCTTCTTGATTCTTCCATTATTTAAATAGAAAAAAGAAGTTTTTAGGTCGGGTTTTAAAATTGCCCCTTCCTTAATTATTAGGCCATTGCTTCTCAATAAAACTAAACACAAAAATTAACCAAGATCTAAAAAGAGATTAAAATCAATCAACAAGTGACAACACCATAAAGGCGAAGAAGATCACATGATCATATTAAAGAATCGACTCTAAAAAACCCACACAAAACATAGTAAAACCTTAGAAGTTTAAACTCAAGACTTAGAGTGGCACAAATCTATAAACATGATAGGTAACCTAGATAGTAATTCTGTATTTGGTGAAAATGGGCACAACATGGACTCCAATTTGATGAAATAAATCACCAGCTTTTCCATGGAATCCAACGATCTTGTAACCAACCTCCTTATGTTCGAAAAATTCACCACCACTCATTCCAAATGGTTGAGACGTTTTCTTGTTAGTTTTGAACGTAAGACTCGTCACGACTTCGGCTCCAACTCCAAAAACTGTGTCATAGTAATCTTCCACGGAAGTGATGTATTCACTTGGATAATCAAGCTCCAATTACGTAAAAAGAAGAAGAAAATTAGGTCAAGAATTTGAATTTTGAGAAGCAAGAAAACATAAACCTTAACTTGTCGGTTAGGTGGAGAGAGAGAGAGAGAGAGAGAGAGAGAGAGAGAGAGAGAGCCGTTTCAGTTTTACGTAGTGTTTTTTCCCACTACCGTTACAGATGATTACTTGATCGCCTTTTTTATATTCAAACATGATGAAAGCTATACCGTCGTTTCCTTGACCTACAAATATCTTTTATAACACCATCGAAAATACCATCATCCCAACAGGCTCCTCCATTACCACCTTTTGCTTGGGGGGATCCAAAGATTTATTAAATTTGTAGAGAGTTTTGGGTATTTAGAAAATTTGGTGATTAGAATTCTCAAAATTCAAAGGTTTTATGAGGTATTTTCAAAATCTTGTTTAATGAGTAAAATTAGAACAAATTCATCTACCAATAACAATAGATTCTAATAGATTTATAGAATCCCTAAAAACTAAACTTTTTGAATAACAATGGATTTTGAATGGAGTTTATAACTCATCAAACCAATAACAATGGATTTCATTAAGAATGTCATAATCCATAAATTAATAACAATGGTTTCTAAAAATTTTAAAAATCCTTAAGAATCCATCAACCAATAATTCCTTGGAAAATCTTGGAAGACTCATACCAACTCTCGACGAAAACGAGAAACTCAAGAAAAATTATATCAATAAATAAAAATAGTCAATACTCAAGAAAAAAAGAAGATAAAAACCAAAATGAAAGGGAGAAAAGTAATTTGAGTAAAATAGAGGAATGGTGTGGTGTGAATAGAAGAGTAATGGTGTGGTATTTATCAAAACCAAATTTGAGATAAGTTTAAATTACTGTTTTTTCACTGTTATGTAAAAATAAAATTTACAATCGGTATGCTTTCTACTGTTTTGTAATTGTCACAAACATTTATTTTTTCTTCTTTAAAATTGATTTTAATAATTTGAAAGTGAAACTGACTTATACAGTTTTTGTTCGTGACAATGACAGTGGTTATGATTATTGAAAACGGTTACCTTTTTGTTACAATAACCTGAGAGAAATGTTTTCAACGTGGTTTAACGAACAAATAAAAAAGCCAAGAAACATGAATACCATACAAAAATGAGCAAAGCTCATGCGCACCTAACGATTGTTATCCAGTCAAGTTTTCTGTGTGATAATGTATTTTGGTTATAAGCTTCTTTATAAAATCAAATTAGTCTATCTTTTCTGATTAAAACTAAAACTGATTTAAGAAAAGTGGCTATATGAAAATATTTGAAAAAAAAAAAAAATTTAATTGTACACTATATATATGAGTATTTAAAAGACATGTTTATGAAGATAATGTTTTCTGCATGAATGTTAGCTTAATTTTATTGTTCTTTGTCATTAAAAATGAAACCGATGACCTATAGATAAATGAGAGATTAATAATAGTATAAAATGTAATGTGAGAGGGAATTTAAATTTCTAATTATAAAATTGGTATATTTTGTCTTCTGCTGCCGCTACAAAATTGATGACAGGAGAGAATTTAATCAAAGATTTTTCTGTGCCACACAATATCAACAAGTTTAACAAATTGAACAAGTTACGTTAAAACGGTAAAAAAAATCATACTTGAAAAATGGTAGACCCGAAAACAGCTCACATGCATGTCCCCAAAAGCTTAATAAAGTGTGGAGAAACGTTGGAATATGTTGTCCGTTTTTATTCAGCAAAAAAAAAAAAAATGTTGTCCGTTTTCGAATGCCTTTGGCTTTATGCATATGATAGAGATAGGTGATAAGTCTCAACTATAAATTAAAATGATGTTCGTTTTTGAATGCCTTTTTTTTGGCTCTGTTGCATGTGTTAAATTTTCAAAGAATTTATTACGTTGTAATAGAGGAAAACATATACATTTAGTTAAATGAAAATCCTAATGTTAACTTTTTGGGTGAAATTTAAGGAGCTATTTTGTTGAAGTTAAAAAAAAAACTATATTAATTAATGGAGTAATAAGTTTTCTGCAATAGCTCTTTTTTTTGTTTACTGAAACAATTTAAGGATTTTTTTTTTTTTGATAAACCCTATTGGCTGATCCGGTCGGCCTCGGTAGGAACGCACCGAAATACTACAAATTGGATTTTTTCCCGAAGGATCATCACACCGTCTGATCCAAGTTTAGAATGCTTTCCTACTAATGCCGGGGATAATCAGACCGCCTGCATTTCTGACTACCAGGTAAACCAATTGGGCCGAAATCCAACTGACAGACTACCCACAAATTAGTGTTAACACCGAATGGGGAATCGAACAAGGGAGCTTAGGAGTTTCGCCCATTGCCCCTGGCCCACCACGACCACTCGACCACCAACGTGTGGGTTAATAATTATTCTTTCGACAAGATTATGCAATCCTAACGAAAAAATATATATATTCCTTGGAAACTAGATGTCTATCTAAATACATTACACGCTAAATGGCAAAGGTAAAGCCGTTTGAAAACTTTGATAAATTGAACGTTCATATAGAAACTTTCCATGGTTCTTCACTTATTGATTCGATATGTTTCAACATCATTAAAATAAAACACACAAACATAATATGTAGACACACCGAGCAAGAGTCTTAACCCTTAATTAACTTTATTTAGGACCCACAAACAATATCACTCCCTTTATGCAACATAACTCACAAACTCATCAACACCGAGTGGTCTTAAGCAGAGTCTACTCCATAGAAAAGGATATCTTCATACCGATCATTGGTCAGAGACTTACCTCCATACATCAGTAACCCTTTTTTATCATCAATCAAAGCGGTCGTGGACGCGCACCATCCGCGCGGGCTATGACCTTCCTCTAGCTTCTCCCACATCAAACTTTCCGTGTCCAACACGAAAGCCGCACTGGTTAATTTCCCTGGTCCTAAATGAGCCTTTGGATCCATATCTATCTCACCTCCGGACATTATTATATATTTCCCCAAAACCGCTATCGCAAACACGCTCCTCGCCCACGGTTTTTCGCCCTTTGTTTCCATTTTAGTCCACTTACTCTCAACAGGATCAAAGCAGTGAACATCATCCATTTCAACCCCGGAAAATCCATACACAACCCAAATCTTCTCTTGCACAACCGCGAGCCCCGGTCCACCTCTTGCTTTGCAAGAATCTCCTGGATTCGGAAGCTCAATCCACTTTTGATCTTTGATGTTATAAGCATGAAGTGTGTTGAGTCTTGCCGTCTTACTCACTCCACCAAATACATAAACGTTTTCGTCATCATAAGCCATCGAGTGGAAGCTACGCGGTTCAGGTCCTTTATTGACGTGAGTTAAGAGTTTCCACTCGCTTTTAACCGTGTCGTAAGAGTAGAAACCATTGTAATTGCGGTCGCCATCGCGGCCACCAAAGACGTAGAGTGTAGTGCCAATGGCTACCATGCAAACTCCTAAGCAAGCGAGGTCAGGAACGTCGCCGTTTGAAGTAGCAATCGACCATGTGTGAGTCTTGAAATCGAAGACGTAGAGGTGTTTATCAATGTGGAAATTTGGTGTTAACTCTCCTCCAAAAGAGTACATTTTGTCTCCAACCATTGATATAGCGTGTGAGCATCTTGGTCCAGGACCCTTGCCTTTTTGTTCCACCTATAATAATAACAAAATCAACACAGTTTTTACAACAAAAATCATAATCACACATGAACCAGACTGAAAATTTCGATCCAAAATTCGAATTAATTTTTTTTTTATTCCGATCAATAGCACATGTTTTTGGTACAAAACAAACAAAATAAAATAAAAATCGAACCTGAAACCTAAGTTAGTGTACAACATAACCATATGACAGTAATTTATTTGAAAGTTCATAATTTAAAGTCAAAATATAGTTAGGAAAATAGATTGATTATGTTCAACTAAAAGAATATTTAAAGTATGATTATTTTCTTATTTAGGCTTTCTTCAAACCTGAACCTAACCGAAATGACTTGCAAAAATTATGAAATCTTTAGCCCGAATACAATCTTTATGACTTGCACCAAAGCGACCGTATAACCGTATGTTCAACTCTCCTACATACCTGGATCCACTTGCCACGCAACATTGGAGTAGGCGAAAGAGACATATACGCTCCAATAGAATGAAGGACGTCTCTCGAAGTTCCATGAAAACCGGTGATTTTGCCGCCTTCGAGCAAGAACATATCGACTGAGGTCATTCCAAATGGCTGAGAGATTATGCCCTTGAATGTCTTGAATATTAGAGCCGTAATAATTTCTGTGTCCAAGCCAATTATTTTATCGTAGTAAACTTGCACAGATGTGATGTAATCATCTGGATCAACTTCAAACTGCCAAAATACAAAACCAAACAGCTCTCAGTTTGTAAGTTATAAACTTTGACATGTGCATTTCGGGTAAAAGGTGTGGTAATAGATGGTATGGATCAGACTTGGGATTAGTGATGTTAAAACCCGCGGGCCTAAAACCCGCGGGCCTAAACGGGCCTGTTTTATAAAATGAGCCCGTTTAAAGCCCGTTTACGAATTATATATAAACGGGCTTAAACGGGCTAGCCCGTTTAGACCCGTTTATTAAACGGGCTTTTACATAATTAAACGGGTAGCCCGTTTAAGCCCGTTTAAGTTTTTTTTTTTAATGTATTTAAAGTTTTGCAAAACTTAAATCCTATCAATTCTCAAGGTTTTCTATAAAAAGTTAAAAATTAAGTAAGTCAAATCAAATATATTAGTGATATAATATCACATTGATTATATAAACTATTTTTTAAAAATGTAAAATCTATCACATTTATCATACAATATTTTTAAAAAGTGTAAAATCTATCATAATTATTATATAATCTTTTTTCTTAAATCAAATCTATCACATTTGTTATAGAAGAAATTTGTAAAAATATTCTCAAAATCTTTTTTTGTTTTGGAAACTAACCCTTCTTTTGAAAACTTTGAAAAATAAACTTTTCTATATTAAAATCAAAATTATAAACGAGTAAGCTTTAATCAAAATCAAAATTTAGTAATAAAAATCTCAAACAAAAATATATCTTTAAACTAAAAATAATAATAAAAACAATGAGAAATTTCCTTGTTCCAAAAAACTTTAAACACAAAAATTGATTTTTAATGAATTTGTAGTTAAAATTTTTGGGTTTGGGTTAACTATTCCTAAATTAAGGTATAGTTTTTTGGGATAGAGTTTGGGTTTAGGATTTAGGGCTTAGGGTTTAGTTTTGGTTGTTGAAATTTTATTATTTAAAAAAAAATCTATAAAATACAAAATTAGATAATTCCTTTTTTTTATTCAACAAAAAAGTTAGTTTTCAAATTTTTTAAAATAAGACTTAGTTTTCAAATTTTACAAAACTTTTAGAATATTAAACCAATCCTCCCTTATATTTTTTTTAATAAAGTCAAATATATCATATTGATTATATAATCTATTTAAATGTTTTTTTTAAAAAAATCACAAAAATACACTAAAAAGGTAAACGGGCTTTAACGGGCTTCTAGTGTTTGGCGGGCCTAAATATAAACGGGCTTAAAACGGGCTATTTCTTAAATGATTTTAAATATAACGGGCTTCGGCGGGCCGGGCCTAAACGGGCCGGGCTTATATAAACGGGCCGGGCCCGCCCGTTTTAACATCACTACTTGGGATATCTAAAATTACTATTGTGCCTTAAAAATATCGGTAGAATTATTTGGTCTCGCGTATGGATCGTACTTCATGTCTTTAAAATCACTACTTGTTAGCCAAGAATGGTAATTAATTACCTCCTCTGTTCCGAGCAATGACATTTTCCCGTGACCGTCTCCTTCAAGCAACTCCAATCCCTTATTGTACTCAAACTTAACAAAGGCCACACCAGAGTCTCCTTGTCCTACATAAACCTTCCTCACATTATCATGTTCACCATCATCCCAAGAAACTCCTCCGTTTCCGCCTTTTGCTGGAAGTTTAACGGAAGGAGTTATGGGCACAGGAAGAGGCGCAAAATGTGCACCAAGAGCATCAATAGCATCACCGGAACGACCACAAATCCCGACAAGCTTGAAATCTTTCTCCTCGAACACAAATTTCCTACCAACCACATTACCAAAAGCAGGGGAGTTTCTTCCTTTTGATGTTTTAAACATAAGCGATGTAAGGTAGCCATCAATAGTTCCCTCTACTGATATAATATGTTCATTTGGGTAATCCACCACAAACTGCAACCAAAATTTCGTTAGAATATTTTTTTCCCCAAAATTTAGAAAATAAACACAAATTCCACATAATTTTATATCAATAATACCTCTTGTGGAGCTTCTTGTTTCTTTCCATGAGCATGTGGTACTGTTTTTTCGCCTTTCGCATACTCAAACCTAACATAACTAACAAATTTACCACCACGTCCAACGAGCACTTTTCTAACTCCGTCGAAAGCGCCATCGTCCCAAGCATTTCCGCCATTCCCACCTTCACGTGTAAAATGCTTAAGAGGAGAATTCACAGCAAAGAAGTAAGGTCCAATGGCATCAAGAGCTTGACCAGAACGTCCATGGAAACCAAGAAGCTTTCCTCCATTTTTACCCTCGAGCGTGAATTCTCTCCCTTCTGGTTTTCCAAATATCGTAGTATGACCGAGTATTGGAGAGGTTCTTCCATAGGTGGTTTTGAAGATTAAGGATTTGATCAACACTGTTCCATAGCTGAACACATGTTCGTAGCTTCCACCAACGGATGTGATATATTCATTTGGATAATCCACCGCAAACTGGATTTCATTTTCCATTAGAAACAAATAAATTTTATAAGGCTAAAAACGTTTGATAAGATCGTTTTCAAGAATGACAAAGTCATGATCTTATTACCTCTTTAAGTTCCCCGCGAATCGTTCCGTGTTCACGGATTTCAGATTTTCCGTCGTCCTTTTCGTACTCGATCTTGATATAAGTTACACCATGGAAGTCTTTTCCGACAATTATTTTCTTCACACCATCGAAAACTCCATCGTCGAATATTGCTCCCATGTTACCACCCATCGCTCCCACTTTTTCAGACATTGTTTCCATCTCCTGACGTCAGCAATAACCCTGAAAGATTGAAATTTGTTTTCAAAAACACAACAAGAAATAAGAAACACCAAACAAATTGTTAATTCAAAAGAAAAACCGTGGAAGAAAATTAACACAAGCTCTATTTGTTTTTACTTATCAGGAATGGGAAAATCCTTTAATACTTTTTTTCTTCTTAAAATCGAATTATCGTTTCTCAGGCTCCCACTACAAGAAAACATGGATTTTGCGACTGCAATATTAGTCGCAATATAGTCGCTAAATCACGATTTACGACTATTTTACGACTACTTAGTGTAGTTGTAAATCCATAGTCGCTGATTACAGTAGTCGTAAATATAGTCGCTAATTTACGACTATATTTACGACTATTTTATGTAGTCGTAACGTAGTCGTAACATAGAAGCTTAATTTTACGACTATCTTACGACAAATTTACGATTAATTCGCATGAACACAAGTGATTTTGTTGGAGTCGTAGTTTAGTCGTAAAAATTAGCGACTACTTTACGACTACGGTACGACTATTTTACGACTATTTGGCGATTATTATTAGCATTTTAATTTGTATTAGCAATTTTATTGTGATTGGTTATATTTAAATTACAATTTACTAGGATTATTGTTTTCGAAAAATTAAAATATTAAAAAGAAAAAAGTCATATTTTATTATATTATATGAAACCATGATACAAAAATCCTATATTACAATTCAAAGTACATAACTAAAATAATACAACTCTTGCATTTACATCTGTAAATTCTCTACACTCTTAGACTTCAATCTTTAAAAGAATCTGGAAGCTTTAAACCATCTGGAATATCTTGAGTGCACTCTTCTTCAATGCATATAAATATATGTTCAATAAGAATACTTGAAAAAGGTCTCGAAATTGCCAATTAATCTATGAGTAAGAGTTGGCAGAACATTACCGATTGGCTTCTCTCTACACGCTTTCGAGCTAGTGGCAGAGGATGATTCACATCTCCCCCTGAGACAAGTAATGACCAGAGTTAGTTTTTTTCTGATACAGTGTGAAGCAAAATAGAAGGTTTAACTATGAACCGATTTTCTCTAAAGTTTTTAAATTCCGCAAGTTGCTAGAGATTCATGGTTCAGTCAGTCTTTTTTGCGTGCGTTAGGAAGAGTTTACCAGAAGAATTGTACCTCTTTTTGGAGCCAGGTTCCTTGCTAGCTTCTGAGTTTCCAGCCGAACCATCAACTCCGATACTGAACCAACAAAAAATACATGAAAGCAACAAAGTTATTACTATGATACAACAATCCATGGAAATGACCAGATTCTAATACTTATCAATCTCCAACAGAAGCTCTGAAAATTTACATTAAAACATGCAAGCAACTTACTATTCCAAGGAAGAAGATTTATTTAGAGCATCAGTAAGTATGATAAGGTCAGACCAGCCACTCAGATAGAAAGCCCTATCCACAAAAAAGAATCTAATTCCCACCTAACAAACTCATATCAATTCCAAAATCTAACAACATGTCACAAGTACACTAAATACATGTCAGGCACACACACAGTTGACTTTGTATAAACAAACACAAGACCTGTCCTGAAGAAAACGGATCCTCACTTAATATCATTTCACCTACTGCAAAACCAACTAAAGAATCCAATTTTAAGCATAAAAAGTCTTCTCAGCGATATACAAGTAGCAAACTAACAATAGGTTCTCAGTTTCTTCTCTAGACCTTGCACTTAGCGGAGAAAATTATCACTAGCCTTCACAAATCAAACAACGGAAGATTAATCTAGCCGATTCAAAGCGATAGATGAGTTCAAATATCCTAAGAGGAACTATGTGCAAATAAAGAGAAGATTCAATCACTTACCCGATTCGACAGAAGAGATCTTCAAGAAGAAACTATATGCGAGACTTTGTAGCTAATGTTACGAATTTCATTGTCCCTTCCACGAATTTTTTGAAAGACGAATCGTAACATGCAACGAATCCAAAATCTATTGTTTGATTCAGATAACAAATTCCACAGCAAATCTTACCCGAAAATTTAATCAGATCTCAATTACAATTACGAGTCAAGCAGAATAAGAACAAATCTCTATACATTAACACTAACCAACGAAATTTCATCAATCTAAATCCAGAATCGTTCCTCAAAAAATCAAAAATCATCGCGATTGAACCCAAAAAACTCAAAAACAGATCAATCGAAACTCACATTTCACCGAAAACGTCGAGAGCTATGCCTTTTCCTCTCCAGCGCACGTTTCACCACCACCCACGTCTGATGTACGAAGACCAGCGTCTCCTCTTGTGCCGGCGTTTGTTTTCCGACCTCTCCCTCGATTGGATTTCCCATGAGAAGTCATTGAAACATATCTAGAGAAATAGAAAGAGATTGTGGTTTGAGAATTCGAGAGAAAGAGAAAGAGAGTATGGTTTGCGAATTGGAGTGTTAGAGATCGAGAGATCATTTGGGTTCCAGAATGAGAGAGGCCACTGGGAGAAAAAAAAGAGATGAGCTTTTAGGTTTTTTTTTGTTTTGGTCGTGTGTGAGAGAGACAGTAATAAGAATGTTTATGTTTTGGAGCCCAAATAATTTGGTGTTTTGGAGCCCAAATATTTGGTTTGGAGCCAAATTTTTTTAAAATATTTCATTTTGGATACCAAATTTTTTTATGCAAAATCAATTGTAGTGACAAATTTATCACAAATTAAGACTATTTTGTGACACTATTTTTCTATCACAAATCTATACCCTAAACCCTAAACTATTTTAAAAAAATTGTTAGTGTTACTCAATGAAACATCCTAAACTTTAAACTATAAATTAAACACTAATTTATCCTAAAAACCAAAATTATTGGGAAATCTAAACCACTAACACTCTAAACCTTAAACGTGAATCTCTAAACTTCAAATCATACTTTATTTATTCCTCAAATTTAAATCCTATATCAAAAGTTTTTCTTTGAAACACTAATTTTGTATATTGTTTTCTTAATTGAAATATTAGGAAAAATATCTTACAAGTGTGAAACCCTATACCCTAAACAAAACATTCACTAATCCATAAATATTTAAAACTATAAAACTTATGTATTTATGAAACAATAATTTATATTGTTAATAGACTTTGAAAAAGTAGTATGACATATCTTATACCCTATACTCTAAACCCCAAAACTCATGCCCTAAACTCTAAATCAAAGATCATGATTTTTTCATTTTATTTAGTAATTTTTAATTTTAAACCCCAAACCAAAGACTCATAAATTATCATCTCTATTTTATATTTTTAATATTATTTTCTTTACATTTTAACACATTAAATACGTTAAAACATTTAAGTTAGTAGAAAATATTAAACATGTTTAACAAAATTAAGGAAACACATGAATTACCTATTCAATTAAGTCTTATGTAGAAGATTTACAACAAATGGTTTAGATTCAGTAATTGCTTTGAAAATGAAATGCTCGAATCATCAAAACATCGAAAAAGATTACAATTTTATAGAGGATGAAACACTTTGAGGCACTTGGAGAAACACTTTGAAGTTCGAAGCACTTGAAGAAGACTCATTTGTGGAACAATTAATCACCGCCTAAGCCTTACTCTTGTCGTCAATTTCTTCTATCCGAGCAAAATCGCAACCATTATTCTCGGGGTGATTTGTCATATTTACATGAAAGGCAAGAAAGCAAAAATGTTACCATCCTCTTCCATTGCATACGTTACGACTGTTTTACGACTCACCATTTCAGTCGCATATTAGTCGCCAAATTAGCGACTATGTTACGACTCGCCACCGGAATCGCATTTTAGTCGCCTATTTGGCGACTAATTGTCGACTATTTTCCCCATGTGAAATTTAGTCATAAAGTAGTCGCCAATTTACGATTACTTTTATGACTACTTTTTGTAGTCGCATTACACCGACTAATATACGACTAAATTTGTGTAGACGTAACATAGTCGCTTAGCAGTAGCTAATTAGTCGCCAAATTTACGACTACAGATTTAGTCGCCAAATGTAGTCGTAAAAAGCATGTTTTCTTGTAGTGTCCATTATTGGAAATACTTTTTGAAGACAGTATCAATCAGTCTCTTTGAGTCTTCGACATAATTATACTTGGAAAATCATCAGAATATATATACAAACAACAGCTAATATAAAATAGAACCATTGAATCCCAAATTATAGGACGTTTTTACATATTAATCTATCGGGTTAACAGAATTTTCGATTCAAAATCATTTACCAATTAAGGGGAAATTCTCAAAAATACTACACTTTTAAATTTTGTTTCCAAAACTACCACCAATTTTTAAAAGTTCCATAAATTTTGTTGGAAACAAAAATTTAAAGTGTGGCATTTTAAGGAATTTTTCTTAATGGATTGTTCCATACTAATTATACACTAATGTCAGAAAAAAAGAGAAAAGAAAAAAAATGGTCAACAAAAAATGAAAGAAAGAGGGAGTGACCTCAAGTCTCAAGCTTATGTTACTCTTAGGTTGGAGGCGAGAGTGAGTGAGAGAGTGATATGGGGTTGAGAGTAGAAACTTGTCACTATTTATAGACATACTTTTTTAATTTTAAGCTTTACACCTCCTTTTACTCAAGTTTTAATCATCTCGACACGTTACACACCGTCCACCATACAACCTAGCTAGATTTTCCTTTCTTATCCCCACATTATTGATTTGCTTTTTTCTGTTTCTTCGCTATAATTGAAGATTGTTTTTCTTATTAGGTGATCTGGATGCCAATATATATTTTTTTTTTTGTGGGATAAAAGTTCAATTTATGTTATAATTTCTTTTCTATAACCAGGAAGTTAATCAATTCAATGAATTTTGGTGTTTTTGGAGAAAGCAATATGCTATATTAATTTCAATTATCAGCAAATTCAAATTCGGATCTGTGTTGCATTATTTTTTTGCCAAATTTTTAGTGAGAACAGAATCCAATTTTATTTGGCATTATTTCTTTTTGTTATTGTAGACGTTTATTCTATTGTTCTCTAGTTTTTTTTTATGTTTTATTTCTCTCGTGATTTATCATTTTAACTAATTGCTCCTATCTGGGTGAAGCCAAATTCTATATATTTTCTCTAATTAAAAAAAGGAAAAAAAGAAAATCCCTATTATGTGAAACTGGCACCAAAGTGGTTAAATAATAATTACTATGATTTAAATGATAAATAAAAGAAGAATTTCCTAGAATGTCACCATTTTTTTTTAATTCCAAAAATACAATTTTTTCAATGAACAATTCTTGGGTTTACTCCCTAGGGGTGAACCTTCTCATTCATCCCCTTTTGATTAACCAATCAAATTTTAGTTGTGGGCCCACCAATCTTAATAAATTATTTTTTATAAAAATTAAAATTGAAATAAATGTGGAATCTTTAATAAAAAGAAATTTAACATAAATAAAAAATAATTGTCTAATTAAACATAGATTTTAAACCCCAAATCCAAACTCTAAACCCCAAAACTATACTCTAATTTGAGAATAGTTAACCCAAATTCAAACCCTAAACCCCAAAACTATATTCTAATTTGGGAATAATTAACCCAAAATAAATCTTAAACCCAAATCCAAACCCTAAACCCTTAAACTATACCCTAATTTGGGAATAGTTAACCCAAACTCAAACCCTAAACCCCAAAACTATACCCTAATTTGGAATAGTTAACCCAAAATAAATCCTAATTCAAACTCAAACCCTAAACCCCAAAGCTAAACCCTAATTTAGGAATAGTTGACCTAAAATAAATCCTAAATCTCAATAAAACGTGAGAGAATTGCCCTAAATAAAACATGTACAAATGAAAAAAACGTGAGAGAAAGGCTTTATACGACTCTAACTAAAAATTAGTTAAAAACTGTTGTATACTAAATAAAAGACATAAAAGAAACAGGACCACAACTTTGAAAAGAAATTTTAGTATTATCAATAATGCAATTTAAATTGAAACATAAAAGAAAAATCTTCTGAATACCAGTCGCAATCGAGAAACCCTCGTCAACAAATCTCTAATGTAAAACCCCATGTCTTGAGAGAGAGATTGTTCTTTTTCTTTGAGTCGCAATCACTTGAACTGATTATATTAATATTTATACTTTCAAAGAAAGAAACTTAATATTTGTACATACCACATCATATGCATGCACAATGTTTGAAGAAAATATAATAACACTTATTAAAAGTACATATATGTATTTTCTTAAATAATATGTCAATAGTAATTTATTTTTAGAAACATATCAATAATATATCTATATTATATTATTAGAGAGGTAACTATGCACCATAATGAAAGTTAAGTTTTTATTACAACGTAATTTAGTTTTGTCATTATGTGAATATTTTTTTAGAATTTAATTATTTGGGATAACTATGTATAAATTTTGAATTTGATGATCTCAAATTAATTTTCATCCTTATGTATCCCTCTATATGTTTTCTAATTTCCCTTCTGTTAATGGATATATTCGATTGGTTTTTATTAAGGTCCTATATATTTTAGATATATATAAATCGAATCTATCATTGGTAAATCCCAACGTGGTGATTATTGCTTATATATATGCTTTCATCTTGATTTCATATCACCTAAACAAATAATTCCATCGTACGTTTTTTTATTTTCCATCCTACATTGCTCTTTATCTTATTTCTTATTCTTCTTCTTGACCTTCGTTTGAGTAGATTCTTTATTAATCATCGTTTTATTAGTTTCCGTTATAACATTCGTTCGTTTTGGTGTGTTTGTATGTTACTCACGTATTGGCTTTCTGATTAAGGTATGTAATATATTTACTTTAACTAATCGTATACATTCCACGTCCTTTTTTTGTATCTTTTTAGTTCTTTCACGAATTCTGTTTTGTTTCAATGAGTAAGGTTTTTAGTACAACGTATATTAAGGTTTGTGATTACGTTGTTTACTAAGGAGCCAAGATCAATAGCTCACTATCATTCAAATTGTTAATTATTAATTTTTTCTTCGTAGAACAATCGGTCTAATTTATTTTACTAATTTTCAGTTTTTGAGGATATCTTTGGTCGATAAGGTATGGCTTCTCTTTTATCTGTGTTTAGTTTAATCGTTTGTATAAAATAAAATGGGTTTATGATTTTATCATATTTATGAAGTCTGTTTTTTTATTTGTGATTGTAGGGAATATAATATAAGACTAATTCGTTTCAAATTGAAATTTTCCTACAATCACGTTTCCTTAAAAAATCAATATTTTTTGTAGTGTTTCGTATATTTATTCGTTTTGTGTGCTCCTTATACATTCCTTAAATATTCTATTTATACATTCTTATATCAGGGTAGGCTTTTTTTTGTGCGCTCTTTACTTTTTCTTGGTTTTCATTGTTCATCCTCTATTTCATGTGTTCTCTATGTTTTTGCAACATTTCGTTGATATTTGTGCTTCAGATGAACATAATACTAAATTACTAAGTTTTATTTTTCTTGAATTAAATATATCCTGAAAATATATTTTTTGTGTACCATTTTCTCTTCTTTCTTCTACATCATGTGTTTCTCCTAAATACATTAATCTTTCGATTTTTTAGCTAACACAAATTGTTATCTCGAGAAATGGAGAAACATTTGCAGATTGATTGATTGGCGACTAATGGTTCGTTGCATTAACTCTTATCCGCAATCTTAGGGCTAAGATATATCAGGTGAAGAATCTTGGAATTAAAAATTGTTTTATGTTGTCATGATTTTTGAAAGTTTATGTGATTTCTCTCTTTTTGATTTCATAGTGTTGGGTGTGCGTTAGTTGATTCCACATGTAACAAATCGATTGTCTATGATCTTTTGTGAATTTTGCTATGACAAAAACTAATATGACATGTTATGATTTCGAGTCAGGGAGGATTACAGAGTTAGGTCCAGAATCACCTGGTAATTAAAAGAGAAGAAGATCAAAAGCAATCGGCATATGTTGAAGCTCAAGCTACAGACTTATGGATCGTATATTAATCATTATGTGTCAAAAATATAAAACAAGAGTAATTGTTCCGACTATGAATCTGATACATATGTTCTATTCACCCACAAATATGTTGAATGAAGAATCATTTAAGTAAGAAACGACAATGATTCTACAATTCTCTATTTTAGAATAAAAACTAAAATAATGAGTTAGGATACAATAAGCTTGATGAATCAGCATATTTTTTTTCTATTGAATATTATTACATCTAAATGAGCCGAATTATTAAGTTGGATATTCATAAAATTTAGCCTGGAATATTATCGGAAAATCGAGCATGAAAAATTACTGGGAAACAATGTCTACATATGTATTATGGTATCTAGATAAATAACTACCACTAAACATAGATACATGAAAGAAACAATCACCATCAAATCTAAAACAACCAAATTTTTTTAAAAACAATTAAATTCGAATTAATTATTGCCATAAATAATTAATTCTCAATACCACAATAAACCACCAAACAACCATAAATCAGCAGAAGATAATAAATCAATTAAACCAAGCATTTCTCCAATTCCAACAGTTCTAACCACCTAAACCAGGTTCTAAACTCAATTGAATAAAACACATAAACCGAGACCCTAGATCATCCTCCTCTTCATAGCCACGATTTCACAATTACAATCTTTACCTGCAACACATGGGAAAACAAGTTGCGTGAGTATTATCATAAATACTCAGTGAGACGGTCATTCCATCTACAACTATATATACACACTGGCATAAGGAATAACAAACAAACACATAAACATTCAACAATAAGATTAACCAACACAATTCTCAAAACCAGAAACTGGTCTCGATCGACACCCACCACTGGTGTCGATCGTCGCCTTCATAACACTGGTGTTGATCGACACTACCACTATGTATCGATAGACACCTCATCGCAGAATATAGAATCGAGCCTATACTCTCATGGCTCAATTCCGGTTCATCGAGCGATCACTTGCATCGATAGACATCACACAGAACACTAAATCACAGAGACAACACATTATCTCACCACAAATCAATCCCAATCATAAAAACCACAAGACATAACATTCCTTTACCCAGATAAGCCATGATCGCGCACTCACCTTGGCAAATCGGAAAGGGAACAAACACGGAAAGAGAACACACGAAATCAATCTCTAACAACTGCTAGAACCTCTGATTCCACATGACAACACCTCCACATGACAACACCGAGGAAAATGCCAAGAAACAATTTCTTTAAACCTTTAGACTCGAACAACACCTTCAAGCCTCAAAGCACATAATCTCTCTCTTTTCTATAAAAAAACACCAAATTTCTGATCAAACACGAGCACCAGAGGCTGCTCAACCTTATAAATCTGCATTAGGGTTTTCAACCCAAACCGACCAAACTGGACGATTAAAAATCGAACCGATCGAACCAACAAAAATGAGTGTCGATCGACACATGTAGTGGGTGTTACAAAATCAACAGAGAGCAGGGAAATAACAGCATACACAGAAAACCAGAGATCACAACTGTAACATCCGCGAACCAAATTATGTGATTTTGGTTTTTGTGTCGAGCGACACAGGTAGTGTGTCGATCGACACGATGGTTTTACGAGTGTCGATCGACACACTGGCAGTGTCAGTTTTGTTGTTTCGGTTTGTTTGCGGTTTAGTGGATTAACCTAGGGCTCGAGTATTTAATCTTCTTCTCTGAGTTCGTGGCCACGAGGGGGAGAGTTAGAAAGAGGAGAAATCAGTTTTGAGGGAAAAAATTTAGTGTTTTCGAAGGATTGTTGCAAAGAAACCCCTCGGAAACCCTGTTATTCGAGTTTTAGAGGCGTAAGGCTTGTGTTCTTCGTGTAGATCGATCCGTTTAGAGGATTCTCGTGTCTAGAGAGTCAAAATTGTGTGTCTCTTTTGTTCATCATCCGTTTCCTTGCTCGCATTTGGACTAAGGTGAGTTCGCGACCATAGGTTTCTAGGCGATGATGGATCTTCGGTGATTTTGTGATGTTTTGGTGAATGATTTCGTGTAAAATTGTTGAGTTGTTTGCTGTGGTTTATTATGGTTGTTTTTGTGTGGATCGTTAGCAGGTTTGTGACTCGTATCGCCCAGAATCGAGTCGTGAGATGATATACTCGATTCTGGTGCGTTACGAAGGCGTGTCGATTGACACCAGGAGGGTGTCGCTCGACACGAGTGCGGTAATCGTGTTGATCGACAACCTTCGGGTGTCGCTCGACACGACCTGTTGGTTCTGAAATGTTTAAAAATGCAATGTTGTGTATTTGCTAGATTGTGATCTTTATGTTGTTGATGGTATTGTTGCCTGAGCATGCTTGTTACGCCAGTTGATGGTATGACCGGCTCACTAAATATTTATGAAATACTTACGCAACTCTTATTTCCATGTGTTGCATGTAAAGGAAAAGTGTGATCGCGGAATCATGACAGTAGGGAGATGATGATAGGATTTCTTTTTATTGTTTAGTCTAGTAAACTTGGTGTTAGGTTGCTAGAGTATTCTTTTAATTTATTGATTTCTGGAATTGAATTGGTTGTTTGAATTAATTATTTATATAATTATTCTATTGGATTTTTATTATTTGGTGTTTTCCACTGATGGTTGATAAGTGTCGAATTAGCCGTTGAGAATTAATAATTATGGGATTATTAATTTGGGTTAATTAAAAAAAAATGTTGGTTGTTTCTTTTTGTAACGCCCTGACAGTTCCTCCCATGGGCCCCCGTCCACTCTCAGGCCCGAGGGCGCACCATGTTCGACGGCCAGTACGTTAGTCCGGGAGGCTCGGAAGTCTTGATTACTGACCCTGCAAATTACCACGCGATCTTTCCTCTTGTTTTGGCCTCACTCACACGATACTGGAAATGACTTCCCAATAGGTCACCCATCCTGAAACTACTCCAGCTCAAGCACGCTTAACTCTCGAGTTCTCTCAAGACCTATGCCCAAAAAGATAAGTGCACTTTGGTTATATAGGTAGTCAAATCAATTCTTTTAAGCCTCTCCGCATATACCTTATATGCTCTGAAATCAGGGTGTAACAACAACTGATGCCTATGCTAGGGGAAACAACAAATAAGGGACCTAATTAATACGATGATTAACAAGAATAATAAACCATAATCAGATATCTAAATTCCTACTTATCTAATTTTTTAGAGGTTAGTCTCACAAGAACCGACCAAGCAAGATCAAAGAAAAAATTAATTATTCAAGTAAACTAAATATCGGTGGAAGCAAGTGGATACAGCTTCATTAAATTAAAAGGATGCAAGTAGGAAATTTACAAAATTAGACAAACGGCTAAGCACACACAATCCAAAGATTAACGAGAGAAATCCAATTCCTTAACAACAGTTGACTACAAATATTAGACATCCAACACCAAGTCCTTAGCCTAAAAAACCAAATTCACAATCCAACAACAAAACACAATAAGACGGATGACAAACAACATAACAAGGAAGGCAAAACCTATCAAGAATGGGAACTTGCTTTAACATGCCGGAGACCGGCAATTAAAAGACTATTCCGAGTAAAATCCACCGCCGAATGGTAGATCCGGGCAAAGCGATCTAACACAAACCAGACCCAAATCCAACCCATCTCAACACTATCATCATTTTCTCATCGGAGTCGGAATCCATATTACTGATACTGCATAACACTCCCTTCTTCACTATGATCAAAAATACACGAAAACCCACAATTAACCCAAATTTATGACCAAAATTTTAATTGACAAAACATTTTAGTCTTATGTAGGAACATGAGATACAAACCTAACGTTTTCATAATTAAACTATGCAAGTTTAAGTTTATATATTAGGGTTTACTACCGATTTAAATCGACTAATTTATTCAAGTCGATCTTTAAAATTATTCAATATTTTACGTTCGTTTGTAAGGATTTATGCTCCAGTATTATGGTTCAGTACCCCTTCAAATTACCCAAATTTCTTAAACCAAGTATTTTAAATCATTCGATATTTTTATGTTCGTTCGTGAGGGTTTAGGCTGCTCCAATATATGGATTAAGTGACTTCTAAAATCGATAAATTAAATCAGATCGATTTTTTAAATCATTTAAAATGTGTGATGGTTTAGGCTCCCATATTAGAATTATATGTCTACTATTTTAGTTATGTTTAGTTTGATATAAACGTAAAATGTAGATGTAAAATACAACCAAAAAATATTAATTTATATAAAACAACCAAAATAATTCATGAAATCCCTATTATAAATTGTAATTCCCGCGCATGGGCGCAGGTAAAAACCTAGTCTGTATATATCAATATATTTATTTTCTGGGATTACAAAACTTTGAGACAAATTTGTAAAACATAGGCGGTCATCTTTAATAAACAAATTATGTATTATATCGTTCGTGTTAAAAAATGATCCTATGTAGCATAATGTATCATCAGATAAGATAACATAATTTCTATTTGGTCATCGAGGAAAATGAACCCTACAAGTATCATATAATCCGTGAACCGTTTACATTACATTAGGTACTATTTTATATCCAGTAAAAACTATTTCCAATGATTTTCTTGCATTTGGTAGTAGACGGAACAAAATGCAAAATATTTTCTACCCATTGGAAGAAAACCAATTAACAAACATTTGTAATGTTTATTAAAAAGTCATGGTTCTTCATTTATTGATTCGATCTGTTTCAACTTCAATAAAACAAGACAGACACACACAAGCATAATATGTAGACACACCAAGCAAGAGTCTTAGCTCTTAAACTTTTACAAGTCTCACACAAGATCACACCCTTGATGCAACATAAGCTCCGATAGAATGAAGAACATTGCTCGAAGTTCCATGAAAACCGATGATTTTACCGCCTTCGAGCAAAAACATTTCGCCAGAAGTCATTCCAAAGGGCTGAGAGGTTATGCCCTTGAATGTCTTGAATATAAGAGCCGTAATAATTTCTGTCTCTGAGCCAAAGAGTTTCTCATAGTAAACTTGCACAGATGTGATGTAATCATCTGGATCGACTTCAAACTGCCAAAATAACAAAACGAAACAGCTTTCAGTTTGTAAGTTAACCAAAAACTTGACATGAGCATGTCGGGTAAAAGGTGTGGTAATAGATGGTATGGATCAGACTTGTGATATCTAAAATTACTATTGTGCCTTAAAAATATCGGTAGAATTATTTGGTCTCGCGTATGGATCGTACTTCATGTCTTTAAATTCACTACTTGTTGGCCAAGAATTGTAATGAATTACCTCTTCTGTTCCGAGCAATGACTTTTTCCCGTGACCGTCTCCGGCAAGCAACTCCGATCCCTTATTGTAATCAAACTTAACAAAGGCCACACCAGAGTCTCCTTGTCCAACATAAACCTTCCTCACATTATCATGTTCACCATCATCCCAAGAATCTCCTCCGTTACCGCCTTTTGCTGGAAGTTTAAAGGAAGGAATTAACGGAGTAGGAGGCAATGGAAAATTTTCTCCCTCACCACCTTGTTCCTCTAGTTTCTCAAGAGGCAATGGAGAGTAATATGCACCGAGACCATCAACACTTCCACCACACCTTCCATGGAACCCAACAATAGCATTGCCTTCGCTTCCCAGCACGAATGAACCAGCTGGCCTTCCAATTACTGGAGAAGTTCTTCCTTTTGATGTTTTAAAAGTCAACGACCGAAGGATATGAGTTTCGTAAGGGTGAGTAATGGCGTAGGTGCCCTCCACAGATGTGATATGCTCAGATGGATAATCGACTTTAAACTGCAATAAAAAAAATTATTTAATTTAAATGCAAATATCTAAAATACTTAATATGTATAATTAACTCCGAGTATACACTTGGTTTAAAGCAATTGACCATTTCATTAGGACATCCATATGTTAAAATTCTTTGGAATCCCATTTAGGATGAAATCTAAATAAGTATTACATGAGTGGTATAAACCAATAAATTCATTGCGAGTTGGTTTGGAGTTAAAATCTAATGAAATTAACAAATCAATAGTAAACGAATTAGTGTGACTGTAGGAATTAGGCAAACCTCATATTGTGTTCCACTGTTCTTTGCCCCATGTTCACGCGATACAACTTTACCGGCTTTGTCGTAGTCGAACATGATATGCCTTATTTTAGTGTCATATGAGACGTACACTTTTCTTACACCATCATAGTCACCACCATCATCAAAAATATTTCCTGTGTTTATAGCACCTCCAATTTCTGATTTGATTGGAGGATGTTTGATGAAATAGGCTCCAAGTGAGTTGAGATTTTCCCCTGAAAATCCATGAAACCCAATGATCTTCTTCCCTGTTGCCTTCAGTGAAAACTTGACACCTGGATTGAATCCCATGAGATCAGAATCTTTTTTGTTGGTTTTAAATTGGATTGATTGAATGACACCAGTGGATTCGTCGTAGTAACCCTCAACGGATAACAGATATTCCGTGTCCAAATGGTCAATTTCAAACTGCGTAAGAAAAATATATACATGGTGAAGAAAAAAAAAAAAAATACTATGACGCCAGTTAACTTGGATATATATTTTTAAAAAAGACTACACATTACATACCGTTTGTGTCATGCCACGACCAGAGACACCATGGATTGGTCCAACGATCGTTTTTCCAGCCTTGAAATACTCAAACTTGATAAACTGAATGCCTTGAAGACCAGCTCGTACATGAATCTTTGTTACATTCTCATTATCGAATCCATCATCCCACTGATTCCCTCCTTCACCACCTAGTGCCTTTAGTTTCTCTAGAGGAGAAGAATGCAATGGAGAGTAATATGCGCCAACACCATCAACACTTCCTCCACATCTTCCATGGAATCCAACAATAGCATTGCCTTCGCTCTGCAGCACGAATGAACCAGCCGGTCTTCCAATTACTGGGGAAGTTCTTCCTTTTGATGTTTTGAAAGTCAGCGAATGAAGGATGTCAGTTTGGTAAGGTTCAGTAAGAGCGTAGGTCCCTTCCACATATGTGAGATACTCAGAGGGATAATCGATCTTAAACTGCAAAAAAAAAATTTAAATTTGATTTAATTTAAACTTAAACAACATGTAAATAATCAAAAATAAATAATTAACGTCCATATGTTAATTTTTTTTTTTTTTTAAACTAAGCCTTTAAGTATATATATATATATAAGGATATGTGCCAATATGTTTATTACTAATTGATTTTGAGTTAAACGCTCATGAATTTAACAAATATTATCAAATAGTAAAAGACATTTAGTTAGAGTTGTAGAAATTAGGCAAACCTCATATTGTGTTCCACTATTCTTCGCCCCATGTTCACGCGATACAACTTGACCGGCTTTGTCGTAGTCGAACTTGATATGCCTAATTTTAGTGTCATATGAGACATACACTTTTCTTACACCATCATAGTCACCGCCATCATCAAAAATATTTCCTGTGTTTTTAGCACCCTCGACTTCTGATTTCATTGGAGGAAGGTTGATGAAATATGCTCCGAGAGAGTTGAGATGCTTCTCAGAAGATCCATGAAACCCAATGATTTTCTTCCCTGGTGCGCTTAGTGAAAATTTGGTACCGTCGTTGAACCCCATAATATCAGAAGTCTTCTTGTTAGTTTTGAACTCGATTGATTGAATCACACCCGTAGATTGGTCGTAGTAACCGTCAACAGATAACACATACTCCTTGTCCGAATGGTTAATTTCAAACTACGTACAAAAAAGTATATTCATATATGAATAATAGATTATGACGCCAATAAAATTGGATGTATAAAAGATATCAAGTTAAGACTACACATTACATACCGTTTGTGTCATACCACGACCAGACACACCATGGATTGGTCCAACAATTGTTTTTCCAGCCTTGACATACTCAAACTTGATGAACTGAATTCCTTCAAAACCACCTCGCACGTAAACCTTTGTTACACCTTCATGATCAAATCCATCATCCCATTGATTCCTTCCCTTTCCACCTTTAGCTTCCACCTTTAGGGCCATTCTTCAAAAACTGCTAAATTATTAAGCGATTCACCTTCTTTGTCGAGAAAAAATAAAAAAACTATGAAATAAATATTTGATTTAATAATTTAAACAAAAACTACAAAATTATTAACACTTTAATGTTTATTTTTTATTTAAGTTTATTATAAATAAAGTCTACATACCACATTTTTTTATTAAGCTTGATTTTATAATCTTATGTCTAATTGTTCATAGTTTTACCAATAATGTATTATCTTAATGCTTCCGCTCCTAACTACAGATCTACTACTATAGGTTATACCAATCATGCCCTCATTTATATTTCCTATGCATTTGAGTTAAAAGTAGGGTTAATTAGGTGTATAATAGTTTGTGAGACTTTAATTAAGTATATAACATGCTGTAAATAGAATTTAGGTAAGTAACATCCACTTAAAATAAATTGACCAAAATACCCTTAATGATCTGATTAATTATAGATAGTTGGTTATCGGTTCACATTATAATAGTTGACTATTTAACACATTGGTTATGTAAATGACTATATGTTTTTTTTTAATTGTAATATAGTTCACTCTATGACTAATTTATTATGATTATACTTGACTATTTATTCATGCATAGTCAGGTATTCAGTTTTTTTTAAAATATTTATTTGCGAATAGCCAACTATCATATCAAAACATAGTTCACTATGTAAAATATTGTCTATGTAAAAAAGTATTTGATATTCTAGTTATATAGTTCATTTTGTGATTAATTCACTATGATTATAGTCGACTACTTATAAATGCATAGTCAGCTATCCATCTTTTTCTTTAATATTTATCTGTGAATAGTGGACTAATTGCGAATAGTCAGCTATGAGATCAAAATATAGTGGACTATTTATCATGTAACTGAATAAGGTTAAAATGATCATTCTAGATATGCTCTATGTTATTTACCTAATTATAATTTAGGTCATGTTAGATCCTTAATTATTAATGCAATAAGTATTATATATGCTAATTACCCTTAAAAGTAAGCATTTTCTTATTCATTTTAATTGAAAAAATATTATATAAAAGATAAGCGCTTGTTAGAAGTAAACTATCTTAACTACTATGGATATTCATTGAATTTTGGAGATATTTATCGTTTTCTAGAATTAAAAAAAGTTCCAATTACATTGTAAACATATAAGTTGATTTCATATAATTGAGAGAGAGAAATTACCTTTTATCAAGGAGTGGAGACTGGAGAGAGATAAAGAGAGCTGAGGATAATGTGGAGCGATGATGTATAAAGCCTGTAGTGAAGGTACTCTTTTATACACAATTTCGGGAACTGTTACTCTTTAACCACTTTATACAACAACAAAAAAACGTGACTTAACAAACATACAAAATGCCAAGGAATTATGAATTTGTTATACCAAACGATGGGCACCAATATTTTTTAGGACAGGACCGGGGTAACTTAAAAACTCAATTATAGTTAAACCGAATATAAAACTGGGTTGAAAACCGGAAATCGATATCGAACCGGAACCGCATCAAACCGGGTTTAATAATTTTGTTAAATAAATTTTTTATTTTTCATTTTATTTTCATTTAGTTATAAGTTTTTAGCCAAATTTGTTTGATAAAACTAATGAAATTGTAAACTTTTCCCATATAAAACACTTTTAAATTATAAAACGTTTAAAAATTTAGACCAAAACGCTTAAATTTGCTTTAATTGTGTTAGTATCTATATATTAGTTTTATTTTGCTATTGAATTTTTTTTGTTTTTCAAATGTTTGTAATAATTGAAATGTTTTATATGATATTTTGATAGATATGGACATATAAATATATAAAAAATATAAGACCAAATATATATAAACTAATATTGAAAAAATACTATTAAACCCGGTTGAACCATATTAATCCACGACACAAAAGCTTTTCCAGTTCGGTCGCCGGTAGGGTTTTAAAAACATTGATGCACACCTTTCTATCTGCCAATAATGGACCTAGAAATATTTTTACATGGGTCTATTAAATAAATAAATATTATACTTAAAATGTTTTCAGCTTTTTGAAAATTTTGTTTTTAGCTTTTTAGTATAAAAGAAATAATTCCATAACATATATATCATTAAAAGTATTTTAATTATTTTTTGAAGTATTTTAAACAAACAATTTAATGTCCATATTTTAAAGAGAATTTTCATCATATACCACTCTTGGAATGCCACTTTACAATTTATTAAACATTTTTCTCTCTCTTTATTCCACAAAAGAATTAAAACCCAAACTCTAAGCTCTACACTCAAAAACCTATGTTGCCTAGAAACGGAAACGGGTACGTGGAAACGGAAACGGGTACGTGGAAACGAAACGATTAGAAACGTGGAAACGATTTTTTTAAAAAAATTAGGAAACGGATACATTTTGGAAACGCATACACATACATACATATATATATATATATATATATATATATATATATATATCGATTAATGAAACAACAATATCAAAACAATATTTAAAAAGAATTTCAATAACACTAATAATATACATAAATATTACATAGCTTAACAAAGTTAAAAATTATGATGATTTTGTTGTTTTTCACCTACAAACGCAATTTTTCACAATTTTTTTATTTTAACCTATAGAATTTCTAAAATATATTTATAATTTCCAAACTATTTAATTATTATATTGAAATAACAAGTTTTCGTCGCATTTTCATAAAGAATCGAATGTTGCCAATGTGTTTCCTAATTAAGATTTCTAGGAAACGAGTTTCCGTTTGAGTTTCCAAATTAAAAATTTCTAAGAAACCTGGTTCCAAATATTCTTTTTCTAAGAAACGTGTTTCCATGGAGTTTCCAAGAGTTTCGGTTTCCGAAACGTTTCCGAAACGGGAAACGCACCTCGGACGGAGTTTCCATGCAACCTAGTCAAAAACTATATCCTAAATATAAAAAAGTTAACCCAAACCAAAAAAAAGTTAAAAGGTGGCTTGTTTGCAATAAATTTGATGGGTGACATTTATTGCTTCATTTATATATAGCGGTCAATTTACTCTCTCTTAAAAAAAAAAAGAATTTACTCTCTGTTTCTAAAGTGACTATCCCACCACTCCAATCTAACATTGTTACCCAATCATAAATTAATGCCATTCCACTTGAACTGATTATATTAATATTTATATTTTCAAAGAAAGAAACTTAATATTCATACATACCATATCAAATGCATGCACAATGTTTGAAGAAAATATAATAATACTTATTAAAAGTACATATATGTATATATATTTTTTAAACATATCAATAATATATCTGTATATATAAATATGTTTATTTTCTAGGATTACGGAACTTAGAGACAAATTTGTAAAACATAGGCTGTCATCTTGAATAAACAAATTATGTATTATATCGTTCGTGTTAAAAAAATATCCTATGTAGCATAATGTATCATCAGATAAGATAACATAAATTCTATAGGGCTATCGAGCAAAATGAACCCTACAAATATTACATAATCCGTGAACCGTTTACATTACACTAGGTACTATTTAATATCCAATAAAAACTATTTCCAATGATTTTCTTGCATATGGTAGTAGACGGAACAAAATGCAAAATATTTTCTACCCATTGGAAGAAAACCAATTAACAAACATTTGTAATGCTTATTAAAAAGTCATGGTTCTTCATTTATTGATTCGATCTGTTTCAACTTCAATAAAACAAAGCACACACACAAACATAATATGTAGACACACCAAGCAAGAGTCTTAGCTCTTGAACTTTTACAAGTCTCACACAAGATCACACCCTTGATGCAACATAGGCTCCGATAGAATGAAGAACATTGCTCGAAGTTCCATGAAAACCGATGATTTTACCGCCTTCGAGCAAAAACATTTCGCCAGAAGTCATTCCAAAGGGCTGAGAGATTATGCCCTTGAATGTCTTGAATATAAGAGCCGTAATAATTTCTGTCTCTGAGCCAAAGAGTTTCTCATAGTAAACTTGCACAGATGTGATGTAATCATCTGGATCGACTTCAAACTGCCAAAATAACAAAACGAAACAGCTTTCAGTTTGCAAGTTATCCAAAAACTTGACATGAGCATTTCGGGTAAAAGGTTTGATAGTAGATGGTATGGATCATACTTGGGATATCTAAAATTACCATTGTGCCTTAAAAATGGGTAGAATTATTCGGGTATCAGGTTTGACACCAATACTTGAGGTCTGACTAAACTGAATAAAAATCAGATCCGCGCTAGGGTATTATTTATTCGGATATATTTTGATAATTTGAAGTAGCTTTGTAGATACTTTGAGATAATTTAAACTTATTTGAGTATTCAAACGGATAATTCAGATATTTCGAGTAATAATCCTCCCCGTATTTAAAACCCGCTAAAATAAATTGTCTTAATCCAAACCTATAATTTCTATTACTTTACTCAAATAGTTTAGATAGTCGGATAGCCCAACCGGATATGCACATGACTACCTGAAATTACTTCTTAAAAAGAATCATTGTCGACCAAAGAAAAAAAAAATCATTTTAATTAATTACCTCCTCTGTTCCGAGCAATGACATTTTCCCGTGACCGTCTCCTTCAAGCAACTCCAATCCCTTATTGTACTCAAACTTAACAAAGGCCACACCAGAGTCTCCTTGTCCTACATAAACCTTCCTCACATTATCATGTTCACCATCATCCCAAGAAACTCCTCCGTTTCCGCCTTTTGCTGGAAGTTTAACGGAAGGAGTTATGGGCACAGGAAGAGGCGCAAAATGTGCACCAAGAGCATCAATAGCATCACCGGAACGACCACAAATCCCGACAAGCTTGAAATCTTTCTCCTCGAACACAAATTTCCTACCAACCACATTACCAAAAGCAGGGGAGTTTCTTCCTTTTGATGTTTTAAACATAAGCGATGTAAGGTAGCCATCAATAGTTCCCTCTACTGATATAATATGTTCATTTGGGTAATCCACCACAAACTGCAACCAAAATTTCGTTAGAATATTTTTTTCCCCAAAATTTAGAAAATAAACACAAATTCCACATAATTTTATATCAATAATACCTCTTGTGGAGCTTCTTGTTTCTTTCCATGAGCATGTGGTACTGTTTTTTCGCCTTTCGCATACTCAAACCTAACATAACTAACAAATTTACCACCACGTCCAACGAGCACTTTTCTAACTCCGTCGAAAGCGCCATCGTCCCAAGCATTTCCGCCATTCCCACCTTCACGTGTAAAATGCTTAAGAGGAGAATTCACAGCAAAGAAGTAAGGTCCAATGGCATCAAGAGCTTGACCAGAACGTCCATGGAAACCAAGAAGCTTTCCTCCATTTTTACCCTCGAGCGTGAATTCTCTCCCTTCTGGTTTTCCAAATATCGTAGTATGACCGAGTATTGGAGAGGTTCTTCCATAGGTGGTTTTGAAGATTAAGGATTTGATCAACACTGTTCCATAGCTGAACACATGTTCGTAGCTTCCACCAACGGATGTGATATATTCATTTGGATAATCCACCGCAAACTGGATTTCATTTTCCATTAGAAACAAATAAATTTTATAAGGCTAAAAACGTTTGATAAGATCGTTTTCAAGAATGACAAAGTCATGATCTTATTACCTCTTTAAGTTCCCCGCGAATCGTTCCGTGTTCACGGATTTCAGATTTTCCGTCGTCCTTTTCGTACTCGATCTTGATATAAGTTACACCATGGAAGTCTTTTCCGACAATTATTTTCTTCACACCATCGAAAACTCCATCGTCGAATATTGCTCCCATGTTACCACCCATCGCTCCCACTTTTTCAGACATTGTTTCCATCTCCTGACGTCAGCAATAACCCTGAAAGATTGAAATTTGTTTTCAAAAACACAACAAGAAATAAGAAACACCAAACAAATTGTTAATTCAAAAGAAAAACCGTGGAAGAAAATTAACACAAGCTCTATTTGTTTTTACTTATCAGGAATGGGAAAATCCTTTAATACTTTTTTTCTTCTTAAAATCGAATTATCGTTTCTCAGGCTCCATTATTGGAAATACTTTTTGAAGACAGTATCAATCAGTCTCTTTGAGTCTTCGACATAATTATACTTGGAAAATCATCAGAATATATATACAAACAACAGCTAATATAAAATAGAACCATTGAATCCCAAATTATAGGACGTTTTTACATAATAATAGAACGTTAAAGACGAAATATTATATAATCATAATGTGATTAGAAAATGTCAGAAAAAAAAGAAAAAAAAATGTCAACAAAAAATGAAAGAAAGAGAGAGTAACCTTAAGTCTCAAGGTTATCTTACTCTTATGTTGGAGGTGAGAAGTGAGTGAGAGAGTGATATGAGGTTGAGAGTAGAAACTTGTCACTATTTATAGACATACTTTTTTAGTTTTGAGTTTTACACCTTACTCACGTTACACACCCCGTCCACCATACAATAGTTTTGAACTAATTTTTAGTTAGAGTTGTATTGAGCCTTTCCCTCACGTTTTTTTCATTTGTACCTGTTTTATTTATCATTTAAATCATAGTAACTATTATTTAACCACTTTGGTGTCAGTTTCACATAATAGGGTTTTTCTTTTTTCTTTTTGCTTCTTTAATTAGAGAAAATATATAGAATTTGGCTTCACCCACATTGTAGCACAGCTTTGAAAATAAATTTTAGTATTATCAATAATGCAATTTAAATTGAAACATAAAAGAAAAATCTTCTGCTGAATCTTGTATATAAATGCATAAAATACTGATGGGTTAGCACCAAATTTTAATTTCGATCTAGATCGGGAAAACAATTTGTTCTAAACGAAAAAATAGATTCGCTATTAGAAGATGGGCTAATTACTAACCAAAAAAACAATTAAATTTAATAACTAACTAAAACCCCTAAGTTTACTCTTTTTTTTGTTGGTTAAAATTTGCCAAATTCCCTTAGAAGATCTCCTACATTTATTCTTTTTTTAGGATTACTAATTTTTTTTCTTTCTGGTGGTTAAAGTTAAATATAGGTGGGGGAGGAAGGAAAAGTGTCACATTTATATAGGAGGTTAAAAAAATTGATTTATTTGTTTGTTTGTTATAGACAAAAAATTAGATATATAACCTAATAATAATTATTATTTTATAATGCCAATAATAATAAGAGACACTATACCAAATTAACATCATCGGAGACAATACAAACTTTGAACAATAAACAATTAAAAAGCATATATATATATGTATATTTAGAAAAAGTAACTATCTAAGTTCTGATTAGGTTGGAAGAGTTTTTAAATTATCATTTTTATGGGAACGACATGGACTCCAATCTGATGAAGCATAGTACTAGACTTTCCATGGAACCGGGTGATCTTGTGACCTTCTTTCCGGAAGACAAAGTCGTAAGCAGATTCGAGTCCAAAGGGTGGAAAGATGCGTTTGTTTATCTTGAACTTAAGAATGGTTATATATGACTCTAGTTTGAGCTCCCATGACCTTATTAATTAGGGCTGGGCAAAAATAACCGGAACCAAAAAAACGAACCAAAACTGACCCGAAATTATCCAAACCGAAACCGACCCGAAATTTTAAGAATACCCGATGGGTTCTATATGTCTAGAACCAAAAGAACCGGAGCCGAACCGAGAGACGAATGGGTACCCGAAATATCTTAAACATAAATTAATCCATAGATATGTATGGATAGTTTGGGTAAATTTTACAATTTTTCTTTGTTATGTTTACAATTAATTCAGTTAGTTCAAATATTTTATCTATTGATAGGTAGTTCGGATAAAATAGCTAATATAAGTATATTGTTTTATTTTTTATGAAAAACAAATTCTATTTGTCGGATAATTTAGGGTAGTTTGTATAAAAAATATTCGGAACCGAACCGAAATCGAATAAAAACTAAATTTTTTGGATATTTATTATAAGAACCAAACCGACCCGAAACCAATAGGAATCGAACCGAGACCAAACCGAAACTATTTCGTTATCCATATGGGTCTTATACCCTTCTACTCAAAAGATCCGTATCGACCAAAAACCGAACCGAATACCTGAATGTCCGTGCCTAAACCTTATCATGGCAGCTAGTTCCGTCTCAGGACCCTAAACGAAAAAATAATTTTGCGCCTTTATTCAATATAATTTTATTTTTATTTTTTTGGGCCCCTTTTCTGTTGAGAATTGTTTTAAAAATTAAAGTGGGCCAGGGGCATGGGACACTCTTGCTACCAGCCCACCACCTACAGCGGTCATGTTGGCAACCCTCTACCGTATGTGATATATTCACTCGGATAATCCAGCTCGAACTATATGAACTGAAAAATAAATCAGATAAGATAACATCGTTGAGATTTTTTGTCATACCGTGAGGGATCAAGTGAGAATGGTTTTATGAAATTGATGCATGTTTCAAGCTCCAACCAACATGTTGATATTCTCACCAAACCTCTTGATTTTGGTCCCACCTATTCTATTCAATTTACATTGGGGTTCTGATTTCGGCTTGATCAGTCAATTTACACGTTGAGTGTGTTATGTGTTGTATATAGTTTGTTATTTTGTTACAACAAATTATGTTGACTATACTTGTATGTAAATACACACATGTACATACTTTCAGGCCCGGTTCTTGGGCTGTGCGGACTGGGCTTTTGCACAAGGTCCACTAAAATTTTAGAAAAATTATGCCCAGAAAATTGCAAAATAGAGCCCCGAATTTTTGTTTTTTCATGTTAAAAAGGCCCTGTTTGTAATATTTAGTATATAAAGGACTAAAAAAATAAACATTTGCTCAGGGCCTAGTTTTCTAATGAGCCGGGCCTGCATACTTTGACTAGTTAATGAGAATGAGATTAATTTTGTCTTCGTGTAATATATGGTACGTTTGTTAATATATACATGTATCATAATGGTCGTACTTCTACACACACAAATATACAATTATATTTTCCACTTCGTTTTTTCCGTAAACTTGTTAATGTTTTCTAATGTTCATGTCCGTAAATATATTCCAAATGATGAATTTTTATTATGATATAGGGGATTTATGTGGGAGCTGAATTCCTACAATTAGAATTTGTCGGGTTCACGGTAGATCTGAAAAACTTCTAAGTTAGAAATCACAAGAACAAGATCGAGAAGAAGGTTTTTATTAGTTGTGTAGCTGTCAAAGAGAATACAAGGGTTCTTTGCTAAGAAATTCGTGATCCCCCTTAATGGGGATGATACAATGATATTTATAGTAAACTAAGTCGGCTAGGGTTTTCCCTTGGGCTGCACTCTGCAAATCGGCCCATTCTGTTCAGCCCACCGTGATTCGGCTCGGCCTATCTGTTGATTGGTTCGGCGGATTTCGGCTCGGCCCATCTGTTGATTGGTTTGGCGGATCCGTAACTCGGCTCGGCCCAAACGGATGGGCCGTACCGAATTAGTCCAGTTAAGCGGAGATCCACTATCTTCAAGTCGGGTCATCCGGTTCAGTGACACCGGTGGTTTACGTCTAACCATCTAGCCGTTTGTGGGTGTTCTCCTGACCGGCTGATGGATCATGGACCTTCACGGGTGCTCCTGTATCGGTATCACAGATGGTCTATGGCTCTTCCAACCGGCTGACGGATATTGGATGCCAACAGGTGCCTTGCTATATTCATGCTTAGACATTTTTGTCTGTTAATCTTTAAGGGGTGAAAGCCAACCCCTACAGTTAGCCCCCCAGCTCGGTATTATCATTGATGGTGATGCCGAGGTATGAGTAATCAAGTCTTAAGTTGAACAGACGAAGTTGAAGTTGAATATGAGCCGTGGGAGTGTTGGTGGTTAACCCAAGCCAAACAAATGTTGAATTTGGGACCAAGTCATGATTGTTGAAAGTTAATCTTGAGCCACGGAAGACCCGTAAACGTGTAGGAGTTTAAGTCAACCCGAGTCGCAGAAGACCCGTGAATGTGCGGGTGTTTAAGTTAACCCGAGCCGCTGAAGACCTGTGAATGTGCGGATGTTTAAGTTTACCCGAGCCGTTGAAGACCCGTGAATGTGCGGGTGTTTAAGTTTAACCCAAGCCGCGGAAGATTGTTAAATTGTGTCAGTGAACTTTGAGCCACCAAGGCGACAGTGAAATCTGAGCCGTGAAAGCGTAAGTAAAAATCTGAGCCGTGAAGGCGTAAGTGAAATATGAGCCGTGAAGGCGAAAATGAAATCAGAGCCGTGAAGGCGTAAATGAAATTTGAGCTGTAAGGCGTTGTTTTTTTTAAGACCAATGATTTGCTTATTGGGTTTTCTGATGAACATTCTCTGGTTTACGGACGAGCTACCTTAAACAAGTCCGCTCCACAATGAACATGTTATCGTGTTACGACCAACGTTTTGGTTCGGTTGGGTTTAGGAGGATCATTTTGGTTTACGGACGCGTTACCATAAACACGGCCGCTCCGATGAGCACTCTTTAGCGATGTAACCCACGATTTGTTTGTTGGGTTTGGAATGAACATTTCGGTTAACAGACAAGTTCCCATGAACGAGTTTGCTCTGATAATGAACATAAAAATTTATATAGCGCGCTTTTAATCCGCTAGGATGTAGTAGTTTAGATCCTTTGAAGGATGTAGTAGTTAGTTACTGTAGCCAGCAGCAACGAGAATGATAAGAGGTATGTCCGTTTAGCTGGGACTTTGGATGATCCGTAAAGGATGTAAGTGTGATGTTAAAAAAAATATGGGAGTATATGAGTATATGTACCTACTCTCCTCTTCTTGGAAAGATTGGATAAGCGACAACATAGCTCGACGATTGGTTTGGATTCACGGCGAATTGGCTTGATGATCGTTTGAGAGCGTATTGATGGAGTAATGAGGAAGGAATGAGATCATGGAGTAACAAAACAATGGCGGTGAGTCGGATCCACTGAACCAATTGAATAGACGGCTCACCCGTGACTTTGTTGTGGAGAAACTGTCGCGATTAACCGATAGAATTCAACGTCTCATCTGATTGAATAAATTGCTCAACCGTAATTTTGTTACGGAGAACCTGCCATCGCGACTAGCCGGGAGAATTCAACGGTGCGCTTGTGAAAAGCGTGGCTCGTTTTTGGGAGACGACACCGTTTTTTGGAAACGGTTCATTCACAAGGAATGTGGTTTGTGTCCAAGAATGCTAGTACGCGGCTCGGATTCTGGTTTCTCTTTTGAGCAGCTCTACCGATGCCTACTGATCCAGAATATTCGGTATTGTTATCTTCTTCGGTATCACCGATGATCTCGATGATTCTCGTTGTTCTATTCGGTACTGGCGTACTCCTTTCGTCAGCTCGCCGAGAAGTTGGTTCGCCGGATGTGCTGCAAATTTTCCGCACGTCGATGGGAGTATACGAGTATATGTACCCCCCCCCCCCCCCCCCCTTTTTTTTTAAAGGAAGGGGCAGCTGAACCTATCCGAGGATGAGCTGCCTACGTACCTTTTGCAAGGATCAAGCCGCTTCTTGAATGATATGATTCTTGTATGAATTTTGGATAGGTGGTGTCGTCGCTTCCAAAGTACCGCGGGTCTCAATCAATACTATTTTCTGAGTAAGGAGAACGATGTTCCTGGGGCGTCTAGATTCGCGCTGTACCCGGATTTGTGACGGCGAGCCGGATTTGTGACGGCGAGCCGGATTTGTGACGGCGTGGCGGATGTGTGACGGCTTGCCGGATTTGTGACGTATGCCGGATTTGTGACGGCGAACCGAATTTGTAACAGCGTATTGGATTTGTAACTGCGAACTATGGGAGCTGAAGTTGCGAGGTGCTATCGTCAACGTCGGCGAGGTTGATTTGTCACTCGTGTTGTTTGGTTTGTCTTGCATCAACGTTGGCAATATTTACTCTGACGGTGCCGCCGACAATGCCGTATCTCCATTGCCGTTTTTGCCGTTTTTTTTTTTCTTTCTAAAACGAGTCACGTTTTCTTGTAAACGAACAGCTTTCCCTGGAGACTTTGGAAACGAGGAGTTAAGGCGTCGGCGCTACTGGAGTACTGCACCGGGCTGCCGGAGAAAGAAAGCATCGGCGCTACCGAAGTACCCTGCCGGGCTGCTGATGATAGAAAGCGTCGGCACTACCGAAGTATCGTGCCGGGCTGCCGAAGAGACAAGGCGTCGGGCTGCCGAGGAGAGAAGGCATCATAATGTGATTGGAAAATGTCAGAAAAAAGAGAAAAGAAAAGAAAATGTCAACAAAAAATGAAAGAAAGAGAGAGTGACCTCAAGTCTCAAGGTTATGTTACTCTTGGGTTGGAGGCGAGAAGTGAGTGAGAGAGTGATATGAGGTTGAGAGTAGAAACTTGTCACTATTTATAGACATACTTTTTTAGTTTTTAGTTTATAGACTTACTTTTTAGTTTTTAGTTTTACTACTCACGTTGTAATCATCTCGACACACCGTCCACTATACAACAGTTTTTAACTAATTTTTAGTTAGAGTTGTATAGAGCCTTTCTCTCACGTTTTTATCATTTGTACCTGTTTTATTTATCATTTTTTGTCGTAGTAATTATTATTTAACCACTTTGGTGCAGTTTCACATAATTGGGTTTTTCTTTTCTTTTTTGCTTTTTTATTTAACGTATTTTTTTTTCCATGGAACCCTAAGAATTCATAATCTTCATCGTATTGAATTAGGAAGTAACCATCGGTGAGAAATAAACTCCAATAGCATCGAAAGCACCACTGTCACGTCCATGAAACCCGATAATAACATTGCCTTGTTTCTCCAACACGAATTGGGTTCCAGAAACAAATCCATACGTGGGAGAGATTCTTCCTTTCGATGTTTTAAAGATCAATGACCTAACGACCAAAACTCCATCATCGGGGATTGTATTGTAGGTTCCCTCCACTAATGTCAAATATTCATTTGGATAGTCAATTGCGAACTACAAAATATATAAAACAAACTTAGAAATCTCAAACCTAAAACAAAATAACAAATTGAGAACTAACCTATATAGAAACTATTCTGAGTCTAAAGGTAATCTTATTTATCCAAGGTGACACGAGCTAATATACTCAATATAGTAATTTTTTACTGAGATAAAAAAAATATATGAAATTTTATGTAATTTGGAAAAGTACTAACGAATACATTATTTCTCTAATAAGCACAAAAGTGGTATTGACACAAGATAAACTTTTAAAACTGTTCATTTTCGTCAAAACTCTAAATTTCATGTTATAATAACTCAAGTTCATAAATAGAAGAAGAATATTAATAAAAAGTTCAAGAAATGTCAGACTTCCTAATTTGTCTCTCCATCTTTGCTCCCATGATAAGATGTTACCACTTGGCCGTCTTTGTCATAGTCAGTACTGATACTCCTTATAAGAGTGTTGGTATATGTAACGTAAACCTTTCTTATCCCAATATATGCCTCCGTATAAACCACCAACGAGTTCTGATTTCGTAGGAGGAGCCTGATATATCATGGTTTTTACCCTGTTTAAGCTATGATCTAAGTTCATTATCTAGAGTCTTTATAGTGTTTTCTAGTATGTTTTAGAGTCTTTGCAGGTACTTAGACGTTTGAGGCATAATTGATGTTTACTGGAAGTTTTGGAGCATTGCGGAACGAAGTAGCGAATACCGAAGTGAAGAGTCGAAATCTGAACCTCTGGGTGTCGATCGACACCCTGCTCGACCAAGCCAAAAGCCCAAATTTAAAGATGTCCGTTCAAAGCCCGAAAGTTCCAGATGTTTACAATTTTGTTTAAGACGGTTTATGTACCCTATATATACGTTTTCGCAGCCATTGTTTAGACTTATGCTTTATTTTACTTAGTCTAAGAGATATCTATCAATAAAAGTAATGGTTTCTTCTTTGATTATGTCTGAGTAGTTTCCCTGTTAGGTTTAGGGTTATTCAAAAGTGTTTGATGATTTGCAAGATTTGATCTGAATTGCATAGGATTAATATCTTTAGAATGTTCTTCATCTTGTCTTGTGATTAATGCTGATTTTAGATTCATGACCTTAAATTTGATCTTAGGATATTTAATAGAAACGACAGTTTTATTGATTTTTTTATCTAGACTTTGATGAGCGAAATTCCTTTTCGCAAAGAAATTTGGTTTACGGTTTTGTGAACAATTGAACTTGAAATTAATGCTTGTTTAGATTGTTAGGATTCGCAAAGAAATTTGGTCTTCTAGAATTTAAACATAGATAATCTCTGCAGCGAAAGTTGATTGATTTTATATTCGTGTTCATGTTTAAGAACTGCGCTTTATAATCCTATCGTTAATTTATCATCTGCATATCTGATCCACCTGAGATTTCCCTGTGCCTAGCTTTTATTTTAATTGATTTACAACCGTTCATCTTGCTCGTTTTGTTTACTAGATTTTGCATTCACATAATCCTGCTTAGTTTAATTCGAAAGTTTAAATCTATTGTGTTTCTGATTCCCTGTGGATTTTGATCCCTAAATACTGCAATCGATCTCTTAATTTGAGAGAGTAGCTTAGGGTTAATTTGAGCATTATCAGAGCCTTTGTTAGATATGCTCCAAGGGAGTTTAGGAATTTTCCAGCAAATCCATGGAAGCCAATGATAATCTTGCCATCAACTCCAAGTGAAAACTTAGTAGTGCTCTTTGGATATCCAATCATTCAAAAGTCTTCAGGTTGGTTTTGAATTGAAGGGCTTGCATTACACCGGTCTTTTCGTCGTAGTAACCATCAAACGACACAATGTGTTCATATTTGGATTGGTCAAGCTCTAACTGAAAAAAAAAAAAAAAAAAACAAATGGTTACTATTAATAATGCTTTCAAAATCATTTAATATCCGGTCACATTAATTAAAATATACATAAATATCTTTGAGTTATAATGTATAAATATCTGGTAGAATTGATTAGTTGTATTAGTTATATGATAATTTTTTCAAAACAAAAAATATGAATCACGTTTTTTCACTTGCTATATATATTTTCCCCTAAAATTACATAAATATTCACATGAAACTATATGCTTGAAACATACCGTTTGGGTGAAACCATCTCCAGATACACCATGGATTGATCCATCTATTGGTTGTCCATTCTTAACATAATCAAATTTTATGTAATTAATACCTTTGTTACGGCGTCATAGTCCGATCCATCATCCCACTGCTTGCCTCCTTTCCCACCAATCGCTTCCAGCTTTTGAGCCATGGCTAGGCCATTGAAATCTTCAGATTGAATGTATTTTGTTATTAATAATCTATATTGATATTAAAAAAAAAAAAAAATAGAGAGAGAAGAGCTTAATTACCTAAAATGGTAGAGGAGAGAAAAATAAAAAGATAAATTGCATACGTATACATGGTTTGTGTTTTGTGGTAGTTGATGAAGAAGCTGGGGATGACGATGCGTTATTTATAGATACAGTTTTGGCTCTTTCATATATGCAAATTACTTGAATATACGACTAGTGGAATTTGAAGGATTCAAGAATAATGTTTTTTAGTTCTCAAGTTTTCATATTTATAAAGATTTTGTGAAATAGAATAATCTTTGACAGAAATTTTAAGAAATATATCTTTTGGACGTGAAAACACTTTAATAATCTTATGAAGTTCTCTTGTTAATAATTTTATTCACCCATTTTCTCTGTCGCATTTATAAAGTTTAGTTATAATATATTTTTAAATCATTATCAGGAAACCATTGTGTGGTGGTGATTTAATTAAGAATTCGAGATGGAGGAACTTATCATTTCGCAATCACTTAAAATTTTGATTGTGATTAATTAACAAATTTCCTCTAATATTTACGTCCTCAATTCCTTAAAGATTGATGTTCTAACATATTTTTGTTGTTCCACAAAAATTGATATTCTAGTTTTTTTTTAATATTTTAATTAATTTATATTAAACAAATTTTAAGTTCCAAGAAATATTAAATGAAACTATTTAAATTTAGTGAATAACTATTGGTTCATTGTTATGAAAAGTCTTTGTTGCAAAAAGTAAATTAATAATAAAACACAATTTATTGTTTCTTAATTTGTGTGAAGAATGCTAGAACATTAATCTTCAAGGAACAGAGGAAGTAATTGCCAAAGAGACAGAGCTCTCTCTTCATTGATGAATAAGATCAAAGTCTTGGGTATCCACTTTCTTTGAGATGTAAAAGAAAAATTGACTATTTAAGAAATTCTCTAAAGCACATAGCTCCGACTATTTTTCTTTTTCTTCTAAATAACAAGATCTCACCCCAAAACGTATATCAGAATCGATTCATAATTACGAAAGATATACTAAAAACCTACTTGTATTTACTAAATTTAATCTCAGACCTGTTGTATTAATATATTGGACCATATGAATTTGACTTTGAATTATATATAATTTGTACTCACTTTTCCCGCCTTCGTCATGTGGTCTCGAGAGCGCGACAAGTAAACAAAATTGTAATTCGCAAGATCGTGACAAGTGTCTAATATTCATCGAGATGATGTATTAAATATTAAAACTAATTAAGAAAGAATAAAATTAAAAATGAAAAAGTAACAAAATAATAATTAGGTAACTAAGCAATTAGTAAAAATGAAAATTTCTGATAGTGTGAACTCATTAGAATAACAAAAAAAAAAAAATTCTAATTAATCTAAACTAATAAGAGAAAAGGAAATTTATAATAGAGAAAAATAATTATAAAAATAACTACCAAAAGAATATAAAGTTTTTGATCTAAAAGGAAATTGTATAAAATGAAAATGATAACAAAGAATAACAATATGTTTACCATTAAAATAATTTTATAGGTATTATGAAATTATTAATATGAAGTTTCTTATATTCTAATTTAATTCTAGATTATTTGAATTGTTATACGATTTTTAAAAAATTAATATACATTGATTATGGATAAGAATATAATAATTTGTTCATTGTGATTAAGAATATAAATTGAATTATACTCATATATATTTTAGGATCTGTATAAGATGAATTAGATTTTGAAAATGAAGATAAAAATTTATATGTAATGATTTGAGATCCATGTTTAAATAGTTTTTACTCCATACCTAAAAAAATATTGGTGTGTACGGGATGGTACAAATTGGTATACGGCAGTGTGTACGGGATGGTACAAATTGGTATACGGCATGTTGATCTTAATTAGTATCGCTGACAGATGTCTTGCTTTTAATTTTTAGTTAATTACTAATTTTTAATAAGATCTCAAAAATTTATAGGGATTGTAGAGAATCAATAACGACGAAAAGAGAATGAAGAAGACGTTATGTCACTTAAGTTTTCCGTGAAGGAAGAAGCCGTTCTGTCACTTTAAAATTTGCAAAATAAGATACTTTTACCTTTTTAATATATTTACACAAAATTGTTTAAATAAATGTAAAAAAGTATAATCTATCAAGATTTGCGTATGAAAATCTAATAATTCTATTCAAACTCAAAAGATTTTTACATATAATCGTCTAGCCGATGGATTAGCAAACTATAAATTTTCTTTATCTTTAGGTTTTCATGCTTTTAATTCTATACCTTTGGATGTTATTTCGATTTTGCAAGACTATGTCTTTTGACATACTCGGTGCATGTAACTATTTTTGAAATTTAATAAATGCAAATTACAAAATTTGCCATAATGTTGCTACAGTGATTACGAAATCTGCCATAAACATTTAGTCTTACAAAATCTGCCAAATTTTGGCATCTAGTGAAAGGGTAAATTTACAATTTTCTCCCTCCACCTTTCTTCCTCTTTTTTACTTCCTCCATTTTTCTCTTTCCCCATTTTTCTTTCTTTCAAGCTTTTTTCTCTTTTCTTGAAACCAATGTTTATTCAATCTCTTTACGTTTATAAACGAAACTTTATGAAAGATACGAAAGTTTCGAGATTGGTCTAAGAGGAAAATGAAAAAAGCAAGCTTTACGTTTAGGATCGAAACTTTATGAAAAATACGTAAGTTTCAAGATTCTCTCTCTCTCTCTCTCTCTCTCTCTCTCTCTCTCTCTCTCTCTCTCTCTCTCTCTCTCTCTCTCTCTCTCTCTCTCTCTCTCTCTCTCTCTCTCTCTCTCTCTCTCTCTCTCTCTCTCTCTTTGAAAAGGATCAAGCCGTGACCACGTGACGGCGAATCCAAGCGCTGGAGTTTTTTCTGGATATGGATTACCCGGAAACGATGGTGGTTGTGGCCGGGTTTTACCCGTTAAAGGATTGGCAAGGAAGTTACTATGAGTGGATAAAATTGCTCTTGTTCTCTTACTCAGAGACGGACGTCCTCAGTGACATAGTTGTCCTCAGAGACGGACGTCTAGTTTGGTAACATCATGTCCTTCGATGTCCACACATATGGTTATAGAAACGGTGGTCAACGGTGGTGGACATAGCCGGAGACGGTGACCATCGAAGGACAAGAAATACAAGACCGAGAACAACAAATACAAACGAGGACAAAAAATATAAGATAAAGGACAAAAATATAAGATAGAGGACGTCTATTTTGTGGTAGATTAAGGGAGATGACATCTATTTTGTGGTAGATTAAGACAGAGGACGTCTATTTTTTGTGGACGTCCATTGGACGTCTAGTTTGGCGACATCTTGTCATTCGATATCCACCACACATACGGTTACAAAAATGGTGGTTAATGGTGTTAGTGATTGTGGATGGGATGGTGGCTATCAGAACACAATAAATACCAAACCGAGAATAATAAATACAAAATAAAGTAAAAAAATATAAGACGAAGGACAAACAATACTAGACATAGGACCAAAAATACAAGACGAGGACAAGAAATACAAAACAGACGTCCATTGTCCCGGAGAGAGAAAGATAGAAAGAAAGAGAGAGTATTTTGTGGTAGATTAAGACAGATGACGTCTAATTTGTGGACGTCTAGTTTGGCGACATCTTGTCCTTCGATATCCACCACACATATTATTATAAAAACTGTGGTTAATGGTGTCAGTGACGGTGGATGGGATGGTGGCTATCGGAAGACAAGAAATATAAGACCGAGAACAATAAATACAAAATAAAATCAAAAATATAAGACAAAAGACAACAATACAAGACATAGGACAAAAAATACAAGACGAGGACAAGAAATACAAAACAGACGTCCATCGTCCCGGAGAGATAAAGATAGAAAGAAAGAGAGAGCAAAACGGGAGAGATGAGAGAGTACAGGAGAGAGAGATACAAGACGAGGAAAAGAAATACGAAAGAGAGAGAGACACAGTAGACGTCCATCGCCTCAGAGTGAGAGAGAGAGAGAGGGAGAGAAAGAAAGAGAAAGAGAGAGAAAGAAAGAGATAATGGTTTCAAAAACGAAAAAAATGGAGAAGATGATGAATAGTTGAATGACATTTTCGTAAATATCTGGATTCATTAAAGTTCTTTTAGTCTTTCACCAGTGGACGTCCGTACTGTTCATGCCAGATTTTAAAAGGCTTGTATATTTGTGGCAGATTTTGTAATTTTTTTAGATTTTATAGCAGATTTTATAATATCCCCATTTAATAATATCTAGGAGATAAGTTTTTTGGTGATTAAAAAAAAAAAAAAAAAAAGTGAAACTCTCTTAGCCTTTGACATGGGCCTCAATTGTTTGGGCAAAATGATCATCTGTATGGATTTGGGCCGTCGATCTAATAATTCCTCTTTAAATAATATTATTTTATAATTATTGATACGGAACATTGAATATTTATAACTTTAATACTAAATTTAAGTCGTACATAACTCATACACAGAAATAGTCGTCCATGATTAATAAAATTAATCACTTATTTTGTTTAGTAAATTAATCACGACATTACTCCGACGCATCTGGCAATGTTTCATTCGATTCCAGAGACTAGTCTCCGTGATCAACTTATCCTCCATTATCTTCCTCTGTTCAATATTTCTCCAACTCATCAAAATTATCGCCTTCAAAAATCACATTCCGTATTTGATCAATCAGACAACGATACACACCCACTTAAAAGAGAATCAAAAACCTTTTTTTCTTTCTTCTTTCTAAAAACCCACTAAGAAAATTTCGTATCTACTAACCAAATTCCTGAAGTTTCTCGGGAAAATCAAAAGTCAAATTCCTGAGAAAATTTCTTATGGCTTTTCAGGTGAGTTATTTGTTTCTGTTGTGCACTTCGATTTAGTTTGACTTCAATTTCTCTCTTCCAATAAGACAAAGATTTGATTCTTGTTTTGTTTTGTTCTTCCCAAGTTCTGCTTTTGTCTTAATATGTGGATCAGTTAAGAAAGTTCAAAAAAAAAAATCAAAACTTTTCCTTCTGTAATAAGATCTTTAATGGGTTATTCGAATCAATCATCAAAATCAAGTCTTTTGATTAAAATCTGAACTTTTTTGCAGATGGAGTCCGAAGAAGAAGAATAGAATCATCTTTCGAATTGAAAAGTTTAGGGTTTTGAATTTTTGGTTACAGTCATGTTTATTACCAAACACAAAAGAGATATAAACCTGTTCGTGCTTCAATTAGGAGCTGCACTTGCTGTATCTTTCGCTGGATTTCTCTTTTCTCGATTTAGAAAACAAACCAAAAGAATCAGACCTACTTTGCCTCCTCTTAAACCTCAATCACTAGGTTTGTGTCTTATTGCTTTTTCTATTGTACGATTTGATTGATTTACACATTCATTAGTACTAATCCTTAAAGAGGGTTTTGTTAATTATAGATCTTGGTTACAGAGACAGTTCCAATAAGCCCAATAATGTAAGTTACAATTTCTCAATCTCATGAGCAGTTTTATGCTTAAAGTTGCTATTTTTAATTTTGATTTATAATATGTAGTAGATCGGTTATTTGGCTTCTGATACATTTAATTACACTGATTAGTTTGTATAATTTTTCGAAGTTAATTGTATTCCGAAATGGAGATATTTGGCGATTTCGACGTTTTTTCGGTTGACATGTTTATAGATAGAACCTATTTAATGATTTTGATCTGTTTTGTTACTTCTGTAGAGTGCAGATGCAGAAACGGAAAAGACTCGTAAAGAAGATTCTTTAATCGGTTATTCGCCGAGAAGCGAAAGTGATCTCGATGAAAAAGATGTGTTTCTTTTACCGGAATTTGAAGAAGAAGCGAAAAAGTTAGAATTGTTAGTATACGATGAATCCGAAACCCCGAGATCGGATATATCAGTTCCTTTAGCTTTTCCGAGCGAAGAAGAAGCTGATCATGAGAACGAGATTAAACGGTTAAGAAACACGGTTAGAGCGCTTCGTGAGAGAGAGAGATGTCTCGAGGAGAAGTTGTTCGAATATTATAGTCTCAAGGAACAACAAAAGATTGCCATGGAACTTCGAAGTAGATTGAAACTAAACCAAATGGAGACTAAAGTTTTCAATCTCAAGATCAAATCGTTACAAGCCGAGAACGACAAACTTAGGGCTCAATGTTCGGAGCATTCGAAAGTTGCGTTGGAGCTTGATTTAGCTAAGTCTCAGGTTCAGGTTTTAAAGAAGAAACTAAACGTTAAAACTCAACAACACGTAGAACAGATCTTGTCGCTTAGAGAACGAGTCTCGAAGTTGCAAGAAGATGAGATCAAGGCGAGTTTACCTGATTTAGACGCGGAGAAGATGATGCAACGTTTAAGAGATTTGGAATGTGAGATCAACGAGCTTCGGGATTCGAACACGAAGTTACATTTTGAGAATTTCGAACTTGCGGATAAGCTCGAGTCTGTTCAAATCATCGCAACTTCAAAGCTCGAGGAAGACCCGGAAGAGGTATTTTATCGAAATAACATTTTCAAATTCTTGGACTTTCTCCGGAATTAACATATTCGTTGCAGGTCGAGACATTACGCGAAGATGGTAACCGATTAAGGAGCGAAAACGAAGAGCTAAAGAAGGAAATCGAGCAGCTCCAAGGCGATCGATGCACTGACCTCGAGCAGCTCGTTTATTTAAGATGGATAAACGCGTGCTTACGTTACGAGTTAAGGACGTACAAGCCTCCTCTGGGTAAAACCGTTGCTAGGGATCTTAGTACTACTTTAAGTCCAAATTCAGAAGAGAAAGCTAAGCAACTGATTCTCGAATACGCACACGAGGAAGATAATACCGATTACGATCAATGGTCATCGTCTCAGGACGAATCATCGATGATCACTGATTCAATGTTTTTAGATGATTCTTCCGTTGACACTTTATATGCGACGAAAACGAAAAAGTCGGGAAAGAAGAAACTTATGCATAAGCTAATGAAGATTTTACATGGTAAAGATAGTGATCAAGAACGTAAGAAGAGAGCTGGTTCGTCGGAACCGAGCAGTTCAAACACAGGTGCTAATTCGACTCCTAGGCGGCTTCGAACAACGCATTCGATGGATTTCCAAATGTTGCTACATGGTAAAGACGAGGAGGAGGAATTCAAGAATATGGTGCATCGTAAGAGCGAAGTTGTAGATTCTTCGGTATATGGAGAAGAAGACGGTTTGGAATCAGATCAGAAGAGGAAGAAAGAGCTGATTAAATTCGCGGAAGCGCTTACGAAATCTCGTTCCACGAAGAAGTTGCATAAGAAATCTGTTTCGTTTTTCTTTTGAGAGTAAGTAGAAACACTTAACTACTTTAACTGTAACACGCATTGAATAATGTTCTGTATATGTGTGTGTATAGATACATAGCTCATAATTGTAAATTTTTGGGAATTAAACATATGATGAATAAGCGAGAATGTGATTTTACAGATTGGGAAAGAAGAAATACGTGACCGATACGATGAAGTCCTTGTATACACCCTCTTCTGATCACAAAAAAATTATAATGAAAAACAAACAAAACAAACATTTATACAAATTCCATAACATCAACATAGCATATAGCAAATCTAACCAGAAGCTAAATACATATTATGGACTAATGAAGAAACATAAGAGAGTTTGAAGACGTACCCACTCGGTGAAATTATGACCCGAGCCACCATGGATTGGTCCAGCTATAAGCTTTTCATTTTTGACATAGTCGAACTTTATGGACTCAATACCTTCACAACCCTCTCTCATATATATTTGTGATACACCTTCATGGTTGGCTCCATCATCCCATTCCTTGCCTCCATTGCCGCCTTTCGCTTCGAACTTTTGTGCCATTGGGAATTTATTTGAATTTGATGCTAATGATACACAAAAGTGAAAAAATGTTACCGCGTTCTATTTCTCTGTCTCGGAATGTTAATATAACTACTAAAATGAACAGTTGGTATGTGCTATCTGCTCTGTTTCTTACAGTTGGTATCATTTATACAGTCGTATAACATTAGTATACACCATATAAACGGCTGTATAATCGCCGTATAAACAGTCGTATAGTTCAATACGTATCTTTAACCATACAACAAAAAACAGTATAATACCGAGCCTATTCAGCCTTACAATGATAGAAGAATTTAATGCATTATAAATACATTTTCAGAGCCTATTCAGCCTTACAAGTAGAAGAAGATTAATCAATTTCGTTCCCATCTTACTTTCTTCTCTTCTTCTAGCTTTGGAAACTACTGTTCTAGAGAAACCCCCGCTTTCTAAACTCTGCTTTTTGTTTCTCTATATACTTTATGGTTTGGTCTAAAACTATGTAGTCCTTAACCACACCTATCCACCAAACCCTTTTGTTTCTGCGAAATATAATCACATGATACTAATGTGAAGAAAGTTGAAGCTAATTGATTTATGAGATCTTTTTGTTATTAAACGATAATAAGAAATACGCTCCATACAACATAGGAGAGATTACACAAGTAGAGTACATGAATAAAACAAAGAAGAATATAATCAAGCTTGGGGGAGAATGTTTGGTTTGTGTTCCATTTGATGAAGATAATAAAACAACATTGGAACATCATTGTCCTAGGAAGCTCCTCCATCACCACCTTGTCCTTCTTGTTTCTCGGAATCATGATCATCAAGAGGAGGCATCGGAAAAGAATATGCCCCCAGAGAATGAAGAAAATACTTACTAGACGTTCCATGGAACCCAACAAGAGCACAACCTTTGCTCTCGAGCACAAACTCAACATTATCGCGATTAAACACATTTCCAAATCTCGGAGAGGTTCTCTTTTTTGATGTTTTAAAGGTCAACGACGTTATATCACCCGAGTTTACGAAAGTCCCCTCTACGGACGTAAGAAATTCATTTGGATAGTCCAATTCAAACTGTGGCAAAATGAGATCTAAACATATAAGTTGTGTGTTCCAGAACACATATAGAGATATATATGTTTGACGAATAATAAGAGTTTTAGGATTTATGACCTCTCCTTCTTCTCCAACATAGTCAACCTTTGACCCGTGTTGACGGGGTTCCACTTTGCTGCCATTAATGTATTCGAACCTGATACACCTTACATAAGTATCACAACAAACGTAGACCTTTTTTACTCCATGGAAAGTTCCATCATCCCAAAGGGCGCCGTTTGTACCACCTTTAGCTTCTAATTTAGTAAGAGGAAGTGTTGTGAAGTAAGCTCCAAGAGAATGTAAGTGCTTCTCAGCGTATCCATGAAACCCAATGATCTTATTGCCGTTGCATCCAAGTGTAAACTGTGTAGTACTCTTTTCATCGTCTCCCATCAGTTCTGAAGTCTTCATGTTGGTTTTGAATTGTAGTGCTTGAATCACACCAGACTTTTCGTCGTAGTAACCTCAACAGATAGCAAATATTCTTCGCCGGGATGATTAATCTCAAACTACAAAAGAAATTAATTGCAAAAAAAAAAAAAAAAAAACATTATTGATCTAATGAAGTAAATAGCAATATTATGTTTTCTTTTTTCTATATAGTGAAGATGTATTAGCTACTCGTACATCTACTGCTACAGCTCAAGAACACAATACACAAGGGTTGTTCTTTCAAAAACTTCACTAGATTGATATGATAAGATGACTTACACGTTTCTTATCGATCCGGTCAATCCTAGCCTTGTAGTTCAAAGATCACACACGATCTTAGAACTTCTAACTACCCTTTAACTCTTAGACTTAAGATGATCTCTTCTAACCCTAAATCCCTTTGCTAAAGATTGTAATTCTTTATTGTGTTAGCCTGCACAAACGCATCTAACGTCCTATATATAAACCCATAGGAATATTCCCAAGTTTGGTAAGATCTTGTATCTTTCCAAATCTTCCATATCTTCCATAAATCTCTCACAAATTTTCTCGTTTCCTTTTTCTTCACTCGAAGATCCTTGGCCGCCACTCCGTTTCACTTCGTGACAGCTACACACTTTAACCTAGGCCACGACCCAACTCCTCAAAGCCCAAGTCCTTTTGTCCTTGCTTCAGCTCCGTTTGTACTACCTCTGGTACAGTGACTGGTACAGGACTTGTATCTTCAATCTCCCCCTTTTTAGCTTTGTATGTCTCACAAGCACAAGCACCTGAAACACATATACATAACAACACAAGTAACCAGCCACAAATAGAATTCAAAACACGACTGTATATTACCATGGAATTACCGAGTTAGAGAGTTCTCTAGAGTTCTTAAGATCAACCATTCAACATACCTCCTCTCCTAACTCCCCCAGAATCCTATCACTAGTGACCGAATCTCTATCCAAGATCATCAACACATAAAAAAACCATGATCCAGTCATACTCCCCCACAAATCAAGACATCTACTCCCCCAGAAATCAAGAGATCTCTATTTCTCCCCCAGCTTGTGAGCACACAAGTTAAAAACATATATAGTAAGCACATAGGGAATAATGACATGACCTTTTATTGTTGAATGTGGTATGACAGCTGAACGAATCTTCATGTCGTTTAGCTTGCATGTCTCGTACCAATTCCTTTGCATTTCTCTATCACTCGAGACATCATTTTTTGTGTGACACTTCATGAATCAACCTTGCGTTGTTCCTTACTCTCTGTCTGACTTGAGTCAGCCCCATCGTCGTGACTGTGTTACTGTCCTGATGCAGGCAGAACAGCTGTTGAAGCTTGTAGCACCACTGCAGAGACAAGCGACTTGACAGAAAAAGATACAAGTTCTTCTCTTCTTTGGACTGATTTACTGTGATACAGAGTCCTTTTCTGAGACAGGAGTTCTAGTTCACTGTGATTCACTGCACATTTACTTAAACACAACCATCAATAGTACAGTTCTTGGAATTTAGCTCAACCACAACCATATTTACCTATAATTAAATGGGAATTATCAGAAAATGGTGCCCACATTTCAATCTTTAACAACTGGCCCTTGAAAAACATTTTGTTCAAATTAAAATCATACATTTTTCACCATTGATGTGTTGTATGAACCAACACTGTACCAGACCCAGAGACACATTTTTTGCTTGTACAGATTACCGTATCTGGCCATCAGTGACACAAGTGATTAGCTTTCACACCATCATGTCTTTATCTCCCCTTGAGTCGGTTTTCAACCTCTGTTCACTCGAAGAGCTAATGATCATTGAGTCCTCAAGTATCCTATTGTCTGAGCAAAAGTAATACAGTTTGAACCGTCATAGAAACCCTCACATGCATATTGAAAGCTTTAGAAAAGTTTTATGGTACAAGACTGCCTGAGCAAAAGAATACAGCTTGTACCATTTTTTTATAAAACCGATTGACTGGTACAGGTTGCCTGAGCAAAAGTAATACAACCTGTACCTTTTTTTTGTTAAAATTTTTGTTTTGCTCGGTGAAGCCTGTGCCTACGACAAGATGAGAAGACATGATGGGTAGCTCTTTCTCACAAGTTTTTCTGACTCCAAACAAAATCCAAACGTATATGCATCCTAAGTCAGTACATGTGTCAATTCTGCACACTCGACAAACACATCAAATTCCACAAATACCAATTGAATTTCTTAAGGTGACAAAATGATTAAAGTCTAGAGGTTTTGTGAATAAATCGGCCAGTTGCAAATCAGTGATAATGTGTTCAACCACTACTTGTTTCTCCTCTACTAGTTCACGGATAAAGTGGTGTCGAATGTCGATGTGCTTTGTCCTTGAGTATTGTACGAGATTCTTTGAGATACTTGTAACACTCTTATTGTCGCAATGAACCAGTAGTGTTCCAGAATCCATCCCATAGTCAGTTGACATCTGTTTCATCTACATGAGTTGAGTGCAACAACTGCCCAAGGCAATATACTCTGACTCAGCAGTAGAAAGTGATACAGAGTTTTGCTTTTTGCTCATCCATGAAATCAGATTGTTTTCGAGAAAGAAACATCCACCACTTGTGATTTTCCGATCGTCCATACACCCGGCATAGTCAGCTTCACAATAACCAACCAAGTTCTTGTTCGATCCTTTGGAGTACCAAATGCCTAGTTCCACTGTACCTCTGACATATCGTATGATTCTCTTGACTGCTTCGAGATGAGATTGCTTAGGATTGGCTTGATATTTGGCACAGATTCCAACACTTAAGCACAAGTCGGGTCGACTCGCTGTCAGGTACAGAAGATTGCCAATCATGCCTCTGTACAGCTTCACATTTACATTAGGACTGTCACTGTCACGGGACAGTTTCACTGTAGTACTCATGGGAGTATTAACTTCCTTACACTGTTCCATCTTGAACCTTTTGATCAGATTCCTTGCATAAGTGCTTTGAGAGATAAACACTCCTTCTTTAGATTGTGTGATTTGTAGACCAAGAAAATATTTCAATTCTCCCACCATACTCATTTCAAACTCTTGAGTAATACTTGCAACGAAATCATCAACAAGAACTTGAGACGTACTACCGAAAATGATATCATTAACATAGATTTGTACCATCATTGTTTCGCTGTCTCGATCAAGCGTGAATAGAGTCTTGTCAATGCTTCCTTTTGCATAGCCTTTCTCGATCAGAAATCCCGTAAGTCTTTCGTACCACGCTCTTGGAGCCTGTTTTAGACCGTACAACGCTTTCCTTAGCTTGTACACATACTCAGGATGATCCGGATCTTCAAAGCCTTTGGGTTGCTCGACATAAACCTCCTCTTGTAAGATACCGTTTAAAAACGCACTCTTGACATCCATCTGGTACACCTTGAAATTCAAAATACATGTCATTCCAAGAAACAACCAAATCGATTCCAGCCTTGCTTGTCTCCTCGAAATCTACTCCTTCGATTTGAGAGTATCCTTGAGCGACTAGCCTTGCCTTGTTACGAATGATAATCCCATTTTCATCAATCTTGTTCTTAAAAATCTACTTGGTACCAACTATATTGACTGCTGCAGGTCGTGGTACAAGCTCCTAAACATCATTCCTTTGGAACTGTTCCAATTCCTGTTCCATGGAAACTATCCAGAACTCATCTTCAAGTGCTTGGACATGTGTCCTTGGTTCGAGCACTGAAACAAAACAAGCAAATTGAACTATCTCACTTACATCCTTCTTCTTTGTTCCATGATGCATCTCATGATAATCCTTTTTAATTCCACTTATTTTCCGTCCCCCATTCGCATCCCCAATGACATCCGATGCTGAATGATTCTGATGCACTTCTTCTGGAACAATAGTTTGATCAGGATCATCATGTTCATCTGTACCAGACAGATCAGCTTCTTCTGTTTGCTCTTGTGTGTCAGGCTTTTGTGTTGTTGCTGTATCGGGATCTTCTATATCACTGTCCAAGTGATGCTCTGATTGAGACCTGGAAGGTTGCTCATAAAAAAAATATTCACTGATTCGATGACAGCACCAGACTTGTTGTTGAGAATGCGAAATGATGTACTAGTCTCTGAATATCCCATAAACGTTCCATCTTCGCACCTAGAATCAAATTTGCCGAAATGATTCTTTTCATTAAGAATGTAGCACTTACAGCCAAACACGTGAAAGTAGCTCAGATTAGGCTTCTTCCCTTTCCATAGCTCATACGGGATTTAAGTCAGACCCTTACGAACATACACTCGGTTGATAATGTAACATGCTGTGCTTAGTGCTTCTGCCCAATACTTGACTACAACCTTGTTCCCATGAACCATTGCTCTAGCCATCTCTTGGAGTGTATGATTCTTCCGTTCAACAATCCCATTCTGTTGTGGTGTCCATGGTCCAGAGAATTGGTGCACAATACCATGATTATCATAGAACAGCTTCATAGTTGTATTCTGGAACTCACCACTATGATCACTTCGTATCTTCTTTATACCACCTCGTTCATTAATCAGTTGTAGAGCCCAGATTCGAAAGCTCTCCGTTGTGTCAGACTTGTCTCGAATGAACCTAACCCATGTGTACCTTGTATAGTCATCAACAAGTATAAACAATACCACTTTCCATTTGTGCTTTGTACCTGCATAGGACCCATGAGATCCATGTGTACCATATGCAATGCAGACTTGGTGTAGACTTCGGTAACTCTCTTGTGTTGTACCTTGACTTGCTTGCTTTGGTTGGACGGACCACACACCATTTGACCTTCACATTTAAGCTTTGGAACACCACGAACCATCTCTTGATTGACCAAAGTACATAGTGTACGAGTATTCATGTGTCCAAGCCGTTGGTGCCACAGGTTGATATCATTTCTTGCACTGAGACAGTCGATCTCCTCTTTCTACATGTAACAGTTGTTTCCAGACACGACTCCTCGTAATATTGTGATTCCATCCTTGTTAATTGCCTTGCAATCAACACTTGTAAAGATGACAGTTAACCCTTTGTCACACAGTTGACTTACACTAATCAAGTTTGCTTTCAGGCCTTGTACCAGATACACGTTTGTTAGTTGAGGTAGTCCAGTCTCACCGGTGTTTCATTTCCCTTGGATAGCACCACAGCTTCCATCTCCAAACGTGACTTTTCCTCCTTTTACCTTCTTAATACTTTGAAGATTGTTCAAGGTGCCTGTCATGTGTCTTGAACTGCCGCTGTCAAAGTACCAGGGACATGTATCATCTTGTATCCCTGAGACAAAAGCCATGTTACACCGGAGTTCTGTTCTGTTTGACCTGCTTGACACACGCCTTATACCAGTGACCTGAAGATCAGATTTCTTAACCCAGATCTGATTTCTTTGATGATTCCAACTGTATTTTCCTTGTTGTCTCAAGCGTCTCACTCTTTCCCAAAACTTGTACCAGTACCTCTTGATGTGACCACTTCTTCCACATAAATAACATCCTTTCTTCTGAACTGGACCACTCGCAGTCTTGGGCACAGATGTACCAGTGTATCCTGCTGATACAAACTTGACACCACCACTTTCTGAATCAGTTCTTCCATTGTACCCCAGGCCTCTATGTGTTTTCTTTGTGCAACCATAAGACAGAATCTTATCTAGATGTTGTGTACCAGCAAACATTCGAATCTTTCTGTACTGAAGATCCAACTGAGCTTGAAGCTGAGCTGATGTTTTCCGTTTATCATACAGCTCCTTTTCAAGTAGTGCAACTTTGGTTGCAAGAGCTAGTTTCTCTTTCATGAGACTCATACCTCCTTGTACCAGCTTCTTCTCAGCATCTAGTTCATCCTGAACAGCTTGAACCAATGTCTCAAGACGTTGTTTTTCTTTGATTAGACAAGCATTCTCAAGGTTGAGGCGAACTAGAGTGTCTCGAATGTCTCTGTAACTTGATATTAGCTCATTATCATGTTCTTCTTCAGACTCTGACTCAGACAGAGTTTCATCCACTTCAACTATCCCAACAAATGTGACGAAGTTGTTCAACATACCTTCATCATCGCTTGTCTCGTCTGACTCCCCATCAACTATCATTGAATGCTCGTTCCTGCGCTGTGGGTCGATGATACACTCTTGTTGAGTATGTCTTGTACCTCTGCACCCAGAATACTTAAGCTCACGCCGTTTCACCGTATGACAGTCAGTTTTGATATGACCAAAACCCTTGCATTCATAGCACTGAACTTCATTCTTTCGCCCAGTCTTCTCATCCTCCGGTTGTCTCTTAAAACCACTGAACTTCCTTGAACCCTGACCTTGCTCTACACGTCTTAGAGCTCTATCAAACCATCGTACCAGGAGTCCTACTGTATCAGTTTCATCTTTTGATACATCTCTTGCTTTGCATTTGAGGTCGATGCAAGATTCTTCATCTTTTTGGTTTCTGAGACGATACCATCAAGCTATGTCTCATGCTGAAGTAACATGCCTACTATCTCACCAAAGCTCATTTCTTCAATGTTTTGGGAGACATTGATTGCCGATTTATAGGCCATGAATTTCGGAGGAAGACATCAAAGGAATTTCTTGACTAGCTTCTTCTCTTTGTACTTATTTCTAAGAGTAGCAGCCTCTTGTGCAAGAGATTTTAACTTTGCAGCAAATTCGGTAATGGTCTCATGCTCCTCCATCTTCAAATTTTCAAACCTGTAAACTAGCATATCCTTCCTTGAATTCTGAACCTTTTTAGATCCTTCAAAGTGTGTTTGTAGCAGATCCCATGCTTCCTTAGCTGTCTCACAGCCTTGAATCAATTCAAAGGCTTTCTTTGTGACACTGCAATGAATGGCAGAGAGAGCCCTGGAGTTGTACTTGGTCTTCTTCATCTCTGTCTCAGTCCAGTCGTCTTCTGGTTTAAGAGATCTAACCCCTGTCGCATCAGCTACAGTGGGAGCTTCCCACTGAACCTGAACCAGAACTGCTCTCCAAGCAAGGACATCGATGCCTCCAATGATTGATCTCATCCTCGATTTCCAAAAACCGTAGTTTGTGTCATCTAGAATCACTTTCGAACCATTGAGAAACTCTTGGTAGCTATCCATCTCTTCCTCAGGATCGCGCCCGTACTGTTGCTGACAAACGCCTGCTCTGATACCAAATGAAGATGTATTAGCTACTCGTACAGCTACTGCTACAGCTCAAGAACACAATACACAAGGGTTGTTCTTTCAAAAACTTCACTAGATTGATATGATAAGATGACTCATACGTTTCTTATCGATCCGGTTAATCCTAGCCTTGTAGTTCAAAGATCACACACGATCTTACAGCTTCTAACTACCCTTTAACTCTTACACTTAAGATGATCTCTTCTAACCCTAAATCCCTTTGCTAAAGATTGTAATTCTTTATTGTGTTAGCCTGCACAAACGCAACTAACGTCCTATAGATAAACTCATAGGAATATTCCCAAGTTTGGTAAGATCTTGTATCTTCCCAAATCTTCCATATCTTCCATAAATCTCTCACTGCAATGAAGATCCTTGGCCGCCACTCCGTTTCACTTCGTGACAGCTACACACTTTAACCTAGGCCACGGCCTAACTCCTCAAAGCCCAAGTCCTTTTGTCCTTGCTTCAGCTCCGTCTGTACTACCTCTGGTACAGTGACTGGTACAGGGCTTGTATCTTCATATAGGACTCAAATCCCAAACACAAAATGTTGACCCTAGTCATATAATTCAAGTGGAGATTAATTTTTATATACATACCGGCTCCAGTGTGAAACCTCTACCAGTGTTAGAACCATGCATATGGCTTTCCTTTGGATGTCCATCTCTGTCGACATAATCAAATTTGATGTATTGTATGCCTTCACGACCAGTACGTATATGAATCTTTGTTACACCATCATGGTCGGCTCCATCATCTTACTGCGTGCCTCCATGTCCCCCATCTGCTTCCATTCTAGTAGGAGTCACCCAAGTGAAATATGCTCCATGAGTGTTGAGCCCCGAGTCAGTATATCCGTGAAACCCAATAATTTTCTTTCCAGGGATTGCTAGTGTAAACTTATAACTAGTATCACTTCCCATGCTTTCAGAGACCCTCAGGTTGGTTTTAAATTGAAGTCCCTGAAACTGGCAGGGACGGCTGTAATCAAAGTAAGCCTCAACAGATTCAAGATGCTCATTTTTTAGATGGTCAATCTCAAACTGTGACGAAGACAAACAAAAAAAGTCAATATTATCCACATGAAGACAAATAAAGAGAGTTTACATATTAACATAATTCCAAGAGCGTACCTTTTGCATAAAACCTGTATTCATGTAACCATGGAATGGTCCATCCTTAGGTTGCTCTTTCTTGACATAGTCAATCTTAATAGTTTGTATGCCTTGGCGACCACGTATCATATATATTTGTCACTACAAAAAAGACGGCAATTAACGACGGTTATAAGAAGACTTAGCGTTAGTTAACAAATGACTCAAATATATACGCGTCGGTTTCAAAACCGTCTTCACATCCTCTGACGCTAATTATTTTAACGTCACTTAAACAAATGACGTGTAGTTTAACGTCGAAAGTCTTGGGACGGTTATATGTATGTTTTGTGTTATTTAACAACCGACGCAAGTCAATTTTTCTGTAAAAATATATTTTCGATTATTTATTAAATAGTATTAAATTATAATTAAATTAAGAATCAAAAATAAACCCATAAATAATATCATTTCAATCAATCAAATATAACCTGTTTACACAAAATATATAAACTGTATAACATCATACAAGTTACAAATTATGGCTGATCAATCTATACAGTTCTTCGATATTCTAAATCACACAGTGCCTGCTTTCCTTCTTTCACCTTTGCTTTCAACAAGGCCACACCATCATCATCATCATTACTCGAGTCAACTTCACCGTCATCTTTTTGATATGCAACGGGAATTTCCGAGCTTTCCTCAGCCGGAATCAGTTTAAAATTTATGGCCTGTATTCACCACATCCAAACTAAGACGAGCTATGGTGAATAAAACTTAGAGGTCACTCAAACACACGAAAAGAAAGAAGCTTTTACCATTCCGGAGACTTCTGGAGGAGATGGACTTGTTCAAAGAATAAAACTTTACAAACAATAGGTGTAACTTTCCTACCAAATTCTTGTGCCTTTTCCTGTATTGTCAATTACTACAAAGCCTCCTGAAAATCAATGCAACAACAAAATTAAGCCACAACACATACATTAGTAAATACTAAGCGCGATTCAATTAGATTCGATATTCATTTCAATAGAGCAAGTCTGAGAGAAGAATCTAAGTAACTTTGTTTATGAAAAGTACCTTGTCTAATCCACATGCTCTCACGAAATTTGGCTGGAAAGAATGCTAATGATTTCTCTCTTTTTGCATCCATTATCTTCAAAGAGACAGAGAAAACAGCAGTTAAGAACTATAACATGAAGCTTCGTTGTAAAGTTTCAATCTTTAATCAGTATATATACAAACAAGCTAAGCTAATCCATTGAGAGAGAACAAACCATAATGTTAAAGTGCATTGATTGTGAGTAATATAACACACATGATGACTTACTTTGAATCTTTTTTAATTCTGAATGCCAAATTAGGATCCACAACTCCAAAAGCATTGCCTTTAGCCGTTAAAAGCAGAGAGAGACACTTGATGTAATCCACAACTATAGTTTTAAGTTCAGCCACATAAATCCAATCCCCACTTGATGTAATCCAGAGACACACATGCCTAAGTAAAAAACGTTTCGAAATTAAAACTCAATTGAAAACACTTAGATTAACCAATTCTGATACTTGGCAAAACCAATTTTGGAAGCTTTTACCCACAAGTAATGATTTAGTCACCCTACTTTACCGGAGACGAAATTATAAACCTTTCATTACATTCCAAAGTTACACACACTCACCAAAATGCAAAGGAATTAAGTTATAAATGGTTCTAAAAGGATTTTACCTTCTTTGGGCTAGGAATAGAACACAAGGGAAGGTGAGTGATCATTTCTTGATAGGCACATTCATCTCTTTCCGTAAGTTGAATTACTCCATCCAATACCAAAACCTTTCGATATGCAGACTTAACAAAAACAACAAAAGGATAAATCATCACATAAACAACACACAAGAAACAGAGAAATGACTCAGTTTTAGCAAGATTCATTGTTCTATTTACCTGAAAAACAATCACATCTTGGTAATCAGATTTCCCTTGAAACAAAATTTTCTCAACTTTCAAAGAATGTGCCTCTCCTGCATCTCAGAATTTTGATTTCCCATTTTTGAATCAAATCAAAACAAGAGATAAAATGTTGTTAACTATAACATGTATATAGCTAAATTTGTTCAAAATTCACGGATATAGAGATCAAAATTCACTAAACATAGCTAAATTTGTTCAACATTCAATATAGAGACTGAAAGAAACTTGAATCCAATCGGAAATTACCCAAAATTCGTATTGATTGTCGATCGCTCAATTTGAGAAGAGAATCGACCTGATACACCAAAAAAGGAAGCAGAATTTGATCAAATTGAGATATGATTACGTCTCTGAATCAAAATCCATATTCCAATCCGAGTATAAATAGAATCAATCGACTTCGAAGGAATCGACTACCGGAATTTGAATCTCACCGGAGTAGTTCCGATGCCGTTAAGTGTCATCGGAGTAGATCTCGATGCTAGATCTCATCAGACTAGATGCGGCGAGATTCGATCTCAACGTTAGGTTTTTAGAAGCGACAAAGTCGCGGGCTTGCACTGTAGTACATATTCGTCATCGCCGTTGATTTAAGATTCGTGACTGTAGTTCATAAATTGGTAATTAAAATTCGTGACCAAACAAAATGGTAACAAAGATTTAGAGTCGGTTTAATAACCGACGCCAGTCCTCGTCCAATTAAAAATTTTGACGTTAAGTAACTGACGTCTTCCACCGTATTTCTTATAGTGTGTGTCACATCATCATGGTCGGATCCATCATCCCATTCATATTCTCTATTCGTACACACCCCTTCCGCTTTCACCTTTTCGGTCATCTCAAACAGATTTGAATCTTGAGACATAAAGTTTTAGTCAATAAGTTATATCCACATATTATATGGAAAACACGATCTAGGAAATTGCATATTTTTAGGAAATTTTATTAATAGGAAACCATTTCAAACCAAGGATCAAACAAGATCTAGATTGAAGGAAGAAGACCAATTGCACAAACATATAAGTAGAAGAAGAAGATCAAGATTCTGGGATGAAAAGGGAGCAGTTCCAACTATTATCTTATACGTAAGAATGGGAAATATTTATCCTCTAGTAGTTTTAAATATATGATCATTAAGTTTACAATAATATATTTCAGAGTATAATGCTTTAACATTGCGTAAATAAAAGCAAATCCGCAAAAGAGAGAAGGAGAGAGAGATAGCTGACCTTTAAATCGATCTGATGCTGGAAGAGAAGGAAAGGTGAAGAATAGAGACTGCTTTGGTGGTAATAAGCTAATAAATGAAGAAGGTCTTTTATATACATTTTTTGGTCTTTGTTAGATGCAATAATATAGTGTTTGGTCTTCAATATACATGTTAGAAATGACTCGGTCAATTTTTTATGAGATAGTGGAGCTCTACTTGCATTGTGATTATTTTTGTCAACGCATTGCATTTAATTCCTATTTTTAGCACTTGTATTTTAAAACTAGGTGAATGTCTTTTTTTTAATACATGATTTATAAATTTTTGGGTCAATTGGTAATATAACCCAGAAATGATTTCTATCAATTTTTTTGGGTTATAAAAGATAAAAATGTCAAAGACAAAGAGAGGATTAGTGAAGTCACACCGAGCTTCTTTGCTACAAAGTTGAAATCATTCAAAAGCTAAGATACATTAGAGAAACAAAACAGAGGGATAAAACAAAACAGAGGAATACCTTGATGAATGCCGAAAAGTTATCTATGAGGAAATATAATTACTGATCAGAAGTGTAGTTTTCTATGTTAACAAAATAATTAACATATTAGGAAGCTAATGTCTCCTTCGAGAGGTAGATGACTTATTTAGCAATCGACTCATATTGTTTGTTTGTCTACAATTTTCGTGAGTTTGCTCATGCGTTGTCACAAATTTTATATTAGGGAACAAGTAACAAACGTATAAGAAATTACTGAAGTTAGTAATCATTCATCGACTCAAAATTGTGTTTGTTACATGGATCATCTCTGACCACCACCTAATTTTCCTTTGACGGAGGAAGTGTTCTGGCTTAGTACAAATGCTTATCTTTCTAACACCATCAAAACTGGTATGGGAATTTTTTTTTTATTGTAAGCGATTGAACACGTGAAAGGCACGCCAAAACAACATGGAAGATAGTCAAAAATTATATATTCAAGCATTCATAAAAGCAACATAAATCAAACCGATGAAGCTCCAGAGTAAGCTTATCCGTGGAACACTTAGAAACTTAGTATCTCAAATTAGCCGGAGAAAGCGGTGCGAAATAAGCACCAAGAGAGATAAGGTTTTTGTCAGAAGATCCATGAAATCCAATGATCTTCTTGCCTTTGACTTCAAGTTTAAACGTAGTACCTAGGTTATATCCCATGATTGCAGAAGTCCTGATATTTGTTTTGATCACAAGTCCTTGTATTGCACCCTCGTCCAAGTAACATGTAACCGATACGATATGTTCGTCACATGTATGGTTTAGATCAAACTGAAGAAAAAAAAATATAATGAAAAACAAACATGATGAACAGAACAAACATTTATATAAATTCCATAACATCAACATAGCCTATAGCAAATCTAACCAGAAGCTAAAATACATACAATAGACCAATGAAGAAACATAAGAGAGTTTGAAGACGTACCCACTCAGTGAAATTATGACCCGAGCTACCATGGATTGGTCCAGCTATAGGCTTTTCATTTTTGACATAGTCGAACTTTATGGACTCAATACCTCCACAACCCTCTCTTATATATATTTGTGATACACCTTCATGGTTGGCTCCATCATCCCATTCCTTGCCTCCATTGCCACCTTCCACTTCCAACCTTTGTGCCTGTGGAGTTAAGATCTTGATGTGCAAGCTTGTGCAAACCAAACAAGGATAAGTTTTAACCATGGTTAATATAACTTGACTATGGTTAGATGTCACTTATTGAGACCACAAATTATGGGTTTGGTTTGACAAAAAGGAAGTAGGTAAAACTTGACTTTTGGAGCCACAAAGTATGGGTTTGGTTTGACAAAAAAGGAAGAGAGAAGCTTTGAGTTGAGTGTGGGAGAAGAGATACACACGGTCAAGAGAGAAGCCTTGTGTGTTATGGTGTGTAGAGGCACACTCACGGTAGATGAAAGAAGAAGAGAGAAAACATGTAAAAAGCATAAGCTTTGGGTGGGTTTCTCATATAAACATAGTAAGATACTAAGAGTGAATTCATGAGTGATTTGAAAAGTGGTTCACTTGTATCTTTGTAACTATGTTCTTCTTTCTAGTGGATTCCGAGCAAAGTCTCGGGGAGATGTAGCGACCCGGTTATGGGCGTGAACTCCTTAAATGTGTGTGTGTGCTCCCCCATCTCCTTCTCTATTTTCTCTATCTCTTTGTTGCTTTGTTTCAGCTCTGTTCCAGTAGCTACACGCATCCATTTTGTGCTAGTTACGGTTCCATGACATCAAACAACTTCAAGTCTTGGGTTGTTGGGGTTTATGATCGGTAAAGAACATATTCTTGAGCCTCTAAATCTTAACAAATTGGTATCAGAGCTCACGGTTCTGTGTTGTGGTTCTCTAAAGCCAAGAATCACGGTGGTTTCAAGAAGAGAAGTGGAATGTTTGATGGTCTACGAGGCTGCAGTCATGGAAGGAAAAATTCGTGGTTTATGAGGTGATTCTAAGCCATGAGCGAAGCTTGATGATGACTGAGATTTTCAGTAAGGGAAGTCTCAAATCAAGAAGAAGAGCAAGAGAAAGAAGATTCATATCTAAGAGAGAAAAGGTCTAGAGAAAGAAGAGTGAAGAAAAGTGAAGAAACGTTGGAGCTTTGGAAGGTTAGGAGTTACCTTAAGCATCCACATTCCTTTTCTTTGAAGAGCTTGATCGTGTAGAGACATGGAGCGTCTCGGTGGCACAAGAAATCAGTAGCTCTTGGTAAATGGTGTAGAAGAGAGGAAGGAGCCATAAAGCTCTATCTCGGTAAAACATCATTGTGTTTCTCCGGTTGTGGAGAAGGTTGTGGAGACAAGATCGTTTCTACTGGAAGCAAAGCTACCTCTTGGTGAATAGCACGTGAGTGGAAGGAGTCATAAGACTCATAATAACGAACATTGAAGTATCTCAAAGAAAAGGAACCAAGACAGTTGCAAGTTTCATGTTGTTGTCGCAAGGTGTTTCAAAACAGCGACAAAGACATGTTTTGGTAAGTTGTTAATTCTAAGATTCGGTTAGATCTTAGGTGGAGTAACAAAAGGATTCTTGAGATGCTTAGGATGTTAAAAACGTGCTTAGTTTTAAGTTTGTAACACAAGTAAGGGAGATGTAAGCTAGTTGTATCTTAAGAAGAGATTCTTAGTTTAAGCTAGAATCAAGGGAAGTGGTTTCATGGATTTATGGAATCAAGTTGCTGTAAGATACAAGGATTTCTAGTTACTCTCAAGTTAAAGTGTTGCAAGAACAAGAAGAGGAAAAATCAGAGATGGAAGCAAGAGGCATATGATTGAAGATGGAGTTGTTTATCTATGCTAAAGGAATCGGTTCGTTGTACCAGGCTCGCGGTTCCTGTTTTAGGCCATACACAGCTTTGTTGAGGCGACAAACGTGAGACGGCTTGTCAGGGTCAATGAAGCCAGGCGGTTGTTCCATGTAGACTTCTTCGGTGAGAGTTCCTTGAAGGAATGCATTGTTGACGTCTAATTGTTGTAGAGGCCAGCCATGACTCACTGCAAGATCAAGCACAAGTCGAATCGTAGTGGCTTTGATTACAGGGCTGAAAGTATCTGTATAATCAGTGCCGAATTGCTGAGCGTAACCTTTGACGACGAGGCGGGCCTTACACCGTTGATGGATGCCTGTGTTGAAAAATTTGTTTTTGAAGAGCCACTTACATCCAATAACATTAAAGTGGTCTTCTCTGGGAACCAAATCAAACGTCCTCGTGCGAGCAAAGGCATTGATTTCTGTTGACATGGAATCTCCCCATTGCTTGTCTTTGAGAGCCTGGTTTACGGTTCGGGGTTCTGCGGGAATGATAGAAGAGAGAGCGGCAGAGTAATTGTACTTCGGATTGGGTTTGGAGATGGCATTTTTCCGGCGTGTCAACATGCGGTGGTTGTTGAGAAGTTGCGGGGCCATCGGTAAAGGTGGCGAAGGAGCGGTGGGATTGGCCATGGGTGATAGAGGCGTGGGTGAATTTTGGCGTGGTGATTCGGTTTGTGGGCTTTTATGTGGGCTTGGTGGAGTTGGTGAATTGTTGGAATTAGAAGGAGAGTTTGGGAGGATAGTGGTAGTGTTTAGGTTATTGGGTTGGGCCACAGATTCTGGCCCATGTGTATGTGGAGCAGTGGGCTCAGAAGTAGAGGGAGAAAAAGGAGTGTAAGGTGAAGATAACGATACCTGAGAGAATGTTTGTGGTGGCGTTGTTGCTTGAGCTGATGTCGGAGGTGGAGACGGAGGCGAGTGGTGGGAATTTGATGATGACGGCGTCGGATGTGGTGATGGGTGAAGACCGGAGCTCGGTGTTCCCATTGGCTGGAGCTGTACAAGTGGTGTCGGGTTTGAAGTGGGAGAGGTAGGTGGTGAAGGAATGGGGATGACTATACAGGGAGGGATTGAGGATTGGGAGTTTGTGTTATTGGGTAAGATTTGAGTAGGTATTGTGTTTTTGAAAGGGAATGAAGCTTCGTCAAATTTGACATATCGGGACACATATATACGACCGGAAGTCTTTTGCAAGCATAGGTACGCACTCTGGGTTTGTGAGTATCCGAGAAATACGCACGGTGTAGACCTATCTTCAAGTTTGTTTGTGTTGTATGGGCGAAGCCACGGGAAGCACAAACATCCAAAGATTCGAAGCTTTGAGTAGTTTGGGTTTGTTGCAAATAGCTTTTTGAATGGTGAAAACATGTCAATCACCGGTGTTGGTAAGCGATTTATGAGGTATACGGCAGTGGCAAACGCATAGGTCCAGTAGGTTTTTGGTAGACCTGAGTGAGTAAGAAGAGTTAGGCCCGTTTCAACGATGTGTCGGTGTTTACGTTCGGAGATACCGTTGTGCTCTGGGGTATGCGGCAGTGTTGTAAGGTGGGATATACCAGAGGCTGTCAAGATTGATCGAAGCGCAACGAATTCTCCTCCATTGTCGGAGTAGAGAGTACCAATCTTGGTGTTGAACTGGTTTTCTACAAGTGCTTTGAAAGCAACAAATGTTTCGCGAGCTTGAGACTTAAGCTTAAGTGGGTACATCCACGTGTACCGGCTGTAATGATCGACAAATATCAAGTAGTACTTGTAGTTGTCTACGGAGTGAATTGGGGAGCTCCAAAGATCGGAGAAAATGTATTCTAAAGGGCGAGAGGAAACAATTGATGTTTGCGTAAAAGGGAGTTTATGTGTTTTATTTATGGCGCAATCTGAGCAAATGGAATTGATAGAGTGAGAACAAGGCAAAGAAAAAGAAGAAACAATGGTTTTAAGAATATTATGAGATGGGTGACCAAGGCGATTATGCCAATCGATGGTCGTTGGTTTTGGCGTAGTGGTTGCGAAGAAAGATTTGACTGTGGATTGGGTGATTGGCCACTCATACAGCTCATCCTTGGTCTTGCCTTGGATTAATGGGATTCCCGAGCTCAGATCCTTCACCTGAAAGTGACATGGAAAGAATTCAACCGAGACGTTATTATTGTTGCATAACCGGTAAGGTAAACCGAAATTAAGTTTTTCTGAATATTCGGAACACACAAGACACTGTTGAGTTTTATGTTACGCAAGGTAGAGGGAATAGAGAGAGAACCGGTATGTGTGATGGGGAGTCCAGAACCATCACCTATGAGCACCGTATCCTGACCATTATATGAGTTGGAGAGCGAGAGATTGTTGAAGTCGCTGGTCATATGGTGTGTGGCACCGCTGTCCATGAGCCATACGTTTGATGGGTGTGGAGATGAGATCGCAACATTGGCTCGGTGCTGCCACGGACGGAACGGAGACGGAAGGAGACCAGTGTTAGAGCTTGCTCCTTATTGTGCGTATTGATGGAGTTGCGTGCATCGTTTAGCACTGTGTCCAAAGACACCACAGATTTGACAACGCCCTTGGTAACCCTTGTTGTTGTTTCTGGTGTCTGGTTTGGAATGGTATTATTGCTGATTGTTGTTGGTGTTCCAAGTCTGTTGACGGTTGTTTTGTTTCCCTTGATAGGGACGAGGTTTTGCAGAAGCTAGGTTTGCCGTGACAGGGCTAAAAGTTGGAGCAGGGGCTGCAGAAGCTAAGAGCTTGGCTTCCTTGTTAAGCAGCTTCTCATGGAGTTCGGTGAGAGACGGAGGAGAGTCTTGATTCTCGATTTGGTCGACGACAGACTTGTACTCTTCAGGTAGCCCAGTGAGGATGAGATCGAGTTGCTCTTCGTGTTCAACTGGTTTACCGAGAAGTGCTAGTTGATCGAAGCGTGAGACAAGACTTTGAAGGTACTCATCGAAGGTTTGAGAACCCTTTGAACATTGTTTCAATTGTTGCTTGAGTTGAGAGATGTGGCCACGACTTGGATTTGCGTATGTGGAGGCAACGGTTTTCCACATCTCGGCTGATGTCGTGGATTTGGTGACGAGAGACTGAATGTTGAGGGAGAGAGTGCCAAGGAGGGCACTGTAGAGGAGCTTGTCCTGACGCCTCCACTTCACGTAGGCTTGATTTGGGGCAGCAACATTGTTTGTGGTGATGGTGGCTGGTGGTGGCTGAGTGACGCCATCAATGTGACCGGCGAGGTCATAGCCATCAAGAAGGGCATGAACTTGAATTTTCCAGGTTAGGTAGTTTGTCGAGGTGAGTTTAGTGATATTGGACATGTTGATGTGAAGAATGGAGGTAGTGTTGTCAACTGTTTCAGCAGCCATTGGAGAGAAGGATTGGCAAATTCGAAGAAGATTAGAAAGAAGAGAGAGGCGGCTGCGAAAAATTTAGGGTATCGGTGAGGCTTTTGATACCATGTAAAGAATAATACTTTGTTATCTTTGATAAGAGATGTTACAACTAAGGATTTATACAGGAAAGGTTAGTCTAATTGTAGAAGGTTCGTAATCAAATATTGACAATGAATGAGTATAAAATCATATCTCTCCATATCTTCCTCGTATCTTTTCCATATCATGATCGTATCCTTGACCGATTAAGAGTGATGAGTGAGCTTTATTAATAATTTAATAAAAGTTTTAATCTTTAAAGATTGATCCACTTGATATTATGATAACTGGATTTTGACCCACGCCAAGCGTGGGAATATAAATTTCAGTTTATTGTAGAATAAAAATATATTGTTTTACATCATGCATACTAAAAAAATATTATATAAATAATTAAGTCTACTTAAAAAAATTATTCGATCGATTTTGAATCTTAAGTATCTTAATATGTGAGTGTATACAAAATATAAAAATGAAAGAAATTGATTTACAATAACGAAACTAAAAAGCGAAACATTATCTTATAATGTATGACAAAGAATGTAATCGAGTGATGTACATCTTAATATTTACAAAAACAAATAATTTCAATAAGTCTATAAAATCTGTTTAAACCCAACTTTATCACTAACCAAAATACTACTAACCGAATCGGTTTGAATTTTCTGGTATGGTAATAGATTTGGTAAGTATATATTTTTGTCATCAATACCTCATATATATATTAAAAATATTGAAATAGATATTTCCACCATGCCAAATTGAAATGTTTTGATTGGTTGATTTAATTAATGTGTTTCTTAAGATCTTCTTTGAATGACACATAAGATTAATATGCTCCTTAAGACTCTCTTTGAATGACACCTAAGATTTTTAACTTTTAGTGTCTCATCAATTAATATATATAAGATATATATAGGGAAGTGGTGATGGTAGTCCTATTTTAGGTTTGAAAAAGAAGGAAAATTATATAATAATTTTGCATATCTAAGGTTAAAAATTTGCATTAATTTTAAGAAAAATTCCGTTTATTTCCTACTATGTGGTAATTAGCATAGTGATAATTAGCATTAACATGATTAGCACGTATCACGTATCACGATTTAACCATGCACAACATGTATCACGTATCACGTTTTGCCTATGTGTCACGTATAATATATATAATGCAAAATTTTAGGAAATTTTAGGATGCTAATTAGCCCTTAAAACACTCTTGGCATGACACATATGATTTTTTAAGTTATAATGTTTCTTAGCATGACACATAGGATTTTTTAAGTTATAATGTCTCCTAAAGCTCTCAATGAGTAACATCTAGGATTTTTAACTTTTAGTATCTCCTCAGTTAATATATATAAGATAATAAACGGTTTGAGTATGTTTTGAGGGAGTGGGTCAAGAATGTTTGTTAATTGGTATCATGGAATATAGTCAGGACCGGTCCAAAGTAATATCACTACACAGTACATTTGACGAAATATTCTCGTATCAAAATGGCTTATACCAAATTACCAACCAAAACACCTAATAATATATATATATATATATATATATATATATATATATATATCGAGGTCTTTTCATTAACATTTAGACATAAAAAGGACAAACAAATAAAAATCGAGGCCTTTTAGTTATTTTAAGCTTTGTAGTTTTAACTGGTCATGCCTACGAAGACTCTTTTGTGTTGCTAACGAAATATAATCTTATGATTATTATTAGGAAGAAAGCAAAGAACATGATTATTCTTTTGAAATTAAATGTCCGATAAAATTAATGAGATTGAGAAAGGCACACCAAACAACACGAAAGAAGTACAAGATATAATCCGGCGTTGGTAGCACAGCAAGCTGAACCTCCATCCATCCAAATAAAGACTTAGGAGGTCCATCTCCAAACACCACAATCGCAAAGAGACTAATTAACCAAGCTTTAGTCCTCGGTCCAAGAATACTATGGACCTCGGTCCAAAACTTCCTGGTTAATCATAATTTTTTTTTAAAAAGGTACAAGATACAAAAGAAGCCCATTAACGAACATGATCAAACGCCGTCCAAACCACCATCACCAGTCTGTTCTTCTAATTTCTTCCCAACATGAGCAGAAGGCATCGGAAAAAAATATGCGCCAAGAGCATGAAGAGCACCATAAGTAGACCGTCCATGGAACCCAACAATAGCACAACCTTTTCTGTCAAGCTCGAATTCAACAGTGTTGCTACAAAACTCATTTCCAAATGCCGGAGAGGTCCTCCCTTTTGATGTTTTGAAAGTTAATGATGTAATCATCGAGTGATAAGGGTAATAAAAATTTCTTGTGGTAGTCCCCTTCACGGATGTGAGAAATTCATCTGGATAGTTTAGGACAAACTGCAACGAAAAAGGCTTCATATATATAAGCCACTACTCAAGAACACTTAAAATATATATAGATAGCTAGATATGGTTGACGAATATATAGAGTTGTATGAATCGTCACCTCTTCTTCTTTTACCGTAACTACAGCTCTCGATCCGTGCTCACGAGATGCCACTTTGCTACCGTTATCGTACTTGAACCTGACACACCTAATATAACCATCATTATAAACGCACACCTTTCTTACTCCTTGGAAAGTACCATCATCCCACAAGTAGCCTGAATTTCCAGGATCAGATAGGTTGCCTTTAAGACAATCTTTGTATTCCAATTTAGCTAGAGGAAGTGTTGTGAAATATGCCCCAAGTGAGTTTAGCTTCTTCGCAGCATATCCATGGAATCCAATGATCTTATTGCCATTACATCCAAGTGGAAACTTTTTAATCGTTTCATCAGCATCATCGTAGCTTCCCATCAGTTCCGAAGTCTTCAAGTTGGTACTGAATTGAAGAGCTTGAATCACACCGGAAGTCTCGTTGTAGTAACCGTCAATAGACAGTAGATATTCGTTGTCAGCATGGTTAATCTCAAACTAGAAAACAAAAAAAAAACAAAAAAAATAATTTACGAAAATGAAATTTATTAGGAGTTTTCTATTTATTTTACAACTCCCATCCGGCCATCCCACATAAAAATCACATATTAAACCCACGGAGTGATACAGTGAAAACACTAGTACAAAAACTATCATCATTAAGTCTAAGAGCAACTCCAATGGACTCCAAAACACCAAATTTGGTGTGAACTTCATATTTCACACCAAATTTTTATTTTTAATATTTTATGAACAGTGTCACACTATATTTGGTATGATACTATAAAACACTAAAATTATGATATTATTATTTGTTTTTCATTTTCTAATATAATAAAAATATTCTTAACTAATAAATATATGCGTTATGTAAGAGTAAAAATACATATTAATGTTCCATTATAACATTGAAAACATAAAATTACAAAATTATCACGATGTAACATATTGCGCTATTTCTAATTTATCGGGTTTAATTTCTTTTTGTCGCCTTTAATTGGAATTTTCTATTCAACTTTTAACTAATCAATTATATGAATTATTAGTTTTTATTAAATTATTAAAAATAAAAATTAATGTAGTAGTACAATAATAGAGAATATTATTTGTAGTGTGAAATTTAGTGTTGTGGTTGGAGATAGGCCTGGGCATATTTACCGAAACCGAAAACCGAACCCGAAACCAACCCGAAAAAATCGGGTTTGGTTCGCTTTCGGTTTATAGTCAAAACCCGTTCGGTTTCCAAAGGGCTCGGGTTTCGGGTTCGGGTTTGGTTTCGGGTTTACCCGAATTAATTTCGGTTTCCCGAATAAACCGAAATTTATAATATATATATATTTTTTTTTTGGTCGAATTCGAAATTTATATATTATATACAAAAATTCGTGGGTTATTTAGGATCGGATTCGGTTTATTTTCGGTTTATTCGGGTAATTTTCGGGTAATTTTTGGTTTATTTTCGGGTAATTCGGGTTTTCGGGTAATTTTCGGTTTATTCGGGGTTTTTGGGTTCAAAAACCGAAATTAACCGAATCCAAATAAATTTCGGTTAATTTCGGTTTTCAATCCCAAAACCGCAAACCGAACCGAACCCGACCCTAACCGAACCGAATCCGAACCGAATTTTTACAAAACCCGAATGGTTTATAGATTCATAAACCCGAAAACCCGAAAACCGAATTACCCAAACCAAAAACCGATCGGTTAACCGAATGCCCAGGCCTAGTTGGAGATGAAAAAAAAGTCAAGACACTTAAACACTAAATTTAGTGTGATTCCAACACCAAAATTGATGTTGTAGTTAGAGTTTCTCTTAGTCATTGAATTTAAATGGAGTTGAATTTTATTTACCGGCTCCAGTGGGAAACCCCCAGAGCTAGAACCGTGGAGTGACCCTTCTTTCGGATGTCCATCCTTGTCAACATAATCGAATCTGATGTTCTCTATGCCTTTTGAACTAGCACGGAAATGAATCTTTGTTAAAGCCTTATAGTTGTCTCCATCATCCCACTCATTGCCCCCCTTTCCTCCTTTTGCTTCAGTTCTAGTTGGAGTAATCTTAGTAAAATATGCCCCAAGAGAATTGAGGTTCGATTGAGCAGATCCGTGAAACCCAATGATTTTCTTACCGTCCATGGCTAGTGTAAACTTATTATTAGAAAATTCATATCCCATCATTTCAGAGACCTTCGAATTGGTTTTGAATTGAAGTGATTTAATCACCTCGCCATTGTGCCAACTCTCGACTGATATAAGATGTTCACCTTTTAGATGATCAATCTCAAACTGCAAGAAAAATATTTGTAAGAAAAAAACATCAATTTATATCATCTACATGAACATGTGTAAAAGGAATTTAATTAGCGGCCAATATTTAAGTCATACCATCTGTGTGAAACCCGTACTTGAGAAACCGTGGAATGATTCATCTATCACTTGTCCAGTCCCAACATACTCAAATTTGATGAATTGTATGCCTTCATGATCACCTCGTACATATATGTTTGTTACATCATCATGGTCCGATCCGTCATCCCAGTGATATTGACTATCATAGTATTCTTTCCCTACCGCTTCCAACCTTTGTGTCATGTCTAGTAGATTTGGATCTTCAAAGATGTAAGTTTTGTGTTGGTTAGTCAATAATTTGACCAACATGTGTTTTCTTTGGGGTGGGAGTTTTTATAAAGATGAAACCATTTCAAGCCATGAATCAAACAAATGAAGGAAGACACATATTAAAAGAATATCAAGTTTCGTGGGTGAAAAGGGGAAAATTTCCCAAGTATTCTCATATATACAATTAGAAGATATTCGTGCTCTAGAAATATTATTAAAACTATGCTCATTACATTTACAATTATTTATGTAAGAATATAGTACTCAAACATTGACCAGACCTACACATAAAAGAAAATATGAAGAGAGAGAGCTAACCTCTGATCGTAGAGAGAGAGAGAGAGAGCGGGTGAACAAGAGGCTATGGTGGTGATCTATAAGCGATTAAGTTTTAGCTCTTACAAACGCATTAATATATATGACTCTGCTTTGATGGTCATTGTCAATTTTATAGCCATTTTTTTACAGAATAAGTTTGATTTAAGATATTTAAGAAGATAGTATTATAAAAAGACCAAATGAAGTCTTTTGCATGATTGTAAAATTTTAAAAATAGACATTATTGTTCATATAATGGACACCCTACTTTCTTTGTCAACACTTGTACTAATTAATTCTCGTCCGATTTAAAAATAGGCATTGTTCATATAATGGACGCCCCTACTTGTGTTATTGTATTTAGTTGGTATACTTTTATCGGATTTGGCAAAAGGGCATAATGCTTTTCTTCACATTTATATTAAAAATGGGGCTTCCTTATTCGTTTAGGAGGTCAGGTTACGATATATTCTTATGTGGAAAACCAAAAAATGAAAGAGAACTGAATTTTAAAGAAAAAGACGTCTTATTACATGAAAGAAATACACGCCACAAAACATAGGAAATAATGCGCAAGAGAGTGCAAGATAGGAGATCATTAAAGAACATGATGAAACTTACCCGAGAATGTATCTGATATGATCCTAGGAAGCTTGCTCAAACAATTCGTGGGTTACTAGAAGAATTTTGGAACAAGAAGAATAAAGCAAGCCTAAATCCAAATAACAAGTCTGATTTTTAAGCTCATCAAGGGATAAATTCGATCATGCCTTTATGCAAGAGAAATCAAGTGTCGCTGTTAGCTTACAGTACCCCAGACGACGATCTACATATGGATCTAAAGCCCCGTGAGTCTAGTTTCTGAAACTATCAAGAACTCTCCAATCGGCCCAGTAAGTCGCTCAGAAAAGTCCCAACAGTGGAAGCGCGTCCAAGGCATGGAGACAAGGAGTTTAATCCAAGTTTGAGTTTCAAGATGTGTTTAATTTCATATGTTGTTTTTCAAGGAGAATTATTGTTTTCTCTCTCCTTCATGCAAGTCTTTGTTTTCTCTTTAAAAACTCATGTAACCTCATTATCAAAATTATCTAGTCTTTTGAATAAAAATATTTCTCTCATTTTCTAGATCAATCTCGTTTGTGAGTAATATCAAACGAAAACCTTTGTCTATTTTTGGTGAGTCATATCCGAAAGTAGCAAAGTGGAATATCAAGGGCTTTTCCGCAACCCTTGTGAGACCATTCGATCCATATCTTTTGATCTTTGAAGCTTCACGGTTTCATAGAAGCAAAAATTATCTTTCTACCAACTTCGAGTGTCGATTCTTTGGGAGGAGTCTATCATTCTTATATTCTTATGTGGGAAACCAAAAAATGAAAGAGAACTGAATTTTAAAGAAAAAGACGTCTTATTACATGAAAGAAATACACGCCACAAAACATAGGAAATAATGCGCAAGAGAGTGCAAGATAGGAGATCATTAAAGAACATGATGAAACTTACCCGAGAATGTATCGATCGAGCTCATATACTTATATGAAGATAATCAGTTGCAATGGGCAAGGCATGGATCCCGATTTGATGAAGCATGTTACTTGATCTTCCATGGAATCCGACAATCTTGTGACATTCCTTCTCGAGTGTGAAATTTGATGTTGTCTCGAGTCCAAAGACTTGAGAGGATCGCATATTGGTCTTAAACTTAAGCATGACTATAACTTCGGATTCACTTCCATCTACGACATCATACTTACCCTTGACTGAAATCAAGTATTCACTCGGATAGTCCAACTCAAACTGGAAAAACAAGAAACATCTCGGTAAATAAGTTGATGCAAGAACATAAGTTTACAAGAAAACTAAAAGTACTTACCTCAGAAACTCTAAATATTTTCTTGTTCCCATGATCATCTCCAACTATTGCATGATTGTCCTTATCATAGAGAAAGTTGACAAATGCAATACCTAACTCGTTATGTCCTATATATATATTTTTTATACCATCAAAAGAGCCATCATCCCAAGAAACTAAAGGAAATGGAAAGTATATTTGGTCTGAATGATTCATGTATTATTCAACAAAGGAAAGTGGCTTTATATAACAGCCTTACATAGCTCTGAAATTAAAAGCAAGATACTAAAACGGAAAACAATTCAAGTGCAAGATACGTAACCGAAGGAAATAACAAAAATTAACACAAAGACATGATTAGCTCCTAAAATAAAGCTAACGCTTATTGAATCATTCAAAACCAATGGAAAATCTAACAAATTCCTCCCCTTAAACTGAAAATGCTCATTAGCATCAGTTTAATCTTCCAAACGACGAACTCCAAGCAAATTCCTAAGCTTCTCGTATTGATCCAACTTAATGGGCTTTGTCATAATATCAGCAATCTGATCATTTGTTCCACAAAACACCAACTTCATAGCTCCTTCGTTTGCCAAATTTCGAAGATAATGATACCTTACATCGATGTGTTTCGTTCTTCGATGCATAACCGGATTCTTGGACAATTTTATCGCCGAACTATTGTCACACATGATGTCAATGCAGTCTCCACTTACTATACTCAGTTCCTGCAACATACCTTTCAACCAAACACAATGACATGCCGAAGAAGCTGCTGCAACATATTCTGCTTCCGTTGACGATAACGTAACAATATTTTGCTTCCTCGAACTCCAACATATCGCTGCTCTATTCATCAAAAACACATATCCTGAAGTGCTTTTTCTATCATCCAAATCCCGAGCATAATCACTATCCGTGTAGCCCGCTAACTTCAAGTTTGACGATCTCCCATAAAAGACTCCATAGTCTAAGGTTCCCTTTAAGTACCTAAGTACTCTCTTCGCAATCATCATATGCTCTTCTTTGGGATCTGCCATGAATCGTGCAATTAAACAAACTACAAACATCAAGTCAGGCCTCGTTACCGTAAGATACATTAGACATCCCACAAGTTGTTTGTAGAGTGTTGCATCGACCCCTCCATTTCCTTCCTTAGTGACGATTGCACCGGGAACAATCGGATTCTTGACCGAGTTACAATCCCACATGTTAAACCTTTCCAAGACTTCTTTGGCATATTTCTTCTGGCAAATGTGTAATCCGTCGTCGTCTTGATGGACCTCCACGCCAAGAAAAAACTTCATTTTTCCCATGTCGGTCATTTCAAATTCTTTTTGCATAGACGACTTAAACTCAGAACATAAGAATTCATCGTTGCCAGTAAAGATCAAATCATCGACATAGAGACTTACCACCAAAATCTTATCTTTCATCTTCTTAAAAAACAGAGTGTGATCATAGGAGCTCTGCTCGAATCCTTCTTTGGCAAAGTAACTCTCAATTCGACTATATGGTACTTGCTTCAGGCCATATAGAGCTTTTCTCAACCGATAGACTTTATCTTCCTCCCCTGCTCGAATAAATCCTTCTGGTTGATCGACGTAAACCTCTACCTTCAACACTCCATATAAAAAAATCACTTTTAACATCAAGTTGATAAACATACCAACCTTGTTGAGCTGCAACAGCGAGAAGACTCCTTATTGTGTCCCACCGTGCAACTGGTGCGAACACTTCCATATAATCTACTCTAGCGGTTTGAGCGTATCCTTTTGCCACTAATCGAGCTTTGCACTTCTCAACACTCCCTTCCTCATTCAGTTTCGTTTTATAGACCCACTTAACACCGATCTTCTTTGCGTGAAGAGTTAGTTTAACTAGCTCCCATGTGTGGTTTTTCTCGATTGCCTCAATCTCCATTCTCATAGCATCTTTCCACTTCTCTTCTTTCTCAGCTTCATAAAAATTCACCGGATCATCATTGGAGATGTAGAAAGCAAAATTCACCAACTCATCTTCTTCTTCTTCATTCAGCTCCTCACCACTTACATAATCTCGCATCCAAGTAGGTTTTTGTCTTAACCTTTTTGATGCTTCTCCCCTTTCAATTCTCTGGTTTTCTGTTCTTAAACCAGTCTCAACTCTTTCTTCTAATTCTGTTTGAACACCAATCACCTCTTCTTCCCCGTCATCCGCTTCTTCATTAGTCTCTTCTCCGCTAAGAGTACCGTCATCTCCCCAGGCAAGCATATTCTCCTCCGGGTTTATTAAGTTCCAATCCCACTTAGCATCTTCTTCGAATATGACATCCCTGCTTACGACTATCTTCTTTGTTACCGGATCATAAAGGCGATACGCTTTCGATTCTTCACTAACTCCGAGAAGAATGCATACATGGTTGCGATCATCGAGCTTGATCCTCTTTTGTACAGGAATGTGCACATGAATAATGGACCCAAAGATCCTGAAGTAATGCACCTTTGGTTTGATCCCCGTCCATCTTTCTTCAGGGACCTTATCTTTTATCGCTTTAGTCAAGCTAAGGTTTAGAACATGCGCCGTCCATCTCGCTGCGTCGGGCCATAAAGACCTTGGCATCTCCTTCTCTGCTAACAGACAACGGACCATGTTCATGATTGTGCGGTTTCTCCTCTCTGCTACTCCGTTCTGTTGGGGAGTATACGCCGCAGTCAATTGCTGTTTTATGCCTTCCTCTTTGCAAAACTTGTTGAAGTTTTCCGAGGTGAATTCTCCTCCTCTGTCTGTGCGCAATCCTCTGTTTACGGTTTTAGCTTCTTTCTCAACTAAGCTTTTGAAAGTTTTAAAAGTTTCGAATGCTTCTGATTTCTCTACAAGAAAATAAATCCATGTTTTGCGAGAGAAATCATCAACAAGCACCAGCAAATAACGTTTACCACTGTTAGAAATTGGAGTGATATGTCCGCACAAATCCGCATGTATCAATTCCAATTTCTCCGTTGCTCTCCACTTGCTCTTCTTCGAAAATTTGCTTCTTTGTTGTTTGCCTACATTGCAAACCATGCAAACCTTTGATTCACCTTGAAGATTTGGTAATCCTTTCACCATTTCTTTCATTTGCATGATTTGAATGGACTTGTTGTTCATGTGGCCAAATCTCCGATGCCACAGAGATCCCAAATCTTCATCTTCAATCTTGAAACAACTTCCAGACATCGCCTTCTTCTTAGCACAGATCACAAACATTCAGTTTATGGTCATTTGTGTCTCCATGATCAGTCCCCTTTGATCATGGTAGACCTTGCACATTCCTCTCTTGATCATAATCATAAGCTGCTTTTCTTGCAACTGTCCAATGCTAAGAAGATTGTTAGTGAGATTTGGAACATAATAAACCTCAGTCACCACCTGCGTGATCCCTTCCACTTCTATTTTGATTTTCCCTTTTCCTTCAACCATCAATCTCGAGTTATTTCCCAAGCGAACCGAATGCTTGAAACCTTCGTCTAGCTCAGCAAACCATGACTTATCTCCGGTCATATGATTTGAACAGCCGGAGTCAAGAAACCACATTCCATCTCCTTTGGTATTATCCATGGTTACATGAGCCATTAACAATAATTCTTCTTCATCGTCAAACTCTGCAAAGTTGACACCTTTCTCCTCACTTGTACACTCGAATTGTTAGTGTCCTTGTTTTCCGCATCGAAAACACGTTATGGCTGATCTATTCACAAATGATCGGCCTCTCCCTCGTCCTCTATTTCCGCCTCTTCCTCTTTGCGGATTCCATCTTCCTCTTCCTCAAACACTCCTTGGCTCATTCTCGACTTGCAGGACTTGTTCCTCACTTCTTTTCATGTATTTGCAGTGACGCATGCAACTCATCAACGGTAATATTATCGATGTCTTTCGATTCTTCGATAGAGCATACCACAAAATTCCAATTTTCTGTGAGACTCCGAAGAATCTTCTCTACAATCTTCACATCATCGATAATTTCACCGCAAGTCCCAATGTCATTCGTTGTTTCCATGACTCGAGCAAAGTATCCCGTCACACCTTCTCCCGTTTTCATCTCCAGGGTTTCAAAGGTCCTCCTTAGCCTTTGAAGTTGTGCCCTCTTCACTCTCGCATTCCCTTGATGCTTAATTTTCATGGACTCCCACAACTGCTTGGCCGTCTCCTTCTGAGTGATCGTCTTAAGAGTAGTTTTGTCGATTGATTGAAATAGGTAGTTCTTAGCTTTGAGATCTTTGAGGTTTGATTCATCGAGCGCCTTTTGTTGTGCCGGAGTAGGCGATTTGAATCCTCGCAGATTATCAAATCCAGGATCAATGACGGTCCAATACTCTTTGGAACGAAGAAGGTTCTCCATGATCAGACTCCAGTGGTCGTAGTCTCCATCGAACTTTGGTACGGCAGGTACAGAGAAACTTCCAACCTCCGCCATTCTTTCGGTGGCGTCTTTCCTCTCAAACACTCACAATGAATTTAGCTCTGGTACCAGATAAAGGAAATAGAAAGTATATTTGGTCTGAATGATTCATGTATTATTCAACAAAGGAAAGTGGCTTTATATAACAGCCTTACATAGCTCTGAAATTAAAAGCAAGATACTAAAACGGAAAACAATTCAAGTGCAAGATACGTAACCGAAGGAAATAACAAAAATTAACACAAAGACATGATTAGCTCCTAAAATAAAGCTAACGCTTATTGACTCATTCAAAACCAATGGAAAATCTAACAGAAACTCCTCCATTACCACCTTGTGCTTCTAATTTCTTCACATCGAGAAAAGAAGGTAGCGGACGGAAATATGCTCCAAGAGCCCAAATAGGACCATTACATCTTCCATGGAACCCAATGATAGCACAACCTTTGCTCTCAAGCACGAATTTGCTACTAGTCTCAGTTCCAAATGTTGGAGAGGTTCTTCCTTTTGATGTTTTGAACGTCAACGAAGAAACCCACCAATGTGATCTATTGGGTTGCAAAGTGCCCTCCACAGATGTGATAAATTCATTTGGATAGTCTACCACAAACTGCAATAAAAAAAGGTTTCCTATAATGTATTCCACAATGCACACTTATTCATGTGGAAAAATATTTGTAGTGGTAAATAAATATTACTTCTTCTTCTTTTCCGAGTTTAAACCCGTGTTCTTTCCTCTCCACTTTGCCTCCATTGTCGTATTCGAACCTGAGACACCTTACATAAGACTTATCATAATAAATGTTCACCTTTTTTACGCCCTCATAGGTACCATCATCCCAAAGGATACCCATAGTAGTATCACCGCTATATTCCAATTTACTGAATTTAGTAAAAGGAGATATTGTAACACATTCATTATCGGCTCCATCGTTCCACCCCTTGCCTCTTCCACTTTTAGCTTCCAATATAGTAGGAGTTGTCTCTATGAAGTATGCTCCAAGAGAGTTGAGATAATCGAAAGCAGATCCGTGAAACCCAACAATCTTCTTTCCACTCACAGATAATGAAAATTTAGTACATTTTTTTTCAATTCCTATCATTTCAAAAACCCTCAAGTTGGTTTTAAATTGAATTCCTTGAATCACACTTGACTTGGGTTCGTAGTAACCCTCAACTGATTCAAGTTGTTCACCTTTTAGATGGTTAATCTCAAACTGAAAAATTTGGTGAAACAAATTCAAACCACAATGTCAGTATTCCATATTAACACTAAATAAAGGAAGTTTAATTTGTACTTTCCAACTTATACCGTTTTTGTGAAACCTTGAGCCGGATAACCATTGAACGATCCATATTTCGGTTGTCCATTCTTTATATAGTCGAATTGGATGCATTGTATGCCTTGAGAGTCACCTTGTACAAATATCTTTTTTACATCATCGTGGTCGGATCCGTCATCCCATTTATACTTATCTTTCTTGCCCCCTTGCGCTTCCAACCGTTGGGTCATCTCGAACAGATTTGAATTTTTGGATATGGATGATAATGGTTTTTCTTAGTAACAATCTGCAAAAACACTCATTTATGTTTCTTTTTTATGTTGGCAATTTAAAAAAAATAAAAATCAAATATACTTTCAAGTAAAGGATCAAACATGTCTAAACTGAAGGACGAATAAAGATCCAATTTTGGTGGGTGAAAAGCAAGCAATTCCAAGGATTATCTTATACCTATCATCTAGAGATATTCATGCTCTACCATTTTTCAATCTAGTGAAATCATGTTATGCTTAGAATAATTTAAAGAGACAGAGAGAGAGAGAGAGAGAGTTGACCTTGATCGTCGAGAGAGAGAGATGATGAACAGAGAGGATATGGTGATCTATAACTAAACGTTGAAGGTGTCTTTAGTATACAAGTTTTGGCTCTTCCTTTGATAGTCGTTAAATATTATATAGCCATTTATAAACATTAAGTTTAATTTACATATTATAAGACTATATAATTGAAGTCTCCTCTTCATGTCAAACAAAAAAATGAAGTCTTCTTCGCATTTATTGTTTTGCAGGATTGTAAATGTGATTCACGATTTAAAACATAGACACTGTGCATAGTAGGCCTGGGATTATTATCCGATATCCGGCTCCGATCCGGGATCCGCTCCGAAAAAACGGATATCCGGAGGGCCAGATACGGATACGGATAGCAATATAACGGATATCCCGGATACGGATACGGATATTGGACAAAATCAAAATCGGATATCCGGTATCCGTTTCATAATCTGCATACTTATAAGACCATAAGCCCATTTAATTTTTTTAATAGAGCCCATGACAAAAACCCATTTTGAGACATGAGATAGACAAAACATTATTTCTTTTTTTTGTCTGTAAAGCAAAACATTATCTCGTCTTCTATTCTGTCTCGTCTTCTATTCTGTCCACATAAACCTTTGAAACCCTAGACCTTGAGTGGTGGCTACTGGCTGCTTCTTCGAATTGGTGGTCCGTTCGTGCCTCTCTCGCGACCCGTCTTCGTTAACACCTCTGTCTCCCTCTTCACTCTCACCACGGAAGCTTCCTTTGTGTCGGTTATGCAGGTTTGTCTCTCTTCACTCTCACCACAGAAGATAATTTGATTTCGAGAACTTTCTTCTTGTTTAGTGTTTACTTCTCTGTTCGGATCCGTGAATCAATGACTCTTCGGACAGAGATTTGCTTTTCTATAGAAATCACCTTTTTCCCCCAAAAAATCTTGTGCAGCTCTGTCTCGCTTGTTATGGAGTTTGTCGTAATAGGAAATTAGCATATCTATTAGAGATTATCTAGCTGCGTATGAGGAGTATGAAGATTATTGAATACAATTCATTGTTCTAGCTACTTTTCATGTTGTTACCTGACTATAAAATCTCTCTGCTTTTGAAGTTTTGAACTTTTCTAAAAGGATTATCAAATTGACATTAAATTAGGTAATTAGGCTTTGTTTTCTATGTTCTAGTGTATGAATTGTTATAATTGTTTCTCTACTTATTAATATTATCATTTACAGAAGTTGCAACACTGGATATTCAAGCATGATCAGAGGTGAAACTTGGATGAGGTAATGAATCCTAAATCTGATTATTCAAATTTGTTCATGTTGTTTAAAGAATCTACAAAGTGTTATAGGTTTGGTTTTGACTTAAAAGACTTAAAGCAGAAGCTTTAAGCTTCATAGCTGAGAAATAAAGATGAGTTAATTATTAATAATTGTGTTTTCTTATCTCTCGTTCTCCATAGGCAAACTAGGACTTTCCAAGAAGCCTTGTTCATGAAAAACCACGTTTTGTTCTTTAAAGAAGAATATAAAAGAAAAGGAGTTTTGGTTTTGATTATTAAGCTTGTCTTTTTTCTCTTAATTTAGGTTGTTCAAGACAAACATGAAGATGGACATGTATTGAAGATACAATCTCTTTTGTTATTTTATTTTTAGTTAAACAATTTGCTATTATGTATTTCACATTTTGATGTTATTTTGATGTTGTGTTACTGTATGAACTCACCTTTGATCATCTTATTGCTATTTCTATTATATTTCTATGTGTGATATGCTCAGGTTTTACCCGAAATAAATCACTGCAAGTGCACAGGCACGCAGTTGTATATTCAGGGATCGAATCCACAAGTACCAAGTGTTACACAACAAACTATAGATAATTGAACTAAGCTAAGCAGGAAACAAAGATAGGTGATTTTATCAAAATAAAATAATGAGATTGCAAATAACGATTTAAAACAGATCAATAAAAGCGTTAGGCATTAGGGAATTCTCAGGAAATCACATTCATAAACCAGACAACTTGTCAGATTCTAATATGCATGCATCTTAAACTCAAACACTAATATAAATTGCTCCACTTTCGTGATAACAATTAATTTCCCTAGAGATCCGAGTGCCTAAACTTTTGGAATGGTCACGGCTATCCTAGACAAGCATTATATTTCAGGTTTGATCAGTTCATAATACTCTATAACTAACCTTTCGAATTGTTATAACGCATTACTCATCAACAGTAGTTCTAGCAATACACAAGCTTTTGGAATGTGTATCAACCTAAGATCTAGTGATTAAATGGCCAGTTCAATCCTAGCATTATGCCTAACAGTGATGAAGATGATAAAGAATAAGTAATCTATATGTGTCTGATTTAATCTGTGAAATCCATTGAAAACCCTAAAACCTAACTAGAGAACTACTCAGACATGATTAAAGAGCAAGCAAAAACCATGGATGAAAATAGCATAATCATATAAATAAGAAATCAATAAGGGTTCAGAAATCTTCTCCAAAGGGCGATGAGATATTCTCCCTTGCTTACAAAACGTCTGAATAAAACTAATAAAAGAGGTGGTGTCCAAATAAAACGAAACCCTATAGGTATTTATAGAATAAAAACGGAATCTGGAAATTTTCCTAAAAATCTGGGACTGGGACCGGTCGGCCCGAAGTCGGGACCGGTCGATCCGGTTTCCAGAACCAAATCTTCGTCAAGTCTTCAAGTGGACCGGTCGGTCCTTGGTGTGGACCGGTCGGTCCCCTTTCTAGGAGCTTCGGGTCTTCGAGACGTCAAAGTGGATCGGTCGGTCCTTGAGGTAGACCGGTCAGTCTGGTCTCCAGGAGGTCGGCCACGTACGTGTGTATATAGGACCGGTCGGTCCAGGAGGTGGACCGGTCGGTCCAGACTCCAGAAAACTCCGGTTTTTGCTCGAATGCTTGAATCTCCTTCCCGTACGCATGTAGTTCCAAATCTTCGAGTATGGATCTAAATATCAGCTCAAAACAATTCAAAAGACTCTGAAAGCTTATTAAGTTCGTGGTTAGGAACGTTTAAATTCACGTTATATCAACTCCCCCAGACTTAGATCTTTGCTTGTCCTCAAGTGAAGGCAAACTAGAAATAAGCTCAAGGAAGCTATAAAAACCAAACTAACCTTTGTGAGTTGAATGCAATCCTTTAGGACCCCACAGATGTAATGCTAACAACCCTGAAAACTCATAAACAAATCAAAAACCAAGATGGTACTTCATGTACTTTGCCAAATACATAGCAATGTTACCATACTCTAGTTCATATGTCTCAGCGACCCAGCACCAGGGTCCAGAAATCTTACCAAAAGGAAAAATATCCGTCGCATAAGGGTTAAGGATTTGGGCTATTTAGTGGTGGTGTGAAAGTGTTTAGGCTAACCTCAGTCGCGGCCGAATGCAAGTCATGGCACAAAATCCCAAGAGAATTAATCCAAAGATGATGCACAACCTTTCAAACTTAAGACCTTCTTCTTTATTTAGATGAAAATTTTCTGCTTATCTAAAGAACTAATGCTAAGAATAAGAAATAGAAATGTGATTATAAATATGCATATAAAATCTGAGGCTTTATTCTAACCCCTTTCAGCACACTATATAAATAAAATTTTTTTTTTTTTTTTTGAATGCTGGGGATTAGTTCTAACCTTGTTCCTAAGCACAATCAATAAAAACGAAAAAATAAATAAAGAAATGAAAATTTAAAAATCCTAAGCAGAAAGTTTAATAATTTGTACTAGAAAGTCTTTAGAATGATCAGCTAGCCGGACTACGTCTCCGGAGTTTTTGTGCTTGAGTGCATGTCAATGTCTTCAATAGAATGCATGAGGTTTAAAAGAAAGGTTAAGGTGAGGGTGTGGTACCAGACTAAAAGTGAGTCTGGCCATTAGGAGTCCTGGAGAGAGGATAGTGTTTGAAAAAGGATAGGACTCCTAACGTGGTTGCTACTTCTTATGCGATTTCGAATTCCCTGAGTTAAGAAAATAGACAATAGTAAAGAGTGTCAGCGTTAGCTTTCAAGGAGACGGGAGCCTTCTGGTAACACTGATCCGCCTAGGGCGTTTTTAATCTTCCCATTGCTTTGGTTAATCACTGTTAATCTTAAAAAATGTTAGCAAACATCATGTGGTCCTAGAATTGCATGCATATCACAAAGGTTTAAATCAAACTGAAAATAAGAAAATTAAAAAAAAAATTAAAAAAAAACATAATTAGTACTAATAGTACTCCCCCAGACTTACTTCACACCGACCCGGTGTGAAAATAAATCCAAAGGAAAGACTATTAAAAGAAAGAAAATAAAATGAAATGAAAAGAAAAATTAAGAAAAACTAACCTACTGGTGGGTTGCCTCCCACCAAGAGCTTTGTTTAATATTGTTAGCTCGACGTGTGTGCCCTTCAGGGTGGATCAGGTGGATCATCAAGAAGGATCACAACACCCTCTTGGAGAGAAACAGTGTGCTCGTATGGAGTCCCAATGCCTATTGGATAGAAGTTTCTGTCCGCGGTAGACTGCCTATAGGAAAAACTGTAGAGTCGATCTGGACTGAAAGTTCAAAGCGACCAGGATCTCCAAGCTTTTTCATTGTCCTGCTCTGTAACACAGCATTGCACTCCTCAGTTACCAGAGGGATCTTGACTGTCATATCGTTAACCATTTCTCTGCATTCTGCTGCTTCCAAATCCTTCTGAGATTTCCTAGGACAAACAGGGTAAGGTGCCCTTGGGATATAAGTTCGAATCGGAGGATTATGCACCGGACCGACCGGTCTCCTTTGTGCCCGACCGGTCCACTTTCCAGAGACCAAGGACTGGTCTCGTGGTGGTGCCAGATCGACCGGTCTAAGAGTAGACCGACCGGTCGGTCCCACATCTGCTGGAGAATCACCTTTCGCTGTATCTGAACCAGTAGCAGAAATGACCCTTTCATCGACTTCACTTACAGAAACGGCATAACACTCCCTTGTTGGATTCTGCGCTCCTTTAGCCGGAAGAGTTTTGTGTTGTTGTTTAACATCTTCTGCTTGATGTGCCACTTGAGTGTCCAGCATCTTCAAATGAGTGGTCACAGCTTCTAGTCGCCCATTGATGTCTGAAATGGCGTTGGAACTCTGCTGCTGATTAGCTAGCATAAGTTGCATCATGGCTTTGAGCTCATCGGTGGGATTGGAGGCTGGAGGTGGAGGAACTTGTTGTCTAGGCTAGAATTGATTCTGATTTTGGTACCCGGAGCCTGAACCCTGCCCATACTGCCTCTGATAACCAGTATTGTACCCTGTAAATCCCTGAGCTGGCGGAGCTGTTCCTGATGAACTGACAAACTGTTTCTAAACTGGGACTGCAGCTTGTTGAGGATAGACCTGATCCTAGGGATTGGCAACATTGGTGCTCCTCTAGGATAGATTGGGATGGTTTCGGTAGTTGTTGTCAAAACCTCTGTTCTGCCCAATCCCTTGACCACCTACATAATTGACCTCTTGAGTATCCTCTGAAACCAATACAGCATCCTCTGAGTAGCAGATTGCGTCTGGAGCATTCCCGACCATATTGATGCCCTGATGGCTTCCGTGCATTAAGTCCCTGATCTTAGCAGCTGTCAGCTCTGCTATCTCTGCTGCAGATGGTGTGTCAACGCTGTAGAGCCTCTTTGATCGATCATACTCAGCACATTGATTGCTGGAACTCTGCGCCATGTTATCTATCAACCGGTAGGCACCTTCTATACTATGGGTCATGAAGTCACCATTGCTGGAGGAATTAAGACTGTTCTTGTATTCCCAAGTGACTCCATCGTAAAAGGTCTTGAGCATCTGCTGCTCGGTAAATCCATGGTGGGGGCATTCCCTACGGTACTCCTTAAACCTATCCAAGGCTTCAGCAAATGATTCTCCACCTTTCTGCGCAAAGTTGCTGATCCTGCCTCTAAGCTGAGCTGTCTTGGACTTAGTGTAGAAGTAGTCCAGGACGGCGGCTCTAACTTCATCCCAGCCGTTCAGAGAGTGTGGAGGAAGTGACTTGAGCCACCTCAAAGCTTTGTCAGCGAGAGAGTGCTTAAACAGCTTGCACTTGAGGTAGACAGATGGTACCCCATTAGCCTTGGTCGTCTCGCAGACTTCTTCAAAATTCTCTATATGATCCATGGGATTCTCAGAAGCTAACCCATGGAACACGTGTCTCTCTACCAGATTAATCAGCTGTGCCTTAATCTCGAAGTCATTCCTCTAAATCTCAGGGACACGAATGGCTGATCTGTTCTGGTAGTAAGTGTGGACATTGTCCCCTTCTCCGATTCCTTTCTGCGGCGGAGGACTCCGTCTTGCTAGTGGCATCTGCTGTGCCATCATCCTAGCAAACTGTTCTTGCATCTGCTGTTGCGCCAGTTGCGCGTTGGCAGCAGTTGCAGCCTGAATCTGCTCTATCTGGTCAAACAAGGCAGCTTGAAGACCCTCATTATCAGCTTGTTCTACTACCTCCATAACTGGCAAGAGGTTCTTCTTAGCTCTGTTCGCCCTTTCTACTCTGGCTAGTTCTTCGTTTGAGAGAGATGTCAGAGGTTCAGTGCGACTACTTCTCCTCTGCATATACCTGAAAGCACAACCAAAGACAAAAACAAAAAGAAAAATAAATTAGTAAAGTACTTAGACGAAATTCGCAAATCAAATATGATGGTAAACACAATTGGTCCCCGGCAACGGCGCCAAAAACTTAATATGCTCAGGTTTTACCCGAAATAAATCACTGCAAGTGCACAGGCACGCAGTAGTATATTCAGGGATCGAATCCACAAGGATCAAGTGTTACACAACAAAATATAGATAATTGAACTAAACTAAGCAGGAAACAAAGATAGGTGATTTTATCAAAATAAAATAACGAGATTGCAAATAACGATTTAAAACAGATCAATAAAAGCGTTAGGCATTAGGGAATTCTCAGGAAATCACATTCATAAACCAGACAACTATTCAGATTCTAATATGCATGCATCTTAAACTCAAACACTAATATAAATTGCTCCACTTTCGTGATAACAATTACTTTCCCTAGAGATCCGAGTGCCTAAACTTTTGGAATGGTCATGGCTATCCTAGACAAGCATTATAATTCAGGTTTGATCAGTTCATAATACTCTATAACTAACCTTTCGAATTGTTATAACACATTACTCATCAACAGTAGTTCTAGCAATACACAAGCTTTTGGAATGTGTATCAACCTAAGATCTAGTGATTAAATGGCCAGTTCAATCCTAGCATTATGCCTAACAGTGATGAAGATGATAAAGAATAAGTAATCTATATGTGTCTGATTTAATATGTGAAATCCATTGAAAACCCTAAAACCTAACTAGAGAACTACTCAGACATGATTAAAGAGCAAGCAAAAACCATGGATGAAAATAGCATAATCATATAAATAAGAAATCAATAAGGGTTCAGAAATCTTCTCCAAAGGGCGATGAGATATTCTCCCTTGCTTACAAAACGTCTGAATAAAACTAATAAAAGAGGTGGTGTCCAAATAAAACGAAACCATATAGGTATTTATAGGATAAAAACGGAATCTAGAAATTTTCCTAAAAATCTGGGACTGGGACCGGTCGGTCCGGTTTCCAGAACCAAAATCTTCGTCAAGTCTTCAAGTGGACCGGTCGGTCCCCTTTCCAGGAGCTTCGGGTCTTCGAGACGTCAAAGTGGATCGGTCTGTCCTTGAGGTAGACCGGTCGGTCCGGTCTCCAGGAGGTCGGCCATGTAAGACCCGCATTTTTTTTGTAAGACATCACAAGCGTAATACTCAACACAAAACATTCAATAACAGTTCCAAATATCAATTCCAACAATTCCATAATTATAATAACAATTCCATTCTATTCTAACAACCTAAAAAACATTTCTATCACCACATAAACCATACACATAACATCCTAATCATCCTCTTCCTCTGCCATGATTTCGCGATCACACTCTTTCCATTACATGCAACTCAAAAAGGAAAAATAGAGTTGCGTGAGTATTATCATAAATACTCAGTGGAGCGGTCATCCCGTCTACCAGATATATAATAGGAATTAGACTATCAATTCTACGCGATCAATCAACAATCAACAATATTCCAATTACCAACATTTAAACAGGATTTACCAATTACCAATTCACAACTAAACAATGCAATAACCATTTCACAACGAATAATTCTTAGCTAACAACAATCCACAAGATTCCAAATAACACAGTTAACCAGCATTAATCCCTTTATCAGTACACAAATCAATGATACCGTAATCAATTCACAGCACATAACTTATCGAACAACACAATCAATAATCCATAATCCATCGTCTGGTGTCGATCGATGCACCCACATGGTGTCGATCGACACCCCAATCCAAAACACACACTTCACAAACGACTGAGTGTCGATCGACGCACCCACTTGGTGTCGATCGACACTCCATCCTCAAACACAAGTCTCGATCAGAAACAGTGGTGTCGATCGACACTACCTCTAGGTGTCGATCGACACCCCTCGCAGAAACCTGAACCGAGCCAAATCCTCTCACGGCTCGAGTTCCGTTCCATCTTGCGAGATCAACTCGATTCTAGTACGCATAAATCACAACGAAAATCACCGAACATAATTCAATTCATCACAATCAATCCCTAATAACCTAATTCCATATCACGATCACGCACTCACCTTAGATTCGAAGGGAAAAGACGAAGAACGATGAAGAACACTCAAGAACACGAAGAACAACCCCTGATTTTGACTCCCAGCCACGAAAATCAGTCACCGCCACGCTCCTCACACGTTCTAGAGCCTCCCAAACGATCACACAAGCTATTTGGATGGAGAACACAAGGAATCCACAAGAATCCTTGATGAACACTCCAAATCCAATCAAACTCTCTCTCAAATCTCTTTTCTCTCTGGTTTCTCTCTAAAACGGCTAAAAAAGAGACTCACGCACGCTCCTTCACTTATATAGAGAAACCCTAACCAGCCCTTAACCAAAAACAATCAGAATTAAAAGCCCTAATTCCGATTTGGCTCGTGTCGATCGACACAACTCCTCTGTGTCGATCGACAGAGCACTCTCTGCCCAAAAATCTCGAGAACCCAATAGCCCGTGTCGATCGACACAGCATCCGCTGTCCGATTCCATCGAGAGGCTAACACCCCGTGTCGATCGACACACATCCCCTGTGTCGATCGACACCCATCCAAAAACATAATTTTGGATCAGGGGCGTTACAGGCCACGTGCGTTACAGGCCACGTGCGTGTGTATATAGGACCGGTCGGTCTAGGAGGTGGACCGGTCGGTCCAGACTCCAGAAAACTTCGGTTTCCGCTCGAATGCTTGAATCTCCTTCCCGTACGCATGTGGTTCCAAATCTTCGAGTATGGATCTAAATATCAGCTTAAAACAACTCAAAAGACTCTGAAAGCTTGTTAAGTTCGTGGTTAGGAACGTCCAAATTCACTTCGGACCGACCGGTCCCAGTCCCAGAACAAAAATCTTCGTCAAGTCTTCAAGTGGACCGGTTGGTCCTTGGTGTGGACCGGTCGGTCCCCTTTCCAGGAGCTTCGGGTCTTCGAGACGTCAAAGTGGATCGGTCGGTCCTTGAGGTAGACCGGTCGGTCCGGTCTCCAGGAGGTCGGCCACGTGTGTGTGTATATAGGACCGGTCGGTCCAGGAGGTGGACCGGTCGGTCCAGACTCCAGAAAACTCCAGTTTTCGCTCGAATGCTTGAATCTCCTTCCCGTACGCATGTGGTTCCAAATCTTCGAGTATGGATCTAAATATCAGCTCAAAACAACTCAAAAGACTCTGAAAGCTTGTTAGGTTCGTGGTTAGGAACGTCCAAATTCACGTTATATCAATGTGATAGATGTAAATTTTAAAATTGTAATCAATTTCCAGATCGGATCCGGATATCTGCGGATATCCGGTATTTTCACGGATATCCGGATATTTCGGATCCGAATACGAATAGTAAAACCGAATATTCGGCGGATACGGATACGGATACCTTCAAAAAACAGAGTATTCGTATCCGTTCCAGGCCTAGTGCATAGAATAGAACCACTTGTGTTATTGTATTTAGTTAGTTTAATTTTTTTGTCAACGATAGTTAATGTTTCATAAATTCGACTTTCCAGCAGCCTATATTATTAGTTCTCAGTTATTCTTTGTTTTCATAACGGACTTACTCATTTATTTAGCATGCCCCTCACATGCCAAAGCCAGCTAAAATATGAAAACAACAAAAAAAGACATAAAACAAGGCCCATTTCAGAAAGGAGGCCTGTATATATCAAAACTTTTTTTTTTTTTTGTCTTCTATATATTAAAACTTAATACTTACGAATTGTATGTAACTTAACAAAATATTTACATCCCAAATATGTATTATCAACGGCCACTAATTCCGGACCTGGAGAGGCAGTGGAACTTTTTGGTTATAACAAACAAAAGAAAAAGTTATTTAGGATAACTAAAGTGTAGATTACTTCATCTATGAACGGATGCTCTATTTTCTGGGTTTAATGGCGAATTTACGGAGTAGGCTTACTGACTTTGGACAAGTCTGTAATGGGTAGTTCTAGATAGTTTTATATTAATGCTTTTAGTAAGGAAATTTATTGGTTAAATGATTTAAAAGTCTAATTGAAATGTTGTTTATCATATCTAAGTTTTTATTAAAATGTTTTGATATTTATTTGTTTTACGGGTACATTTATTTTTCTGGTTATTTAAATAAGAGATACGTAATTAAATAGTGGTTTTCTTTTTTTATTAAGGAAATTTATTGGCTAAAATTAGAAAAAAAAAGTGTGGTTTTAGTCATAAACTTATTTTTAATAAATACAATTTTATGAATTTTAACAAATCTTTTAGGGGTTTCTAACGTAAAATACAAATGAACAGTTATAAGGTAGCTAGTTATTTGAATACCAATATCAATCAGTAAAAACTTTTTATGAATTTTCACATTTGAAATGTATTTTAATTACAATCAAATAAATTCATTTAAATTTGAAAATGTTTAGATAAAGAAGGAGTTAGAAATTAAGTTATGAAGTTCTTTTTTTCATAGAAGAACACAGAGTTATACACTCATAACGACCCTTAACCAGAGTAGCCTAACATGGCTTAGCTTTGGATTAATAACAAATCATTCAAACTGTATTTTTCTGAAGACAACAAAATAGCGAGTAAATTGCTAGAATCATTCTAACAGGGCTAGAGAAAGAATATTAACAGAAACATCTTAAGACAGATACAACAATTCGGACAAGATGGTCGTTATCATCTATGGTAAATTCACGGCCGGTTAATCTCTCTAACTCAAGATTTCGGGGAAGAGTACCGCTGTAGAAGAGTATGACAGCGAGCGAGGCCACCGGATTAGCAGTTAGTGCAGTCACTAGTTGTGAAACTGACCTTAGCAATGGCAAAATCACCTAAAAGAAATTGAAAAGTAAAACAAATACACCCAAATCAATGATCAGAACCGAGAATGTAGTAGAACATATATTCGGTGTATTAAAATTGTAGCAAAATTAAAACTGTATAATTCAAATGCAATTAGCTCAATGTGTTATATATCATATATATCTCTACATTTTTTTATCAAAGATTGATCTATATTACTAAAAACCGAGAATGTAATAGAATATATATTTAGCTTTGGGACGGTAATCTTATTTTAGCTACAGGATGTCGCAAATAATTAAGTGGTTGAGATGAATCCATAACAAGTTTAGAACAGATTTGCAACAACAAAAATGTAGTTCATTTGCGACAGTGTAAATATTATATAATTATCGTAAATCAGTCAAAAAAATGGGGGAATTACAAATGTTTTACCATTAAATTACTTTTTTCAATCATATCATCATCTCATCCATATTTACGAATGTGACATATTTTAATAGAAAAAAAAGACGGGTTAAATGGTTTTTTAAGTATTATAAAGTTTTTAAAAAGGTTTATAATATATACTAAAAACTTTATTATGTTTTAAAAACTTTAGAGCACCTCAATTGGGAGGTTTTTACAAGAGCTCTAAACACTAAAATATAATATTTAAGTACAAGAAATATTAATAAATAGTTATGAGGTTCTAAAAAATGGAGAGAAGGTTCTAAAGTATCTTGTTTAAGAAGTTTTGGAGGGTGAGTTTCTTAATTTTAAAAAATTCATACAATATTATATTATTACTTTTTCTTTTAATATATTTGTAAAAAACCCCTTAAGAACCATAGATAGAGGTGGTTTTATAACCTTTTTAACAAATCTAAAAAAGTTAAGTTAGAAAAAATGTGCCACACTTGCAAACTTTTTTAGATGATGACATGATTGTAAAATTGCAAAATAAAAAATTCTCCATAAAAAGTGTTACGTCTTTTGTCACACATTTTGTGGTTACATTGCAGAACTCTTGTAATTGACTAGATAGATGCAAATTAAGAAATAAAATGTACCATTAAATCGTAAACGAAGAACACCGGTTTGATGCTTCGTGAACTGAGAAGATGGATTATGACTCTATATGTCCAAATCAGACCTCCTCTTGTGTGTCCTCGCCAGCTTCCTTTATATTAACGTTAAAAAAAAATAACACGACGAATTAATTACAGTTTGTAATACTATATGAGAATCTGAATGCAATTTGTAAGATATCGTAAATTTGCATTCATTGTGTTACTTGAGGGGCGAACAACATTTTTGGAATAAAATGTTCCCCAATCATGCTCATTTGCGTTGACAAAACTTGAGTTGCCATCCTAATGTTTACGAATTTTTCCACATATTAACAAAATACATAATTTTACCACTCTAATTAAGAAGTTAAAATAACATGAATAAGTCAGAAATTTTGTGTAGAAATGTGAACTTAAAATACAAACGACAATTTTGTTATATGAACTACAATGTAATAAAAGAAGCATACGGAGAGATAGAAATAAAGAGAGAGCTTACTTCTTATGGTGGAGGAATGAGAAAGATATGATGCACAGGTTATGGTGGAAGATGTCTATTATATATAAAAAAAAACGATTCTTTAACCAAAAAAAATATATGACTCCTGCAGTCCTGCTTTGATAGTCAATAATATATATATATATATATATATATATCAGTTCCAGCATATACATTACGTATATGATTTAGAAAATACTTTAAAATGTAATATATTTATATAATATTTTAAGGTTTCCCTCAACCAAAGTTATGAAAGAATGGCATGCGTCAGTTTTTTTTATTTACAACTTTATAATTGTCTTGATTTTGACACTTGCCTCTTAATTTTGTGATTTTTGAATTGTTTTTTTAAATAAAAGTGTGATGATAATATTAATTTAAAGTGAACAATTAACATCAAATTATTATCATATATGAAGTAGATACATTCCAACATCTTTGTTGAGATTATTGTTTATGTCTAATGATTTATTACAAATTCTTAGTCTTCTAACTTATATAATTACTTACTATAAGCATCAAATTTAGGTAATTTATTAATTTTCTAAGGTAGAAATTATTGCATATTTTGTTGTGTTGATTTTTAAAAAATCATAGCAAACTATGATTGAAGGTTATAATAAAAACAAAACATGAAGATACATCGAACATCTTTGTTGAGATGATGCAGATGCCTTGGTAGAATCAATAATTTTTTTACAAATGTATTTCATGCAAGAAAAAATATGACAAACATATATTTAGGAAATCGTAATGAATATTCATAAAGACATATAAGTTAGAGATTTGTGCCAAAAGATATGTCTTCTATATGCTGTAATTTTATGAACGGTCTAAATCTTTTTCCATATAACATTGTATAGGCGTTTCGGCTTATTCCTACCTCTACTCTAGATAAGTGAGAAAATTTATATCTGCTCTTTGAAAGTGTGCTTATTCATACCTCCACTTCATATAATTAGGCTTATAAATACCTGCTAGTGTGCTTAATCGTACCTTCTCTCCATATAATTAAGCTTATAAATATCTGACGGGTTACAAAGTTAGTTAGTCTGTTAATAGAGTTGACTTAATCACTAAAACGGGATTTATGAGTCAGATTTGTTTGTTTATTTAATTTGTTTTATCATGTTTCAATAAAAATGACGTCATTTTTATTATTAATGTAATTGTTTAAAGAACACATTTTTATGATGTCATTTTATTAGGAAAACAAAACTCTATAATTGATTTCACACATTGGAGTTTTATTAGAAAAACAAAACCCTAAAATCGTACCAATTAAAATTGATTTCACACGTTTAGGTTTTCTTAGGAAAATAAAACCTTAAAATCGTACCAATTACAATTATAGGGTTTTGTTTTCCTAATAAACGACATCGAAATAATGATTTTTAACCAATTATAGTAACAACAAAAACGACGTCATTTTTATTGAAACATGATTAAAAAAAATTAAAACCAACAAACAAATCTAACTCATTAATCTCATTTTAGTGAATAAGCTGTCTAGTCAACTCCATTAAGAGACAAACTAACTTTGTAACCCGTCAGGGATTTATAAATATCATAACTATATGAAGTAGAGGTATGATTAAGCACACTTTCAAAGAGCATGTATTTATAAGCCTAACCATATGAAATGAGAGTACGGATAAGCACACATTCAAAGAGCAGGTTTAAATTTTTCTCACTTACTTAGAGTGGAGGTAGGAATAAACCGAAACGCCAACATTGTATGTCCAACATTTTGTTACAAATATTTAGTCATCTAGCCTAGATAATAATAATATTTATGTAATAATACATTTCAATTAATCAATAAACTATAAATTATTACATATGTTACAATGTTAATTCTTAAACACAAGCAACGCGTGGCAATCCCTAGTAGTAAAATCAAATTAAACTAGAAACTTGAAAGATTAAAGAACAATTTTCTTTATTGATTTAGAAACTTCTCAAAACTAAATCTCTCTCAAGGTCTTATGGAACAACTCTTCATAGCCTCTTATTTATATAGAACTTAGCTTCTCCTAATTCTATTATTAAAAGGAAAACTTACAAACCTTCTTATTTGTATTTCCTTTTTCCCGTATCTCTTCTAGCTTCTTCTAGAAAGAGTTAACTTGCTCCTCAAGTTATGGAATCATCCAACATTCTCCCCCTTAATTCCAACTTGAATTTCAGAAGGCTTGATTTCTTCAACTCCAATTAAACTCCTCATTTCTTTAAACTTGATTCTTGCCAACGGCTTAGTGAGTATGTCCGCCTTCTGCTCCGTGCCTGGTACATGCTCCACTTCAATCTGCTCATTCTCCACGCATTCACGTATAAAGTGATATTTCTTGAGAATGTGTTTACTCCTTCCATGAAACACCGGATTCTTCGTGAAAGCAATAGCTGACTTATTGTCGATTCTTAGTATAACCTTCTCGTCTATACTTTGAATCTCTTTCAACAATTCTTTAAGCCATATGGCCTGCTTTGCTTCTTTCGTTACTGCCATGAACTCTGCTTCACATGACGACAATGCGACGGTCGGTTGCTTTTGAGAAGTCCATGTAATAAGCGATGAACCAAAATAGAACATATGTCCAGCCGTGCTTCTTCCATCATCAATGTCAACATTGTGACTGTTGTCACTATACCCAGCAACCTTCATTGACCCGTCTCTTTTAAAAAATAGACCCAAACCGGTGGTTCCTTTCACATACCTTAGAACATGTTTGAGTGCTTGTCCGTGTGATTCTCTTGGACTTTGCATATACCAACTTAACACGCCAACCGCGTATGATAAGTCTGGTCGCGTATAAAGAAGATACCTCAAGCATCCTATGGTTCTTCTGTACCGTGTAGCATCAATCTCTGGCTCTGTCTCTGCCTTTGAGATTACGGTGTTTGGCTCCATCGGCACAAGAGCCAAATTACACGATTTCATCTCTGTGTCTTCAAGTATTCCTTGAGCATAGCCTTCTTGTTTTATTTGAATTCCATCAACTCCTTGAATTACTTCAATCCCAAGATAATATGTTAACTTTCCAAGATCTGACATCTCAAATTGTTTTGACATATCCTTCTTGAATTGATCAATAACTCTTCGCGAAGTTCCCGTTACGAACAAGTCATCAACATAAATTGCCAAAATTAAGAAACTCTCCTTGTCTCTCTTAAGATACACTGGCGGTTCCTTCTTGCACTTCTCAAATCCTATCTCCTTTAAGACTTGATCGAGTTTCACATTCCAAGCTCTCGGAGCTTGACGTAGCCCATACAATGCTTTGTTGAGCTTGTATACTCGATCCTCTTCTCCCTTCTTGACAAAACCCTCGGGTTGAGCAACATAGACCAACTCATTTAAATCTCCATTCAAGAATGCAGTCATGATGTCTAAGTGATGTATTTCCCAGCCTCTTGTTGCCGCAATAGCTATGAGTAACCTTATAGTTTCAATCCGAGCCACAGGTGCAAAAACTTCATCGAAATCTATCCCCTTTTGTTGTACATAGCCTTTTGCTACAAGTCGTGCTTTGTACTTGCTAACCGAACCATCAGCATGCTTCTTGATTTTATATATTCACTTTACTCCTATGGGTTTAACACCATATGGTTTCACAACCAATTCCCACGTCTTGTTTCTTACGATAGAATCCAACTCGACCTCCATCGCTTCTACCCATTCTCTCAAACTCATTGCTTCCATAACGTTCTCCGGCTCTCCATCTATAGTGAGTAAGAGTCTCTCACTCTCAAGGTCAGCTAGTAGTACATAATCATTGAGGTACCTTGGCTTGTTAATGATGCGACCATATCTTGTCGTTATCGGTTGATTTCTAGGTTCCTCATCACCATTTTCTTCTTCTATGACTTCATCATGGTGTATAGGCTCTTGATGATCATTGTTAGCTTGTTCAGTATCATTATCATGAACATCATCACCTCCGGTTCCGTCTTCTATACCACCTCTATGCGTTAACTTAAACCTCCCCGGTTCTCCTTCAGTTTGTCTTGTTGTAGATGACCAATCCCAAGTTTTCTTCTCATCAAACACCACGTCTCTGCTTACAACCACCTTTCTAGTGATTGGATCGTAAAGTCTATATGCCTTTGAACACGGTTCTGTTCCAAGATTGATCACCATTCTCGACCTATCATCTAACTTCTTAAGATAAGGTCCTGTGATCTTCGTGGATGCAACACACCCAAACACTCTTAAATGTTCGATGTTTGGTTTCTTAGACTTTAAACACTCATATGGGGTTTGGTCTTGTAAAGCTTTTGTGGGAACTCGATTAATAAGATACGTTGAATGACGTACGGCTTTTCCCATATATCATTCGGAATCTTCATCGCTTTAAGTAAGCTTCTTGTCATCTCCATTAAGGTGTGATTTCTCCTCTCAACCACACCATTCTGTTGAGGCGTATACGGTGCAGTTAAGTGTCTAGAGACTCCATTCTCTTCACAAAACGAATTAAACTTAAGCGAGGTAAACTCTCCCCCTCTATCGGTGTGAAAGGTCTTGATCGACGAACCAGTTTGCTTTTCTACAAACTCTTTGAACCTTTTAAACCGATCGAAAGCCTCGCTCTTCTCCCTCAACAACATCGACCACATATATCTTGAGAAATCATCAATTAAGACAAACACATACCGATTATTTGCTGGTGTAGGTGGTGAAATCGGTCCACATAGATATCCGTGAACTAGCTCTAAAGCTTGAGCTGGACGGTAAGTTGCTTTAATCGGGAAAGAGTGTCTAATTTGCTTCTCGGCCAAGCAAGCGTTGCACACATTCTTCTCATGTAATGATGGAGGCATTCCAACGACCATCTTTTGCTTCACCATGTTCATAACACTAATACTAACGTGCCCCAATCGTGCGTGCCAAGTTAGCGTAGTGCCATCATCTTATAAAAGTAAACTCTTGGGGTAATCGATTTCCATAGGAGCTTTATAGAGCTGGTTCATTGATCTTGTGACTTGTACAAGTAGTCTTCCTACGGAATCCTTTAACGTCAATATATCTCCTTTCATGTTAACTTCACATCCACTCTCAGTCGCTTGTCCAAGACTAATAATGTTGTGCTTTAGAGCAGGGATATAATAAATCTCCTTGAGTGATCTCCTTTCACCCGTCTCCCCTACAAAGGTAATCAAACCCTTCCCGACAATATTAACAAACGAACCATCACCAAACTTCACTTTCCCTGTGATAGTCTCGTCTAGGCATGAGAAAAACTCTCTGTTTCCCGTCATGTGATTACTAGCACCATTGTCTAGATACCAAATACTCTTATTATTGGTATCATAAATCTTCGGAAACACCTTATCTTTGTTCAAAAACACAACTTCATGAACGTATAGAGCATCGGCCTCGTGTGTCTCATTTAAGTTTGTTTCATGGTGTTGTATCTTATCAGGACATGTAGATACATAGTGACCCGGCTTATCGCATCTCCAATAAATTACTTTGGATAAGTCTTTCTTCTCCTTTTGATTATGATCTACGGTTTCTTCTCCTTGGTTTTGACCATTAGATCTCCCTCGACCCCTGCCTCTACCAAAACCGCCTCTTCCATAATCGCGTCTGCCATATCCACCTCGGCTATTACCTCCTCTGTTGTAGCCTCCTCTGTTATAACTTCCTCTGTTATAACCTCCTCTGCTACTACCTCAGAAACTACCGTAGTTTCCCTGGTTGTTGTTTGAAAACATAAGTTTTCCTTGATCATCATTCCGGTTTTCCTCTCCTGCACGTTCTTCATACGCTTTAATCCTCCCTACTATGTCTTCGAATCCTGTCGTCTTAAGGTCTAAGACTTGCTCTAGGGATGCTACGATATGAATATACTTACTTCTTGGGAGTCCCGTTAAAAACTTCTTCACTAGCTTTGTCTTATCAACCGTTTCTCCTAGTGAAGCTGATTGAGCTGCGAGGCCTGATATCTTCCCTGCAAACTCATCCACCGAGTCGGTATCTCCCATCCTTAACCTGCTAGGTCTGCCATAAGGGTTTGTAGTCTCGCCTCTTTCACCCGGTCTGCTCCTTGGTGACGAGACTTGATAGCTTCCCAAAGATGCTCTCTAACTTGCAAAATCAGTGTCTCGGGAATTGACTGGAACAAGAGTGCAGTCGCTACGTCGTTCTTCTTTACGTCGGTGGATCCTGGTTCTATCGTTTCCCACACTTCGCTAACTCGAAGAGTGATCTTCATACGCATCGCCCAAAGTGTGTAGTTTGTCAATGTTAGCATCGGACAATGGATTGAAGGAGCTCCAAGATCCTTGGTTCGTGGTGGTGGTGGTGGATTCGCGTCCCCCATGCTTGGTTACGTTACTTTCCTTACACCGGTCTTTGATCGAGTCTTCTACACAAGCTCTGATCGAGTCTTCAACCTAAGCTCTGATACAAATTCAAATTAAACTAGAAACTTGAAAGATTAAAGAACAACTTTCTTTATTGATTTAGAAACTTCTCAAAACTAAATCTCTCTCAAGGTCTTATGGAACAACTCTCCATAGCCTCTTATTTATATAGAACTTAGCTTCTCCTAATTCTATTATTAAAAGGAAAACTTACAAACCTCCTTATTTGTATTTCCTTTTCCCCGTATCTCTTCTAGCTTCTTCTAGAAAGAGTTAACTTGCTCCTCAAGTTATGGAATTATCCAACATAAAAGACTACATGAAAGTCTTTCCCAAAACGCAAATATTTTTTTGCAACATTGTAAATTCGATTCACAATTTGATAGAGGGAGAGCCGCTGACACTACAAGAAAACATATATTTCGCAACTGCCTATTTAGTTGCAAAGTGGTCGCGAATATGATTTTTGCGACTATTTAGCGACTAAAAACGATAGTCTCAAATATTTGGTCGCAAATTGTTTTAGTCGCTAATTAGTTGCGATTTTGCGACTACTTTGCAACTAATAATATTTTTTATATTTTAGTAGTAATTTAGTCGCTAAATTTTGCGACTAAGTGACGACTCATTAGCAACCCACTTGCGACTATAATTTTACCACTTGCGACAATTATTTTAGTCGCTAAATTTTGCGACTAATTAGCTACTACTTATATTTCTTGTATTTTTGTAGCAATTTAGTCGCAAAATTTAGCGACTAAGTGGCAACTAATTAGCGACCCAATTGCCACTGTAATCCGAGTTTAGTAACTGTAAAATGGGTTATTTTGCGACTAAAAAGAGACAAAATTGCGACTAAAAAATTTAGTAAAAAAAAAAATTATGCCCTTTTTCCTATTTGTAGATTCTGTTTTGGTTTTAAAATTTGTTTTGGTTTTAAATTTTTGTTTGTAGCAAGATAGATAATTAGAAACTACAATTCAAACTACTATAGTCTTAATACAAAACTAGAAACTACAATTCAAACTACTAAAGTCTTCATACAAAATAAAAACACAACTAATGTCTTCAAAACCAAAAAAAGCAACCAAAGCACTTAAGCCATGTCTTGACATACAAACCAAATAAAGATAAAGCCGAGGGAAAAACAAAACATAAAGATTGTTTGAAATTACAAGGATTCAGCTGGAGTAGTATCAGTTGGAGTAGTATCAGTTGTGGCTGCAGTTTGAGGATCAGTTGTGGCTGCAGTTTGAGGATCAGTTGGGGCAGTTTGGGAAGCAAGGAAGGCAAGATAACCCTGGTCAGTTTGGCGCAAGTACTTGTCCATCAGAGTCAACTCCTCACCCTGGGCCTTTTGTCGGGCTAGCTCAGCTTCTAGGCGTTTGTTCTGAGCTGCTTGTTCGTCAAGCTTGCGCTGGGTTTCCTGCAATTGTTGTTGCATCGAGACATAAGACGAGGAAGAGTTACCTGCTTCGTACTTGCGCTTCTTGCTAAAGTCAGTCTCATTGAGGTTTCCAATGCCATAAACGTAGCCTCTCTGATCCACATCTGATGCCTAGGAGACGGAAAACAATTACAACAGTTAGCAAACTCGAAGAACAAACAGTTAGAAAATACTTCAAAGAACAGAATCACATTTACTTACCTGAAGAAAGATGTCATTGCATTCCTCTGTGGTTAGCTCGGGTTGTCGCGATGTACCATCAGAAATTTCTGAGTCGAACTCGGAACGCTTTGCTTGGAGGTTCTGCTGATACGTTTCTGCAACCTTCTGCGCCTTCATATCAACATAGGTCCCATCTGGTTTTGTGTGGGTTTTGAGGAAAACTTCTCCGAGACTAACTGGTCTGCCAAGCTCCAACTCCTGAAAATGCAACAAAAGAAACAAGAACAACTATCACGATGAGCAGGTGAAAACAAAACAAAACCAGTCTAGTGATAGTAGCTTACCATTTCTTGTCTGACTTGGCTAGTGGATTTTTGGCCAGTGATGCTTCTGTGAGGACCAAGACCTTTTCGGTCAGAATTGCGAGAAGCAGATGCGGTCTCACTCCTCCCCTTACCTTCTTCACTCTTCCAGTAATCATCCATCTCTTTCCAGAGGGTTTCGCCGATCCAAGTAGGGCGTTCACCAGCCGCATGAGCTTTGCTCACCATATCCTTCAACCGCCTCGCAACAATCGCCTTGAAATGTGCTTGAACTGTCCCTGTGATCAAGGGATCCCATGTGTGCTCTTTCTACAAAACAAGTGAACTCAGGTGTTAGTTTTGTTAGTAACGAGTAGCAAGAAATAATAGAAGAGTGTGAAAGATCTGAAAACATTACTGCAAACTCGATGAACCATCGCTCAACTCGGTCTGGAGGCACACAACTGATACTGTAGTATGGTTTATCAAACTTGTTGGTGAAGATTTTTGTAATCTTGCGGACCAGAGCTGATCCATCACGACCAAACCTATAAAAAAAGTTCAAACAAGGAGAAACAAACAGTTATGATGAACCATAAACAAGCAGAAAGTTCAAACAATAAGAAACGTAGTGAAAAGAATTCACCATGTGGTATTTGGTGGCTGAGGCTTCTCTGGAGACAGATTACAAGTCCACTGGTGACGGTTAGGCACGGTTAGCAGCGCGTGAAGATAGATCAATGTGTCTTCTGGGAGAGTGGATTCGTGGTGGACACTGTCATCAACCCCATCAACATGCTCTTCTACCGTATCGTTGGAGTGTTGATGTTCAGAGGTGTTGGAGTTATGTCTCGTTGGGGGACGCATCTGAAGTTGAGGAGTAGAAGTAGTTTGCCGTGGACGATGGTTCAGAGTGGTTTGTCCTGGAAACATAGCTGGAAACATAATAAACAAGAAAACACTACAACAAATCATTAGAACAAATCAGTTGAACTCATAGAACAAATGCTAATGAACCAAAGTAAATGCTTAATCTAAATATGTTAAGATTTGTATCATCAGATTCAGCATCAATTTTTCAAATTGGTTAGCAGAATTCCTCTACTTGTTTTATCAGTGGACTTTCGTCTCAGATTTGATAAATCTTTTGTTTAGACCTAATGGTCTTTGTTATCTTGAGATTTCCCCAAGTACAAGGACCTTAGTTGAGGGTCCAGGTTGGCCAGTACACGCACCTTGCGTCTCATGGGCACCTTGGTTGGCATGATAGCCTATTTGAAATCCTTTTCAAGACTTTTGACCAGTTAGGTCTTAATACCCAGATTAAACATAAAAATCGAACAACACCATGACTACAACAGCCAAACAAACAAAAACAGAACCTTTTAGAATCGTGGAGAGAAATAATGTGAGGAGAGAAATAATCATTATGGTTATAAATCAAAGCCAAAATACTTAAGAAACCAAATGTAAAATCTAAAACCTAAACAGAAATCAAAGCCTAAACCTAAACGGAAAGCAAAGCAAAGTTTACCACGCACAATTCAGTTCTAAGTTTCTTGCCAAAAACCAGAAAAGGAAAAAAAATTCAAAGGTACAAATACTTAAACCAACAGACACTAAAACTTAAAACAGAGAAGAAAAATGTATTGATCTTTGTTATCTTGAGATTTCCCCAAGTACAAGGACCTTAGTTGAGGGTCCAGGTTGGCCAGTACACGCACCTTGCGTCTCATGGGCACCTTGGTTGGCATGATAGCCTATTTGAAATCTTTTTCAAGACTTTTGACCAGACAGGAATACAAGCATTATGGTTCATGTAATTAACATAGATACCAGTCAGGAGAGAAATAATCTTATGGTTCATGTAATTAACATAGATACCATTCAAAAAATCTAATATCTCTCCATGAAATCACAGAACAACATAAAGTGAAGCTAACCCATCTTTCAATATCCAAACTTTTCATCAAATCGAGACAAAACCTAAACCTAAAGTTTATAGAGTTGACCTGTAGGGCTAGGAGGCTGTCGATTCTGATGTTGATTGTTCGACTCCGGACTGTCAGGGTTAGATAACCGAGCAGTTTCTCCTGTATGGTGAGAAGACCTCTGATGTTGAGACCTCGACTGGTGGGTTTCAGATCTAGCCCTCTGATCTGGAGTCGTGGAGTTGTTGAAAAGAGTTTGTGGCGGTGGAAACTGTCGGACATGGATCTGTGTTTGGGTGAGAGCGCGTCGTGGCGGAGAACCGTCTTGCGCTGGAGTGAAGGTGTACTGCTGGCCAATTTCCGGCGGCCTAACTGGTGTAGATGTGGAAGGCATCAACGGCGTTGGATCTGCGACACGGCCTTTTCCTCTCCCGTGCCCTCGGCCTCGGCCTCTTCCGGTCATCGAGAATTAGGGTTTTCAGACAAGATTTGAAGAGAAGATCGAAAGAAATCAGAGAAATCAGAGATCGAGAATTAGGGTTTTCAAAGAAGATCGAGAATTAGGGTTTTCAAAAAAGGAGAAGAGATCGAAAGAAATCGATTGAAAGGATTGAAGAGAAGATCGAAAGAAAGCAAAGAAATCAGAGATCGATTGAACAAATCAGAGAAATCAGATCGAAAGAAATCGATTGAATCGATTTCAGAGAGAAGAAGAGAGAAGAGATCTGAGGGTTTTCAGAGATCTGAGGGAAATCAGAGAGAAGAGATCAGAGAGAAGGTGAAATCGATTAAGGGTTTTCAGAGAGAAGAGATCAGATTTTCAGAGAGAAGAAATCGATTAAGGTGAAGGAGAAGAGTAAAGGAGGCGAGGATAGGGTTTCTCACGCGTGAGATAAGATTTTTTCACGAAAAGTTAATGGGTTTGGGCCCAAAATATTGGGTTTCCCTCTAAAAATTAACCCAAAAATTGGTTTCCCACCAAAAATTTTGGGGTATCCCACAAAATTCTAAGTGTGTAAAGTTTTGGGGTTTGTGGTATAGATTTGCATTTGGGGTATAGATTTGCATTTGTGATTATTGATGAGATATAATATAAGTAATTATATAATAAAACCTAATTGGGTTTTGGTTTCCCACAAAAATCTCTAAGTTTGTAAAGTTTTGGGGTTTAGGGTATAGATTTACATTTGTGATGTTTATTGGTGAGAGGGAAATAAAAATTTGGTGAGAGGGAAAGAAAAATTTGGGTTTGGGTTGTTGTATTAGGGTTTAGATTTTTTTGGAGATTAGATATTAGGGTATAGATTTTTTTGGGGATTAGGTATTAGGGTATAGAATTGCTTATTTTTTAATGAGATATAGTAGAAGTAATGTATATGTTATTATCGTTTATGGTTATTTTGGATTTGGGATTGAATAAAAATAAGTTAAATGTGGTATGTATAAACATTTGGTTTCATTTTAAACTTTTATAGACAATTATGTGATAAGTGTGTATAGAAATTTGGTGAGATAAAAAATTGGGTTTGGGTTGTTGTTTTTGGTTTCCTACCTAAAAAAATGTCTAAGTATAGTCATTTTGGGGATTAGGTAGACATTAACGAGGGAATATTTAGCGGGTTAAGCCAATAATTATTACATAGTTTGTAGATAAATAACAAGAGATTTAAGGATTTAGGTAATTAACATAGTCGTTTACGCACTTTATTAAGGTTCTTCATACATAATCATCGTCATCCTCAGAACACGGAGAATTTTTCTGGAATTCATCTTCTTGTACCGCATCTCTGACATCATATTCATCGTCATCCTCAGAAGACGAAGAATTTTCCTGGAATTCATCTTCTTGTTCCGCATCTCTGACATCATAATCAAGATTGATTGGGTTGACTCCTTGTGCCACATTATCGACTACGAGATCTTCAATTGCAGTCATCATTACAGGATCATCATTTACTTGTTGCAAAATAGTAGGTTCACTGGCGACACAATCTCCTGAAATATTTCCCCTCGGGTTGACTTTAACAACATTTAGCCACAACTTTGGCGGTTTCTTCTTGTATGGGTACGGGATATAACAAACTTGATCCGCTTGAGAGGCTATGCAAAATCAAGTTGCAGAACTTAGACTTGAATATTTATATATATATATATATATATATATATATTTATATGAAAAGGCGAAAAGAAGGAACTTTGGCGGAAATACGAACCTAGAATAAATGGTTCGTATTTATTATACCATCGCGATGAAAGAACGTCTACAATGCCAGCATGGTTCCTCCGAGTGCCTCTACCGATTTTAGGGTCGTACCACTTACACTTAAAGAGTGTGAGACGCAGATTAACCATTCCCTCGTACTCGATTTCTATTATATTCGTTAAGATCCCGTGGAAATCAGCTTCATCTGATGCATCACTATAATTCTCTCCTTTAACACATACACCATAGTTGCAAGTCTTTTTTCCGCGGCCGTGACTCTGCGTATGAAACAAATATCCTCTTGTAAAATAGATAGGCCAAGTTTTGGCCTTGTTCAATGGTCCATGCACTATCTCTTGAACCCAATTAGGAAAAGGATGTGTGGTTTTCCAGTAGGTAACCTGCATGAAGATAGACAATATCAAATTATAGAAGTACAAAAATAAAATATATATACACACAGTTAAGAATATTATTCTGACATACATAATCTTTCACCCATAAATGATATTCTTCAGCTCTTTTAGCCTCGAGTTCTTTGTTTGAGAGATCTGGATATTTTGTTGCAAGATACTCATCGAACATACTGTGTAAGACCAAAACGTATATGAGACCGACCGACATAGTCAATTTTGTTTAAACTTAATTTGAGATTTACCTCTCAAAAGGCTGAAAATAGGGGCAATTTCGCAAAACATATGAATGTGCGCATTGAAAGTCTTTCTCTGTCAGCCAGATTTCTTTCATTGGCCCACTTGGACGACCGACGTGCCTAAATATATCAGGTACTTCAGGGTCAAGATCATATTGAGGAACTTCACCTTCACTGAATCTTGTTGACCTGGAAAAAGGAGTTAAAAGAAATTTAAAATTTATATTATGTGCCTCCATATGTGTTTAATTATAGTGTTTACCTTGATTTTGTGAGTACATTTTCCGCAAAATAGTGCTCTGAGAAATAAGCTACCTCCTCCTTTAGATATGATTGAACAATGGATCCTGCCGCACGAGCTTTGTTTTTGGCTTTCCCTTTCAACTTTTTGAAAAACCTTTCGAAAGGGTACATCCACCTGTATTGCACGGGGCCTCCTAATTCAGCTTCGTATGGGAGATGTATAGGCAGGTGCTCCATCACGTCGAAAAATGATGGTGGAAAGATCTTTTCCAAGTTGCATATGATCAAAACTATGTTTTGTTTTAGAATGTGGATGCGACTTTTTTGCAAACTCCTCGAACATAAGTCACGGAAAAATCCTCCAATTCCTACAGTATATAAATTGAATTCAAAAATTGGTAAATATAAAATACTATAATCATATTTACGTGGCACATATTCATATATAGAACAAGAAGTAGTACGTACCTGATAACGCGAGGTGAACGTTCCGATCTAGGAGTTCGGCCAAAATAAATGGAAGTAACCGCTCCATAAACACATGGCAGTCATGACTCTTCATCCCAAAAAACTTTGCATTAGGTATATCAACACAACTAGCTAAGTCTGAAGCATAACCATCTGGGAATTTGACCGAATTTTTCACACATTCCAATAAGCTTCTTCTGGCTTCGTCTGTCAATGAGTAGGGAGGAAAAGGGGCTCTACCCTCATCAACAAGCAAGTGTGGCCGAAAACAGAATTCTCCTACATCCCATCGTGACGGGATGGTGTCTTTTGATTTACCCTTCACACGCATAACAGTGTTCATGATGTTATCAAAGAAATTCTTCTCTATATGCATCACATCGAGATTATGTCGCAGATTGAGGTCCCTCCAGTACGGCAGCTCCCAAAATATGCTTTCTTTGTGCCAGTTATGCTTCTTCCCAAAGCCAGGCATCTTCTTCTCGTGACCGTTACCACCTACATCCTTTGTTCTAGGTGGATTAACACGACGCAACCGGTATGAATAAATTTGCTCACCGGTCAAAGGCTCTGGTGGATATTGGTTCCTAGCGTCTTTTCCCTTCAAAAAGTCTTTTTTATTCTTCCTTAGTGGATGATCAAGTGGAAGAAATCTTCGGTGACAATCAAACCAACATGTCTTTCTTCCGTTCGGCAAATAAAAAGACTTTGTGTCGTCCATGCAAATTGGACACGCCAATTTTCCATGGGTGCTCCATCCTGATAACATGCTATACGCAGGAAAGTCACTTATCGTCCACAACAACACTGCTTTGAGATTAAAATTTTGATTCAACGACACATCGTACGCATCGACACCATTAGACCACAACTCTTTTAACTCCTCAATAAGAGGTCGGAGGAATATATCGAGACTACCACGCGGATGATTTGGCCCAGAGTTCATAATTGTAAGAAACAAGTACTCCGTATTCATGCACATGCCAGGGGGCAAATTATATGGAGTCAAGATCACAGGCCACAACGAATGATTCTTTGACATTCCAAAAGGATTGAACCCATCTGTACATAATCCAAGATAAACGTTGCGGGTTTCTCGGGCAAACTCAGGATGTTGATCTTGAAAATATTTCCACTCCGCCGCATCAGATGGATGACACATTTCTCCCTCCTTGGTTCTGTGCTCTGCATGCCATCTCATTGCCGCTGCAGTCTTCTTGCTCTGATACATTCTCTTCAATCTATCAGCAATAGGCATATACCACATACGACTATATGGTACATTAGTCCTACGTTGTTGCTCGTTAGGCTTCCATCTTGGTGAATTACAAATCGCACACTTATCTAACCATTCGTCATCTCTCCAGAATATCATACAATTGTTAATGCACACATCAATTGCATGACATGGAGGTCTAAATTGTGCATCAATTTTTCTGTCTCGTAATTTGAACCAGTTGCATGGTTTCCTTCTGGTAAATACTCTGTAAACATTTCACATACCGAATCCACTAACTTCTCACTCATATTATGATCAGCCTTATTTTGCATGATCCGAGAAGCTAAGGATAACTTCGAGTGTCCTTCCCGACAACCATCGTATAATGGATTTCTCGCTCCTTCTAACAAGTCGTAGAACTTTTTTGAATGATTACGTACAGGTTCTTCTGCATTCTGATAACTACCAAGTTCTTCAACATTTTGATAACTACCATACTCTCCGTAGTTATCAAAATTCACGTTATCACGAAATGCATCATTCACCATATCCACATATCTATTTTCTACTACATTACCGACTTCTTCAGTCCCACTAACCCACGTCGTATCAACATAACTTGATCCTAAACCCATATTGAGTTCTTCTCCATGTCTATACCAAACATAATAATCTGGCATATATCCATTCTTATACAAATGCTTATAAATTCTACTCCCTGGCATAAATTCTACTCCCCGGCAAACAGCACAAGGACAGAAAAACTTACCGCCATTGCTCTGCGTCAGTGGTTGGCTATTTGCAAATGCCATGAATTGGTCCACCCCCGCGACGAAATTTGACGAGAAATTTCCCGTCACTTCATCGAACCTCTGATACATCCATTCCCGACCATACGTATTATTAAAATTTCCCGACATTTTTTAACTTATGAAAATTTTTTTTTCTCCACCACTTGAATTCTCTAACGAATTATGGAGAGTGTCAGAGTGAGGTGAACGAATGATTTGAGCTTTCTATTTATAGACATTTTTGCAACTATTTAGCGACTATATAAACAGTCGCTAAATTCAATTTCGCAACCAAATAGCGACTAATTTTACAGTATAATAAAATTAGGTACACCTACCCAACATGTCAAACACGTGTGCTCTCACCTAACTTTTGCGACTCACCGAATTTAGTCGCTACTTAGTCGCAAAATAGCGACTGATTTGCGACTATAAATTTAGTCGCAAAAAAATTTTGCCACGTGGCCTACACTGATTTTTTGCGACTAAAACCGCGACTATATAGCGACCCAACAAATTTAGTCGCTATTTTGTCGCGTATTAGTCGCAAAATAGCGACTTAGTCGCAACGAATTTTAATAGTCGCAATTTAGCGACTGATTTGATACCAATTATTATTGGTCGTAATTTAGTTGCTAATTAGTCGCAAAATAGTAGCTACATTTAGCGACTATGTATTTAGTCGCAACTATTAGTAGCTAAAAATCTGTTTTCTTGTAGTGTGAACATGTTATGTGGAAAATGTCTTTTATATACAAATTTTAAGTTCTTTAACAAAATGTTCATATGACTCCTCATTCGATAGTCAATAATATATATAACTATCATTGTACATTACGTATGATTTAGAAAAGTCTTTGAAATGTAATAGATAAAACTATATTATTGAAAGACTTCATGAAGTCTTTCGCGAAACGCAAAAAAAAATTATGCAACATTGTAAATTCGATTCACGATTTGAGAAAGTGGCACGCGTTGTGCCTACAACGGAACCTACTTGCATTGCAGTTTGTATTAAAAAGAATTGTCAACGCTTGTATTATTTCCCGGTTTTATAGAAGAATATAATGATTATAACTGATTATTTTATGAGAAAATAGGTCATTTTAGAATACATTTGAGTTTGAGAATAATACATGTAGATGGAGAAGGAGAAAGAGATACCGCAAAAATAGAAGAAAAGAGAGGACTTGTTAAAACTTTGGAGTAAGCGACATTTTTGTCTTTGAAGAAAAGACCGAATTTTTTTCAAAGCTCTAAATTCATATGTTGAATCGCTTACCGTGGAGAAATGTTATAATTTTCAAATAAATGGTGTAATAAACCCAAAAAAACTACATAAAGTAAAAACAAACTATATAACGTAGGGGTATATATATATAGTGTCGGTGTATATGTGGATTGCTTATATATTTCATGTTGAATATAACGGGCCAAGCAGGCCCATGATTTATTTCTTCCATCCATTTTCTGGTTATTGTTAGAAATCCATATGAGATTGGAGCAACTATTTTATCTTACTCATATTATAAATACATTCTCTATAAGTCCCACATAACAATCATCAATCATTATCCTAATAAAAAAGGTTCACTTAATTGCAAATGATAAACACAAACAGATAGGAATTGAAGATGTCCTTATCCAATGAGAATCTCATAAATTATTTGGAAGTATGTGTCTGAATCTCTCACACATGTTCAATCAAACCATAAAAAGGCACTACCAGCACAAAAGCTGCTAGAAATAGCTATTTATTTCCTTGAAATGACCCAAATAATTTAATAAAGCTTCATCTTGGTCCTTCTCTTGAATCATTGGATATTAATTCTTTAAATTTTTTCTGTACTCGTTTAATATATATATATATATAAATATATTGTAAGGTTAATTACGGTCAGTATAACTTATGATAGCTCTTACATTGTGACATCATTTATACGTACAGGCCTCTATGTTACATGTCATGGTCATTTATCATCTTCGTTTTAGATTGTGCGTATGTAAAAGAAGTGCAAAACATAAATTTGTCTATATTCATACCAATCTAATTTTCGTTTGTTCGGATAGTCAATTGTAGGTTTTTTTTAAATATATTAAAATGCGAGTATATTAGTATTTACCTTCTTTAAATTGTATTTAGAGTTTACTCCTTATATAATTGGACGTTTTTACAACCATTAAAGCTTAACCATAAAGATAACATATCAAACACATGCATAATTATTTAATTGTCTTAATCACTTCTTTATCCCAACTAAGGAAAGAATAGTTGGAATCCAAAAAGATGAAAAATAGTGACTTACTAAAGAAGTTTTTATTGACTCTGCCATATATAAGCTTTTCTTAGTAGTGGTAGAGTTGTTGTTTTGGTACGTTATTGGCTGATTACTATGACTATGAATTCAAACTTATGAATATACTATAAAAATTAAAATAAGTTAAAGAAAATTAAAGAGCAAAAAGTTGGAAAAGAAAGTACTTTTCTCTCTTTTGCTTTAGGGAAAGAGCCAAACAGCTTGCAATGTTCACTTTAAGTTTCGTGTTTTATTACATCAAAGTTGTATATCTCAACAAATCACGACAATGTAATTTTCTAATCATGTTTCTAGTGCGTAAATGTTTTTGGAAGGTGAAACTCCACATATTTAACTACCGTCAAATACATACAATCACTATGCATTAAAAAAAAAAAAAATCCGATTTAGAGTGACTAAGAAGGAAGTTAAGAAAAAAGTGACTAAGAAAGGAATGAGATAGTAACATCGAGGTAGAAGAGACAAATATTATATAGATGTAAGAAATAATATGCAAATAATAACGTAACTCTTGGGTCTATTTTGGGGTCATAACATGCAAATAATTAATCAAAACGCTATTAAGATTCCAACCGTACGAAGTGGTAGATACCTAATCAAAGGACGATATGGAGGATATTGTAGAATATATGTCTTTCAGATACAAAAGCGAATTTAAATTATATTATATCTTCTTTATTAACATTGCTGATTTGGGTCGATCCGAATTGATCCGATGGATAAACGACTCTTCTGCTAGACCTAAGCTCGAAATGACCAGTGTGCAAATACAATTTTCGACATAGAAATCGAGTTCGGGGGTTGTAGAGAGTTTACACCTTAAAACCTACCGCCGCGAATTGGTAATAATTTTGTTTTTACCATATGATTATGATATCATCGATGATTATCACTTAAAAAAAAAAATTATGATACTTATAGTATGTCATTAAACAGTTTTACACAAGTATTATTGGATTCTATCATCTATTTTTATTGAAATATTAGCTTTTATAAATAAGTAAATAAAGTTACTCCACTTATGACAGTTAATACAAAAGTTGCTTATAAGTTTTTGCTAGAAGTGTTGATTATTTTATGTTAATTAAAAGCTAATTAAAGAGATCTCTTGTTGAAGTATCATTGCGTAAAGGAACAAAAAAACAAGGTATTCAATCGGAAACAAGTACACTAGTTTAATATACATTACAACAAGTTTTATTGTCGTTGTGAAAGTTTATGGATCCAGAAGAGATTGATTCATTTCCTTGGAATATATTTTGTTTGAGTCATATTACAAATTTCCACATAACAGTTATATACATAGATTTAAATAATAAAACTCGTGATATCTTTTTATTCATAATATCCAATTGTTTCAAGAAATGCGAAAAAGAAAAATCCCCCAAAAATATCATTACATCTTTGGAATATAATCAGCAAAAGGAGACAAATAAGAAGAGGAAACAAAGTGTGACCAAAAAAAAAAAAAAGGAAAAGGAAACAAAGAAAGAGTAAAAAAGATATTTAAGGAAGATGAAGAAATATGAAGAAAACACACACTGGTCAGATTAATTTTTAGCTATACTCAATCATCTTTTTCTGCTGATTCAAGTTTTTATAAAACCTCTTTATGAAATCATCAGCTGCTTGGTCCACGTGTCCGTTAGCCACATCACCATTTTCCGGGGTTAACGGAAATGGTGAGTCTGTTACTCGTAACGGCCTCACCAAAGGAGTCCGTCCAAACCCCGGAAAATAAGGAGACAAAGCCGCCGTCAACTCAGACGGCGTAACGTTTCCTTTGTCTCCAACACCGTTAAGAAGCTCAAGAACGGCTCTAGCCGCGGCTGAGTCGTCATCTAGCGTTTGAGGCGTTTGACCACATGCGAAAATACGACTGTGACTTTTTTTCTTCATGAAAGCCATATGGGGAATAGGGAACGAATAGTTTGGAGTGTTGCTGCAACTAAACTCAGATTCTTGCCGCGGTACGGCAGTTGAAGCAGCATCTGAAGCGGTTGAAGCAGCGGGGACGCGACGACGGTGGTGGAACATGAGGTTCTTGCCACGTTTGAGTGTTGCGTTGAAGTCAGCGATGAGTTTGTGTTTAGAGACTCCTTTGCGAATCATGTACAAGAGAAAACGCACTATGTTCCAAAGTTTCTTGCTTATTGGTACGTTTTGATCCATTGATCTTTAGAGATTTGTTTTTGAAAGAGAGAGAGAAATAGAGATTTGTATTAATGTTTTTTTTTGGAGTTTGATTACTTATGAGCTAAGGAGAAGAAATGTGAGGGGTTTATAAAGGAAGAAAGAGAGAGCGGTACTTAAACGTGCAAGATTATACAAAGATTATAAGGACAAAGCAAAAGGTTATGTATATTACTATTAAAGCATAATTATTGAATCCATAAGTCACTTTAAAAGTAAAGAAAATTAATGAATGTGGATATTTATACTTAATTTAGATTGCATATTTGTTTTTTAATTAGGATGTATGTGTTTTAGTGTAACCTCGGATCGAATTTTGAACTGATCATGATTTTAGTAAAGAATTTTCAAGATTATTTTCTATTTCGTTAAAAATAAAATAACCGGGATTTCAGACAATATTAAAACTAATTTCAAACATTATAAAATAAAATCATATATTTCCATTATTTACATAATGCATCTATAATATTAACCATGATTACAATCGAAGTAAAATCAAATAAACTATTGGATTGAAAGTCGTGAATTAATATAGCTTGAGAATCGTTTGCATGCATGCAACACTATAGTGTTGCCAACATTAGAGTAGATAAATAGACATGTTTCGTAATTATTATTATAACTTTACAATAATGAAATTAAGTTAACTATAAGAAATTAATATGACATTTTAAGGCACTTAGACCATGTTTAGTGGTGAGGCTAATGAAGTCTTATGTAATTTATAAAAAAAACTGAAAAAGAAAAAATTATTTGGTCTGATTTTGGCTTGAGTCGGACTCATAAACGTTTCATCCAAGTGTTATATTTTGGTTGGTTGAGTTTTTTTAATTAATTATATTTGTTAGTTATATTAAAAATATTAATAAAATATTAGTATGAAACTCTTGTAAGGGTCTCAACGTTAAAATGCTCTTTGATGTTTCAAAGTTAAACAGTCTTACGTGTGTTCTTGACATACGATCACTAACACAAACATATAATCACGAATTTCGTTAAGGATTTAGGTTAATACAATAATGTATAACACCATTTGATATATACACATATATAGAATAATCAACCCAAATAAATGAATAATGGAAAAGCAGAAACATAAATATAATTTAAGGTGGAAGAGTGGTATACCAAACCTTTTATATATCAACTTTTTTGTACTTTAGATTGCACTATGTATGATAGCCATAATCTATATACGGATTTTATAGGTCTAGCTTTACTAGTTAAATAATTGATGCATCATTTTTTATATATATTTTTAAAGGAAATTGAATTCAAATTAAAACAAATAAACGATTTTTCTTATGGGCACACATTGATTTGCAATCCTAAACTACGGGCGGATATTGAATTTTTTTTGTTCGGTTTAGAATAGGAGATTTCAGTGTGTTTCGAAATATGTATTCAATTCGTAGAGTTTTCACCAAAATGGAACCAAACCTACGGTTCGGTTTTAGTTTGGTTTCAAAATAAATAGATACTACAAAGTTTCGAAAAGGAAAAGAAAATAGATACCCAAATATCATGTAGAAAAAAGTATGTTTGATGAATTTATATGAAGTCGAATCAGTTTAGTTAATGTAAATTTTAGTTTGGTTTCACTTAGGATAATTTGATTTCTTTCAACAACGTACGTTATGTTATGTTTGAAACGATACAATGACAATACTAACACAAACCACCAAATTATAAGTTATGATCTAAAATAATTCGGTTTAAATCTTAGGCTTTTCTTAAAATCCCAATATGTTAAAAAAAAAAAAAAAAAAATTCCAAACATTTTGGTTTCAATCTCAACCTTATCCTAAACGATCAAATTTGTTGATGATAGAGATTGTCATTTTTGAGTGTAATGATTGCCATAAATTTAAGGAAAGGAAAAGAGATAAATTGTGTGATGGACGAATTTTTTGAGAAAGAAATCCAACATATTTATAGAAAGCTAAATGCACAAATAATCAAAAAAAAAAAAAAAAAAAAAAGAACATCATAACTCACAAAGCAAACATTTCTTGAGTTTTCAAACAAAATACAGTTTTTATGTGTTTCACAGCAACATTAAGAAACAACAAGCATAGACAGTTTTACAATACAACCATAAGACAAAAGATTAGTCTTAAGAAAAAAAAGGTACGATAATCTCAAACAAAGGACCAATTGATGAACACAAAGCAGATACAATGAGCATTCTCTTCTTCATTGAGAACTTTCCAAGCAACTGCTCTTTCATATGAAACTGGTCTCCCCATGCTAGAGAGACATATCCCACCTTGAAGACACGCGAAACCCTAAAACAAAAGATCCCGATAAGTCTATAAAATTAAACAAGTCTGGTAAGAATGAAAAATCAAAGAATGTTTCTGAAAAACCTGTTGCATTATATGTGGGAACTCAGAGTAAAGGGTCTTTCTTCCATTGTCATCAAATATTTTCTCTAAAGAGATATCTTGAAGCGCGACTAACGTGGTTTCAAGCATATCCAGTCCTGCCTGGTTCGCAAATGTGAAGACCGGCATGGCCTAAACAAAAATACAAACCCCAAAAAAAGGTTATAAAGGATCAGTGAATAAAAAACATTCATGTGTTTGAGATAGTACCTTCATTGAGCAGCAGATTATAGCATCTGTATGATGCCATAGATTCTTGAGAATCGATTCATTTCCTTCGCTGCTCGACTTAAGTAGCTCAACACCCATGTAACACCTATTATGAACAGAAAAATGAAACATTTTTATTAACTTTACAAATTGATTTGGTGGAAACATAAGATCATATTTAATAATTTACCGGTAACTTTGGCAGATCCAACGAGCAAGTGTTTGGGCTTCAGGAGTACCCAAAGGAGTGCGTAGACCGACTTGTGAACTGATATGAGAAGGAGAAAGAGCTAATGCAACTCTCTGAACCGATGATATGATACCTCGAACATACTGCCTAGCCATGGATGCTACATGTTCTTGCATATGGCTTTCGATACCAAACTCAAACGCTATTGTCATCACAGATCTTGCACATGTGGCATTTCCTGAGTGATCGGTTGAGGCTTTTGTTGATCCAGCTGAACCAATTTCCAGCGCAGAAGCAAGATCCAATGTTCGGTTTGGACTAGATACTTCCTGCTTTTAAGTTCAAGAAAAGCTCAAGAGTCTGAAAAACCTACAACTACGTACGACAGAAAAACCTTTACTTTTCTAACCTTTGCGGAGTCGAGAGGGATAATACGAAAACCAGAAGGAAGCAGAGGTGCATCATCAGCAAAAGAAGCATCGATCGGAGCAAATAAAAGTTCAGCACAAGTTCCTACCGCATTTTCATCCATTCCGCTACAAAGCTAATGAGGAGAAACATGTATTCATGTATTAAAGATCTACATTTAAACTTATGCAAACAAGACAACTTATTAAGTACTTACTTGAAGAAGGAATATATCTCTTGGGACAATTGCATCTTCAGGGGAATGACCAAGACCTTCCAATTTGATTACTTCCATGAACTAAAAAGGAAAAACACAGCCTAAAGTATAGAGAGAGAAAAAACAATTAAGAGCACAGAAGAAACTTGAACTTACCTCTTCATGCTCAATAGTATGAGCAAGTGGTAGTATAACTTGTCCTCCGAATCCTCCAACTCGGGCACTACAAGGACCCACTTTGACCGCTGCTGCTAAATACGCATCAATGTTGTTATCAGCCCATTCTGATCTGTGCTCCCTCAGAAACCGAAGCAGGATCGCCGGAGGAATGTTCTAGAGTTGCAAAAACCCAAAAAAAGAGTAAGAGACGGAAGAAAATATGTTGAAACAACTTGATGATAAGAAAAACGGTGCACGTACCTGTAAAAGCATGGAGGCTTTTGCGCATAAAACCACACTGCTAACAGGAGTAAAGCCATTGGAAAATGTAAGATTCAAACCCATTAGCTTGTCTGGAGAAGAGTTCACGGTGATTGTGACATCATCCATCGTATCTCCTATCACCGACCATCCTTCATCGGTGAAACCATTAACAGCCTCATTGAAGCCTCTGTATGAAGGAAAAATGCATTAGACTCAGAAAAGCAAGAAATGGCAAATAGTGATGAATATCAAAACCTGCTTAGCCTTTGACTCAGAGCTCGTAAAGCAGCAGGACGCCGGCCCCAGCCATTTACACTACTATTAGTCTGAGACACCTCCTGAGCTATTTGTTTGAGCTGACGCAGCGCCTTTGAAACAAATTGGATATATATACATCATTGCAGGACAATAACTCCATGTTAGAAATGGACAAGTTTTTAAGTTTCACTTACTGCCATTGTTGTCTTCTGAGCAAGTACTTTTGGTGACTCGTACAGTGGGCGCAAGACCTCAGGCACACTACAAGCCTATTTAACAGAAAAACAGTTTGATAACATTTTCCAAAACATTCATTTGCATAGAAATTGGAGCACAGTGAGGATTGTTACCTCCAAATCCATATGATCCACTATGTGTATGATCGAGCCACCACCATCACAAGGCCGTATCAAGTAACCACTAGGAAGCATCTCTGCTCTAACAAAATGTTGAACCAGTGGCATGCTAGGACCATTTTGAGTGCTCTTAAGAGATCTCTCGCACACCTATAATTATTTGTTACACCGTGTGAGAAAAAATCAACACAAACAAGAAAATCAAGAGAAAAAAAAATGCCATATATTCAGAGCTACACACCACAAGGCTGCCATCTTCTAAAACAGAGGTATAACGTAACAACCAGAAATCGCGAGGTGGGGCCAACGTAGTTGGCGCATAGAGCTGCAAAAATCAAGAAAGTGGTGTTTACTATTTTCACATTTAGGTAAAATAATACTAATTGTAGCACCAATAGTTTGAAACTACTAACCTGCATATAGAGCAGCTCAATGGTTCCACCATTGGCGGTTGGCAACACATTCATAACATCAACAGCTCGGCATTCGCGGAACCACGAAGGCCGATCTTTGACGATCTCTGCTACCTGGTAAAAAAGGGAAACAGATCAGTCTTGCTACTATGAACACATGTAGTTGTCGAAAAATTGCATAACTCAGGCAAAGGCATGATTATATCTATACATACCCTTGTAGGCTCGAGACCTACTAGGCCACAGGCGCGTGCTGCCACACCAGCGCAACCGTGAGAAATAGCAATGATTCCAATGGAATCCGGACCAGGCTGTTACAAAATTACAAAACAACCATTAATAAAAAAACATAGAATAACTCTTTGATTAAAGGAATTGGATCAAGACCATACCTTCATTCCAGGCATCTGGACCCACTCAACAGCGGTTCCAGTTGCCTTTGAAAGAAACTCTGCTAAAGTTTCTTCTGCAATGGACAAAAGTCTGAAAACACACACACAATATGTAAAGTTTAATCTCAGAAAAACAATACCAACATAAAAAAAAATTAAAATCATACAACACAAACCCTGCAGGACTAGCATCTCTAGGAGGATTCTGAGACGCTAATTGTTGTTGACTACTCGTTACCACCGATTCACAGCTTGTGTCTTTAGCTGGAAGTGAAGGCTATTACAAAAATAAGAACAAAATCAATACACATTGTTAATGAAAACATTCTACAAAATCTTTATAAGATAGGATTCTCACATTGTGAGTATGTTGACGAAAGTAGCTGTTTTCGTGAACCAAATGCGACACTTGCTTCTGCAACCGATCATTCTCCTCCATCAAAAGCTTGTTCATAGCCGTCAATTTTCGATTCACAGCTTGTAGCCGTGAAGCCTCTTTCCTTTGTTTCTCTCTACATCTACATTCCATAACAACAAAGATTGGATCAACAAGAGAAAAATGCATTTCACTACATTTCTCAAACAAGGAATGGTATTTAGTTTACCTTCGGTTCTGAAACCAAACTTTGATCTGTTTTGGTTCAATGTTAGAGAGAATAGGACACTCTCTAATCAATTGTTGACGGCGAATCGAACTCGGTTTAGGACAATCATGATAAAGCCTCTCAAGTGCTTCAACTTGTTCAGGTGTATACCTCACATACTTCCCATTATCTAAACAACCCATCTTACCATCTTTGCATGACATTGCCATTACCACTTAACCTTCTTCACTTCACAGAATCCACAAAATGACCGTAATACCCTTCTAGATACCAAAGTCTACTTCTTTCTAACAGAATCTAAACCTTACAAGAACATATTGAATCCAAAGTCACTTCCACTACCAAAATCTACTCACTCCTAATCCATTTTCAGATTCTTAGAACTTTCATGTAATCTCAAAAGGAGACAAAGGACTCAATCTTTATTATTTCAAAGTCTAGGACTTTAAAAGGGGCAAATAACAACAAGAGGAAGTAAAAAGAGGATTTTTTTTTTCTCTTCTTCCCAAAGATTTCAGCTTTTTACCTTTTGCAAACACCGAAAAAAGATTCGACAGAAAAAAAAAACAAAAAAAAAAAAGAAAGCTACAATCTTTTTTGTTTGAACCGAGTTGACTCAGCCATTAGAAAGACCGATTCCCCAGATAACTCGAAACGAAGCCATATCATGAAATCTCAAACCCATATTCTCTTTCTTCGAGCTCTCATTGATAAAAATGGAAACTTTTTGTTAAGTTAATCAGTCGAAAGAGAAAACCAGAAAATTAATGGGAGAAGGAAAGAAGGAGAAAGAGAAAGACTAATCGTACAGTATGTAGAAAACAAATCATAGAGCTACACTGTTGTTGTTTTTAGATGTTATCTACTCTCTCTTGTTTATTTTTTCCTCTGCTTATTCATGGCGACTTTGATTTTTATTTTTATTAATATTTTATGTTTATTTTATTTATTTTTTAAAAGGTTGAGTTGATAGTGGTGATGTATGAGAAATTTAACTTTTTCGTTGGCACTCTTTTTTTTTAATAAGTTTTTTTTTCAAGGCACATTTTATAAACCAATATTTTGAAGGGTACAAAAAATCAAAATCCCTCTTATGATTGTCTAGAACACCCTTTACATATTAGAACAATTTTCAAAAGTATCACACTTTTAAATTTTGTTTTTAAAACTACCACCAATTTTTAAAAAGTTCCAAAAATACCATTTTTTCAAAAGTTTTTAAAAAATACCACAAAATTAAAATTAACTTTAAATATTCAAAACTAAACCTTAAACCCTAAACGTACACCTACCTCCTTAAAACTATACCCTAATTATACCATAATTAACTTAAATCCAAAACTTTAAATTCTAAACCTTTAAAAATTAATTTTTGTGTTTATGGTCTTTTTGAAACTTTGAAAAAAATTGAAAATTTGAGGTATTTTTGAAACTTTTAAAAATTAATGGTATTTTTAGAAACAAAATTTTAAAGTGTGGCATCTTAGAGAATTTTTTTGTTAAAAATTTGTCAAGTATTTTGTTCAAAAATAATTGAATAGTAAATGTAAAATTATGGATATTTTTAACTTAATTTAATTCCAAAAGTGCAATATTTTAGTTATCTTGAAACTTGATCAAATCATAAGAAGAAGAAAAACATATGACAATAGATAACATCATTTTGCGGTTTCTAAATTAATTTTTTTTTACGTGAAATTTTGTTACTTTGTTTTTATATTTCTTAGGATCTAATACGATATTTTATTGAACTATGTTATCAGCCAAAGCATTTATATGGGAATTATTAATCATAATATCTAGGTTTTACATAATTTATAACAAGAAAATTAATGAAGTTTATTGCAAATTTTGTCAAAGGGATGAATTATCTTATACCCCCCCCACACACCAAATTAGTGAAAGTAGTATGATATTAATGGACTTTTTAGTAAATTATTTACCCAACCAGTGACTACTTATTAGTTATTATAACGAGAAGGACATTTTATGTCTCATATATATATTGCATTGCACCTCACTAAACATTTGATGGAAAAGAGTGGCATAAGTGTAAAAAAAAGTGGGAAATGGAGGGTAAATTGAAGTGGCAATGGGATGGTCAGAAGCGTATAAAAATACCAAAAGCGTGGGAGAGAGGTCTGCGTAGGGAAACAGAGACAACATCATTACCTTCTTTGCATGCGTCTCCGTCTTAAAGCTGAAGCTACTTTCTTTTTTTTCTACCAAACTCAAATTTCATTTTCTTTGTCAACTCCATTTTCAAATACTATATTAAATTTAAACTACTTGACCATTCAGACATTTTCCCAATAATGGTATTACTACTGATATGTACATCATGATGATTGTGTTAATTGTCTTACTTTGAGAGGTTTCAAGTTTCAATTTCGAAAATCAATAATTATTTTTTTTTTGTATTATTTATAGAAAAAGAATACATGCAAATCAAATTTTGGACCGTTTTAACTTTAAACCAGACCTAAATTCAGCCCAGCCCATTATGTTACGGCTTAGTGTACATATTAAGGTCATTTACGTCATTTCACTTTTGGTTTTGAAATTTTGTCTTGTGAGAAAATATTTGCTCGTTTTCTCTTCATTAGCTGTGTACATGCTAGGGTTTCTCTTCAATAGCGTAATGTTTATTACATTCTTTTTGATGTCTAGGAACCCTTAGGTACACTTAGATCAATGATTTGAATATGTTCATTGAGATATTTGGAGACAAAGACAAGATTCATTATTTCGGTCAAACGGCGATGTTTGTTGCCTCGCGGTCGAAGTCATATTGGTCTCAATGTTCGTCGATATAATGTTTGGTATTTAGACCTTTATATTACATGAGGTCTCAATGGTTTGCATGGCCCATAACATTCATTGCTTCATTGTTAAAATACACTTTTGCTTTGATGAATTGCATGTAACATTCTAAAAAAAATACAATGACATGTTTGCATATTATACATGAATCTTTCTATATATCTGCTAAATATATGAACCGGCTACTATTTTGATTAGTTAATTTTGTTCCCACCAACTTTTGATGTTTTGACTTACATTTGTTGCATGTGTAGTGTCTTCCACGTTCCTTTTAATCTACTAAAAATACTAATAGTAGCCATATGATTTAAGTGGTAAGTTGGTAACTGTCTCACGAAATTAAAGGACCGGACAATATAACAAAATAAATATTAAGTAACAACGGTCAACAAAATCACGTTAAAGAATACACATTTGTAAAAAGAAAGAATAAAATAAAAATTAAGAGTATTGGTTATCAAAACTCAACGACAATAAGAAGAGAGTGGGTTAGTTGAATGGCCATTTTGTTCGCATGTCTTGCTCTCTCCTCCACCTTCTTTTTATGCTCACCCATATTTTCGACGACTCTAAACAATAAACAAATACAATTACTATTTTTATATTATGGAAAAAAAAACTTTCACCTAGATATTATTCTACTTATATATAAACATACAAAGGAAAAATATGTATTCTAGAAATTATCTTTAGTCTAAATTAAAAATCCAGCTTTACAATCTTTTTCATCGGAACTCGACTATATTTCTCGCAAAAAAATTATATAGCGTAAAAAAATTGTTAAAAAATAGGGGGCAAAACTATAAAATAGAAATTAGTCTATGAGTATACAAATTTAATTACTTGAGTTTAAATAATCGCAATTTTAATACATGAAATGAAACTGAATAATTAGTTGGAGAGATTAGTGGAATTAATCTAATGGCAGTTTATAAGTCTCAATTAATAATTCAATAAGTTTATCCAAAAATGGAAATACATTAACTAGTGCAATAGACAAGTGTCAATAGTAAAAAGATTGTATGTACTCTTCATATATTAGAACAGAAAATGTAAAGCTTCCAAAAATAATCAAAAACAGAAAATTTTCATTTTTCTATAGAACAAAAAGGGTTGGGTTTTACAGAAACAAAAAAAAATCTCTGTTTCTTCTCCGACATTAATGGAAGAAACTCAAAGCATCAATGGCATCGATGATTCATATCGTCACCTTCCAATTCTATACTTAACTTTTTTAACGATCTGGTCTCTCTCTGCTTGTTCTTGGACGGTTAACACTTTCAAAAATCGCCACTTTCAGGTCAATTATCTCAAATTATACCTTTAATTTCGTCTAAATCTTTGAATTTCACTTTTGGGTTGATGAAATTTGATTAAAGTTTGGATTTTTCACTCTTGGGTTGATCAAACTTTATTAAAGTTTGGATTTTTCACTCTTGGGTTGATGAAACTTCTTCTCAATTCCATATATAGCTTAAAATTATATGATTCTGATTTGATTTGCTTTTGTTTTATCATATTACTGTAAATTTGGTCAGTTTTGATTTGATTGTGTGTTTGTTTTGTTTAGAGCAGACAAATAGTTTACAATGGACTCTTGCTTCAGTTCCATTAATCAAAGCATTACAGCTAACTCTATCTTTCCTCTTTTGGTAAGTCTCTCTCTGCTTTAAGTTATTGTATTACCATTAATGTTCTTGTGACTAATTAGAAGCTTTTACTCTCTAAAAACCATATTTATCGAAAAATCGTTTTCGATTATGCTAATTGGTATGTTTTGGTTGCAGGCATTCATGTTTTCACCATCAAATTTGTTCTCTTTGGATGTCTTTTGGTGTATATGTGACTGGTGTTCTATTTCAAACAGCTTCATTTGTGTCATTTTTACTCATCTCTCATGGTTATTGCATTACTTGTGAACGGCTCTCTTTAACCGAACGTCGAACAACTGCTTCACTTGGTTGCGTTTTTTACTTGACGCTCGTTGGTTACCGAGCTTCTGTTCCTTATTTTGCAGTGAGTAATAATCTTTTTGACCTAACTCATTAATGTTTTATAACTTACGAGATTGATGATGAACCGATATTTTGTCGTTGTTTAGGTGCTTCTGATACTTAACTACTTGATCTCATTCTATGTGATTTTTCATCATATATCGCAAAACTTATCGGTGTTACGGGAACAGTTGAGTTTCATTGAAGATGAGAATGTTCAAGCTATGCATGATGCTGTATATGCTAAATACATTATGTTCAAGTAAGTTTGTTTCTCTTGCTTAGTACGGTTTTCACGGTAGATGGAAGTCGATAAGCTACTAATTACAATTTGTGGGTTTTAGAAAGTTCCAAGGAGCTATGCAGATTGTAGCAATGGCAGAAACTGTGGTATGAGCATGTTTCATTTTACATTTATGTTGGATTGCTTGCTTCGTCGTGTACTTATAGTTACCGTAACTTTTGGCAGATTTATATGAACATGGATAACTCCTCGCAGAACTATTGGCTCCGGCTACTAATACGAGAATGGGCTCAGTTCTGTATTTTTCTCTATATTGGGTATGTACTAATCTCACTTTTTGGACTTCAGTGCATTTATATCTTATTGGACTAACAATGCTCCAAACTTTATACTTTTGTAGTTGGACTTTTAGGTCTCAGGACATGGCACCACGGTTCTCGGTTATGCCTACACTAAAACCCAAAGACAATGCAATTATTCCTCCAATTTATAGCATGGTAAGTAACAGAATGTAAACTTCCTTTGCCTTACGATATACTAAAGCGCAACGCTATATCATTGGTTTGAGTAATGTTCTGCTTATGCTAAATCGATATACGAAATTTTCAGGAAATGGATGCGAAGACTTTCAGAGAATTCAGAAGTCAAGAATGGAACATTGGAGTGGTAAGTCATTTTCGCTGTATACTCTTCTTCCATTTTGTATCATCAAGCCGGAAAGTTTTAATAATCCATACTGTAAATGCAGCCAATGCCTTATTCGAACTACGAAAGGCAAAAAGATTCAGTTCTAGTGATTATTCAGCATCCGCGATAGCATTCAGACGAAAAGCAAAGACTCATTGTTTCCTCTTCTTATCATCTTCCTAACAAAAGTTGCTTCCTTTGCAGCTGCAATGTTTTATCTTAAAGATAGTATCTTTATCTCTAAAATTTTACATCTTTTAGTTTTTTTTTTTCTCTTTTGGGTCTTTTATAGAGAAATAAAATTTCATTTTCTTGTATAGATGCAAAAGTTAGTTAAATAGAGTACATAATGCTTCAAATGAGAATGTAAACATATTTTTTCTTCACAAATGAGACATTCCAGAGAAATTAAACTCTATTCTCAAACCAAATTTGGCTAATTTGTTGCATTTCTTCCAAAAACAAAACAACACTGTCCTAATCCTATAAAACTCAAAACAAAAGAACAAAGAAATAACAGTAAACAATCTAATGCAGAGTGTTTAATGGATCATATCACAAAGCTTCTTCCTTTAAGTCATCTTCTTCTGCATTCTCTTCCTCTTCTTCAAGCATCTCATCTTTAAACAAAGTCTTGAAATACGGTAAAACCTTAGGAAGAACTTGCAAATCCGCCATGTTTATACTCATCAAATCAAAGGCAATGCAAGTGTTATGCATATGCGATTCATCAATGACCGGAATCTTCGGATATCTCTGGCTAAAATGCGTGAGAACAATCCGATACACACCTGCAGAAGATCCAACATCGATCGCTTCTTTAGTCGTACTATGATTCTTCGCCAACGCTTCCTCTATCAACGCATCTTCAAACGTCGCCTCGTGTATGAGAACAGTTGCATCTCGTGACGCTTCTACAATCTCAGGACAAGGTCTCGTATCGCCCGAGTAAACCATTTTCCACCCCGGGATTCGTTCTCCAACGCTGTTTAATCTCTCCGCTGCTTTTACGACTGCACCAAAGGCTTGAGGACAGTGAACAACGGGAAAACTAATCAAATCCACCAAACCGATTTCGCTAAGAACCGTCTTCAGTTTCTTTAAACATAGCAAAACCGAAGAATCATCTGTCGGGATATCAGATCTTTTGAAGACACTCTGCATAGGACTTCCTTTACTAAACAAAGAACTCTCTGCATTGTCGTTACCGCTTTCTAAATTAGCCGAAGACATTGATGTGGTGCTTCTACAATCAAGAAACTCCATATCTAAATCCTCGAGACTTTGATAAGCATCGAGAAACCGTTTAAGCGGCCTTGGTCCCACCACAATCGCTGGCTCGTGAGTCACTCCTTTCAAAAGCTTGCACCTAAGAGCTAGAATTCTCGCAAGACCAGCATGGTGATCGGCGTGGATGTGAGAGATCCATATACACCGTAATTTCTTAACCGCCTCATCAGCGCCGTCTAAACCGTATCTTCTTTTAAGCTGGCCTAAAGTTCCTTCGCCGCAATCTAGGAGAAGACCGCCTCTAGAGAACAAGTCGATATATATCGCACTGACGTTTCGGTATTTTGAAGGCTGTGATGAACCGGTCCCTAAAAGAACAATCTCCATATCGTCTCGTCTAATGTTTTCAAGACAACTTGGAAGAAGAACATTGTTGCTCACATTGATCATCGTCGTATTCCGAAAAAATTGCTTGATTTCTTCGCTTTTTTCTTGAATCTCGGGAATTTCTGAAAGTAGCTCATCCACTACTTCTGAGGATGTCATTTGAGGAGGGATAAAAGATTTGTCGATCCCGCGAATAGCATGAGGACGCAACGTGAACTGCCCACAATAAAGAAACGTTTAATAGAGAAAGGAGATTTTAAGAGCTAAAGATACGGTTTGGTATAGAAATAGATTTTAACTAAAAAAGTGTGGACAATGTCGCTACCTTGAGAAGATTTTCAGCAGAAATGCTTTTACCAAGATCGCCTAAAGGAGTGGAATCTATCATCGAGCTATTAACATGTTGAGGAGGCCAAAAACCAGGAGCAGGAAAGAATTGTGGACATAAGTAGTTAAGTCTAGCAGCAATTCTTGAACTTGCTTTCAGAATCGGAAACTCCATATTCTTCCTGCAAAACGATAATATATTAGCACCGACCAAATTAACTAAACAGTTTTCAATGAGAAACAACGAAAATACAAACCTTTTATGACCAGCAAGAATGTGTTGCGACATATGAAATTTCTCCATCCAGCTTTGGTAAGTAGGACTACTTGTTACCGAAGACGGGCTTAAATGTATAATACAATTTACCAACTTCGCTCCATCGGTTTTATCGCCAGAACACGAATAATAACTCTCCAAACAGTTAACCGATAACAGTTCTTTAGCGTGCAACTCTGTTGGACAATCCACAAGGAGAACAATCGGACCAGGAAGTGACGGTCCCATTACATCACTCGGATATACCGTAATATCCATTGAATCCGACTTCACTGATTCACCGGACTGAAGTCTACTATATTTCGGACCAGGCCTAACACCGAATTCATTCTTGGCCTTTTGTAGATCAAATTTCCCCAATATTTCAGGTAATTCACATACATACACAACCGAAATCTCACCAGATTTTCTGCAATTCTCTTCCACAGCGCGAGACGGTTCTAAAAGAATAGCGGATATTTTCACAACTTCGTCATCAACAAGAACGATAGGATCAGGTGTAACCGAAGGACCAAAACTCCGTGTATGAACCATAGCCGCTCGTGGAATAAACGACTTCATTGCATCAACTAAGTAGTTAAGATCTGAAGGACCCCATACATTCACCTTCATAACCAAAAAAATAATCAAAACTTCATACACATAGAAACACGTAAACAATATAACAAGAACACTCACCGAAAGCCCTTCTTCACCAATACCAGCAAGAGTTAGTAAAAGACCTATAAACATCATCAAAACAAGATATTCTTTAAACATCACCAAAAACTAAAATCTCAAGCAATAAAGAAGATTGAACAAACCTGGAAGTCCACCAGCTGTCTCTGAACAGACACGAGACAAGAATACATGATCTATCTGCCAAACAATACCAGCAAGAGTTAGTAAAAGACTTATATACATCAAACTTTCAGACAAACACACACTAACACAAATTACTTACCTTTGATAGTTTAATCTTATGTTCAGTACAGAAACGTTGTAATCCCTGAAAACAATCAAAAATTTGACCAATATGTAAACAATCATACACTACAAAAGAAGTGACATTGTTGTAATCTGCAAGAGAAATTACCTCTCCAGCGTTAAAGATGAATCTTTGATTATCAAAGAAGAGTAACACAGAAGAAGATGTATCTTGTGTATCCATTCCAGTTCCAAGTACCTAAAAATTTGGTTTTTAAAAAAAAAAAATGATTTTTTGGAGAAAGATGAAAACTTTGAGATTGAAATTACAAAATTGAAACCTGTGCATAAGCAATAGTGTTGGTGGGATTGAGTTTACGAGATTTTCGTTCTAGATTCTTCTTGGGTTTATCGATTTTATCAAACCCTTCTGCTCTTCGTTTATTGAACGAGAAAGATTCAGACTTGGAACCATTAGCCTCCATTGAAGACGAAGAAGAGAAGGATTTGAGAGAAAAGGGTTTGTGAGAAAGTATGAAAGGAGAAGACTTTAGAGGAGAAGAGAGAAGAAGAAAGCGTAGGGTTTTGGGTAAATAGAGCTTTGATGAATTTATCATCTCTGAAAAAACTAAAAGGAAACTCAAAGTTTGTCTCTTTCACTAGGGATTAGGGAAGGGTTTTAGGAGCCAAGTCAAAAAGAGGTTTCACCATAAAGGTCGAGGGTTCGAATATCTCTCAAGCTACTTTTTCTTTCATATTTTTTACAATATTTAAAATATAGAGATATATTGTGTGATAGAAAATGACAAAAAGTCTGAGTAGCTCAGCTGGTTTGAGCGTGTGGCTGTTAACCACAAGGTCAGAGGTTCAAACCCTCTCTTGAACGGTACTTTTTATGCCATTTTTTTCCTTTTGTTTTGCCATGTTAAAAGATTGAGAGACTTTTTCTATTGATAATTATTGTAACTAACCAAAACCCCGCTATTTGGCAAAATCATATCCATTGGATTTAGGAATTTTTGTTAGTTATTAAGTTTATATATTTTTTTTTTTGGTTAGTCACCAAATTAACCATTTGCTATATTCAAAAATTATCCATATTAATCTATATCGCTCGGCTTGGTTTGTCCATTTTAAAGATTCCTGGTCAATATTATCATCGAATATTGAAATAATAACGATTAAATCTATCAATTTTGCAATCAAAGGATATTCAATCACAACGTAGCAAATCCAAATTCAAAGAAGCAAACGATTAAGAAACAAAGAAAAACCAAACTAGAAATAAAACACGAGGCATACATGCATAATTCATAATTAAAGATTAATTAAGCAGAAAGAAGAGGAACACGGTCGGACTCGGTCACGGTCTCTGGCTCGGTAATAAAAGCATTAGAGTAGGTAACTCCAGCTAGTCCACCACCAATAAGTGGACCAACCCAATAGACCCAATGTCCTGAAAAGTCACAAGCAGCAAGAGCTGGTCCAAAGGACCTAGCAGGGTTCATGGAACCACCAGAGAATGGACCAGCGGCTAGAATGTTAGCACCGACGATTAGTCCGATAGCGAGTGGTGCGATGGTTCCAAGAGCGCCATTCTTGGGGTCAACAGCTGTGGCGTAAACGGTGTAGACCAATGCAAATGTGATTATAATCTCCATTACTACTCCTTGAATGGATCCTACTCCGGCCGCAACGCTATGGGTTGGAATCGCCTGCAATATCCACCCATTTTTTTAGCGTTTGTTTGTTCATTTTAATTCATGATTTGATGAGAAAAAATATATGAAATTCGATACGATAGTAAAACCTCAAATTCGTCAAAATTGGATATGTATTTGGATATCTTGCAAATCGTATATACAATTACTTCATTTTAAATTTAACGTTTTTTCGTATGGAACCGGATGTGTAACCATATAAGGTCATGTGCAATAGTGACACTAATGAAAGTGTCTAAACTGTCTTTTTAATTAAATAATATTAATCTTTAGGACACTTAAATGTCTTAAATCAGAAAAAGATTCTATTTAAGATATTTTTCTGATTTAAAACACTAAAATGTCTTAAAAATTAATATTATTTAATTACAAAAAAGTTTAGACACTCTCATTAGTGTCACCATTGAACTAGGATACGAATATCCTAAGTTAGCATTATATAAAAATCTTTTTTTATATACTTGGTTCTCTTGAGAAAAGCATATTCTATTTTATTGTTAAATGAGTTCTCCGTTTCAATTAGCATTAAAATTGAAAACTGCATATATATTTGAATAAAGAAGTTACTAAGTAGAATAGACCATACCAAACCACCGGTGACAAATTTGAGAAGGAAGCAAGCCACGGTAGAGCCAAGAAGCTGAGAAATCCAATAGAAAACTCCGGTGATGACATTCAATTTTCCACCAGCAACAAGGCCAAAAGTGACCGCTGGGTTCACATGACCACCAGAGTGGTTAGCTGCGATCGAAACCGCCACAAAGAGGGCAAACCCGTGGCAAATCGCAATCGCCACTAGTCCCGACGCATCAAGCGCCGCGTCCTCTGTTAGCTTCCCTATATCATACAAACAATTATCACATTTGTTAAGTATTTAATCCATAATTAACACACACACTGAAAAAGGAGACTACAATACATTTCTTTATGAGAAAGATTAATGCTTTTGATATATATGATCAATGTAACAAATGAAAACTACTTTACAATCATCTATATATATAAAGATGAAATATTTTGGTATAGTTATGTAACAAATGAAAAATACGTTACAATTATTGATAGAGAAAATTTCAATCTTATTATGTCGGTCAACCATCGTATATGATTGAAATTGCGAAATTCTAAAGATTGTTTGGTTGCAAATGGTGCAGATTGCGAGATAGAGAACGAACCATAGGCAATGGCGGAGCCAACACCGGCGAAAACAAAGAGCAAAGTTGAGATGAACTCGGCGAGGTAAGCTTTCAAAGAGGCCAATGTGAAGGAATCTTTATATGAAAAGAGATCGGCCATTCTTGAAGTTGTGAAGAAAGTAGAGAAGAAGAGAAACTAATGAAGTTATGAAGCACAAAAACACCTTTTGCATGTCCTATTATATATATAGGAGAATATTCTTAACCACGTATAGTTATTGATATAAAATTACCACTATTAAGCATTTATATGTTTTGTATAGTGCGTTGGACATGAGTTCTAATGATTGGTTTTATTTCTTATTATAAACTAGTATTTTATGTCCTGGCCGGTTTTGCTAAGGTGGTGATGATAATGACATGAGTGATTGACACACACAAAAATTAATGTGATAAACCTATTTTTACCAAAAAAGTATATAGATCAATACGTGGTTTATTTTTAGGTTAATCGGTTACCAAAAAATTAAGACAATGTGCACACAAAAGATTACGCTAACGTACGTTTTATTTGGACAAAGCAAATTATCCAAATATGCATCAATATTTGTTCATTTGTCCCCCTTTTTATTTCATAAGTATAACAATTTTTCATGCAAAAAACTAACAAAAGCAATACTAAGTTTTTTGGTGGACACAAATCTAAATGGAGAGGCAGACTATTAAGACAAAAGATATGAATCTTGAGAGAACAAAGAACGTAATAAAAATGGATAAATACGGACCAAAAATGGGAGAGACATTATGAGCTGTGACTAACGTGGAACATATCTAGATCATATAGTGATGAATAGATCTTCCATGTGGTATAATTAATGAGATTTCGAAGAACTTTCGGACTTGTAATTCTAACTATGATTATTGACTTATATTTTAACCTGATTAATGATATGGCCTATATATAGTTCATGCCGGCTATTTTGACGGATTTATATAGTTTAAAAATTGACCAAAGATGGTACTTCTAATCGATTGTGAGTAGAACATAGTAACAATAGTTAACTATATATTTTGTAGGGACGATGTATACAAAAGTTTAGTAAGTTTATTAATTTGTGTAAAAAAATCTCTCAACGATATTTATTGCGAACATAGTGAAATTATATTTACCTTTATAGATTGTTCTTAAGTATTATTCTTTTCAATTTAGGATGCAAAAATCATTCCTCTACCTTACAACATACTCCAAAGGGCATATTTAATGTATCTATTCATACTCATTAATAATTTAAACGAAATAGGATTCATGATAGTATATTGTATGATCTAAATTATTTGATTAGTTGAGTACAACTTAAAGTCTAACACATATTTTACAATAATAATAGTTGGACATTAGGTGGCTGCTTAATTATACAAATCTCTTGAATTTTATAACAAGATTGATTTATTGTCTTGCCTCCATGAACAAGAATCTTTTCTAATTTACTCTATATTACTAAGCATCTTTTCTTGAATTTAAGAGTTGTTGACTTTCTTTCTTTTTGGCTAGTTTACTCTATGTTTTGCCAAGAGTTTACCCTTTAAGTTAATTGCCGGTATTATTCTTTTATTTGCGTAATTAGGTACTTATAACTGATCCAATTAAGTGAAAGTCTCTTCCTGAATCCGACTCTCTCCCACATTTAGGATTCAACTAACATTTAATCCTTCATTATTCATACTTCAACACTCTCTAGATTTGCCAATCATTACAATTTTTGGAAGTTAACGTTTCAGTTTTTTTTTCTTTCTTTTTTTGTCTTGTAATCAAATAAATCTTAATCTTAGTAATTACTCTTGTGTAAAAGTGCAAATGGAACAACACTAAACCGGATCTAATTTGATCTGCTTCTCTCCACGCACTAATGGACAATAAAAACCATCCCAAACACGGGCTTTGGATGATGGACCTGATTTAGACTTTGTCACATGTTTCCAAGTTTTTTATTAAAATGATTTATTGAATTATGAGTAGTTTTTTATCTGCTTTTCAAAGACTATATCATTACCTTATTAAAATACAATCGGTCAAAAATAATTCGATTCAGTTATTTGTATAAAACATGATTTTGGTTAGATTTAAAATCACCCCAAAACATCAAAATTCAAATAAACTCTTCTTAATGCAACAGAAAAACCCTATCCACCAAAAAAAACATCGATATTCTCTCTCTTTCCTTATATATATTTAGGTGTGATTTATTTGGTTTTTGAAAAGATATTGTCATATTGATATGGATTTTTTTTTTAATAAGAAATCATTTTGGTTCCATTTCAAAATTATCCTCAAACCATCAAAATCTAATAATATCTTCTTAAAAAGAAAAGCAAAAATGAACTAGCTAGCGGAAATAAGTGTCGATGTCAGTGTTATGGTTTCATTGTCGTCTTGGTTCGTATCAATCTTTCTATGAAAATCAAAATGCTAACAATGGCAGATTGCTGCTAACAAAGGCGACAATGATACCACAACAGAAAAATCATAGTTCCCAAAAACCATTTACATTCTTTCTCTCTAGTTTTATATATTTTCCTCTGCGAAAATCTTTCCCAAAACTTTCAACATGCGAAAGAGGAGATAATGAAAAATGAAGAAAGCAAACAAAATCTTAAAACATTAGAAATATCTGAACCAACCAAGTGAGGAACAAAAGACTTAAAATCGGAAATGTTTAAAACAAAAACTTTGGTGGAAAAATTGATATGTAGTATGCAAAATCCAGCTCGATTTTTCCTAAAAGGCCTAGACCAAGAATATATATATTACATGGGCTTAGGCTCAATAAGATTAAAAATCTTAATTTGTTAAGATGTGTGTCCATTTAACATAGGTTTTGTTCAATTACCAAACAAATCAACTCCTCTACAAAGCAGGAAGCATTTGGATTTCTAAATGCTTTTCAAATAGTTTGGTGACAAAGCTCCTGATATGTTTTGTTTGAGAGTGTTGTCTAGATTTGGTATGGTTTATCAATACTGAACATGAAGGTAAAAGAGTTGGACACAGTTCTAGATGATAATTGATTTTGGATGAGTGAGCTTTTCTCATGTAAGCGAGACAGAACTGGTATAGTCTTTCCCACAGATACCAAACCGGTTGAACTTGATTTAATATATAGGGTCCGATTGGTAATGAGCTGTAAGCTAGAGCGGTAAGTTGTAAGCATAGTGCAAAACTGTAAGCTGAAGCGGTAAGCTGAGTGTAACGCTTTTGGTACCGCTTTCGTGATTGGTACAATCTAAAGCGGTACAAATCTAAAAGTGGCGGTATAATATAAAGATTGTACGCCAATCTGACCCATAGAATTTGTTGGGGGTGGGGTGGGGTGGGAAGGATGAGTAAGCTTCCTAAAGCTTCGCTTGGACATGCTTCTTGTATGGTAAAATACAATAACATATTCACGTGGAGCTCACACCGACTATATAACTAAGCATGGAATCGAACCAAGTAGAGTTTTTTCTAAGACTGAAGAATCATCCTTTGTTGCAGCTGTTTGGATTCATACCTTTTGTCAATCGCTAGCTCACTACACAAAAATGCTTATGTGGTATGTTACATCACCATTAGAAAATTCATTATTTTATTACACTAACACAAATAATAATTTTATCTTTTTCTAGAAACGAATAAAATTTCTTCCAACACTTAAATATATTATATATTATGAACAGTTCCACAAACGATTCTATAACAAGTAATTATGTCCCCACCAAAAGAAGCATCGTCAATTAGTCAATAGTCAATACCATGTTAAAAATATAATTACAACACTTTCTAAAAATATAATTTACATCACTAAACGTTTGGTCAATTATCTGACTACTGAATCTTTCACCCACAAAAGAAAAGGATTTAATATGTCAACTGATGTAGATAGAAAATGTTACATTTCTACCATATAAAGTGATAAATCTAGGAAATGAATACAGTCACAAAATTCCTGGATACTTTTTCTAGTTTTCTCTCGAATTTTTCTCTTTTTCGCTTTCATGATCTATGTTTTCTTCAAGTCTCAACATGTTTTGTTGGGTGATGTCATTATCATTGTTCTAGTTTTTTATGAAATGATTCTTCAAACTTGAATAATCAGAATTGCCGGAGGAATATAGTAAATGACATTTAATGCTCCATAAATTCTGTTCAACTACTACATACATTTTATTTTAATAATCATTTAAGATTCATGATATTTTTCTTAGAGAAATTTAAATACTAACCATAAACAATTACCTACTGAAATCTAATGTATCTTTTTCCCGTCCAAACTTTACTTTTAAATCACTTTTCTTGGTTCTGCATTTGCTAACGTCACCACAAGTATTCTTGAGATTGCATTTTCTATTGATATTTTTTTCACTATAGAAATGAGATCATTTAACAGTTTGATGTATTAGTTACAAGTTTCTAAATGAAGTGTGTTTGAAGTTGTAAAAAAAAGGATATATCTTTTTCTCAACTTTAAGATAGAAAAGATAAAATAAAGTATAACAATGTGGTGGGCTAATGTAGATGAGTAATACTTATCTTTAACCTACTCTCTCTTGTTGTCATCCACTGTGTGTATGCTTCACTTTGTACCATTTGAATTTTTAGGGTCCCTTTATAATTCAATAGGTTTGACTAATATTCCAATTTGATCTTATAATTGAAAATCCATTTTACCAAACACCTTATAGTGACAACACTCAAGATATTATAGCCCATCACGAAAAGAGAATCTTCTTATCTTTATGTCGTCTTTTTATTAACCTAATCATCTACAAAAGCATGTCTAAAACAACTTACTAACTTAGGCAACGATATTTATTACCACATTTATGTCAAAGCACCCCTACACGTCCTTGCAAATCTATAGAGTTAAAAACATTTGAACTCTACACAATTTCTACACCATTTGCTATGGGTCGGACCTTGTTGTTCGAAATAACATTAAGAAATGAAAATCATTGTTATTTCCTATACTATACGTTGAAATAATATATCCCTACTTACCACCATCTGATATGATTTTTTCTTTAAAGCATTTTAACCACAATACTTTGTCACACCATTTGTAACATATAAAAAAAAAAACATATGTAAAAATGGTTTATATATGTCGACAGTATATATTATATAACATCCAGTAAACAGTAATTAAAAAATCTTAATTTAATAATATATAGACCGTAGATATTACTTATACGAGAAGAGAGGACAGGAGAGTAGAAAGTCAAAGACATGGATGCGTGCATTTGGACGAAGGACAGGGAAATGAACACAAAACAAACCCACGTTAATCAATAACCACTTATTTTCCTCTATGTTCTTTTTTAATAATTGAAATCAAAACACAAATCCCCAACGTTTTCACTTGTTCTAACAAAAATCTGCAATCGAAAAAGAGTATAAGTTATTGAAATTGTAAAAATTTAAAGATAGACGAGGAATGGGAGAAGCAATGAATAAGAAAACGAATGAAAAAAAAATGTATAATTGAATAGAAGCTGTTAAGGAATACTGAATGGTAATTGAAAAAAGCGATTTAAGAAAAAGAAAATGGAGGAAATTAACCAAATATTTATAACCACAATTGAGAAGTTACAAGGTTTATGTTAGAATTAAGTAGAAAATGGTATATGTAAGATTTAACTTCTCCAGGTTTACAACTAGTAGAAACTGGTATATGTTTTTTTTTGTTGGTAAAAAAAAAATCACCTCAATATTTAGAAAATTGTATTTGTAAGTAAGTAAGTGTCTAATCTAAAATTATGCAATATTTTTATATAGTTTATATATCCTCTTGTTTTTCACCAAAATTTTATTCTGCAAAGAAATGGTTGTTGACCCAAATGTATTAAATATTACTTCTAGTTGATGATATATCATGGTTTTTACTCAATTTAGACCATGATACAAGTCCTTTTATATAGAGTCTTTGTAGTGTTTTGCTTGTGTTTTAGAGTCATTGCAGGTACAAGGACGTTTGGACTCAATTGATGTTTACTGGAGCAATTTGGAGCAGAATGGAACGAGCAGTTAAAGTCGTGAAGTCGAAATGCAAAATCTGAAGCTCTGTCGAGCGACAGACACTCTGTGTCGCTCGACGCGAAGAAAAATTCTATGTCGAGCGACGCACTATCCCTGTCGCTCGACGCGACCAAAATGCGACAGAATAATATTTTTGGAAAATTTCCGTTTTCACGCCAAAAAAGCCAAGATGTTTGCAATTGGGCCCAGACGTGTTTGTACCCTATATATAGTACTTTTAAGCCATTGTTTAAACTATGCTTTATTTTACTTAGAGAATTTTATATTAAGGAATTATCTTTCATGTCTATGTCTGAGTAATTTCCTAGTTAGGTTTTAAGGATTTTTCACCTTGATGGATTTATTTACTTTTGGGATTTGCATCATATTTATGTTCTTCACCTTGATTGCTTTGAATTTTGATTTAGGCCTGAATTAAATATCCTAGGTTCTTTAGTAGATGCGACAGCATTATTGAATTGCATGAATTGAGTCATAGGAGAGCAAAGATCTGATTGGCAACGACAGTTGGCTTTAGATCTTTGTGAACAATCGAACCTGGTTTTAATGCTTGTTTAGATCAATTTGATTTCGCAACGACAGTTGGTTTTCTAGGGTTTAAACATAGATAATATTTGCAACGACAGTTGATTTATTTTACATTAGTTTCGAGTTCTAGAATTGCACTTCATCAATCCCATTAGTAAGTTTATTCTTCAATTTGGATTTATTCCTGCGAATTCCCTAAGGCTTAGCGTTTCTCTAATTTGAATTTAAATCACTTGCAATCATCCTGTTTTCTATTTCTGCAATTTATATTACAATTTTATTCTGCTTAGTTTAATCCGAAAGTTCAAATCTATTGTGCAATCTGATTCCATGTGGATTCGATAACCCTAAGTATTGCACACGATCTATTGTTTGAGAGAGTGGTTCAAAGGGAAATTTGAGCTTATCAAATTTTGGGGCCGTTGTCGGGGAATCAACGCCATTAGATTCCTATTACTAGGATTTTGTCTAAGCTTTTTATTTCTGTTTATTTTTTTTATTTTACTAACTATTTTATTTTTGTTTCTTTTTGTTTTGTGTTTCAGGCGTGAGCAATCAAAGAAGTTAGGAAGATGGTTGCTCAGAAGATTTTGATCCAGAGGGCAGACGGCTTGTTCGATCTTCAAGGGAACAAGTACAATGAGCATGGTCAGATGCTCGATGCTGAGGGAAACGTCGTCGAGGGCCTTGCTGCAGCACAGGAAAGTGAGATGGCTCGACGCAAAGAAGAAGATCGACTTGCTCATGAAGAACATGAATGTGTCGAGCGACACGAGGAGGAGATCGCTCGACGCGTGGAAAAAAGTCGTGTCGCTCGACAAGGATTGGTTGTCGCTCAACATGAAGGAAATCAAGGTGTCTCTCGACACCCTGCCCAGAATCACAGATTTGCTGATTTCAACAGACATGAGCAGTTCTACTCCAATCGGTCTGCGATTCGTCCTCCAGCGTTTCAGAGGAATAACTTCGAACTGAAGCCCGCCTACTTCTCATTTGTGTCTTAGAACCTGTATTGTGGACTTCTTCATGAGCACCCGATGGACCACTTAGAAAGATTCTAGGATATTGCGTCTAGCATTAAGGCCAATGGATTTTCAGAGGACTACTTATATTGTAAGCTTTTCCCCTACTCTCTTCAAGGAGAAGCTAAGAATTGGCTCAGGATGCTTCCACCGAGATCGCTTACTACCTAGGAGGATACTAGGAATGCCTTCCTAATTCAATTCTTTGACGATGCGAGATCGGAGGATCTAAGGTCCAAAATAGCTGCGTTTAGACAAGGCGATTTTGAAGCGTTCAAGGCTGTGTGGCAAAGGTTCAAGAGCTACCAAAGAGACTGTCCTCATCACGAGTTCACCGATGTCTAGCTGCTTGGCATCTTCTATAGAGGAATTTCCACGATCTATGCTACCACACTGGATGCTGCGAGTAATGGTAACTTCAACACCAATTCTCATGGGACTGCTACCCACCTTATTGAGAATTTGGCTAACAACAACAGTGCAAAGAGCGTCGACTTTGAGAAGAGCCAGGGGAAGAACATTAATGGTAATCAGCTTGCAGAAGTTTCAAAGAAGCTTGATTTGATGCACGATCTTCTAGTTGGGAAGAAGACGGTTCAGTTTGCTAAGAAAGTTGAGAAGTTTGAATCCGAAGATGTGAACTACATCACTAGATCTGGATATCAGAGATTTGGCAATCAGCAGGGCTACAGTTCATCATACCAGAAGCCGTATTAGAGCAGTTATACAAGGGACTACGGCGCGTCTTCTTATTAGAAGCCTCCACCTCCGAGTGCAGAGAGCAAAATGGAATCCATGATTGAGCGAAAGCTGGAACGACAGCAGAAGATGACAGTGGATTTAAATGGGAAGCAAGATTCTGTCTACAAGGACTTGAATGGAAAGATCTAGTCTTTAAACATTCATATGAAGATTGGACACTCAAGTTGCTCAAACCAGTGAATCAGTGAAGAGACATCACTCTAATATGATCAAATTGAGGTCTGGAGCGGAGAAAATGCCTGTTACGGAGCAAATCAACGAATTTGACGAAACTGAAAATAGTGCAGATTTTTTGTCGCGTCGAGCGACAGGCCATACTACGTCGCTCAACAGGAACAAATCTGTAGCGTAGAGCGACAGGAAAACATGCGTCTCTCGACAGGAGGAATTTGGTCGCGTCGCTCGACACGATCCCTTCGTCGCTCGACAGGAGCTGCATAAAAACCCAGATTCGCCAAAAACTTCAAAAACTACAGTTGAGAGAGTCTACAAGCCACCAATTCCATACCCCAGAGCTTCTATGAAATCTTCCTCATTAGCAAGTGACCATGAGAGTGACTAATCTTCAAATTCAAGAGAGAAACAAGCTCAACCATCGCTAAAGAAACTGCCTAAGATAGTGAATCCATGGCATTTCACTATCCCTTGTTCGATAAATGGAATAGAGTTGGAGGATTCTCTTTTAGACACCAGAGCTAATGTAAATGTCATGTCTCGTGCTATTGCAAAGAAGCTTGGAATTGAGGATATGCAACCTTCAGAGACATATGTCGAGCTTATTGATGCTTCTTCGGTAATTCGTGCAGGTTTCATTCCTGATCTGAAGCTGCAAATAGGAGATTTCCTTGTCCCGACTGATTTCTATGTCATGGATAATGATAAGCTGATAATGCTTGGTTCATCTTTCCTTGCTATTGTGGGTGCGATTGTGGACTTTCCCAACCAACGCATCTCTTTCTCCAAGATCAACAAGAAGGTCTTTTACCCTACGCTACTTATCAATGAGACTTCTTGCCGGACAATCAATGAGGGAACCAAGCTCCCAACCCCCAAGCCTCCCATAGAGTAAAGGTACGCACTACCTGTACTTAATTCCAAGTCTTCTGATAGCAATTTTGAAGTTGAAAAGGCTATTCCGCGCTTATGCAAGCAATGAGTTTCTCGTAGAATGCTTAGTTTTTCTTCTGATGAATTTGTAGGATTACCAAAGGAGTGCACAGAAGAGGTGAATCACGACAAGGAGAAGTGCAAGCGAACTTCAAAAGATTTCTCCAAGTTTCGCATTCTCATCCCTCAGAAGGTAAAGGAGAAAGGAGAAGAAGTTGTTCGCGCAATGGTGCATAATACGATGAAACTTTTCCTAGGAATAGTTTTCGATAAGTCTGGGGGAGCTGGCAAGAAGGGTAGAACGAAGAACATGGCTGCAACCATCTTAGAGGATAAGGGAGGTACAACACTTCCCAAAGATTTACAAAAGTCATGAAAGTCCTAACACGGTCAAACAAATGACTCAAAACAAGCGCTTAGTGGGAGGCAACCCACTTGTGAGTCTACTAACTTTTTACTTAGATTTTGATTTATTTTTCAATTTTATGTTTGGTTTTCGTTTTTGTTTTGATTTTCAGGAAAATAAACGTTCGAATGCAAGTGAGAGTGAACATCAGACTGTGGTGTCGAGCGACGCCATATCCAGTGTCGCTCGACGCCAAGGGAAAATATGTGTCGATCAATGGAAGCAATCAAGTCGCTTGACTCGACCAAAACGGAAGCATCGATCGACACTAAGGTCATGTCGCTCGACACGACCCCCATGTTACGATTTCTTACTTGATTTTTCATTCGTTTCGTTTCTTATCTATTTTTCTTTACCTTCTCCGGATTTAATTATACTGGGGAGGTAGTTGCTAACTATTATGTTTTATTTTGAGTTTTTACAGTCAATTTTAAATTTTGTCGGGTCAAAAACTCCCCTTTCCACTTGCTTTGAACATCACTCAAGGACCATTTCCAATGTAAGTTGGCTGGTTTTACTGAGGTGGGTAACTGGAAGTGGATTGGTTTAACGGAGCGAGTTCAGACTTCTGGAGAACGCATAAAGATGTTGTAGACCCCGTCCTAATGAATCTCTAATCTCTTGTCTTGGGCGTTGGAAATCGCAAGACTTGATTCAGCTTCCAAACACTTGAAAGCGAGGACGGACCGCTCTTGAAACTTCTTCCCAAAATGACGAATATAACTGTCCTAGATCAAAAACAAAAAGCCTCATGACCCTGCCTCCAAGGTATTAAAAAAGTCTACAGAAAAGTGTAGTTCAAGCAGAAAAGTGCAAGTCCAAAAATCAGAAAATCAGAAAAATTCTGAAGAAAATGCAGAAAAAGGCATTGCATCTCTATGATACCCTTAATTGGATACAGTTTCAGAGGAAAGAGAGAGGGTGAAACACAGGAAAGTGTTAAAGGAAGTGAAAGAATCTAGAAGGTCCATCGATCGATATTCTCTCGATGAGACCGCACTTAATAACGAAAGGGGTTTGCGACTGAAAGTCAGAGATTCTTTAAGGGGTTTGGATTCAATCAGGAGGACTGCTATACTTCTAGGGACACATCGAAGCATTACCAGATTAGCTTTGCAAAGGTATGTGGTTCCTAAAGGAGTGATAACATCTGTTTTGTTTAGGGACAAGCAAAAGGCTAAGTCTGGAGGAGTTGATATATCATGGTTTTTACCCAGTTTAGACCATGATATAAGTCTTTTTATATAGAGTCTTTGTAGTGTTTTGCTTGTGTTTTAGAGTCATTGCAGGTACAAGGACGTTTGTACTCAATTGGTGTTTACTGGAGCAATTTGGAGCAGAATGGAACGAGCAGTCAAAGTCGTGAAGTCGGAATGCAAAATCTGAAGCTCTGTCGAGCGACGGACACTCTGTGTCGCTCGACGCGAAGAAAAATTCTATGTCGAGCGACGCACTATCCCTGTCGCTCGACGCGACCAAAATGCGACAGAATAATATTTTTTGGAAAATTTCCGTTTTTGCGCCAGAAAAGCCCTATATATAATACTTTTAAGCCATTGTTTAGGCTATGCTTTATTTTACTTAGAGAATTTTATACTAAGGAATTATCTTTCATGTCTATGTCTGAGTAATTCCCTAGTTAGGTTTTAGGGATTTTTCAAAGGTTAATGAAGAGTTGTTGATTTATTTACTTTTGGGATTTGCATCATATTTATGTTCTTCACCTTGATTGCTTTGAATTTTGATTTAGGCCTGAATTAAATATCCTAGGTTCTTTAGTAGATGCGACAGCATTATTGAATTGCATGAATTGAGTCATAGGAGAGCAAAGATCTGATTGGCAACGACAGTTGGCTTTAGATCTTTGTGAACAATCGAACCTGGTTTTAATGCTTGTTTAGATCAATTTGATTTCGCAACGACAGTTGGTTTTCTAGGGTTTAAACATAGATAATATTTGCAACGACAGTTGATTTATTTTACATTAGTTTCGAGTTCTAGAATTGCACTTCATCAATCCCATTAGTAAGTTTATTCTTCAATTTGGATTTATTCCTGCGAATTCCCTAAGGCTTAGCGTTTCTCTAATTTGAATTTAAATCACTTGCAATCATCCTGTTTTCTATTTCTGCAATTTATATTACAATTTTATTCTGCTTAGTTTAATCCGAAAGTTCAAATCTATTGTGCAATCTGATTCCCTGTGGATTCGATAACCCTAAGTACTGCACACGATCTCTTGTTTGAGAGAGTGGTTCAAAGGGAAATTTGAGCTTATCACTTGATGTAAATAATAAGGATTAAAATATTTCTTTCAGATGTCGTACATGCAGAGCCATTCGTCGGGGAGAGCTTGTCCATCATGGGAAATGTCGTACATGGAGAGTTGATGCATCATGAAAGCCTATGTTGAAGTTGTTCACCTTAATCGCATAGACAAATATATCAGATTAGTCTAATGATGAATATAATATCTATATAATAATTCAGACGATTAAAAAACATTTCTTCATTTTTTACTATATTTGGATCCCAATGTTAACCACAGGTTGATGGAATGATGGGTACTGAAGACTACCCTTCTAACTCATGTGTAATAAAAACTTGTAATCTAGATGATAAATATATAATCTATAATCGTTTAAACATTAATCTGTTTTTATTACGGTAGATATCGAACCATGCAAGTATACAAATTTTGATTTTCTGCCAACATTAGTTATTTCCGTTGATTGTATCCATAAATAAGACTTCAAGTACCAATTGTTAATATTTAACATGCTGGAATTATGAAAGAAAAATATGTATGATATGAAACAAAAAAAATAACTTAGCTATAGCATAATTTTTTGATTTTTTTAATACAAACTTATGTTGTTTTGTTATTAATTGAAATCGGTATAAATAAATAGTAAAGACCAATCATAATTTTTTTTTTTTGTCTTCAGACCAATCATAATTTTGTGGAAGAATTTTAGTTAGTAAAATTAAGGGTTAATTTGCTTAATAACAAAGAAAAAAATTATAATTCAAAAGCTAACAAAAATTGGCATGTGTGGCAAAATTTTGGCCATTGGATTAAGGTCTTTTAGTTAGATTTTAAATTATAAATTTTTTTGTATCTTTGAGCAAATAAACCCTAAAATTAATTATGGAGTCATTATTTTATTCTGAATATTGCCTATTAAGGGTCATGATATTAGAGCATGTGCAATGGAGACCTTTTTGAAGGGTTTCTTAAACTTTTTTGAATTAAATTTATTAAATTTTAGGATATTTGAGTGTCTAAAACCAGAAAAGAATCTAATATTAGATCATTTTTCTGGTTTTAGACACTCAAAAATCATAAAATTTAATATATTTAATTCAAAAAAAAATTTAGACATTCTCCAAAGGATCTCCATTGCACATGGTCTTAGAGTGTATCACCACCGCACAAACACGCATGAACACAAAAGAGGAAGAAGACATAAGCTAATTATTGTGTGTAAAAGAAGAAAGTGTCAAGTGATTGAACAAAAAATAAAATGAAATAAAATAAATAATGAGAAAGCATTTAACCTTTAAAATTTGTTTGCAGAAGAGTGGGTGAAAATTTGAGTCAGAAATTAGAAGAAATGAGAGAGACAAAAATCTGTTTTTTGAGTAAAACAATAGAGAAAATACGAGACCGATGAACTCTGACACAACTTTTTAATATTATTTGTTTGTTGAAACAAGCAATGAAATAAATTGGGGTTAACGTGCAATTCAAGCAATCTTTCAATGATAATGTATTCAACTATTCATATTCTACAGTCTTCACCACGACCAATCCACAAATATTGCAACATATAATATAAAAAAAAAGAGTGTCGATTTTTATATTATTTTATTTTGGTTTAAGAAATTACTATATAAAAACCACATCGTAAATTTATTCTAGTTTCGTTGAAGTTTAGCTTCTGTGTACTTAGGATAAGATGTTTCTAAAATACAATTTTAAATTGCATAATCCGAGTTATTTAGGTTTAGGTATGAGCTATATATGAGTTTCTTTTTTGGGATCAAATATCTATCTATGAATTTCTTGTTGTTGTTGTTGTTGTTCTTGACAAATCTATACATGGTTTCTTTTTTGGGATCAAATCTAGTTTCTTGTTGTTCTTGTTCTTGATAAATCTAGCTAGATGAGTTTTCTTTTTTTGGTAAAAAAATCTATATGAGCTTCTTTTTCTTTTTCTTCAATTCTTGATAAAATCTATATACGAGTTTATTGTTCTTGCTCTTCAATTCCTTTTCTCTATTTCCATAGTGTATTTAGTCTGAAAAATCAACTGAAGTTATCATAAATAGACGTTGGAGTGGCTAAATGGCTCAAAGCCTCAAAGTCTCAAACTACTACAATTGGAAAATTCTCAAAGATCATAACAAAATATTCATATCACTAAATTTAAAAAATAATGTTAGTAATTCGTAGAGTTAGGACTTGTAGTATATCCAAAAGACACTACAAGAAAACAATCCATAAGTGACTTCAGTTTGTGACTGCAAAATCAGTCACTAATATTTGCGACTAACTTCAGACACATTTGCTACTGATTTACGACTCATCAAATATTAGTCGCAAATTTGCGACAAATTTGCGACTAATATTTCTAGTCGTAAAGGCGTCGCCAATTTGTGACTGATTTGCGACAAGGTTGTGACTGTTTTCAGTAGTCGTTAATAAGTCACAAATTTGTGACTGATTTGAGACAGTTTTTCGAACGTTTTGAACGAGTCGCAGAAGAGTCACAAATTTGTGACTCATTAGCGACAACGATATTAGTCACAAATTTGCGACACTTTAGTTACCACTACTCAGTCACAAATTTGTGACTCACCGACTCTTTAGTGACTCCAAGTAATTCTGAAAATGGTTTGGGGTTTAGGGTATAACAGTCTCAATTTCGTCACAAAATACCCACTGATTTGTGACTAAATTTCGACTCAAATATCATGTTGCGACTAATTTGTGACTTTTTTGCGACTCCATAGAATTCTTGAAAATGTTTTGAGGTTTAGGGTATAGCCGTCTCAATTTCGTCACAAAATACCCACTCATTTGTAACTACTTTGCGACTCGAATATCATTTTGCAACTATTTTGCGACTCATTCCCCACTACCTATAATATTTTGACAAATTAAACACCATATGGTAAGTGTATATTACATATTTCCGTGTTTAGAACTTAATCAACTATAATAAGGATTCAAAACAACACAAACAAATTTTTCAAAAATTTGTTTATCCACAAATGTTTTGTGAAGAACATGAAACTCTTATAAGTTATCTCTTACATTTGATAATTTTCAAGATTCAACTATGTTTACTTGATTTCTACTTTTTTAATTGATACAATCAACCAAAATATCAAGAAATACAAGGGAAATTGATTGGAAACAGTAATAGATTAGTGTGTTTGGTCCAAATGTTTAGGGTTTAGGTAAAGATTTGTCACTACTAAATAGAGTCACAAAAGAGTGACAAATTAGTCATAATATAGTCACAAATTTACCAAAATATCTGAAATTGGTTGAGCAGGAAACTAAAAATTTTGGAGCCTAAAATTGTTTTGGTTTTTGCGGCTAAGTGTTTGCCCAAAATATAAAACTTACTAAATTTTTCTTTTATCTCTTCGTTTCCTTATCTGTTCATTTCGCCACAAACCTTTATTTGCTAAATCTCTCTCGACCTTAGGCGATTTTGAGAATTTCTTCGAATCTTCACAAACCTCTTTCGTTTCTTCCACATATACATCTCTCTGTAATCTTTCTCTCTAGATTATGTTGGTTCTGAGCTTGCGAATCGAAAAAACCCTTCGATTCTTCATCTCATAAACCGTTATTTTCAACCTTTTGCTTTTTCTCTTCCAAAACACATCATTCTTCATCTCTCTTTGTCTCAATCCCTCAAATCTCTTTCAATATTCAACTCTCCTAAACCCTAATCGACTAAACCATCATCACTCTTTCTCTCACTCACTCGAATCTCATATCTGATGATGAAGGACGATTCTAGTGGCAGAGGCGGTCCTAGTGGCAAAGGCGGTGCTAGTGGCAGAGGCGGTGGTAGTGGAAGAGCAAAAACTCCAACCGGTGGTACTGGAAAAGGCTCTAAAGCTCCTGTGAGCAACCATGGTTAATGATTTGTATTGGCTTTGTCAAATGGGAAACCAACGATGGTAGAGTTTTATGCAGGCTGGTGTGAGGTTTGTCGTGAATTAGCTCATGATGTTTACAAAATCGAGCAGCAATACAAGTAATTGTCTTTCTTATGATCACAAATCTCTGTGTATATATAAACACCAAGCTAATAGCTTTGTAGTTGCAGAAATGACCCATTAGTCTTGTGTTTAGTTTAATGGATTAAGGAACTTAGTTTGGGAATTAAGGTGAGCATGCTAGAACTTTGCTATAAAAATCCAATCTTGTGTTGTGTTGGTTTATTGGATTAAGGAACTTGTCTATTGTGAGGTTATTTTAAAAAACTCTTTCTTGTGATTTTCTCTCAAGTTTATTTGGGTTCATTTACATGGAAATTCAACTCTTGGTTTGTTACAGGATGCTAAAGAGAAGTTCCAACAGCTGCAAAAAGTGATGTCAATTCTCGGGGATGAAAAGAAAAGGGCAGTCTATGATCAAATTGGCTCTGTTGATGATGCGGTGAGTCCATGTTTCTATGAATTTCTTATCAAATGGTGATTTCAATTTCTTACGGTTTCCATTTTGGTGGTTTTAGTTGAATCAGCGATGCACATTCTTTGCTACTTCCTTTGTTTGTTCAGTTTGATCGAGAAAATAAAGCATTTAGCTTCTGTATTAGTATTCTGAGATTTACTTGTATATTAGTTTGATCGAGAAAAGAAAGCATTTACATGAAAATGATTTAGTTTTCGATATAATCCAGAGCTTGTTTCGGTTTATTTTGGCAGGTGGTATGCAAAGAGATTTACGCATCCTGATGTTGTCTCCGCATACGAGTATATATTTATATGGGATGAAGATGTTGGAGTCAAGCATTTCAATGCAGATAGGTAAATTGCTTGTCTTGGAATCGTAGTTACATATCAATGACAATCTTTACAATTTATATTGTTATTTTTCAGGTACATTGAGGTAGTTAAGAAGCATGGTTTGGAGATTTCTCAACCAGGCTTAGAGCCAAACAATGGACTTACATGGGAAATGACAAAGAGGAGAGGTGACCGAGATGTTCACAAGTAGGTGCTCTCTCTCTCGCTTTTTTACTTTTATAGTTCTTTTAAGTTCCAATCTTTCCCTAAGTGTTTTGAGTGGTGAACAGAGAAACTAAAGAAAAACCAGGATGGTGCAGTGATCCACATTTACCTCCATGTGCTGCATAAGGCTTTGTACAGTCTTTCTCTCTCTCTCTCTCTCTCTCTCTAGCCTAGTAAAGAGTACTTATACCATTTTCGATAACGTGGTTGTTTTCCCATCTGCAGGTTTGTTGAGATTATGGCACCTGTATTCTCTAAAGAAGCATGGCGATGTGTATGGCATATGATTCAGGTTTGTATTATCTGTAGTCAGCTTTTCCCCTTATATATTTAGTCAACAAATTTGATGATCATCACATAACTAGGAAATGTGGCATTGATGATGAATCTACATTAGTTGGTGTTTAAAAAACAATCTTGTTTGTTTCTGGTGCAGAATGATGTTGTTCATGGATGGGGTCTCGATTTTGCTCTCAGACGATGCGTTGAGGTTATTTACTATCCACTTTGCCTCCTGTGTAAATCCTTTTATGTCACGTTGTTAAATCTCCATATGTATGCATTCTCTTCCATTTGCAGCCTGTTCATGAGAAAATTGGTGTGGTAGATTCACAATGGATTATCCATCAAGTGATTTCCTTCCCTTGGAAGTCAGGTGATTTTACTTTTCAATGAAGTGACCTTACCCTTATAATCTATGAATGATCTCTTACGACTCAATAATGAAATTTTGACAGGGTGAATCGAGAAAGGAAAATCACCATGGCAAGGGGTAATAATAAGCACACATTATTATACTTACTAATAGATTACATGCTTCGCTATCCTCTGGATAACTTCAATGTGTGTGTGTGTTTCCCTGGGTTTTAGGTGAGATAGAGATGCAGAAACGAATGGACGATGTTCCAGAACCGCGTGGCAGAAGCAGATAAAGCGTACATGGAACAACACAAGGTACAAGGATGTCCCAGATTTTGTGTCATATAGTTTGCAGCACGAACAAGAACAAGTATTCAATTGTGAAAGACCATCGTATATAGCAACGATGAGATTGCTTCTCAAACGCTTGAACTTTTTGTACATTGCTTCTACTTTTGCCAAGCTATATATGCTTGTTTTGTAGTATAACTTTGCATTTCAAGTTCTTTTTTCATTCACAACATTCAGTAATTGTAGAAAACACAAACAAACAACAACAAACAACAATTAGTAGCATATAAGTGATTGAAAAATGATTTAATCGGTGACTTATAAACCAAGGAATCGCAAATCAGTGGTTAATCAGTGACCAAAATGTGACTAACCCAAAATGTGACATCAACAATATAGTCTCTAATTAGAAGCTAATTAGTCGTTAATTTGTGACGACTATAGTTAGTCATAACTCAGTTGCAAAATCAAAAGTCGCTAATTAGTCGCTTATTTGCCACGCACAAGATAGTTTCAAATCCGTTGCTAATTAGTGACTACGTGCCTGAGTCACACAAGTGTCGCTTATTTGCGACTGAGTGTTGGAGTCCTAAATCCGTCGCAAATTACCGACGAATTTACGACTGAGTTATGGAGTCCTAAATCCGTCATAAATCCGTCGCTAATTTGCGACGTATTGGAAACGTCGCAAATTTGCAACGAGTTTTTAGCGACGACTTGTGGTCGTCGCAAAGTAGTCGCAAATGGCTCATTTGTGACGAATTTGCGACTCTTTTGGTAGTCGCAAATGCCCTGTTTTCTTGTAGCGAGAAAAAGAGCTTTCAGAGAATCGACACCCACGTGCAAGGGGAATGAATAAAGTCATAATAAATATTTTCTTTGAAGACTCTCACATTCACTAGCATCATTGTCACCTTTTTATATTTCACAATTTGTTCGATGTATTGCATTATTGTAGTAACAATTAATTGAATTCAAACTTTATTTTACTAGGTTATGTTATAATCAGCTGGTTATAATGTTGTCCTACCTAGAAAACAAACACAAACAGTTAATTGAGTGTAAGGATAAATTATTGAGCTAAAACAATTTATGAACCTATTGTGTTTTTTTCTGCCAGATACTACTGTTTAATAAGATTGACTTATGAGTTATTATGATTTATGACTGATGGATGGGTCGAAACCGGAACAAAAGCTTTTTAATATGATTGCACTAACTTTAATGAGTACTTTATTCTTTAAAAAATATTAAAGAATTAAGAAGGGAAAGTCTTTAACCCAAAAAAAAAGGGAGGAAAAGAATTGAGAGACAACGAGAAAAAAAGAAAAGCTGGTAACCTCATGGGATGTTTTGGCTTTGCTCAATTATTTGGATACTTTTGATATGATTTTGTTCCATTCCTTTTCATTAATCGGATGTGAAAGCTATCTACTTCGTTTATTGTATAAAGGAAGAAGAATTGGAAGATGTTTATATTTTTTTAAAATAGATAAATCATATAGTTTATCTTTTCCTCCAAAAAACATATATTTAGGCGGACACAATGTGGTCAATGGCAAATTAATTTAGAAAATGAATGTGAATTTTATACCATAAGTCCAATTTCCACTTGAAACAAAGTTATTGTACATTGTGATAAGCGAGGCTCTATAGTATTAGGTCTTTGAAAGATAAATTGTATTTTGCTTATCAAGGAAGAAGAAAGAACCATGTAGTTCTATCTATGGCTATCAAATAATTCTGCATGAAAGTAATTGTTCTTTTATATATATTTTTCAATGTTCTAAGAACTTAATTACTAAAGTCTAGTAACAATGGAACCTTATGAAAACATGAATGTTGGTTTTAATTGATGTAAATAATGGTGATTTGGTGGAGTCTAGCTACTTAGTTAACGAAATGACTACAAATAATGACAGATAAATGAAAGCATAACTATTTTGTGGATAAAAATATATAACGGTTTAACTAATTAATATAAAAAAATTGTAACTATTTTGTGGATATACGCAAGAAAAACATTTATCAAAAAAATACGCAAAATTTATAACAGTGAGAATAAATAAAAATATAGAAAATAAAATCTATCAAAATAGCAACAAAAATAATTTAAATACTGTAAGTTTGTAACATTCTACTTTTGTCCACACATCCCAAATGTGAATCATTAACATGGGAATAATTCTGTATATATATATATATTTTTTTTTTTTGTTGGTGAATATAATTTTGTATATTCATTTTTACACAGTATTTCCTTTTATACGAACATATCTATAAAAAAATCGATGAGATTCCATTTATTCACACATATATGAGTGATTAACATGGGAATAATTCTATTAATTTTTTACACAACATTCCCTTCTATACAAATAATTCTTTAAGAAATCAGTTAGATTCCATTTAACCACACATCCCATATATAAATGGAATTTCTTTGTAAATAATATACAAATTGAATTTTAAAAAGGAAATTTTAAATATTGTAAAATAACATATTTATCAGTTACAAAATGTGTTTTTGTTTTCTTGTTTAATTGTGACATATATCTCAATTTCATAAAAAATAATTTTGTCACATATAACCAGATTCCTTCTACTTTATACACTAAGATATATTCAATTATTAATTTTTACTAATGTCAATGCCAGTTTATAAAGTTTCATTACAAAATAAGTTTTTTTCTTCTTTTTTTTTTGAAGCCAAGTTCTTTTTTTTTGAAGGGGTCTTGTATTATGTGACATTTTTTTGTGAAAAATAATATTTTCTATTAAAGTAATTTATAAAATTAATTTTAGTAATTTTCAAACACATACAAATCAGAAAAACTTTTTTTTTATATCAAATTAATATAGATAAAGCTAAATAAATTGCAATTTATGTTTTATGAGAAAACTAAAATCTATACCAAAAGTTAAATACCAAAAACTTATAAAACTACAAACATTCATGGCCTATATTTCAATTTCCTTTTTAAACATATATTGTTTACTAATGTTTTCTTTATATTTCATTTGTTCCCCTACACTTACTATTAATTTCCCCACTCGTCTCAGCAATAAAACAAAGATTCCTCTCTTTGTCTCAAAACAAAATCACATTTAACTCTTAAATCACTCACAAAGACAAAGATCTTCTTCTCCTTCTTCCTTTTACCTTTCTCTGTCTCTCTCCTATATAAACTCACCAAGATTACACTCTTTGATCCACCATCCAAAACTGAAACAATGGAGAATCCTCAAAATCAAACAGAGTCTAAACATATCCAACTCAATGAAGCAAAAAAACCAAAGGGTGGAATTATCACTATGCCTTTTATCATAGGTATATAAAAAAAAAAAATATATATTTATTCTCTAATTCCACTTTTTGTTTTCTTGGTCTAATATTTGATTAAAAATCTCTAATTTTTGTTTGTTGTTCTTGAAGCTAATGAGGCGTTCGAAAAAGTTGCAAGCTATGGATTATTACCAAACATGATTATGTATCTAATTAGAGATTACAGATTTAGTGTAGCTAAAGGAACAAATGTTCTTTATCTGTGGTCTGCTGCATCAAATTTCACTCCTCTTTTGGGTGCTTTTCTCTCTGATTCTTATCTTGGTCGATTCTTCACCATTGCCATTGCTTCTCTCTCCAGTTTCCTGGTAACTTGTTCATCTCTCTCTCTCTTCAATTCTTGGTCTAACAAGATTCACTAAACCCGTTTACTTAAACCATTCGGTTTATGCCACTTAATTGATGATTAATTTATGTTTGGAATGAAAATTTTGGTTAATTTATCCGGTTTGTTGGATGAAATTGATAATACGATTTCTAAAACGGTCTGATATGGTTTTCTTAAACCGGAACTGAAATTTTTGGTTTAGTTTTCATTTTGATAAAATCCGTAACGGATTTCGAGAAACGGACAACTCTTTTTTAGAAAGATATTATCATACTTTTTCCGTTATAGATAATATTTTATGCCGAGAGAATAAAATATTTGATCTTATAATAATTTAGAATTTTACTTTTGTGGACAAGAATATTTAGAAAAATAAATAATTGAAGGATAGTGGTACGAGGTGTTTTTCAGGCTATTTTCTTGTTAATATCGAATATCTGAATTTATAGTAATATTGGAGTTTACTAATTTAATTTTCCGGCATATTCATTCGTTGATGTACAATTGACTACTTGATTCTTTATTAATAACGTCATATTATGTAATTTATTAAAAATATACAGTAATAATAATAATAATATTGTACTAGAGTTTTAGTAATTTCACGCGTTGCATGTGACTTGTGAGACATTTACGACTCGTCCTATGAAAAACATTGCTGCATTGTTGTTTTCTTATGTTTGAGTTACACTAAAAGTCATTTTCAAATTTAATTTTCTTAGCATGCCAATTCCATGTGTTCTGAATATTTTATTTTTATAAACATATAATTGCATATTAAAATGATCATGGCAAGTGGTGTGAGTGACTCATGAGTGACCACAATGCAAAACCATAATTTCAGATGTGACATTATTCCATTTATAATTTAAGTATACATCAGATCTAAAAAAGGTGTGATTGCATTTGCATCATAAATAAAGAAAAAATAGTTTATTTCTTTGCAACAGTTAATATAAAAAATAGTTTCTAGAGATATTACGTACACATATGAAGTGTATGCATGTATATGTTTTCGGTCCGGTTTTCTGTCCGGCGGTACGTCTGGGTTTTGGTTAAATTTGGTTTTTTTTTTTGGGGTCCAAATTGTATCTCTAACTTAGATGATTTTAAAAAAATTAAGATGTCGTTAGGGTTTTTGTTGTTGTTGTTATTGTTTGAATATATATACAACAACGACAAACCCCAAACCAGTTCTTTCTCGAATCCAAAATTTTGGCACGATTTTGGTTAGATTTATGTCTATTTAAACAGGAAAAAACACAATTGACAATGCATGAAGACGTCGAATTATTTTCGTTATGTGCCAAAGCTTGGTTTTCTGTTGGCCATAAGATATAATATACTACATAGACGACATATATAGAAATATGGGATAATTTGTAGAATAGCATAATAAAAATTAGAAAAGTAACCATAATCCCTCTAGGTGGCAACATCTTGACTATTAGATTTATGTTTTTTATTATTACTTTTCAAATATGATTTTTTTGTTTGTTATTCAACAAATTGACCCTAGAAATATCTCGTGCATTTTTTTCTTTCTATTGTCACTTTCTTTCTTTTGGTTATTTGATGAGAGGCATTTGTGAAGAATTTTTTTTATACATACGACATATAAAGGTTATATTTAGAAACTTGTCCTATAATACTTCGGCAAAAACAGCACTAATCTTATTTTGATTTTGTTCACCCACTTAAAAATCTAATGAATAAATTCGTTACATCGATTGATTTGACAGTGGTACAATTATTTTTCCCTATCATCTTTGTTTGTTCAAATTTGGGTAGGGTTAATGACACATGACTTTACATTGCTATGTTTGTTCATGTTCACGATTTTGTTGCCGGTATGAATATTGGATTTTTCTTCTTGGAAGTTTTTTTTTTTTTTTTTTTTTTTGAAAAAATTTAATTGATTGCCCATAACTGGGAAAGTTACAAACGTTTTTTACAAATAGCGGCCTCAACCCCCAAAAAAAAAAAACTGAGTAAAGGCCGAACTTACATACTTCTATCCGCTAATAATAAGCGAACCAACTAGATAGCATCGTCTCAAAAGATTTCTTGTCAAGACGACCTAGAAGACTATCTCGAACACAACGGTCAATGGCTTGGAACAATTGGGCCGGCGTACGAGATAAATCCCTATGAAGCCGATAGTTGCGCTCCTGCCAAAGATGGTAAATCAAACTTTGAACCACCAAACACTTCAAGATCCTTCTTACATTTGGCGATGAAGAGAGAAGCCAAGTGAGAAGAGATGATCAGTCCATCACATGATGAAAAGATTGACCCATTCTGTCCATAGCCAATCTCCAAACCTGAAGAGAAAATTGACAGTGCAAGAACAAATGATCTTTATCTTCTATGTCATTTCCACACAGAAGACACAACGGATTAATCCGTAAACCCCAAGCCAACAGTCTCGTTCTGACCGGCAAACGATCCTTATTTGCAAGCCAAAAGCAGAAAGCATGTCGGGGAACATGGTTCTTGAACCAAATCGCCTTAAACCATGTTACCTTAGGTGCCCTTGGTCTCAAATACTCCCAAGTTCTAGCCACAGAAAAGGAGAAACTTTCGGATGAATCTCCTGGTATTCTCCACCGTATCTTATCAGGGCCCCCGTTTTCATTCGGAGGCTCAATCGTTGTAAGAACAATGAGAAGCTCTTGAGCTTGAGGAGATCTTGCATAACGAAAAAGCCAACCATTCCTGTTACAAGCATTTGCCACCATTGCTGATCTGGGAATCCCCATGTGTCTAGGACCATCGTCTCCAAACATCTCAATCAACGGACCTAGACTACACCACTTGTCAAACCAAAAACTTGTTGATATTTTAACATAACGTTATGTAATGACAATTGATAAGTGGCTTTATTCTAATTTGTTAGCTCTATTTCTAACGTAGCTTGATAATATTCATTGCAAAGATGTTTTGATTGAATAATATTTTTACATTTAATCAAAAGGAAAATGTTTTGCTAAGTGTTTAGCTTAAGTTAAACCGGATTTCTAAATAACTAATGATCATTGTTGAATCATATCTCAGGGAATGGTGCTTCTATGGCTAACAGCAATGTTACCACAAGTGAAACCATCGCCTTGTGATCCGACAGCGGTCGGAAGCCACTGTGGATCCGCTACCGCTTCTCAGTTGGCTCTTTTGTATTCCGCATTTGCCCTAATATCGATCGGATCAGGCGGGATCAGACCGTGTTCATTAGCCTTTGGAGCTGATCAATTGGACAACAAAGAGAACCCAAAGAACGAAAGAGTTCTTGAGAGTTTCTTTGGTTGGTACTATGCTTCTTCAGCAATAGCTGTTCTCATCGCGTTCACGGGTATTATTTACATTCAAGAGCATCTTGGATGGAAAATTGGGTTTGGAGTACCTGCGATTCTCATGTTGATCGCTGCTTTGCTGTTTGTTCTCGTGTTTCCTCTCTATGTTAGACGCGGTGTGAGTAAGAGTCTCTTCACTGGTTTAGCTCAAGTTGTTGTTGCAGCTTACGTGAATAGGAAGCTAAGTCTACGAGATCATCATGATTCCTTTGATTGTTATCATCACATGAAAGATTCTGAACTCAAAGCTCCAAGTCACAAATTGAGGTAGTGCTACTATATATATCTTTCTGAAGTATGAATACTTTAATTTGTAGGTTTTCCTTACTTTGATCAGTTTCTTGATTAGGGTTTTGCGTTGGTTGTTATACAAGAAATCTAATGTTTCTCACTTTATTCTGATTAGGTTTTGCAACATAGCTTGTTGTACAAGAAATACAAAGCTCTTTCTATACTGTCTCTTGATTAGGTTTTTAAATAATGATTGTTATACAAGAAAATATCATGCTATTTCTTTACTATGCTACTCTCTTGATTAGGTTTTTGAACAAAGCTTGTTTGATAAGCAACCGCGAGGAGGAGATTGGATCAGATGGGTATGCTGTGCATCCATGGAGGCTATGCACAACTGGCCAAGTAGAGGAGCTTAAGGCATTGATCAAAGTCATACCTATATGGTCCACAGGAATTATGATGTCCATAAACACTAACCAAAGCTCGTTTCAGTTGCTTCAAGCGACTTCCATGGACAGACGTCTAAGCCGCCATGGTTCAAGATTTCAAATTCCAGCTGGTTCATTCGGTATGTTCACGATCATAGCTCTAGCCATGTGGGTTGTTCTATATGACCGTGTGGTTATACCGCTAGCTTCAAAGATCCGAGGTAGACCTTTTAGACTCAGTGTTAAGCTAAGAATGGGATTAGGGTTATTCATGTCATTCTTAGCAATGGCGATTTCCGCAATTGTCGAAAGCATCAGAAGGAAAAAAGCTATAAGCCAAGGGTATGCAAACAATGGTAATGCTATTGTAGACATATCAGCTATGTGGCTTGTGCCACAATATGTACTACATGGATTAGCAGAGGCTCTTACCGCGATAGGGCAAACCGAGTTTTTCTACACCGAGTTTCCTAAAAGTATGTCGAGTATCGCAGCTTCTCTCTTCGGTCTAGGAATGGCTGTGGCTAGTTTATTGGCAAGTGTGGTCCTCAATGCGGTCAATGAACTAACTTCAAGAAATGGTAAAATGAGTTGGGTTGCGGACAACATCAACAAGGGTCATTACAACTATTACTATTGGCTACTTGCGATCATGAGCTTCATCAATGTGATTTATTACGTGATATGTAGTTGGTCGTATGGTCCTTTGGTTGATGAGGTGAGGAATGGTAGGGTTAATGGTGTGAGAGAGGAAGAGGAGTTGCTTGACATTGCTGGGAAAGGCTTTGAGAAGGAAGAATCGAGTGAAGTTATTAAAACCAATTAAGGAATTCTAAAGATCTTGCAAGATTAGGTTTTGTCTATAAAGGGAGACAGAAACTATATATTTTTATTGCACTTGGTGTGTGTGGTGGTACTCAGTATTAAGGTCTATATAGATTTGTAATTAGATTCAATTCTGTGTTTGGATTTTTAATTAGAGTTTTTGATGAAAATGTTTAAGGTTTTTGGTTGTGTACAAGGCTATTAAGTGCTGTATTTATTGTGTTATATTCATTGTATATATGGTTTTTTGTTGTGTGCAAATTTTGCAAATAAATTCTTTCTGATATTTGAAGGAATTGTAAATAAATTTTTGTAACTAGCGATTTTTGGTCGAAATATACATAGATCCTTAATGGACAACATAATATTGCGTTCAACGCGTAAATCACATTTTCAAATAAAATTGCGCTAATAATTTTTATTGTACTTACAAACTTGAACATCACGGCATCACCTATTTGATTATAGTTTAAAATATTTGTACTCTAAATTTGATTTAGAGACACTAATTTTTTTGGCTAATCCAAATACTCATATTATATATATATATATCTTAAAGTCTTGATTGGGGAGTAAAGAAGGCAAATATCTGAAGCCAAGGGCAAGTGGAGCCATCCAAAAGCTTCCTCTAGCTAAAACTTCTCTATTCTCTTCTCTTCTAATTTCAACCATCACTGCTTTTATATTTCCTTTGGTCCCTGTCAATCTTCCTTCTATCTCTATTGTTTCCTGCATTTTATTTGTCAATTTTTTTTCTTACAAATAATCAATCATAATTTTACAGTTTTATCAAAGAATCGATCATCTAAAAACATAACTAATAAGGTAAAAATAAAAACTAACATGGATTTTGGCTGGCGAATAGAAGGAAGAGTTTAAACTAAGAGTGACATGGAATTTGCCACCGAGTAAGTACATAGTGGCAGAGCTTATTACATCCATCACAACCGCAATTGCTCCAGCGTCCCAAGCCCCCCATCTTCTCTCTAACCATAATTTTGAAAATCATGTGAGTAGCTTTTCGAAATAAGAAAATGAAATAATAATGTAATATCAAGTTTTTGAAACAACTTATATATAGCAAATTAACACATGTAAAAATTCAATGGACTATAACATGTTATCGTAGAGTACGTTTTTAAAAATGGATATCAATTTGCTTGATAACAAAAAGTTTGGTCAAAATTTACAAAAGCGTAAATGATTTTTTTTTTTTTTTGCCTGTGATATAAATGGATAGTATGATATAAATGTAAAATATCATTTTAATGACACAATATTTGTTAAAACACACGTAAAGTTCATATGATTTAAAAAACACATAATGTAAATGAACCAATTTACATTATGAAAACCATGAAATCACCAAAACTTCTGCAAGAGTTAAAGTCACAATAGATGGACTTCAACCACTCATAAAAGAAACGATCTTAGAGTTCCGTGGAGGAGAAGAAGCCATTGTTGTTCTGGAGTATGAAAGGCTGTCATCTCATTGTTCTTTTTGCCTGCGTTTAACACATGAGACCAAGGAATGCCCGGAGAGAAATGCTCTTCCAGAGGAAAAAGAACAACAAAGACAACTAACACCACAAAAGGAGTATAGCCACTCAAACAACAGCCGTGAAGACATCAACAGAAAAAGGCAAAAAGGTATGGGAAGACACCAGCCAAACCACAACCTAAGGGAGACACGAAACCTTTCATCTGGGGCAAGAGTTTCGAATCCCCAAAATGAGAGCTTTCGTCGACCAAGTCATACAGAAGGGTATCAAAGGAGAGATAAAGGCCCCTCAAGAGAAGCTAGAAGCATGAGAGAACAACGTTTTCAAGACAACCGCCGCAACTACACTCGGGATCGAGAGAACTCTGATTCTCACTCCTACCAACGGAACAGAGCAAACTCATTGGCTACTTCACAAGACAACAACCATATGTTTCGAGATTTTGTTGAAAACCGAGCTCCACACATAGGACCCCCTCGCTCACCAGTCCTACAATGGAGAGAACGCTCGGATACAAATATATTTCAAGCACAGAGTAACCCTGAATCTACTCGAAGCAAACGACCACCATTGGAAAGAACTTTGGAAGATGAAACACTCCAACCTCTGTACCGTCCCCCTACAACGGAGGAAGTGATGGAAGAGCTCCAATAAGTCTCGATACAGTACACGAATGTTGTGAACCCAATGGAACGAGCTGCAAGACAACAACGAGTATTTAGCGGTGAAGAAAGAGGAATGATGGCAGAGACGGCTGCAAACATAGTGGCATCAATTACGGAAAATCTCTACAATGCCTCCCCTCTGCTTAATGACCAAACCAACACCACCCTGGAACAAGACCTGACTCATAGACCCCTAGTCCCCCCAGAGGCTGACTTACCAGAAATAAGCCAACCAATAAAGAAGAAACGAGGACGGCCACCACTTGCAAAGAGATTAGCTGAAAATCCCCTGCTTCCGAGGTCTAGTTAAAAGAAAATACGACGAACAAATACGATTCAAATCTCTCCAAAAGTCCGTAATGTTCAAAAAAGACTCACAGTTAGACAAGCAGCTGCGTCAACATCTCGGAATCAACCAAGAGGGACACCTTTTCCCAGAGCAGTGAAAAAATCAATGGATTTTCGGGTCCATTCCGATCAAGCTCCTTAGCGGTGGCGGCTTGGAACTGTCAAGGGTTGGGGAACCCCTTGACGGTTCACAGATTGAAGGAGATTCGATTGAGAATCTTCCCAAACATCTTCTTCTTGTCGGAAACAAAAAATCCTGATGAAGTTTTTTTGCAAAAATTTGAATGGATGGGTTATGCTCACAGCTTCCTTGTATCCCCTCATGGTCATGGGGCTGGTGGACTGGCACTTTTCTGGAAAGAAGATACAGAGCTCGAAATTTTATCATCTTGTGAGAATTACATTGATTGTAAAATCATCTTTGAACGAAGAACGTTTTTTGCAACTTTCTTATATGCAGATACAGACTACAAAAAGAGAAAAGAAATTTGGAATCAATTAACGATCAAGTCTCTACGAAGAGACTCTGCTTGGTATATTACAGGAGACTTTAATGATCTTACAAGTAACCTGGAAAAGGAGGGAGGTACAACGAGATCGGAAGGCTCTTTCACAGATTTTCGTTCTTTTCTCTCGGAAAACGATCTTTTTGACCTCCAACATACCGGAGACCCATTGTCGTGGAAAGGAAAGCGCTGTGAACAGTGGGTACGATGTAGGCTTGACAGAGCAATGGCGAACTCATTATGGTCGGAATTGTTTCCTAAAGCAAGTTGTTCCTATCTAAATTTTGAAAGATCCGATCATAAGCCTCTAATCTCCTACTTTGAACCTGACAAGAAGAAACAAAAAAGCGTGTTTCAATATGATAGAAGCTTAAAGACAATCCAAAGGTTCACGAGCTGATAAAATCTACGTGGAAAAAATCCAACAACAGACCAATAAAACACAGGATCAGTGCGGTGCGTCGAGCTTTGATAGATTGGAACAAGAGCAAACACATAAATGGCCAGGAAGAAATACAAGGTCTGAAGAAAGCCTTAGAAGAGGCAATGGTGAACCCACACCATGATGACGAACTGATCTTGAAAATCAACAACAACCTTAAAGAGGCTTATAAGGCTGAAGAATCTTATTGGCGACAACGAAGTCGACTCCAATGGCTCTGCTTAGGAGACCGGAACACGGGATATTTTCATGCAATAACAAGGGGAAGAAGAAGAGTCAACAGTCTCTCTGTAATAGAAGATGAAATCGGATCCCCTGTTTACGCAGAAGAGGATATCGCTAAGGTTTTCGAGTCTTACTTCGCAAAAAATTTCACCTCTATCCCGGGAAACAGAGATGAAATTGTTGATTATGCTCTTACACCAAAAATATCAGAAGAAGAAAACAAATTTCTCATTGTAGAACCATCTAAGGAAGAGATCAAAGAAGCTTTGTTTGCGATTCATGCGGATAAGGCTCCGGGGCCCGACGGTTTTTCGGCTAGCTTTTTCCATTCGAATTGGGATGTAATTGGAACTGATATAGTGACAGAAATTCAAGAGTTCTTCAGATCAAGGGTTTTACCAAGCTCCATCAACGAAACTCATGTGAGACTCATTCCAAAGATACCAAGTCCAAAGATGGTTAGCGAATATAGACCTATTGCTTTATGCAATGTCTATTATAAGATAATAGCAAAAATCCTAACCAAAAGACTCCAACCGATCTTGGGAAACCTAATTTCGGAAAACCAATCTGCTTTTGTTCCAGGACGAGCAATCTCGGATAATGTTCTCATCACACACAAGGTTCTTCACTACTTAAAGAATTCAAAGGCCGAGAAACATTGCTCAATGGTGGTCAAAACGGATATCATGAAAGCCTATGACCGTCTTGAATGGGATTTCATAGAGAGCGCAATGACTAGACTCGGTTTTCATCCTGTTTGGAGAAATTGGATAATGCAATGCATACGAACGGTCTCTTATTCTTTCCTCGTAAATGATACACCACGAGGAAATGTGATCCCCACCCGCGGTATAAGACAAGGGGATCCACTCTCTCCCTACATCTTTATTCTTTGTAGCGAAGTTTTATCCGGGCTTTGTTCACGAGCGCAAAACAATGGCAAGCTAAAAGGGGTGCGAGTGACAAAAGGAAGTCCGTGGATTAACCACCTTTTGTTTGCGGATGACGCCATGTTCTTTTGCAAGGCAAATCAAAGGAATAGCAAAGTGCTTAGAGACCTACTAAACGTGCAAAAGTCTTCGATATCTTTCTCAAGAAAAACACCGCAAGCAACACGTGACTTAGTAAAGAGTGAACTCGCAATCACAAAAGAAGGAGGAGTGGGAAAATATCTAGGCCTTCCCGAATATTTTGGTAGGAGAAAGAAGGATTTATTCACTTCAATTGTCGATAGAATCCGACAAAAAGCTATGAGTTGGTCTTCTAGATTCCTTTCCACGGCGGGGAAGATGGTGATGATAAAAAGCGTCTTATCCGCTATCCCCACATATGCTATGTCGTGCTTCCAACTTCCTATGTCCCTTTGCAAACGAATACAATCGGTTCTTACCCAATTTTGGTGGGATGCTAACTCGGATAAAAAAAAAATGTCTTGGGTTTCTTGGAAAAAATTATCTTGGTCAAAGAGAGAGGGGGGCCTTGGATTTCGTGATATCCAATGCTTCAATGAAGCTATGCTTGCAAAATTGAGTTGGAGACTTGTGGAAAACCCAGAATGCTTACTGGCAAGAATACTCTTCGGAAAATATTGTCCATCAGAATCGTTCTTAAGCTGCAAGCCTCCTGCTTCTCATGGTTGGAGAAGCCTTGTAGTTGGTAGAGATTTACTTAAAACTCAACTTAGATGGGCTATAGGAAACGGTCAAACAGTCAATATTTGGGATCAACCGTGGATTTCATCAACATCACAACTCCAACCATTCGGACCAGCCACAAAAGAGACAAAAGATTTCACAGTCTCAGACTTATTTCAACATAAAACTAACACGTGGGACAAGGAGAAGATTGAGTCTGTCCTCCCATGTTATGTTCCTGAAATTTTGAGCATTAAACCGAGTTTGTTGGGAGCACCGGACAAGCTAGTTTGGCTTGGCAAGTCGACGGGCACCTATACAACAAAAACAGGCTATTTCTCAGCCGTGAACATGCAAAAAACAGAGATTGAGAAACAGAGTAAACCAGTGTTTAATTGGATCTCTGAGGTTTGGATGCGGAATGTAAGTCCTAAAATAAAAAATTTCCTATGGAGAATTGCAAACAAAGTACTGCCAGTGGGAGAGAGGCTACTAGTTAGACATATTCTAGTTGATGCGCTATGTAAGCGTTGCGGGGAAACAGAGACTATTCCTCACCTCCTTTTCCAATGTCCATTTGCTCAACAAGTATGGAGATCATCTCCTTTCAAAGACACTCTGGAGACAAGTTCTTGGTCTGAGTACGAACCTGCTTGGGAAGGAGCAAAAAAAGCAATCTGCCTACCACCGGTAGGTATCTCCTCTACACTAGCAGCCGGAATAATCTCGTTTTCAAAGATAGAATTATCACTACGGAGGACACACTCATATCAGCCACCACTACGGCAAAGGAGTGGCTCAATGCGCAATCCCTCTCACCGCAACCAACCCGACCTAAGCTCCAACAACCCCGAAACAACACAAGTGAAGTAATGACATGCCAATCAGATGCTGCATGGATGTCAAACATAAAATCAGCTGGGTTGGGATTGGATTATAATCTCCAAGGGCTCCCTATTCACAGAACCAAGCAAACTCACACCGTTTGTGTGTTCCCCCATCATGGCCGAGGCTTTAGCTCTGCGAGAAGCTGTCAACTTTTCCGTGGAAAAGGGTTTCACTAAAATGAGATTCGAGTTGGACTCATCTCAACTTATCAACGCCATCAACTCAAGGACATCTCTCTTGAACCTATATGGCATCATCGAAGACGTAATGGCTCTTGTCCAAACATTCGAATTTGTATCTTTTGTTTGTATTAGCCGTGTATCCAATGCGAAAGCGGATGCTCTTGCAAAACAAGCCTTTAGGCTTTTGAATGTAACGTCGGGATAACATGAATGAATGGAAACAACCTTTTGATCAAAAAAAAAAAAAAATGAACCAATTTATTTGCGATTTTAACATGCGTCTCTTTGCCAATATTGACAATGTCATCTAGTGCTATATTCTCTAAAAATAGATATTGAGTGATCATCATGATATAAATCTAGAAAAGAAAATGATTTTCCTTAAAAGGCCCTTTTCCATCTGATATTATTAAACCAAAGTTTAAAACTAAATAAGCCGGCGGGTTTATACTTATGAATTGGAGTATTAATCAAAAGAAAAGTAAAGACAAAGATTGAGGAATAATTACCAAAACACGTTTGGTGATGACTAATTTACGTCGTAAAATCCCTTTTTCCAAATGGATTATTTTGAGGTCATTTGGGATTAGTTCCTCTAGCTAGTGGCTATGGCCTCTACCATTGGCTAAGCCATCGAAGTACGACCTAATTTCTAGGATGGTCGAATCTTCCATATATATATATATATATATATATCTCCTCTTTTAGTTTACATTATCGATACCATTAATAGAGTGTGTGTATTTTTATACTAATCACTCGCTAATTATTTGCGATATTAATTGGCTTCTCCCATCTTAAACAATTTATTGTCGTTGGTTGATAACATCAATGATTTGTCTTGTTTTCCTAAAAGTATTCAACACAGTGATGTGAGTTCACTTTTGGAAAATGAGCTACACTACCTTATTCTAGGACTGAAGCCATCAAAGCTTGCTAACTTGATCAAGGCCATTGTCTTTGACACTGATGTTAAATGGTGTCATCAAAATCTTGGTCCATAATCTTCCTGAGGCTATGAGTTCTTCATCGTGTTCTCTTCGAATCTCAATTATTGCTGAGTTTAGATCTTCTTTCTTCCAAACCACTCTTGATTCAATCTTTACTTCTTCCTACATTTTTTCATCACATCAAATATAAAAATTAGTTATGTTAAATGACCGGAGACTTGATGTGTTTCTATCAGATTAGATATGTCCAATTTAGTTTAAGCGATACAAACCAAAGAGAGAGAAAGAAACTCAATTTGCTTGGTTTATTTTGTTATATATATAGAATCTGAAAAAGTAGTTAATTTATAACTTTTTTTGTTAATCTTTCTAGTTAGCAAATATATTTCTGAAAATGAACAATAAAAAAATAGAGAAGAAGGTCTAAACAAGTTCTCTTCCTTGATTTTATGAGATTACATACCAAAACACGATGTGTTACGATCAATTTACATCGTACGACCCCTTTACCAACATGAATGACTTGAAGACCTTGGAGGATTGAGCCAGGAAAGTGGGCATTATTGCTTCTTTCTTTGGCTAATTGTTCCAAATACGTTGTCATTTTGAGGATGGCTGAATCCCCCATATCTTATATTGATTCTTGCTATTCTTATAGATATGAAGCTTTGCTATTTTGTTTTCGATTGTTAAACTTCGTGATTTGTACACTCTTGACAGTCTTTTTTTTTTAACACTGTAAACTTTTATAGATATCAAAGATGAAGGAGAACACAAAGTTTTAAAACCCACAGAAAGCAAAGAGGAAGGAACAGAGCATAAAAAACAGAGCAAAAAGATACCACTAGGTACCATTTGAGAAATAAAGTAAACGACTAGGGATCCTTCCACAGGATAAGCGAAGAGAATGATCGTAGACCGGAGAAGTGCAGTCAAAACCATGTTTTAAGGGCCTCATCACGACGCAGCTTCAGAGGCTATGAGGTGACAATGCCAAACAGGACCATCCCGAGACACATAAGATTGATGGCGTCTATCCGTAATCACGCTTTTTGCCACGGCCTGAGCAATACGGTTATACTGAATTCAGAGGAGAGACATAAACTCCAGCTCTCTAAAGATTTGAGCTTTTTGAAATATACGATCCGTTAGCCTCTGATACATAGGAAAGAGGTACGGAGATAACATAGCCACTCGCGCTTGAGTAAAATGAGACTCAAACATCACGTTATGCAAACGGAGATCAGCTGCAGCCTCAATCGACCATAATAGTCCCCATAATTCTGTCTCAAGCCTAGATGACATGTTCGAGTACGCCCGTCTACTATGAAATAGCGCTTTGCCATCAGAATTGCGAGCCAACCAAGAGACACCACCTTCATTGCTCAGGTCACACCACTCCGCACCCACATTACACTTAATTATACCTTGAGGAGGTTTAGACCAAGACGGTGAATCCGTATGAATCTGTAGAGATGCAGACGAACTACCGCGCAACGTGGCGGACGGTACATTCAAATTCAACCAAACCGTTGAATCCTCTTTTACTTTTGCCCAAATTTCTGAAGGGGAGAACCTTGTATTCTCAAAGGCTAAAGAATTACAAGCTTTCCATAATTCCCACAAAATCCAAGGGAAACTAAGTCGAGAAGCCGGGAGTAAGGACTGTTTAGAAGACATTGCCAAAACATGATGAAAATTCAAGAAAACTGAATTGGGGGAGAAAACTGAAGGCGGAAGTGAGATATTGGATAACTTCCAAGTTTCTTTGGCTGTAGTACATGTAAATAACACATGACAAATGGATTCTAAAGCCATCAAATTGCAAGAATTGCAGGAAGTGTTTACCGGAATTCCCCGTGAGACTAGTCTCTCTTTAACCGCAAGTGCACCCGACATAGCTTTCCACATAAAGTGTTTTAGTTTAGGGGATGTTTTTACCTTCCAAAGTTTGCGCCATAGAGCTTTTTCAAGAGGGGGAGTCTCCTGAAGTGCTCCCGATTGAAAATCTTGTAGAAGAGCCAAGAACTTGTAACCACTTTGAGATGAATACCATCCATCTTGACAGTCTATATAAGACTATATATTGCCAAACCTATATAGGAAATTGTGGACATCATGCAAAGACACAAACTTTGGGATACCAAGCTTCATATGCTTTTGTCTACCAATTTATTTCATTATATGAAATCTCCGAATAAGACCATCTATAATAGTTCTCTTTTTTAACTCTAAATGTTAGTTCAGAGACAATTTTAAACTAAATGCTAGTTTAAAATTAATAAAATAGTATATTTGCATTATTAGTCAAATAGTTTAAGAAAATATGATTTGTAAAATTAATAATTTTAAAATCAAACCATTTTAAAATCTATCACATCACATACTTTTCAAACCTAAATTAACGAAGTATTTGATGTAAGTTTTTAAAATAGTAAAAATATGCATTACTTATCCAACCTAAGTTCTCAATCCTCATCAAATGTAATCATATTACTTGCACTGCTTACCCGTCCTAATTTAACAGAAGTAGCAGAAGTATTTGATGTAATAGTGAAAATTATACTTATTAGTAACATGTGATTTGACTATGAAGTCTTAAATTAGCATTGATTTTAGTATTGCTACATGAATAGATTGGCTTTTGAATTGAAGCCATTAAGCCATTCGAGACTTTTGATTGGCTCTATTAAAACTTGGTAACTTGATCAAAACCATTGTCTTTCACATTGATGCTAGTCATCAAAATCCTCGTATTTATGTGGCTCCAAGTTCTTCATCGTATTCAATTTGACTAACTATTAATTATTGAGAATTGATGCGTCTCTACTAAATTAGACTAGACTGCTTTCCGATTCAAATACACCGGACATATCAAGTATCCTCAGGAAGACTGCATTTCCCGCTTCTGCGATATCTTTTCAGTAGCAAATAGTATCCGCGAAATCAAATCAACCGAAGTGCCATTTGCTTGTATTAATACCAATCGCGATGAGACTTCCATTAACCCTTCGAGGGCAAATCTTTGCAACGACTCTGTAACGTTTATGGAGGCGAGTGCCTCAGTTATGATCTGATACAAACAATATCACAAAACAAAATCAGTTAACGAATACAAATATTATACACAAGGACTCTTGATGCAAACCAGACAACAAATATGGTTTGATCGGACTAATTAGTGATGTTAATATGGGTAAACCCACCCCATTTAGACCCCGTCCCGTTTAGACCCCAAACCTGTTAAGAACCGTTTAGTTTAGGGGTCTAATAGGGCTACCCATTTAGATTCGTTTAGTTTACACTTACCAATTTACACCCATTTAGACCTATTTAAGTATTTTGTTTTCTTTTTAATAATTAGTTATCCTATAAATTATTTGTCTCTTAAATTACTTTTTTTTATTTAGAATATTTTTTTAGAAAAGAGATACGATAAAGCAACTAGATTTTATGATAAATATTTTTTTCCTTTTCGTAATTTTCCCACCAAAACGCGTTTTCTGTAATTTTCCTGCCAAAACGCGTTTTCCATAATTTTTCCGCCAAAAATGCATTTTCCTTAATTTTCCCGCCAAAAAATGCATTTCCGTAATTTTTCCGCCAAAAACGCGTTTCCATAATTTTTCCGGCAAAAATGCGGTTTCTCGCCAAAAACGCGTTTCCGTAATTTTCCCGCCAAAAACGCATTTTTCTGCCAAAAACGCGCTTTCCCGCCAAAAACGCATTTCCGTACTTTTCCTGCCAAAAACATGTTTCCGTAATTTCTCCGCCAAAAACGCGTTTCCGAAATTTTCTCGCCAAAATGCGTTTTCCATAATTTTCCCGCTGAAACGCGTTTCCGTATTTTCCGCCAAAAGTATGTTTTCTTTAATTTCTAATAATTTAAAAAAAAAATGTAAATGGGTTTAATAGGGTGTCCACTTATTATAATGTATAACCCATTTAATTAATGGGTACCCATTTAAACTCATTAAACTTTCGTACATCTAGATGGGTCTAAATGGGCATTTAATCATACTAAAAGCCCATTAAAAACCCACAAAACTAAAACCCATTTTAACATCACTAGGACTAATATTGTACTGACCTCCAAGACAACCACGAATCGTGACTCTTCATCTCCAATGGGCGGCTTTGTAGTAAACGTAAAGATAAATGATGAACACCATGGCAAAAGACCACAGTTTTTAACTAGATGTTGGACCATCTTATGGAATTTGACCGACTTTCTCACAACCTGAAAAGTAAAAGTAAGACGAATTTTGTCGTGTTGGATTTTACGAGCTCAAAGGTGAAGTAAGGAAAGAAAGTATCACCTGAAGGATTAGTCGTTTAGTTTCAGCATCAGCAAACGGAGTTGAGGAAAAACTCATAAATATCTCAAGGACGGAGTTTGAAATGTAAATTTTGAACATCGTCTTCTGATTTCAAGCCCGAATACATTAGGCGTAGTACCCAAAGCCTCTGTTCAACAGTACTGCTCCAGAAAACATCATGAAACAAAGGTATTCCCTAGCAAAAGAGGAAAATCAATAACAGTTTGAATAAGGATAAAAGACAAGAGTCTACAGTTTTCAGAGAATAAGTACCATCAGCTTCGGTATAGATGAGCTCTTCAAAAGTTCAATTATGGGAACAAAATGTTTGCGAGAAGAATCCAGCAATATCACAGATGCCTCAGCGGCAAAAACAGCAGAAACAGTTGGGATTCTTTGCCATGGTTCCCTAACTCCATGTTGCACATATATCAGCAGAAGCCAAAGCCTCTTTACATGTATATCCTTCCTACAACTCTACACCAAAAAGATTTAGTTACACATTTAAACTACAGATAATACCAAGAGTAGGCATAAAATAACTGTTACCTTAATGGCATCCAGAAATAACCCAAGAGTTTCATAGCCGAGTTTTCTCATCCCAATATCTGCGGAAGACATGCTCACAAACGCAACCGCAAGCAAGCCTAAACTGGCGAATTCTACAGGTTCAATATATCCCATAGACAATGAGTGTATTGAAAATCTCAGGATAAAAGCCGGATCATAGCATTTCTACACAAAGAGGAGGGATTAGTTTGGACGTAGTTTGAAAATGCAACTTCAAGTTACTCATAATGAAAAGACGGGTACCTCGCTTATTGGATCATCATATATGATAGATGTTATCTAAGTGACTTATAATCAGATACATAGTGGTAAAAGGCCAGGCCTCGCTGGGCTGAAGTTCAAGGCCGTGTGGAAGATGTCTATCTTATGCGTGATGAATATAAACAGAGTCGTGGTATGTCTTGTAATTGCTACTAGATTTTTGTTGTATTGTTTGATGCGTGATGGTGTTGAGATTATCGAACTGGTTTTTGCTCATGTAGGATGTGGGTTTGTTAAATATTCAAGCAAAGAGACGGCAATGGCAGCGATTAATGGTCTCAATGGAACTTATACTATGAGAGTAAGCTGTGAATCACATAAATATCTCACCCGGTTGACCTGTTTTGTTTACTAACTCTGTTTCTTCCACAGGGATGTAATCAGCCGTTGATTGTTCGGTTTGCTGATCCAAAGCGGCCTAAACCTGGCGAGTCAAGGTATTTCCTTAGAGACTATTATTTGGTTTATTTTAAATTGCTTATCAAGAAAATTGTTCTCTCTCCACTTGCTACTGGAATGCAAAGTTATATATATATATACATACATAATGTAGTTTCTATTTCCAGGGACGTAGCACCTCTTGCTGGACTTGGTCCAGGGACTCGATTTCAAGCTTCAGGACCAAGGTAAACTAGTGTGAAAGGTTATCATGATTAGGCTCATCAACTAATTATATATTTTGACTAAACCGGGTCTCCTTATCTTTACTTGTTAGGCCTACATCTAACCTTGGTGGCTCTAGCGCGGATGTCAGTCATACTAATTCTTGGCGTCCAACAAATTCACCAACCGTATAGGCCCACCTAGTAACACTGGTATCCGTGGTAGGAGTGAATTTTCCCCTAGACTAAGTCAAGCAACAATGCCTTCAAATCAGGTAAAAACATCTTGATGTTCATGTCTAGTATCTTAGATCTACACACCCAAACAAGTAACTAGATAATAATGTCTGCATGTATTTTGCGAGACAAATAATATTGCCTTGATTTGCAGATTGCCGGTTACTGATGTGTTTTTTTCAATTTAGTACTTTTACTTCTGATGTGAACGTTCTTATATGCGGCCTTCGATAATGTTAGGGCGGTCCATTGGGTGGTTATGGTGTCCCACCCCTTAATCCTCTTCCAGTCTCTGGAGTTTCGTCTTCAGCCACATCGCAACAGGTTTGATAATGTTTTACTAATAATCAAATCTGATATAGTTTTCCACTAAAGCAAATCTAATAATGCCTTTACTGATTATTTTGGAATATCAACCGTTTCTATTCCATAGCAAAACCGGGCAACTGGTCAACAAGTATCACCATTAGAAAAACCTCTTCCGAGTCCGCAGAATATCCCCCTACGCCCGCCACAAGCTAATTTCCATGGAGCTCATGCATCCTCGCAGAATCCTTATGGTTATAGTAGCCAGTTGCCTACTTCTCAGCTCCTGTCACAGCAAAATGCCACTCCTACAACAGCTCCTCAAACTCCTTTGAACATCAATCTACGGCCAACGCATGTGTCTTCTGCAACTAATCAATTTCCACCTCATGCTCAGCAACCACCGCTAAAAAAAATGCAACATCCTCCTTCTGAGCTCGCTCAGCTCTTGTCTCAGCAAACTCAGACTCTACAAGCAACTTTCCAGTCATCTCAGCAAGCATTTTCTCAGCTGCAGAAGGAGTTACAGTCTAGGCAACAACCAAACCAACATTTACCGGCCTCACAAAATGACCAAGCGGGTAAACAACAGGTATGAATATAGTCTTTTTTTCATGTGTTTTAGTAGTCTACTCTTCTCTTCTAATGTTAGTCTCGGTTGCAGAGCGTTGCCTCTGTCAAATGTAACTGGACAGAGCATACGTCTCCAGATGGATTCAAATATTATTACAACGGTTTAACGGGCGAAAGCAAGGTGAGTTGTAAAAAGATTCTTTCTGTTTGTTATCATCGAGCAAGTATAAAGCAAGGTGATATATTATTCAATATGTTTGTAATTTTTTTTGCAGTGGGAGAAACCAGAAGAGATGATTGAGTTCGAACGGCAGCAACAATATCAACAGAAGCCAACGCCTTCCCAGCCGATGCAGCAACAACCCCAACAAGCTCACCAGCAATATCAAGGCCATCAGCAATTACAGCAGCCTTTCTATCCTTCACTGGTTGGTTTCATTTACATGCTTGTTACATTTGAATCGTTTCCATAGATGGTTTTTAACTTGAATATCTACTTTTTTTCCATTTGGAGTTGCAGTATCCAACTCCAGGGGTCAACCAGAATGCTCAGGTATACATCCTTTATACGTTATTTTTCATTTTGAGAAATGATCTATGAGTTGCTGCTAGTCTAGTGCTACAAGGAGATGGACCACCTTATCATTAAGTTCGATAAACCATGGTTTTTGCCAAGTGCCAATATTTAATGTGCTTTTCCTTTTGAAATGCAGTATCCATCATTGGCAGTCAGTCAAAATACTCAGGTATATATCTGAATCTGTGAACACATGTCTAATTGGTTTTCAATTACGACAAGAATTTTTAATGCGGCATGGTTTTGGTAGCATTAAAAGAAAGAAAACGTTTAGCATATATTCTCTAGTTTAATACATTCTTCTTCTTTCTGGAAATTGCAGTTTGCTATGTCAGGGATTGGTCCAAATGCTCAGGTATATATTTTCTGATTACAATTGAACTTAATTCAAAGAACCTGCACGAATACACGAATGTAATGCCATTGGTAGTCTATATATGTTGTTCATGTGTTTTAACTGCCATTGCTTGTGTTTTGTAACTGATATATCATGGTTTTTACCCATTTAAAGCCATGATATGAGTATGTTTTTGGAGTCTTTTGGGTGTTTTCTGTGTCTTTTAGGTTCTTTGCAGGTAAATATGGAATTGGAGCTAAATGGAAGATTTTGGAACATTTTGGAACATCAAGAAAGAAAATGCTAAAGGATCAAGGCTATGTCGATCGACGAAGCAAGATGAGCGTCGATCGACACGTGTTTGGCGTTTCAAGAAGATTTGGACAGAAGGTCTAATGTCGATCGACAGGAACATCTGTCGATCGACACGTGTTTTTAATGAAGACAGATCTTTCACGGGCCCAAGTTTCCACACATTTCTCCTAAAGCCCAATCCGATTTTTACCTCTTGTATATATAGTTTTGCCTAGGTTTTTATGAAGGAGAGTTCTATTCTATTGAGACTTAGCAAGAGAGAGATTGAGAGCTTTTAGGGAGACAAGTCAACTCTTTTCAGAGATTTCATCTTCGAACCCTTTTGTATCTCTATCTTTATCTTTTAATGCAGTATTATTCAGTTATTATGCTTGTTTCAATCGTCATGTCTGAGTAATCCATTAGTTAGGTTTAGGGTTTTCAAAGGCTGATGATAAATTGTTAGAACTTTATTACTGTTGGGATCAATCTAATCTGAGTTCTTCACCTTGATAGTTTTAATTCTATTTTAGGATTGATCACCCTGAATTAGATATGATAGGTTGATGGATAGATGCGATAGCATTATTTGTTAGCTGGAACAATATCATAGGTGAGCAGAATTACCTGGATGCAAAGGAATTTGGTTTAGGAATTCTGTGAACAATCAAACTAGAACTTAATGCTTGTTTAGATTCAATAGATTTGCAAAGGAATTTGGAATCTAGGGATCTACGGATAGATAGTTTCTGCAACGGAAGTTGATTAGCTTTACATTCGTGTTTGAGTTCAAGAACAGCTCTTAATAAATATCCCGACAGTAATTTAGTTCTTAATTTAGAGTCATGCCTGCGAAATATCCGATGCCTAATGCTTCGTTTCATTGAATTAAACAACAACAACCATCGTTTGCTTTCTTCTACTTACTTGCATTTACATTATACATTATTTACTTAGCATAATTCAAACTTGGAATTTCATTCTGTGAATCTTTTCCCTGTGGATTCGATCCCTAAGTACTACTACGATCTCTTAATTTGAGAGAGTAGCTCAGGGTAAATTTGAGCATATCAAATTCGACCATCCTCTTCATGTATCTTAGTGACCATCCTCTTCACGTATCTTCGGATCACTGAACTTATCTTAACTGCATCCATCAAAGGGAGCTCAACAACAAGCTTATCCATAATAGCTTTGCACTTAGCATCCGCTAGCTCGACCTTAGACTTCCTCTCCCTCCTAGGGTAAGGCAACTTGGGTTTGTAGACTCTCTCCTCCGACTTATCTGAAGGTTTTGACAAAGGAGGCTCTGTTCGGGAGCCGTGTCGATCGACGGGGGTAGGTGTGTCGATCGACGCTTGAGTCAATGGAAAAATTTCAGGATCGTGGAATTCAGGCCCTGTCGATCGATTCTCAGCCCTGTCGATCGACGGTGGAGCATCTGCCAAAATTTCTTCGTCCTCACCCTCTTGAAGCTCGTCCAACTGCTCTGCACTCAATCCCTTAGTCAATTTCGGCCCTGGGAGAGTCCTTCCACTCCTCGTGGTGATAGCAGCAACTGAATGCTTGGGATTGGAATCAGTCCTAGATGGAAGAAATCCCTCTTGTCTTCGCGAGTTCTCTGCCGATTGAGCAAACTGAGTGTCCAACTTCTTGACATGGGTGTTCAACGCCTCAAACTTCCCGTTCAGATCCTGGTACATATCATCCATTTTTCCATTGAAGTTCACAGTCAACTTCTGCTGACCCTCTAAAATCTGCTCAAGCATAGACTTCATCTCGCTATCTGGAGTCTTAGCAGGAGGCGTTTGGTAAGAAGAAGAACCATATGTCCTTGTGTAGTTACTGCTCTGGAAAGGTTTCTGAAAGTCATTCTTCTGATAGCTCGGGCTTGAAGGTTTTTGATAGTTGCTCTGAAACGGCTTCTGAAAGTTGTTATTCTGGTAATTGCTCTGATAACCTCTGTTCCCATTCTGATTCCCATACCTCTGACTCTGAAATTCAGTTCCATTGACGTAGTTCACTCCTTCTTCGTCATTCTCAACCTCTGGTTCGAAAGTCTCAACCTCTGCAGCAAAGTGAACTGATTTCTTTCCCACTAGAAAGTTATGCACATCATCAATCTTGGCCTTGACTTCCTGAGCAAACTGACCACTACCTTTGTCGCCACTGAGCTTCTTCCTCTCGAAATCTGCGTTATTGCTACTGTTGCTTGAGGCTAGGTTCTCGATGAGCGCAATGGCATCCTCCGCTGAGTTAGTAGTGAAATTTCCACTGCTCGCAGCATCTAAGGTCATCTGATACCTCCAATCAACTCCATTGAAGAAAATCCTAAGCAACTGGATTGGTGTGAATCCATGATGAGGGCAATCTCTCTGATAAGACTTGAATCGAGCCCATGAAGCTTTGAATGCCTCAGTATCATGCTGACGGAAAGTAGCAATCTTCATCCTCAAATCTTCAGACCTTGCATCATCAAAGAAGTTGTTGAGGAAGGCATTCTTGGTGTCCTCCCAAGTAGTCAAAGATCCAGGCTCGAGCTGCTTGAGCCAATAAGAAGCATCTCCTCCCAGTGAGTAGGGAAAGAGCTTGCAGAACAGGTAGTCACTTGACACTCCTTGGCTCTTAATGCTTGATGCCAAATCCTCAAACTTCTCAATGTGGTCCATTGGGTGTTCGTGTGGAAGCCCATGGAAAGGATGCTGAGCTACAAGACTGAAGAATGCCGGTTTTAGCTCAAAGTCGTTTCTCTGAAACGGAGGTGGGCGAATAGCACATCGGTTGGCATAGAACTGATCGGGGCGATTGTAATCACCCAAAGTTGGACCACGTCCGTTTCTGCCACCTGCGTTTCCCTGAACAAGCGGTTGCACAATTGCGTTCCCAGCATCATCAAGCCTTTGCCCAGCTGCATTGTAAACGTTCCCTTCTGGGTCGCGCAGAACCCCGTCTGCTCCAGTTATCAAGACAATCGGTGGTATCTGAGCGTCTGCCATCTTAGATCCTCTAGCCGCTTTGTAGTTCGTTTGTTCAAGAAGAGCTAAAGTATCAAGATCAAATCCAACCAATTCCTTGTCTGTTGTGCTTCTTGTGACAGGCCTTGGCATACACCTGAAACCCAAAACAAAAAGAACAAAGGAAAGAAACTAGTTAGTAGACTAAAAAAAAAAAAAAAAAACTTAGACAAAACTCTAGTATTGCAATTCTAATCGTGAAATCAAAATCCCCGGCAACGGCGCCAAAATTTGATATGCTCAAATTTACCCTGAGCTACTCTCTCAAATTAAGAGATCGTAGTAGTACTTAGGGATCGAATCCACAGGGAAAAGATTCACAGAATGAAATTCCAAGTTTGAATTATGCTAAGTAAATAATGTATAATGTAAATGCAAGTAAGTAGAAGAAAGCAAACGATGGTTGTTGTTGTTTAATTCAATGAAACGAAGCATTAGGCATCGGATATTTCGCAGGCATGACTCTAAATTAAGCACTAAATTACTGTCGGGATATTTATTAAGAGCTGTTCTTGAACTCAAACACGAATGTAAAGCTAATCAACTTCCGTTGCAGAAACTATCTATCCGTAGATCCCTAGATTCCAAATTCCTTTGCAAATCTATTGAATCTAAACAAGCATTAAGTTCTAGTTTGATTGTTCACAGAATTCCTAAACCAAATTCCTTTGCATCCAGGTAATTCTGCTCACCTATGATATTGTTCCAGCTAACAAATAATGCTATCGCATCTATCCATCAACCTATCATATCTAATTCAGGGTGATCAATCCTAAAATAGAATTAAAACTATCAAGGTGAAGAACTCAGATTAGATTGATCCCAACAGTAATAAAGTTCTAAAAATTTATCATCAGCCTTTGAAAACCCTAAACCTAACTAATGGATTACTCAGACATGACGATTGAAACAAGCATAATAACTGAATAATACTGCATTAAAAGATAAAGATAGAGATACAAAAGGGTTCGAAGATGAAATCTCTGAAAAGAGTTGACTTGTCTCCCTAAAAGCTCTCAATCTCTCTCTTGCTAAGTCTCAATAGAATAGAACTCTCCTTCATAAAAACCTAGGCAAAACTATATATATAAGAGGTAAAAATCGGATTGGGCTTTAGGAGAAATGTGTGGAAACTTGGGCCCGTGAAAGATCTGTCTTCATTAAAAACACGTGTCGATCGACAGATGTTCCTGTCGATCGACATTAGACCTTCTGTCCAAATCTTCTTGAAACGCCAAACACGTGTCGATCGACGCTCATCTTGCTCCGTCGATCGACATAGCCTTGATCCTTTAGCATTTTCTTTCTTGATGTTCCAAAATGTTCCAAAATCTTCCATTTAGCTCCAATTCCATATTTACCTGCAAAGAACCTAAAAGACACAAAAAACACCCAAAAGACTCCAAAAACATACTCATATCATGGCTTTAAATGGGTAAAAACTATGATATATCAGTAACTTACTTGGTTCTAATCTAATTGGATTATACAGGAATATGGTCGGACACATATAACTTCGACGGATGATCCATCACGAGCTCAACAGGTGATCCAAAACTCTTTTCATAACTCTTCTTTTGCTGTTCACACGTCTCTTTCCGATTCTCTAACAATAAAATTTTTGTTTCCAGGAACCCGTGTGGAAGAGTAAAACTTCAGGTTCAGATTTTCCGCCTCTGTCTCCTATTGTTTCCGTACTGAAACACATTCCATATGTATGAGGTTTCTTTAGTTTGAAGTTGCATCTATTTCCTTTGTGCAGGTACATGAAACAAGGGAGCTAAATCCGAAACTAATTGGTCAAAGCTTAGGAAAGGTAGCAATTGTAGTGTTCTTGGTCTCTGATTTAGTTATAACCTCCTCAGGTATAGTCTTAAATTCTCTTTCTCTATTTCTTCTTCTTTTTCCATTTAAAGACCAATCCTAGTGACGCCTAAAGCAATTCGCCTGTTGTAACATAGCCCAATTCATGTCTCATGTTGTGTTACTTACTAGTAGTAACTTGGTTTAAAACCAAACTTTGATCCAGATTTGGGAAATATATAGGTATGTACATTTCATATTACTAATAAGCCCGGTTTGAGATTCGTTTTACTTATTCTTTGTTCACCATCTATGTCCGTTTTTGTCATAGATTTTTTTGTTATAGAGATATCAATATATATTTCTTTGTCGTCATCTCCCCGTCACTAGCACCGGTTAACTGTCCCATTCTAACCATAGCCTTCGTAATATATCCTCAAAAGAAAGCCGACTGATCCGCTGCTTAGGTCAGAGACGAATCTTAAAACCAAATTTTCTCTAATCGGTTTTGATTTTGGTTCCAAGGGAAAAAATAAAAACAGATTAAATAACTTGAAGCCCTTTCAGTCATTTATAGGGGTTGATTCTTGGGTTGGGTGTGTTTTTTGGTGCTTTTGGGTAAAATTTGGATCCTCCCAAAGGCAGTTTACAAAACACATTTTATGGTTAACTAAACGAAAATCAACGTTTTGATTGAACGTGTCGAATTATGTTGAATTTGAAAGTTTATGTTGTGTCGAGGTAAAGAAAAGTTTAATCCAAATTTAGGAGTCATATATCATCTTTAACTAAATTCAGCTATATCTGACATTTTTTTATTCTTAAGCAGAATTCTATCAATTCGTAGTTTTCATATTCAACTTTTTGTTCATCCATTTCTTTCACAGAATTCGTCAAACCAAGGTCCTATCCCAACATTTTTTTTTTCCTTTTTGCTAACAAACCATCTTATTTGTTATAGATACTGAATAATTTTAATGGTTCTAATCCTTTTTTTATACATAAAGCTGATTGCTTAATTAATCTTCCTACAATTCCTCCTAATCTCGCCTTCACTACCACCTTTTATCCCTCCCATTTTAACCATAGCCTTCTTAAAATCTTCAAAGAAAACCGTCTGATCCGCTGCGTAGTTCTCAACACTCGCTCTCGTCCCTGGATCCTGAACCGCTAAAGCTTGGTCCGATGGAAGCAATCCTTCGCCCGAGAGGAGGTTAACATAGTACTGATTGTCAAATGTTGATGGTGTCACCAAGTCAAGCTGAGTGATAGCCACCGTAGGGTCCACGGTCGAGCATAGCTGTTGTAGTGACTCGAGAAATTCAAGGTTGTCTCCGTGGTTAGCCGGTTGTCCGGTTTGCAATGGTTGCAACCGAGCTGTAAATGATGTGCACTTTGCCTTTCCTAATGTATGTCCACCTGGTTTTACAATTAGTTTTAAGTCTCATTATCTTCGGGTTTTAGCAAACCTGTCAGTTTTAGGTAAAGAGAAAGAAGAGTACTACTAAACTCTATACCAAACAAGGAAAATCTTTGTATAAAATATATATTTTTTTAAAATGGTAATATGGAGTGAATCTTTGGAATAAAGTATTTTCGAGTGTTAAAAAAGAATTACAAATATTTTCTAATGATGATGTAACAGACGAAAAGGTAACAGAAAATTGTATATACCGGAAAGAGCGACCATATCGGTTTGCGAAAGACCGAGATTTTGGAATATAGAGATGAGAGTTGGTACGGTTGAGTTTGGTGATGGTAAGCTAGTTGTTGCTGCTTGTTTGCTTGCGGTTCTACTGTCTTTTCTTCCTACTTCCACTTCCCAATTTGGTCCACCCGACTTTAAAAACAATCCGGTTTAGCAAATGTTAGAATGAAACCAGTTTAATTAATTTATCCGGATTATTTAAGCAAGGCTGAAACTATAAGTACCACAACAACTGAATCTCTAGCAGCCATTGCTAGAATATCTGCGCATGAGACAGTCTCTGGACATACAGATTCAATATCAGATTTTATCGAGTCAATCACTTCGAATCCTCGAAGCGAATTGAGATTTGGCGGCGCGGTTTTCTCACCAACTAATCCTTCTGTGTCATCCAACAACACTGAACCATCACATCCCTGAAAATGTATATGTAAGTCAATTAACACATCCCGGTTCAACGTCCCAGTTTAAACCAAAACAATTAAAATTAAGAAATTAGTAGAAAAGGAAAACTTGCATTGACAAAACAATCGTGGAAATGAAGACGCAGAAGAGAAGCAGCCATTCTTGGATCTTGTAAAACCGCGTTTTCGACCCAAGAATAAACGATAGACTCTGCCTCAGGGCAGCTATTCCGGTATAAACCGAAATCAAGAACGAAACCAAACCCTAAACCGAAACTTGAACCGGTTTCTCCACTTCCATCTTCACAAGTCTCACTGAAGTTGGTTGGATTCTCGGAGAGTGAAGGAATTGGCATTGCAATGAAAATCATAAAGAACAAGTTAAAGCGTTTCTTCACCATCTCTCTTTATCTAAACTTAGTTATGAATTTTTAACATTCAAATGAGTTATAGTACTATTTTAGGAAGCTAGAGTATGTGTGTCCAAATTTATAGAAACTATTAATTATACATACACATGACAAGTATATATGTAATGTGTATATATGTGTGAGCGCAGACCTACATGTGCACTACAACAACCAAATTTCATATTTGTTACTCGTCAAATTAATCATATGCATGTAAATTAATGTGTGTGTGTGTATATATGAGTATGTAAACTTATGGTTTTGTCGTATATAAAGATGATATGGGAGACTATATATTCGCATACAGTGATATCCATTAGGGTTATTCAATCCGAATAAACCTATCCGATCTATTCTAAACCGAAATAATCAATCTGAAAACCGAATTATATCCCCTATATATTATTAGGAAAGTGATTCTCAAATTAATTGTGACATGGCTGATGATTTATTATGATATGGCACAAGATTTATTATGACACGACACTCACTTAGCTTTACTTAACCATAAGCATTCATAAAATAACTTTACAATATTACTTAAAATAAACTAAATAAATTTAATATTTCTATTAAAAATTCATTTAAATCTATAACAAAATCTTCTAATATCCCATAAACCAATCATCGTTTTCGATTTTGAATGAAATTTATACAATATCCGTACGTATGTCAATCAAACATAAAAACCATTTCCAAAATTAATATATTTTATATTATTTATGATTTTGCTTTAAAAAAATGGACCCATAAGAAACAAACCAAATCACAATAAATACATTTACATTTATTTAAAAAAACTCAAAACTGATTCAAATTTTAAATAGTAATCGAAACTATTTTCAAAACTAAGATGTTTTAATCTAGGTATAGGATTATTCATAGAAAACTTTAAAATGAAAAACCCCTCAAAACCAAAAATAACCGCAACAAAATGTTGAACATAATTAGCAATTGTTAACTCTAAAAGTAAGTTAATCCGCGTATAACTCATGAAGTTATCTAGTATCATAATATGATCAAATGATGTTACTTTTTTTTTTTTGAAACTTGATGATATTACTTTTTTTTTTTTTTGTTGCTAAAAATGATATTACTTTCTTAATATACAAAAACATCCAGTTCGAATAAAAACCGAACTAGAAAATCCAAACTATAGCATAATATATCAAACCAAAGTTATTTTTTTTGTTGAAACTTAAGAATGTGTCTTTAACAATATTTGAATCCAAATTGAAACTGAAATTGCATTACATTCCATAAAATTTTATGTTTCACGTTGGAACCAACATTGCAAAAGGTGGCTGATTATTTTTGTTTGTTAAGTAATAACTTATAAATGATTGATTTATTTATAAAAGGTTAAAATGATTTTACCAAAAAAAAAAAAGGTTAAAATGAGTTGTAAATTGTAACGAATAAAGAAGAAAAAAACAAATGCATATAGAAGGAGAGAAAGATGTGTCGGTGTACAGTGTAGTCGAAGTCAGTAGTAGTTAAAAGACAGACCAATTCAATAGTACTATAGTAGGAATCTGAAAAAGAAATTACATTATGCGTTATTTATTTCATTTTTTTCCTTATCTACGTACGAATAATTACATAATGATATAATAAGTTGCATTGCATGAGGATATCTGCATGTGGTTGTTGATGTTACAAAAAAAGGTACATGAAGTTTTCAATGAAGAAAGGGTCAAATTTATGTCGTGTGGTCCTCTCTTTATTACTTTATTACCAAATAAGTCATAAACTTATGTGGGCCGGCCCATGGGCTTTACGAATTAACCTTATGTGTAAAATACCCGAAAAAGTCTACGAATTTACAAAAATTGCCACTACAGAGCAACTTCGTCTCCGAGTGAAGTAGCGCATAGATACTCAGAGAGAGAGAGAGAGAGAGAGAGAGAGAGGGAGGGAAAATCAGTGAAGAACTCAAAACTCGTAATCCAAATATTCTGCGAAGATGAGTACAATGAAATTTTGTCGCGAATGGTAAAAAAACGACTCTTTTCTTTGCTCTTTTAGTTCGATTCTTCTGAAAGTTCGTCTGAATCCAATCCAATCTCAGTTCCGAAATCTTTGAAATTTTGTTTGAATCTTAGTTCTTTTGACTGATTATGATGTTTCCTCAAATGGGTTTGTTGTCAATTTTATTAAAGCTTCGATTTTGTTCTCTCAATCTTTCGCCGATTGATGAATTTTTGGTTTCTTTGTGGAAATTTTCAGTAATAACATTCTATATCCTAAGGAAGACAGAGATCAACCGAGACTTCTCTACGCATGCCGTAATTGTGATCACCAGGTTAATATTTTTGGTTATTGCTTTCTTTTATCAAAATTAGGGTTTCATAGCTCTATCAATGTTAATGGCACAAAATGTGATGCAGAAGAATCGTTCAATGGAGTTTGTTAGTCATCTCTAGCTTTGAAAACAAATCATTAGACTTTATTTGAAACTCTTTTGTTCACTTTAGATTTAAGCTTTTGATTGTTGTTTGATAAACTCAGGTTTACGTTTTGTATATCTCGTATACGGTTCAGAATCGAATGCAAGAACTTTAATTTTTATCTAATCTAGATTCACAATGTAGCTCATTGCCCTTGTTTTAGATGATGAACCTAATTGGTAAAGATATGCTTATTAGTAAAGAGTTCTTTGAGACCTTTCTGAACAAATGCAAGACTTTAGAAACTCTATATCGATTAGAGGGTCTCTGCTTCGAAAACCACTTAAGTTCGAGATTTCCATTTGTTGTACAAGTTTTCCTTATGAATGTATGTATTGCCTCTTGAGCTTGATGACCGAATTTGTTAGCTAGATTATTACTGTCTTGTTGTTATGAATATACAAGATTCTGCAATTTATAGTATGTGGTCATTGATCTGCAGGAAGAAGCGGATAACAACTGTGTGTACAGAAACGAGGTTCATCATTCTGTAAGTGAACAAACTCAAATCCTATCCGATGTAGCTTCTGATCCAACTCTTCCGCGTACCAAGGCTGTCCGTTGCGCCAAGTGTCAACACGGCGAGGCCGTCTTCTTCCAGGTGAATGATTTATCTTAAAAGCTTGATCGTTAATTCATTATCGGATAAAAAGTAAAGAAATCATAAATAGATTTCTTTTGTTTGGTTTTTGTTTTGCGACTTCTACATTCGACATATCCGGGGCTATTCGGTTTTATGTAACTCGGGTCGGGTGTTTAAATTGAATTTGCAGGCTACGGCTAGAGGTGAAGAAGGAATGACTTTGTTTTTCGTTTGCTGCAATCCGAATTGTAGCCATCGTTGGAGAGAATAGAACTTTAGAAGATTACGCTTGAAATCCAAATGTAACGTGTTCTTGAGTTCCTTTTTAAGAGTTTCATACATTCAACTTTGGAGTTTTCTGTGTACAAATATGATCAATACTGTGAGGGCTTGTTCTGAAGTTCTTGAAAGTTTTCAGGGTCTTTTGTGATCATTTTGGTTTTAAATAGGTCTGATTATGAATTTGTTGACTTATGTGGGGTTGATTTAAAGGTTTCTCATTATCTATGGGTTTAAATTTAAATATATGGAATCTGGAAATTGTATGCTTCGGTAGCTTCTAAACGCCGGCTGCTTTAACTTTGCTATAAAAACTTGTGATATTATAAAATATTGGTAAATCTATATCTTCTAAATACAATTATTATAATAATGATGCGAGTACTTAATCATTTTGTAAATGTAGAAATTCTTTGAAATTGAAGTTTGTTTTCAAAAGGATTTTGCATTACATGATTGAAACTTTCGCAAGGTTGCTTTCAAATATAATATCAAGAGTTTGGGATTATAATCAATTTGAACTTTTTTCTTCTTATGTAAACAAATATGAAAAAATCACGTTAACTAAACAAAACTCAAATTGGTCCACCCCAAAGTCAAAATAATCAGTACCCAAAAAGTAGTATTAAGACATGAAAGGCCATTAAGATTTTGAGGTTAATTGACCCGGCCTATTCGTATCAAGTCACCTAGCTAATTAGTGAGATTTAAGTTGCATATATTTATTTGGGTTTTCCTCCTCAATAACTTTATGCGATCCCCAAAAGTTATCCCCACCAAAAAAAAAAAAAGTTGTCCTAACAATTTTTCTCGGAAGAGAAGACATCCTTGGATCATGTTCATGCACCTTTTTACTTGGTTATAAGGCTTTTCTTGTGAAAGAATGAATAGTAATTATTAGATACAAGACATAATTTGTATGGCATTGATGTTTTGCAGATATATATAACATAGCAAGGAAAAATTAAAGATCAGACAGCAAAAGAATTATGTGAGTTGTGTTATGCAAGTTACAATTTGATCATGAAGGATCCAAAAGGCTTGTTGCATTGTATATAAAGAGAGGATAGATTTTATCAAGTTACAATTATGTTTTTGGGGATGTTCAGGAAACAAACATTCTCAATTGTCAAAACAAATCGAGTAACCGGAATTAGATTTTATCATTACCTTACGGCGGTCGATATGCATTTTGCTTGCTGAGAGACGAGGGTTTTACATCATTAGCAAAATAACATAACACGAAATCTCTATAAGGGGAACTGATTTCTGAGTTGAGGAATCATTTCAGCCAGCGCAATAAACTGATTTCTTTCTGAGCAAGCAAAACAATATCTAGTCAAGATAGGTAAGGACACACTAACAAGTAAACCAATAAACCCAATTAGCTTAAAAAATCGGCAAAGATTTGATTAATCCCAACAGAAAACATGTTCGATTTAGGGTTGTAGCCTTTCAGAAATACCAAACACTTAACTTAATTCACATGCTCGATTTACACCAACAAACATTTGATTAAACCCAATAGAAACCTAAAAGAGCATGAAATGAGAAAAAGCACCTCGGATTTAGGTAAAAGGAAGAACATTATGCCTCTCCGGAACTATCAATGTACTCGAATATCCCTAGAGCCAAAATCATTAATTGGAAGTCTCGAAAAAAAGGAAAGAGGAAGACGGATTATAAGAAAATGGTTTTGCAGCCTTAGAAAAATATATAGGCCATGAGATTCAAAATCAAAGAAAACTCGTACAGAAGAATATATTAGGGAAGAATATATACCTGTTTGAGAATAAATTGCGTGGAATTCAGTTGTAAAAAAAACCACCATTTTTGTGGTCGGAGTTCCCTTCCCTTGGACCTCAAGTTATTCACCCAAATTTCCTTTTGTTATGTAAAATCCGAAGGAAAAATCCATCAGAGAGAGAGAGGACTATAAGTTGTGGGACGAAAACCCTAAAAGTAATCTTCCTCTTTTTGATCTGAAAATAAAAATCTTCCTCTCTCTCTTGCAGATCCGGTCGATGAATAATCCTTCAGGTAGAGTTGATTTTCAGCCGATGAGATTTATGCCGCCTCCACCACTACCGCCTCTTTCCGGTCAGAAAAGAGGGCTTCGTCTCTCTGAGCATGACAGTGGGAGACTTAGGCCCCCTCCACCACTACCGCCTGGACCACCACCTCTTTCCGGTCAGAAAAGAGGGCTTCCTGAAACTGGTAAGTCTTGGCTCTCTCCCAGCTAATGTCTCTTTGTTCTTGTAATCCGAAAATCTAACTGCGATTTGTAATAGCTCTTAATGACCCTAACACGACGGCGGTGTGGTGGGACATGGACAGGTGTCCGGTTCCCCGTGGTTATGACCCTCGTTGTGTCCTTCCGAGTATAGAATCGGCGTTGAAAGAGTCATTTGGTCATGGTCCTGTCACCTTCTATGCCATGGGCAACATGAAAAACATCACTCCTCACTACAAGAAAGCCATCTCTTCCTCTGGCTTCCTTGTTCGACACATCGAATTCGGTTAGTTAATCTTCTTCTTCTTATCTCTGGAATTCTGTTTTAATTAGACTCAAAATATTATTGTATTGTCCAGGCCTAGATGACATTTTTGATGCTTTTCATGGATGGGCAAAACATCATCCACCTCCTGCTCGGATGATGTTTATAACCTGTGCTGGTGTACCATTTCATCATTTTCTTGATTACTTGTTCGAAAGTTGTGGATACACGTTTATTCGTGCGTATCCGTCTCACAAATCTTCTCCACAATGGCTCTTGGAAAACTTACTATCAAAAGGTACAAAGATTCCTCAGGAGAGAAACAGCCATGTACTTGACCATCCGTGGTTTTGCAAACTATGCAATCTTGGTTTTTGTGACCTCGGTTGGTTCGAATATCATATTAACCGTTGTCCTCAACATAGACATAAGGTAACATCTTCTTCTTCTTCCTTGCCTGCCAGAACTCACAAACTATCAAAGTTTGACCCTTTTTCATTTGTAGCTGTCGGTAATAGTGTGGAAGAAACAAACGCTGCTAAAGGAAAAAACTACACCGCCTAACTCAACGGTGGTGTGGTGGGACATCGACGGCTGTCCTGTTCCTAGTGGTTATAATCCTAGTCGTGTCCGTCTGAGTATAGAATCGGCTTTGAACAAGTCCTTTGGTCCTGGTCCTGTCACCATCTATGCCATGGGCAACATGAATAAAATCAGTCTTGACCACAAGAAAGCCATCTCTTCCTCTGGTGTCTTTATGGTACACAATGACTTCGGTTAGTCTTCTTATCTCTTTTTTGTTTTATTTATTTAGTGTTTTTGCTAATGGATGGATTGTCTTTTTTAACACTTCAACTGGTCAGACACAAAACAAATGTTTTTGTTATCTAAGTGACTTATAATCAGATACATAGTAGTAAAAGGCCAGGCCTCACTGGGCCGAAGGCCCAAGTCCAGAATGTTCTGGTAACTCGTTAGGCAGGGTTTTTGGGGGGTACGGGGGGTTGCGCCCCCCGTGGTACGGTATACGTTAGTTAACCGGGTTTTTGAGATGTATATATATGGAGTTTAGGTTTTATTCATTGTAACACACGAGTAATAAGAAACCCTATTTTCGTCTCAATCTCTTTTGTTCTTTGCTTTATCGTCTTTGATTCACAACAACTAGTATCAGAGCTTTGGTTTCAATGGCTGGAGGTTCTCTTATGTTCGAGATTCCGCGATTCGATGGTAAGAGTAATTTCGGTCTTTGGCAAGGACGAGTGAAGGACCTTCTAACACAGCAGAAGCTCAGGAAAGCATTGACGAATGTAAAACCAGAGGCTATGAAGGATGAGGCTTGGGAGGAGATGAAGGAGCAGGCTGTTTCGACACTTCGTTTGTGTCTGTCAGACGAGGTGCTACTTCAGGTGGAGGATCTTACAACCTTTAAGGGGATCTGGGAGAAACTGGAGAAGCTGTATATGTCGAAGTCGTTGTCCAGCAAATTGTATCTCAAGCAGCGTTTGTACGGGTTGAAGATGTCAGAAGGATCAGATGATGTAACATGTACATGCGTTCAATCAAGCAGTTCAAGATCTGGCTCGTGTGGGGGTGAAGGTTGAGGACGAAGATAAAGCCATGATTCTGTTGTGTTCTTTGCCTCCGTCGTATGAGACTGCTAACAGCACTTACGTGCAACAAGGAGACGATTACCTTGGAGACGGTAGCTGTTTCGCTTCAACAGTATTATGAGCAAAGACAGAATTCGGGTGCAGAAGGTTCTCATGGAGATGGATTGTTTGTGAACAATCAGGAGAGAGGTAGAGTGATGAACAAACATGATGGAAGTAGCAGGGGTAGATCAAAGTCGAAGAACCAGACGAAGGCTACTTGTTACGGTTGTGGTGGCAAAGGTCATTACAAACGGGATTGTCCGAATAAGGGCAATAACAAAGGAAGAAAGTCTGCGAATGTAGCGCAGCAAAACGATGATTCAGGAGATAACGATTTGCTTGCTGTTATGTCAGGTCATCATGCGGATTCTTGGGTGCTTGATACAGGTGCGTCTTTTCATATGACTCCAAACCGGGAGTGGTTTGATACGTACAAGGAAGGGAATATGGGATCGGTTCAGTTGGCAGATGACAGGGTCTGTAGCCTCGTTGGTAGTGGAACTATCAAGTTTAGGATGCATGATGGAGTTATCAGGACGCTTACTGATGTGAGACATGTTCCTTCTGTCAAGAAGAATCTTATATCTCTGGGTACTCTTCACAGGAACGGATTCAGATATCATGCAGATGAAGGAGAAGACGTAGTGAAGGTGTGTAAAGGAGCTATGGTAGTGATGAAAGGGACAATGATAGGAGGAAGCACCTATCGGTTGATAGGAAGTGTGGTTGTAGGTGGAGCTGCAGCTGCGGTTTCTGAATCAGACAGTACGACCCTATGGCACATGCGTTTGGGACATATTGGTACGCATGGGTTGAATGAGTTTCACAAGAGGGGTCTGCTGGGAGGTATGAAGAATTGCAAGATGGACTTTTGCAAGTTCTGTGTGATGGGAAAACAGTCCAAAGTGTCTTTCAAAACGGGTCTACACACGACAAAGGGTCTTCTAGACTATGTCCATTCTGATGTGTGGGGACCAACTAGGGAGCAGTCATTGGGAGGATCTAGATATTTCGTTATCTTCATTGATGATTATTCAAAGAAGGTCTGGGTGTACTTCATGCGGCAGAAGTCTGAGGTATTTGAAAAATTCAAGATTTGGAAGGCTGAAGTTGAGAACCAGACGGAAAGGAAGATAAAGTATCTAAGGTCAGATAATGGCACGGAGTATACTGATGGGAAGTTTGTCAAGTTCTGTGAGGAGCATGGTATTCAGAGGCACTATACAGTGAGGAAAACGCCACAGCAGAATGGAGTCAGTGAGAGGATGAACCGAACTATCGCTGAGAAGGCTAGGTGTTTGAGATTGAATGCAGGGCTTCCAAAGCAGTTTTGGGCAGAGGCAGTAAACATGGCGGTTTATCTCATCAATAGATCGCCAAGGAGCTCTCTTGAAGGAAAGGTTGCTGAAGAGATTTGGACTGGGGTAGATATTGATCTATCTAACTTGAGGATTTTTGGTTGTCCAGCCTACATGCTTATACCAAGTGACGAACGGTCTAAGCTGGATTCAAAATCCAAGAAGAACATTTTTCTAGGCTTTGAGAAAGGTGTTAAGGGCTTCAAGTTATGGGATCATGAGGCTAAGAAGAGAATTTTCAGTAGAGATGTGGTGTTCGATGAACAATACATGGTGGAACAGGCGAGGTCAGAACAGGTGTCAGTTACTGTAGAGACTGAAGATGAATCTGAGAAAGCTCAGGAGGAGCCTAGTGAGACTAGGCAGGCAGTGGCAGAGCTAGAAAAGCCTACAGAAGATGAGCAGGAAGATGAGCAGAATGAAGCAGAGGAGAGTGTTGATACAGGCAGACCAAAGAGAGTATCCAAACCTCCAGTAAGATTCGGTTTTGAAGACATGGTCGGTTTTGCTCTTTCAGTTGAATCAGATGTTCCATTGACTTATAAAGAGGCTATTGCTAGTCTGGATAAGGAGGAATGGACGGGTGCTGTGATGGAAGAGGATGAGAGTCTAAGCAAGAACCGAACTTGGGATCTGGTTCCCTTACCAAAGGGAAAGAAGGCGATTGGATGCAGGTGGGTTTTCACTAGGAAACCAGAGATGTCTGAGAAGGAGTTTCTGAAGTTCAAGGCAAGGTTAGTAGCGAAAGGGTACTCACAAAAGAAAGGAGTAGATTATGATGAGATTTTCTCTCCTGTTGTTAGGCACACTTCAATCCGAATTGTGCTTGGTTTGGTAGCTAGCTGGGATCTTCATCTTGAGCAGATGGATGTCAAGACAGCTTTCCTTCATGGAGATTTGGAGGAAGAGATCTACATGGAACAACCAGAGGGACTTGTGAAACCAGGTGAGGAGAAGCTTGTATGCAGATTGAGGAAGTCTCTGTATGGGTTAAAGCAGGCTCCAAGACAATGGTACAAGCGGTTTGACACGTTCATGGTAAAGATCGGCTATCGAAGATGTGAGTATGATTGTTGCGTTTATGTATATTGCTGTGATGGTTGTCCTCCTATACTTTTGTTGCTTTATGTTGATGATATGCTCATTGCTGGGAGTAATATGGGTGATATTGCTGAGTTGAAGAGGTTACTGAGCAGAGAGTTTGAGATGAAGGATCTTGGTGCTGCAAAGAAGATTCTTGGGGTGGAGATTCGCAGAGAGAGGAGCTCTAGGAGATTATGGCTGTCTCAGAAGGGCTACATACAAAGGATTCTAGAAAGGTTTGATATGATAGGTGCTAAAGCGGTTTCTACACCTTTGGCGAATCACTTCAATCTTTCAACTGCTCAGTCTCCTAAGTCTGATGATGAGATCAGGGATATGGAACAAGTTCCTTATGCTAGTGCAGTTGGTTGTCTTATGTATGCTATGGTTTGTACAAGACCGGATCTGGCTCAAGCGGTTAGTCAAGTCAGCAAGTACATGTCGAAACCTGGGAGAGAACATTTGGAAGCTGTGAAATGGGTTCTCAGGTATTTGAAGGGTACAGCTGGTTATGGGATTATGTTTGGAGGCCAGGATAATGTTTCAGCTATGGGGTATTGTGATTCAGATTATGCAGGCGATTTGGATAATCGAAGGTCCACCACAGGTTTTGTGTTTACACTAGCTGGAGGACCTATATGTTGGAGATCTGTGCTGCAACCGATTGTTGCAATGTCTACCAAAGAAGCTGAATATCTAGCGATGGGAGAGGCAGCTAAGGAGGCACTTTGGGTTCTAGGACTTGTGACAGAATTGGGCATTGATCAAGGTGGAGTTCAGCTACACTGTGATAACCAGAGTGCCATTTTTCTGGCAAAGAATCAAGTGTATCATGCAAGGACGAAGCATATAGCGGTGAGATTTCATAAGATTAGAGAGTTGGTTGCTTCTGGTGAGATCGTGCTAGAGAAGGTGCATACGTCGGAGAATGCAGCTGATATGTTGACCAAGCCAGTTACTGTGGAGAAGTTCAAACATTGTTTAGAGCTACTCCATGTCTTCCAGTGCTAAAAGGAAGAAGAAGTTCCCCCCAAGATTCTGAAGAAGCTGGAGTTAGAAGAGATTATTCGTCAAGGTGGAGTTTGTTATCTAAGTGACTTATAATCAGATACATAGTGGTAAAAGGCCAGGCCTCGCTGGGCCGAAGGCCCAAGTCCAGAATGTTCTGGTAACTCGCTAGGCAGGGTTTTTGGGGGGTACGGGGGGGCTGCGCCCCCCGTGGTACGGTATACGTTAGTTAACCGGGTTTTTGAGATGTATATATGTGGAGTTTAGGTTTTATTCATTGTAACACACGAGTAATAAGAAACCCTATTTTCGTCTCAATCTCTTTTGTTCTTTGCTTTATCGTCTTTGATTCACAACAATAGAGTTATCTGATATCTCTGCAGTATGTTGATCAGGAAAATACAAAACAGTTAGAGCGCATATTTCCTGTCGGAGATCTTCCTCTAAATCAACTTCACCACCGTCCTCAGAGAAACGCAGTCCTTCTCTCATTTTCAAGGCAGCTTTACCCCACAAATAACCTGTTTCATAAACATCCAGCATGTGTTCTTCATCAATTGATTCGATATGTTGCATCAACTTGTAGATCTCTAAGTCCATTTCGCTCAGAGTTGCACCATAAGAACACCAAAGAAGAAAGTGCACTTCTTTCAGATCGATTCCTAAATCTTTTCCACATTTGAAGAGCAACACTCTGAGAGTTTTAACAATTTCCAACTGCTTCACATAGTCAGGGTCTTTGAGACAGCAACTTCCAACTCTGACGGAATTTGTACTTGAGATGATAAGATGTTTTAGAATGCTGGATAATTCTCCACTCTGAGACAGCGATTCGGCAGAAGAAAACTCTTTAGTAACTCCTGGAATTTCATCCGGAGAAATACTTATCACCGGTCCTTTTATCTTATCAACAGTGTCTGCAGAAGAAGTGTCCGCAAATCCACTCTTTAACGATTCAGGTTCCTTTTCTGACAAAGATTGTGAGAAAAGCAGCAACTCTCTCAATGGCCTCCATTCACAAGAATCCTTAGATTCACCAACCACCTTAGACAAAACTGACTGGATCAAACATGAGAGTGGTTTGGGATCTACCTACAATATTGAGTTTATAGAAAATGTATTGGTAAGCTAGAATAAAAACATATTGCATGGTAAAAGTTAAATATATATGTACCTGAGTTTGCAAAAGAGATTTTGATGTGTTGCAGATATACAGAGATATTGCAGTCTTCTCTTCTGGAGAATGTATTTTAGATTTCGAAATTAGACTCTCACACTTCTGCAGAATACAAAGAATTAGGGGGCTAAAATCAATTGATACACCTGCAACAAACACACAGAAGAAACACGAGTCAATAAACTCCTCTAGGCTTATTAGAAATCCAAAGGATAAGTAACCAGGATTTAAATTGCATGAGATTAACTTAAAAAGAATTTGCCATAAATTCGAAAGATTAATTGCCAACTCCTAACCTAAAACAGTTACGGAAAATAATGTATATATAAACAAACAAAGGAGCAACATTTTACACAGCTCAAAAGCTAAACCTATGCAAAAGGAGTAAACACATACAGTCTATACCAAACCATTGATCCTGAGGGCGAAAGAATACCTTCTAAATGGAGAAAAATACTTCTGACATCGTCCCATTGCTTGAATAAATTATTTCCAACAGTCGAAACTGCATCACATATAAAGGAGATGACAACTGATGACGTGCTCTCTACACCGTCCTGATAACTTGGTAGAAAGGGGAGCCTTTCACTTGGATTTTTGTCAAATGCACCAGTGCTGCTCATAGCTGCCAGTGCTAAATTTTTCGCTAGATTCTTCACTTCGTCATCTGATGAAAAAAGTAACAAATTCAGGAATACACGCAAATGCTTGAACATCAGTGGTGGAATTCTTGTAGGAACTCTCTCAATTTGGAGCTTTGGTGTCTAACTGATGTATTCGTTTAGTACAGACAAGAGAGCTCTCTGTAATTCAGCTGGTGAATCTGAAGAACTGCTTAGTGATTTCATGAAGCCATCAAACGATCCTTCAACCCCATTAAGTCCAGAATGCTGCAAAGATAAAAAAAACATGTAGCTTTAAAACCAGAGCTCTTCAAGTACAGATGAGGAACATCTAAGCTACTACTAATGCATAGACATATTAACAATACTAAATCAAACTGATGAAAGAAAGAAGAAATTTGACCAAAACTGAGTAAACAAAGCAAGATCGTTTCTGGTACTCTAGCTGTCTACTGGACAAACCACTACCAACTCAAAAATCAAACTTTACTCGGTATACCACACTTGCAAGAACTTCAAAACTAAAATTTGACACGGAGGGCATAAGTACAGTGCAAAGCAATCAGACACCATGTTCTTATTAAATATCATTGAGTAAGTAAAAAATTGTTAAAAGGTTCAACAACAAAACAAAGTTAATAATGTGGAAAAATCAACGTACCATATAAATCCTGAGATCATCCAGGAGGTTAATGAGAACTACTTCTTTTCCAACATCGGCCTGATCTACCATCTCAGCATCTGCCTGATCCATCATCAGAGAATCCGCCGAAAATACATCTTTATCAGAACCTACCACATTCATCACGATATCACCATCCTGCTCAGATCTATTTAAGGGTTTTTTACTATCTACTTGTCCACAATCCAACACTGCTTCTCCCTCCAAAGTTTTCAGTGCATTCAATAACACCTGGAGATCAGGAAAAAAGCTTCTCGCCTCACCCATGAAATCCTGCTCAAGAGAAGCCTGAATTTGCTCACTAGAGCAGCTACGAGACGAGGAAAGTTTCCAAGCAGTAACAAAAGAATCCCACAGCCTTAGCGTCTCCGAGAGAAATGTCAAGGTCCCACCTTTCACAAGAGAATCAGAATGAAGGATCCCTTGTGATCAATGACCGGCTAAATGGTCGGGGGCATATGCATTTCACGATAGTCTGAACATCTGAACCAGCAGATGGAGGTGTAGAGCGTTGATCTGGATTGAGAAAGTCAAAAGAACATGTAGTTCTTACTGAGGATACCAAATTTGCTGCCAAGGAAATAGAAGACAACCTGCAATGACTTCAATTACTATGCAGAAAGAATGAATAAAACAACAAAATTTTGACGGTACTCTGAGTAAGACTAACCAGGATGGTGATGCAAGATCTTCAACATTGTATGGAAATTCGTCTAAAAATGCTGAAGCAAGAGATGGTCTACTCCCAACGATGGCTAGAAGCAAATCAACGTGATAGCAGCTTTCTAATGTTCTCAACCTCTTCATGAAATTCCGTAGTCTGCCTGGATCGCCAGTCAGGTTTCTGTTTGCATCTGGCATCAAACCATTAGAGGGGTCCGTACAAATTTTGACAAGAACATCATGGGCCAACTCATTCACAATCCCATCATCCTCTCTTGCGGAAATGCTGGCCAGTTGCTCTAGCGTCTTGTGTCCAAAAAAATGCTTTTCTTAGAGGAGGAGTAACTATTGAGTCATCAAGAACAAGAATCTTATCCTTCAAAGTAGACAAGACAGAAGCCACAGTAGATAATGAAGACATTGTGGCTTCTGTCTTGTCTACTTTTAGAAACCTTGTCTTCTTCTTTTAGACATACCGATGTAATTAGTTTACACGATATATAATTATCAAATCTCATTTCTTTTTTTACACTAAATAAAGAAACCTTTTATACCATTCAAAAATTACAAATGTGGTCATTTTACAAGTAGCTACGAAATAAAAATAAAAATAAACCAATCTCACACTTGCATTGGAAATTTTTAAATAATAGCACACTTGCCTTGTATTATGGTCCACAAATAATGTTTATCAAATATTGAGGTCAACTAAGATTACATTTTCACTTAGACATATATTGATTTGGAGGAGCTTCAATCTCATATTGTCCTTGTCTTTGAGCAAGTATCCCATTCCAACCTGCAATTATATACACAAATTTCTTCACAATATTCAATACATATATATATATATATATATATATATATATATATATATATATATGTAGACATAATAATTATTATAACTAACGAAGTTATGTCGTCGATGGAATTCATAATATTTGTGATGAATCTACAAAGCGTAAATCATGTATTTCTGAACGTATGTTATTATACTCAAATCGAACCAAAATATGTCTCCTCTAATCCGCTAATTATAATCCGCTAAACTAGCAACACTTGTTGACTATATAAATTTCTTGTACTATATTTTGATTTGAATATGAGTTTTAAATTAGTACCTAAAGAAGGATCAAGGTTCCTAGCCTTGAGCTCTCTGAATTCTTGACAAAGAGCGCAACAAGAGCAAAAGACATGAGTGATACAATCTGAATATGGAGCTTCCACAAGATTAAATTTTCTTCTTATTTTTTCCCTATACTTTGATCCCATCACCCATTGTGAGCATAAAGCCGGCATCATCAAGAAGTATATGAAACTTCCATGAGGACAAGCTGCATAAACAGTTTTAATATAAGCTTTAAAAATTCGTACTAAATCAAAGACTTCGATTTCAATTTCAAATTGTGTAAGCCGGAACATACTCATCTCTCCTTCATCCACTACTTCGGATATTTGTCCGAATGTCACACAAGGTAAGATTGTTGTCATAACGGCTACACAAAGTTTTAAAAATTAGTAAGTCCATTATTTTTGAATCTTTCGCAAAAAAATATAAATATCTTAACTAAAGAAAAAAAATATCCAACTAAAACCTCGAACTTTTTGGTTTCGAAAAAAAAAAAAATTGTATATGGATACAATACCATTGGTTTGGTCTTCTTGACAATCAAACAAACCAGTCCTCCATGGAGATCCAATAGATAGGTTAACATTAGCTTGATGATAGTTTGGCGGTGCGAATTGGCTAACGGGAACTCCAGCTTGCTTGATCGGTGAACCGGTTTGCTGAGCCGGAAAACCGTTTTTTGGATTCTCCCTAGCTGGTGGAGTAGTGACTCGACCCATTGGTTAATATATGTAAAGTGTAGCTAGCTACTTTGACATAAAGAGAAATTTATAGAAGAAAAGATAAGCATTCTCTAAGTCTCTTTCTTTATTGTTTCCTTAAGTAAGCCATGAAATTAACTAAATAATATTCAATAGAAAATTTGGGTTTTTCTTATTGATAATAGTATAATACGAAGAAACTTCTCTGCAGAAATTAAAGAATATTTTTTCTCTTTACGTTGGTTCACATTTAAGTTTTGACTTTTCAACAATATAATTAAAGTCAATGGGTGGTGATACGGAAAATATGTCTCAATCAAAGTCAACGTATTCTCGATCCTATCCTTTTGATATTTTGTTATTAAAAAACAAGTTGTGATGAGCCAAACCAAATTAATCTGATTAAAGATCAAATCCATTAGTTTACTCAATGTATACATTATACTTTTGTACAAGAAGGGCTTTAATAATCTTGAAGTCTATATAGTATTTATTCTTCGTGTCTTATATGAAATGATTGATTTGTATACTAGAAACACTAACCAAAAAACCCACAATACAGTAATTACATGAAACTGGACCACATAGATAACAAAATCTGTCATGTTACACAAACTTACATCGACAAAATCATCTCACACAACACTACAAAGAGATTACTGGCCAAGTATATCAGCTACTGATTTCTTGACAATTTGAGATAGCTCCTCTCTGAAAACATTGAGCATATAAAAATATGTTAGAGAAATCACTTGCATTCCGTTTCATAAACCACGTTTAAACGACCATTTTGATTACCTATCGGGTTTGAACAAGAGATATCGATATGTAAACCACTGCGAAAAAACAGTGATTACTTGATATATTCTTGAAAAAACAAGGAATAATCCATATATTCTTGTTGATAACTTGATATGAACTCAAAGCTTACCGTAGAAAACAGTATACCAACTAGTTCAAATCCAGTCGATATAACCGGCAATTTGTCGATTGTCTAATGAAGAAACACAACAAACAAACAAAAATCTTTGTGAAAAATATTAGAAATTTTAAACATAAATTAAAGGTCTAAAAAGGTTCAAGTGTTTTAATACTATACCGTGATTAGGTTTAGTGAAGCCCAAAGAGCTACAATTCCAGCAAAACTCAAACCAATAAGACCTAATCGATCTTCAGATTTATCCCACTGAAAAAATTTACATAGCACAAATCAAAATTAAAGGCATGTATATATGTGTGTGTAAATAGAGTAAAGGGCAAGCAATTTATGGGTTTTAGGGTTTTAGAGACTTACAACATTTTGAATCGAACTAACGACATCGAGATCAGTCGATGAATCTGAATTTTCACCACTAGCTTTAACCATAAGAGAAATGCTACAGTTTCGTTTCTCTACAAGGAAAGCTCGAAAATTTGAGAAACTCTAATCTCTAATTAAACAAGAAAAAAATATCAAATTTTTACCTCGAATTAGAGAAAAGGGAAGTTTCTGAATTGATGTGAGATTGGATTTTCTCTGAGTTAGTAACAATGGAGGAGGCAAAGTTGCAGAAATTGAAGCCATTTTTGTAACCTGAAAACACAAATCAGAGCAACAACAATAAAAAATCGAAAATTTAGAGATATTGGTTAATGGATTAAAAGATAGCCTTATCTTGCTATAATCCACGTGTCATTTGATAAATGGAATACGAAATCTCATAGATGCAAACTCACTACGCCACGTGTCAAAACAAGATCTATCCATAAGTGAAACAGATTCTCCCAAAACATAAGTATACAAATTACAGCATTTCACTCACTTACTTAGGCAACAAACAAGAGGTCGAAGAGAGTATTGTGTTGATCGGAGAAAACAAATGGCAACTTTTGCAACAATCGCCGCCGTTCAACCTTCCTCCGCCGTGAAAGGACTTGGTGGAAGCTCTCTCGCCGGAGCTAAGCTCATCATTAAGCCTTCTCGCCTTAGCTTCAAACCAAAATCCTCAAGGTAAAGTTAAAAAATTTTATAAAAAATTAACATTGTAAATAACGTTTTTTTAGTTTGAATTATTTAACATTCATTAAAAAAGAATGGTTAAAACCTTTAAAAACAAATTAGAATCTTGAAATGTGAATGGTAATAAAAAGTATGTTACTTTTTGGTGTTTTTGTATAGAGTTGGTGGTGTGGTGGCTAAGTATGGAGACAAAAGTGTATACTTTGATTTAAAAGATTTGGGTAACACAACAGGACAATGGGATTTATATGGTTCTGATGCTCCTTCTCCTTATAACCCACTTCAGGTTTTAAAAAAAAAACCCTAAATCTTCTTCAAATTTTGAGACTTTGATTATGATTATGATTATGATTGTGAGACTTTGGTTGCTTGTAGAGCAAGTTCTTTGAGACATTTGCAGCTCCTTTCACAAAAAGAGGTTTGCTTCTCAAGTTCTTGATTCTTGGAGGAGGAACTTTACTTACTTATGTAAGTGCTTCTTCGACCGGCGATGTTCTTCCTATCAAGAGAGGTCCTCAAGAGAAGCCTAAGCTTGGTCCTCGCGGAAAGCTCTAAATTCGATGAACCTTTTTTCATGATTCATGTATATTGTGTTTGTGTTACTTGCTTTCTACGGTAGTAGTCAATTGAGAAACAAACTATATATGATGAATCAATGAAATTTGCATTTTCTATTACAACACAATGGTACTCTCCCTTTTTTCATTGCAACGACCAAAACCTAATTTTACACGGAAAAAAAACCCGATTTTTTATCTAGGAGTATCGCGCGGTTGGACTCCTCATAGCTCCAAGTGTTTCAAGATAAGAATTCTTCTTATTGTTTGTCATAATCCCTGTGACTTTAGACAACAATGGTTTCTCTTTATCTCCAAAATAGCTTTCTTTCTTCATTTCATTGTTTCTGTTATTACCCCATTGCATCACATCAGATAATGATGTCCCTGAAGCAATTTCCTCTGAGAAACTAAACCTTTCCTCTTTCGGTTTCTCGGCTTCTTTCACAAGATATCTATTCTTACAAGCTGCATTTGAAGGTTCTTGCGTAATCTGATCAGCGAATAACACGTCTTCTATTCTCGACATTACCGTGTGAGCCAAGCTTTCAAGAACTCTTGAATAACTCTCCAATATAGCAAGTCCTACATCCTAAAACAAACCAAAACCCTAAAATCAGATTTTTTTTGAAGACCAAAAACTGAACACAATCAAAAATGTACATAAGGGACTTTTAATTACTCGGTTGAATTGAATCTTGCTGATATCGAGGGCGGATTGTGAGATTCCAGGAAACCCTTGTTTCAATAGTAGCAAGATTGTTTCAGCTCTTTCTTCAAATTGTTCTCTTTTCTCAATACTTACTGTTGATCCCCAAGGAGACTTTGTGTCCTTTTGCACCATTTTCCTTTTCCATATCACAACCGATGCTTCGATTCTGTTTTTTAAATCAAGAATCTTGTGTTCAGATGATAAATCCATTTCAATAAGAAACTGATCTGCATCAAACATCTCTACTGTTATCATTCTGTATATCACATCTCCCAAGCTAGCTCTTCCGTTCTGTTCTCGACACAAAAAAAAACATCGATTATAAGGACCGGATCTTAACAAAACAGAGGATTCTTGACAATGTTTCGATTAATATTAACCTTAGGAAGTGACTCAAGGTAGCTTTCAGGAATTTCCATTTCAGATAGAACTTGTGCGTTTATCGCCATTGCCGCTTTAAGGACTTGATTCACACATTCCTTTTGGCTTTGTAGAAACCTTCTCGATATCTCGGAGAGACCGTTAGGTGGGACTTTAACCGCTGGTAACCACCATTTCTCATCGTTTCTTGATTCCGTAGAATCAGGAGAATCTTTTTTCACATAGTAAAACTCATTTTGATCCTTGAATTTATCAAGACAATCCTAAAAACAAAAAAAAAATGTTAAGTTTCAAGAAACATTATAGAGATTGAGAGATTAGTTTTAGTAATATGTGATGTTGTTCTTACGAGGAGCATTGCATCGAGTTTTTTAAGTGCAGGAATGTTACAAAGAAGATCTGTTCTTTGTCTTGTTGTCATGACTTCCATTGAAGAACCATCTTTGTTTGTTTGTTGCGTCGGAGCGAATTCAACTATGTGATCAGCCACAGAGATAAGCCATCCGATTTCTCTTCTCCATCGCATTTTTCTATCCGCCGCCATTGGTTCCAAACGTCGTTGTTCACCAAACGCAGACGCTGTTAAGAGAGGAAAAAAAACAGAACTTTTAACATGAAATTGAGGATCAAAATCCATGAAGATATCGAAAAATCTGTCATAAAACGGGTTTTTTTTTACCCGCGAGATTGGTAATGGCGTTCGATAAAGCCAAAGCCGAAGAAACACCTTTTCCTCCTCCTGACATATCTTCTCCAAGAAGCAATTTTGAAAATTTCTCTTTCATTTGCTCCATTGCTGTAATAACAAAAGAACATAAACTCTTAGTTTGACCTAACTTGCAATGCAAGAAACACTCCCTAACTTCCAACCAAAGAAAGGTCAAATATATGAATCAATTCATTATATTTTACCAGCTTGTAATGCCTCAATGGATTCCGATGAAATCCTCGGAATGACGAGCTTGTCGTTGCGGTTAGGAGTTATACCGCCGCTTAGAGGCAAAGAAGGTCGGTCAACGCCGTTGGCTTTACCGGGTTGACTTCTGAACGTGAGGTCATTAGCATCATCATGATCAAAATTGTCTGAACCATCAATTGTAATGGTACAATCAGAGCTCCAGCTTTTAACATGTCTTGAAGCTGAGTGTTCGCTCATGTTCTTGAAATGAAACAATCTTGATTTGTAATTTTCTTGTTCTTGCTCCATTGCTTTTTACCAATGACAATCAAAATAAAAAAGTAAGAAATGTGTTTTGAATTTCTTTTTAATCTCTCTCTTTTTTTCTTAATCCTGTAATAAAGAGAAGTTTTAGGAGATTTTGGAGAGGAAAAAGAAAAACAAACATAACTAATTAAAACCGGTGTTTGATTTTTCAGACTTAGCAAATACAGAACACCATTGTTTTTGACTTCTGTTAATGGTTTTAATTTTTTTTTTTTAAAACCTGATTTATTTTAGTAAATATAATGATTCGTTGTCCATAACCATAAACTAGTGAATTTGCTCAGATTCTTTAGGGATTTTTTTTTCTCCTTCAAAATGTTTTACTATTTATAATTAGATACTTGGTGGAATGTGGGATGCACGTTATTAGAGCTTAAGTTGAATTTCTCAAATATTTTAAATTCTAAAAATCATCAAGGAGGACATGTTACAAACACACTTATCTGTAATTTATTATTAATTATCTCTTGTTGCATAAACAAAAACAAAAAAATCTTAATTAAATAAGGGACATGGTTGATTACAATTCCATAATTTGAACCATCTCTTATTATGGACATTGTTGATTACAATTCCATGGTTGAAATCTACAAGTAGATTTTTTAAATATATGTTAAAACTATGCTAACGGTGGATTAGTCTAGTACTACTTCTCTTTTGTAGATAGACTATTCCCCTTTTTGCATTTCAATAAAACCTACTAATACATTTCAAGTTCTTGTTCTTTACACACTTTTCTGATTGATCACAATAGCAAACTCATGTAGAAATGAAAAAAAACTCAAACTTTCATTGATAATAAATTTCCCATCTTGGGTCTATTTACAGACTTAAAAGTCAAACAAAGATATGAAGTGGAAAAACTTGATAGATCTCACAGTTTTACAAGCATTTTTTTTTCAGATCTTTATAGAAGCAAAAGAAAAAAAAACAGACGATTAGGTTTTGTTATTAATTAAGGAGTCGAAACTCCTTTAAAGATGAGGAACTTAAGTGTCTCCACTTGAAAATAGATAAAAGTCCCTGTAGAATGTGTGAAGAAACACCCAAAATTTGATCCCACCACACATTGCCATCCACTTCCGTATCTCTCATCAAACTCCTGAAATTAAAAAAAAAACAAGAAAAAACAAAATTAACCAATTTAGCAAAAACAAAAAAACAAAAACAAAATTAACCAACTAAGTGATAATTAAAACAAAAAGGTGATAATTAAGTGCAATTTTGTTTAATTAGACTAAAATCTACTAATTTTCTAACTACATGAAAGAGTAGAGATTCGAATGTTTGTCTAAATTACAAGATAATGGAAAAAATTTTAACCACTAGACCATCATTATATATTGATTATGATAATGATGTTATTGAGAGTAAAAAATATAATACATGTATGAGTTTGAAAAAAGGGGTTTACCTTCTTGATGTGACCAGCAATGGATTTACAGTCAATGACATCAAAAAGATCAAGAGCTTGAGAAGCAGAAGCCATAGCTTGCATTTGCATCTTCACTGGCATGTCTGAATCTTCCACCATTGCTTTTCCTTCCAACATCTTCTCAATTTTTTTTCTCTCAAAAGATTCAGATATTTATGTAGAGATTATAGACAAAGAAAGCTTTGGATCTTTATAGACTCCAAAAGACAAGAAATTGAAAAGAAAAAAGATTCCTTCAAAATCTAATATTTTCAAGATAAAAGATGTTTCGTGAGAAAATATGGGGAAATGTGCCTTTTTCTTGTCGTTTATTTTCTCTTCACTTGAGTTATAAATGCACCTCACGGGTTTCTTGGAATAAATGGCAAGAACACAAAAAAATTCGTTGGTGAAAATCAGGAATTTGTTTTAAATTTTAGTAAAAAAAAGAAGTTGATGATTTCAAGATGACGAAGAATCTGATAAAAGAAGGAAAAAAGTTGATAATTTCAAGATAAAAAAAAAAAAAAGAAGACAGTAAAGAAATTAATTAAGAAAAGGTGTAATGACACATTTTTGAGTTAAAATATGTCTCTCTCTTACGTGTGTCCATGTCTTTTACCTCTAATGGATAACGATGGAGAGGTTCACAATAATTAGTACATGTGATTGTGATTAGCTAATCTTTCCACAAAATTCGTTAAAATGTCGGTGTGACCGTTGGGATCTATAAGCCCATTAAGAAGGCTCAAGGCCCATTTCTCTGGTCAAGATTTCACACACCTTGGCAATCTATTATTTCTTTTCTCTCAAAATTCTCAACTTTGTAATGGAAATGAAGTATTTGATTTAAAATGACTAGTAATTTTTGAAAAAAAGGTAGTTAATATGTGATGTTAAAAAAAAAAGTAGTTGGTATGCTGAAGTAACAAAAATAAGTCTAACTGTCAGTTGTTTTGTATCTTGATCTATAAAAAAATGACTAATAGCCTACCATCACTAAATTTATATCTATTTGATCTAATTTATCAATGTATTTTTTTTTAATTAACTTTCATCCTAGAAACATGCTAAAAAGGAGCTAATTTCCACTACATTTTTTGGCTTTTCTATCGATTACCTTGCAAAATTATATATTGTATTTTATTTCTGAATTAAATTAGAAATTTGAGTGTATGTCAAAAAAAAAAAAAAAAAAAAAAAACCTTGCAATAGCAACAATTTATAGCAATTTTTTTAGTCAAAGAACCAAAAAAAAATAAAAAAGTCAAAATATTTTATTTTCCTTTTTGAGTTTTTTGACTAACACATGTGAAAGTGAAAAGTCTTCTCTCCCGCCGTAAAATCCTGGTGAGGTTTTAGCCTTTTTTCATTTCACAACAATCATCTTCTCCGATCAAATCACCGATCAAAACTCCGGCGAACAAAAAAAACCCAAAACCACAATGTCAACAAATCCAAAACCCATTTCAAAATTCTCAATCTTCACCTTCATCATCCTCTCACTCCTCACTCTCTCAATCATCATCTCCAATGTCAAAGCCGGATCCAATGAAGAATCCGACGATCTAGAACAACTTCTAACAATAGACGAACAATTACAACAATCTCATCACGAAAACCATCAATCAGAAGCCGAATCAGTAAGCAAAGCCCAGAGAATCGTAATAGAACTCGATGGCGATAACACAAAGCGATTAATCGACGGAAACGAGTTCGTGATGGTTCTAGGTTACGCTCCTTGGTGTGCGAGAAGTGCAGATCTGATGCCGAAGTATTCAGAAGCTGCGACGGATTTGAAAGAGATGGGTAGTCCGATTTCGATGGCGAAAATCGACGGAGATCGGTATTCGAAAATCGCGACGGAGATCGGTATCAATGGTTTTCCGACGATGCTTCTATTCGTTAATGGTACTTCTCAGGCTTATACTGGTGGATCTAATGCGTAAGTTTGTTAAATCCCTAATTTTGGATTCAAATCTGGGTTTTCTAGGGTTCATTGTTTATGAGATTTGGTTGGTTTTGATGTTTAGGGAAGATATAGTGATTTGGGTACAGAAGAAGATTGGTTCATCTATCATTAGAGTTGATACATTTGGTGAAGCTGAGAGATTTGTGAAGAAGTATCATACTTTTGTTCTTGGTCTATTTGACAAGTTTGAGGTAATTTGTGAGAAAATTTTCAAGCTTATGTAGAGACTTGTTTTGGAATGTGATTGTTGTGTATATATTTGTTTTGGTTAGGGTTTTGAGTATAGTGAATTCGTTAAAGCTGCGAAATCGGATGACGGAATCCAGTTTGTGGAAACAAGTGATACCAATGTTGCCAAGGTTCTTTATCCTGAGGTGAAAGCTAACAATGTGTTTATTGGAATGGTTAAAACTGAGGCTGAGAGGTACACTGCATATGGTAAGCTTGTTGCTGAATTTGTTATATCGTGAGATGCGGTAACACGGGTTTGCATTATAAAGAGTGTTATGTGGTAATGATGTAGATGGATCTTACAAAATGGAGAAGATTTTGGAGTTTGTAGGAAAGAACAAGTTTCCGTTGATTACGAAATTGAGTGAAGCCAATACTGTTTGGGTTTACTCTAGTCCTGTTAAGCTTCAGGTTATGGTTTTTTCCAAGGTTGATGAGTTTCAGAAACTTGCTCAGTCTCTTGAAGATATTGCAAGAAAGTTTAAATCGAAGGTAATTTTACCCGATGATGTATCTTAAAGGCTAGTTCTTTGGATTCGCTCTTAACGTGTATTATTTTTCTTGCAGCTTATGTTTATATATGTTGATATAACAAATGAGAACCTTGCAATGCCATTCTTAACGTTATTCGGAATAGAAGATGCGAATAAAACTGTTGTAAGTTTCTTAATACTTGTTACTGTATTGACACTTGAAGCCAATGTGACTAATCTATAATTTTCTTTCAATAGGCTGCTGCTTTCGATAACAATCTGAACTCCAAGTATTTGCTCGAATCAGATCCGTCACCGAGCAACATAGAAGTAAGAGTTTTGCATTACATGCTCTTTTCAAGCATTCATAAAGTAAACTGATATGTATTGGATTTGCAATTTAGGATTTTTGTTCAGGACTTGCGGAGGGAACCGTTTCGCGTTATTATAAGTCAGAGCCAGTTCCAGATAATGTAAGTATGAAAGATATAATCCTCTTTGAAACCGAAGAGACTATAACCCGATGGAAATCTGCAGAAAAACGCAAGCGTAGTGGCTATAGTAGGAAAGACTTTTGATGAGTTGGTGTTAAACAGCCGCGAGAATGTTCTTCTCGAGGTTAGTGAAACCGAATAACCTCTCTGGTAAACCGAATAACCTCTCTTGCACGATTAACTAACACCGACATTAAAAACAGGTACATACACCGTGGTGTGTGAACTGCGAGGCAATAAGCAAACAAGTGGAGAAGTTGGCTAAGCATTTCAAAGGTTTTGAGAATCTTGTTTTTGCAAGAATTGATGCATCTGCTAATGAACATCCTAAACTAGAGGTGAAATCAAATCTTACCTACAACAAGACTACGAATTCCCGTAATCATTGAATATTGATTACAGGTCGATGATGAATATCCGATGATCTTGCTCTACAAATCCGGTGAAAAGGAGAAACCGGTAATAACCATTGAGAGGCCTTTTCTACATCATTATGAATGTTCTTGCATAGGTCTTAACTTTCTATATAGTTTTGACCGGTTTTGATTTGCAGATAAAGCTATCGACGAAATCAAGCGCAAAGGACATGGCTGTTTTTATCAACAAAGAGTTGAAATCGAAGTCTAAAGATGAATTGTAGTCAAGTTTGTGGAAAAGTAGATACAAGAAATATCATAGATGAGAATTTTTTGTGACATTACATGATTTTGATTTTGACATTGTTTGGAATTGGAAAGAAAAGGAACCCAATTCGTTAGAATCTGTAATTCAATGAACCGAAATTGTATAATATATGATACAAAATCAAATTTGCCAAAGAAGACAAAAAACATTAGTACCCCTGCAAACAAACTTTGTGCTTGGTTTTAGCATTCACATCCTGTTGATCTATGTTGCTGACCACCCGCAACATCAATAGTGTCGGGAAGGTACCTGCGAAGAAGAGAAGGTCACGAGATAAGTACTACAACGACACTAAAGAAGTTTTAGACGTAGTTGTACTTACGGTTCTTCCTCGGGTTCATTTTTGAATGCATTTTTGGTTATGCATTCGAAAGCCGCATCTACATTGAAACCTTCTTTCGCGGATGTTTCAAAGTAAGGAATGTTTCCTTTAGACGCACACCACGCCTTTGCTTTCTTCTCGGAAACCTTAACAAACACAAAGAAGCCAATGAGAAACTCTCTTCGGTAAATCATATAAACAAGAATGTCTCACTCACCACTCGGCTTTTGCCACCATCAACATCGGTTTTGTTCCCCAACACGACAAACGGGAAATTCTCGGGATCCGATGGACTAGCCTAAAAACAATTGAACATTGAACACCATAAACAATCATTTGGTTTATAGATTGCACTAATACAAAACAAAAATGTGGTTATTAATTACCTGAATCAAGAACTCTTCTCTCCAATTATTAAGATTCTCAAAAGATTTCATAACATTAACATCATACACAAGAACGCAACAATCCGCTCCTCGGTAAAACGCTACTCCCAAACTCTGGAATCTCTCTTGTCCTGCAGTATCCCAAATCTACATTAAGAGATTCAATACAACACAAATTGTTACTCAAAAAATGCAAGATTTAAACTTTATCTGCATTATAAACTCAATAGTAAAACATTCAAACCCATAAAGTTAGAAGCTTTAGGATCCAATTATAGAATATTCTAAGAATCATAACAAAAGATTGTTGATTTACCTGTAAAGTGAACATTCTATCATCAATTTGAACCTCTTTAGTCAAGAAATCTGCTCCAATCGTTGCTTTATACTGATTACTAAATTTCCGATTCACAAACCTATAAAATATAATCAAAAATCCAAAATTTCATTAAAAATATGATTTTTTTTATATCAACATTACATAGATCTGGTTTTTTTTTTTAAGAAACTTACTGATTCATTAACGAAGTCTTACCAACCCTAAACACAAAAACAAAAAACAAAAGAATCAAAATCTATTTACAAAAATCAAATCGAATATAACCCAATAACAAAAAAAATTTCAAATTTTGAATCGGAGAACGAAAATTTACCCGCTATCTCCGAGAATGATAACTTTGAGAAGAACTCTCCTACGAGACGACATTGATGAATTTTTTTTTCTTTGGAGCGAAGAAAGTGTCTCTGTTTTTTTGTTGTCTCTCTGTGTTCTTTCGTGTGATTTAGGTGGAGAGAAAGCGAAATTAAAGAAATAAATGTATATATTTTCGCTATATAACAGCAAGGAACAACACTATTTTAAATTCTTTAAATACCGAATATGCCCTTTCTTGAATTAGTCATTAACTTAAGCTAATCAAGTTAACTAAGCTCATTTATTAAAACAGAAAATTTAGAAAATGACTTGTACTAAAGAAATCTTCAGACGGTCTAATAATTATTTGTACTTTTTCAACAAAAGAAAGATTAGACGTAATGTTCTTCAAAAACCATGATTTAAAAAAGTTGTAGACTGATAATATATTTTTTTTTTTGGTAAATAATAATACAATTTAGGTATGGTGTGTAATGTCGTGATTGAGAGATCAGGGCCGGCCCTGAGTTCTTATGGGCCACAAGCAAAAATACGAAAATAGGCCGATTTGACCATTAAACTAAAAAAAAATTTATGATTTTAGGACCGATTTGTTATAATAAATTTGAGGATCGATATGAGGACCACAAACATCAGCTTTGCCCGCTTGCCCTCAGGGCCGGCTCTGGTGAGATTGTTGTTGGAAAAATTATGAAATCTACCACTTTTTTTTCAAATTCTTTGCAAAATCTACCACATTCTCAAAACACTTGTTAAATCTACCATATTTTGGATTTTAGTGGATAGCAAAATGACACAATCATCCTCCAAAACTTCTTCTTCTTCATCTCTCTCTCTTTCTTTGCTACCGGAAAAAATGGTGGTAAAGACGACGGACATGAATAACAACGCCGGAGACGGTGGACAAACAGAGGCAGTGGTAGTGACCACGACGGAGACGACAGACAGAGAAAACGACGGAGACGACGGACAAAATTGACATCGGAGACTATTGAGGACTACTATGTAAATATATATATATATATATATATATATATATATATATATATATATATATATATTACTTATGTTATATTTCCTATTCTATGGCATTGTAACGTGTAGAGGAAATTTAGAATATTATGTTAGGGCATCATAAACCTATGTATATATATAACCTCTTAACGTGAATAAGAAGAAGAAGTTTCTCTGGCTAAAACCCTTGTTATGGTATCAGAGCAGAGACATTGAAAAAAAAAAGGAGAGAGAGAGAGAGAAGAAGAAGATTAAACAACGATGGGTGATCAAACGAATAATGTGGTGGTAATGGTACCGACGCCGGATGCGTCGTTGTCGCCGTTCTATCTCCATCCTTCTGACGGACCGGGAAACTTGATTACAACGGTGCAATTGCGAGGAGAAAACTATGAAGAATGGTCTAAGCATGTGAGGAATGCCTTGCGAACAAAAAAGAAGCTAGGGTTCATTGATGGATCTTTAACAAAGCCGACATCGGCGGCAGAGATTGAACAGTGGGAAGTTGTCAATTCCATGTTGGTAGCATGGATTATGAATACCATTGAACCGACTTTAAAGACTTCGGTTTCAATGGTTGATGAAGCTAAAATTTTGTGGGATGATTTGAAGTTACAATTTTCAGCAGGGAATGGACTGAGAATTAGTGAACTACAGGCTGATTTAGCTAATTGCAGACAGCATGGAGACATCGTGATGGTGTACTATGGAAAACTCAAAAAGATGTGGGATGAGCTTGCGGTTTATAAACCGATTCGATCTTGCTCATGTGGAGAACTTGCAGCGCTTCTAGAAGAAGATCGTGATGAAAAAAGAACAAATACTTTTCTTAATGGATTAGACACGGTGAGATTTGGGACGGTTCGTGATGCAGCGCAGAATTAGGATAATTGTCATTTATTTGTATTTTAAATATATTGATATTTATGATGTTTATCTTTTAGGGTTTTCTAGAATATTTTATAGTATCTAGGGTTTTCTTATGTTTTATTATAAATAAGCCGTTTAGGCCTTCTTTGTACTCAGTGATTAATAAAATTAAAGAGTTTTGTGCTTTTCAGAGAAGAGTATTCTCTAAGCCCTTGTTTCAGTAGATCTATGTTGATCTCAATGAATCCAGGAAGGGTTTGATCTTAGGTATTCTCAAACTAAATAAGATCCTTGCATTATCATAGCTTCCGCTACGTCAGTTGGTATCAGAGCCAGTCTCTTTGATTTCTTAATCAGAGAACGATTATGGTTGCCATGGTGAATGGAAGTTGCTACACTTTCGAGGACGAAAGTTCTTTTGTCGCGAGAGAATAGATCCATGAGATCTACACAGAGATTCATGGTGATCCGATCTTTGATATCTATGAAGATGAAGTTATGGTTATGGAGTTCGTCTTCAGAGAAGATACTTTTATGAATCTGATTCGTGCAAAATCCGTGGGAAATCAGATCTGCAGAAAAGCGTGCAAAATCCGGTTCGTGCAAATCTCGAGTTCGTGCAAAATCGGGTCCGTGCAAAAATTGTGCAGAATCAGGAGAAGGAGATGAAGGTGGATATTCATAAAGCTCCTATGCTGAAAACCCTATTGAAGATTCGAGGACGAATCTTTCTTGGCGGGCGAGACCTGATGCAGCGCAGAATTAGGATAATTGTCATTTATTTGTATTTTAAATATATTGATATTTATGATGTTTATCTTTTAGGGTTTTCTAGAATATTTTATAGTATCTAGAGTTTTCTTATGTTTTATTATAAATAAGCCGTTTAGGCCTTCTTTGTATTCAGTGATTAATAAAATTAAAGAGCTTTGTGCTTTTCAGAGAAGAGTATTCTCTAAGCCCTTGTTTCAGTAGATCTAGGTTGATCTCAATGAATCCAGGAAGGGTTTGATTTTAGGTATTCTCAGACTAAATAAGATCCTTGCATTATCATAGCTTCCGCTACGTCAGTTCGATCCACCATCACAAGTATGGAGCCTCTTCCCAAACTTTTTTAAGTCTACCAACGTATCATATGAGAGGAAAGGCAACAAAATATGGCAAGAAACAGAGACGAGAAAACAAAGGCGGTCGGTTTTGCCGCATATGCTAGGAATCGAGATCGTTCTTCTCCACTAATAGATCGAGAAAAGGATGTGACTTGCACTAATTGTGGTAAGTATGGTCACGCAACGTCTGATTGTTTTCAGATCAAAGGCTATCCAAAATGGTGGGGTGAGAGAGGTCGAAATTTTAGTGGCAGAAGGGGAGCTCGTGGAGGTCGATTTGGTCGTGGAGGTGGAATGGTTGGAAGCTTTGGTGGACGAGGATGTGGTATGACGTCTACTGGTCGTGCTCATGCTGCAATTCATTCAACGATAACTCCACTCAGTTCAGTTCAGCTCACGACAAATATGGCCAAGAAAGAGGAGTACGATCGAAGCTCGTTACCAAACCTCACGGATGATCAGTGGACTGCTGTTGTGAAATTTCTCAACACAAAGAAACCAGATTCAGTTGATACTTTGACGGGTAAGAGAGATAACACTGAATTTATTATTGATACAGGAGCTTCACACCACATGACATGGAACCTCAATCTATTGAGCAATGTAGTTGATATTTTTCCATGTTCGATTGGACTTCCTGATGGGGATCATGCAATTGCTACAAAACAAGGAGATGTTTGTTTAGGCAACAATTTATGGCTGCGAGGAGCATTATATTCTTCGGAATTACAATGCTCTCTAATTTCTGTTGCTAAGTTTCTTAAAACAATTAAGGGTTCTATCACTTTTACTGAAGATTTATGTGTTTTACAGAACCGTACTTCGAAGACGCTGATTGGTGTGGGTGAAGAGTGCGGAGGGGTCTATGTGTTTCGAGGCGTCATGGGTGCTCAAGCTCACGCATCAACAACTTTCGGGGCAAGAGATCTATGGCATCGTCGTTTAGGACATCCATCTAATAGGGTTTTATCATTTTTATCGAGTCAAGTTGATGTTGGAAACCTTCTCAGACAGAAGTCGTTTGTGATACTTGTTTCCGGGCTAAGCAAACCCGTGATTCTTTTTGTGAGAGTTCTAATAAAGCTAAAGAATTATTTGGTTTAATACATTGCGATGTTTGGGGACCCTATCGTACCGTTTCCTCAACAGGTGCTGCATATTTTCTTACCATTGTCGATGATTATTCTCGCGCTGTTTGTATTTATCTTTTGCAAGAAAAACGTGAAGTGGAAGTTACTTTACAAAAAAATTTTGCTTTGGTTAATCGACAATTTGACAAGAAAGTAAAAATCGTACGAAGCGACAATGGAACTGAATTCTTGTGCTTAAAGACATTCATTGAGAAAGAAGGTGTTCTTCATCAGACATCGTGTGTCTATACGCCACAACAAAATGGCCATGTCGAAAGAAAACATCGCCATATTCTGAATGTATCTCGATCCTTGATGTTTCAAGCTAGCCTACCAATTCGATTTTGGGGTGAGTGTGTCTTAGCAGTAGCTCATTTAATTAACAGAACACCATCAACTTTACTTCATGGTAAGACTCCTTATGAGATGTTATACGGATCAGTACCAATCTTTGATCGACTTAAAGTTTTTGGGTGTTTGTGTTACGCCCATAACAAGTCTCGTGATAAAGACAAGTTTGGAGAACGAAGTAGGAAGTGTGTATTTGTTGGTTATCCATATGGTCAAAAGGGATGGCGTGTGTATGATATTGAGAAGGAAAAATATTTTGTATCTCGTGATGTAGTATTCCATGAACACGAATTCCCGTTTTCTACATCCCATACTCCGAGTTTTGACTCTTCTCATGATTTACTACCACAAGAAAAATGGGTTGATGATGATTTACCACCAACTGGTGGTGTTATGAACGAATCTATCTCCACTAATACACATGAATCGTTGACACCACCAAGACGAGTAGAAGAAAGGGGGAGTTCATCTTTGCAATTTGATCATTCTCCACAAGTGGAGACTCCTCATGTTGTGGTTGCTACAGAACCGGTAGTTACTGAAGAACAGTTTCGTAGAGGGAAACGTACTCGCACAACATCGACTCAGTTGAATGATTATGTTGTGTATACCACTCAATGTAAAACAGACCCCTCGCACCAAGCTCCTGCACCAACGTCTTCTCCACCAGGTACGGTCCTTTACCCGATCTCTAACTATGTTACGTGTGGTCATTTTTCAGAAAAGCACAAGGCATTTCTTGCTGCTGTTACATCTGCTGTGGCACCGAAAACATATGCAGAGGCGGTTAAACTTAAAAAATGGTGTGAAGCTATGGGATATGAGATTGATGCTCTGGAATTAAATGATACGTGGTATGTGACTGATCTTCCTCCGGGTAAAAAGGCATTGGGATGTCGTTGGGTTTACACAATTAAACATAATTCGGATGGGACCATCGAGCGATATAAGGCTCGACTAGTGATACGAGGTGATAAACAGATTGCTGGAAAGAATTATGATGAGACGTTTGCTCCGGTTGCAAGGATGACCACAGTACGAATGTTTCTCAAAGTAGCGGCAGTGAAAAAATGGGAGGTTCACCAAATGGATGTACACAATGCTTTCCTCCATGGTGACTTAGAAGAAGAAGTATATATGACATTGTCACTGGGTTTTCGTTCTACAGAAAATAATAAAGTTTTAAGGCTTCGGAAATCTTTATATGGATTACGTCAAGCTCCACGTTGCTGGTTTGCGAAGCTCACTACAGCCTTACGCGGGTATGGTTTTGTTCAGACATATTCTGATTATTCCTTGTTTTACTTGGCTTGAGGTACTATGCGGTTATATGTTTTAGTATATGTGGATGACTTGTTAATTGGTGGAAATGATGCGGATGCCATTACTCGATTTAAGGGATATTTAAGTGAATGTTTTCATATGAAGGATTTGGGACCCTTAAAATATTTTCTAGGCATCGAGGTGGCGCATTCTCCAGAGGGTATTTACTTATCGCAGCATAAGTATGCTTTAGATATCATTGATGAATACGGTTTATTGGTTGGAAAACCTGTTACTACACCAATTGAACAGAATCATAGCTTACAAGTTATTGAAGATGGGCCGTATACTGATCTGAAACGTTATCGACGTCTTGTGGGACGATTGGTTTATCTTACTGTAACACGTCCCGAGCTCTCATATGTGGTTCATGTACTTGCGTAGTTTTTACAGAAACCACTAGCTAAGCATTGGGATGCAGCTATTCGAGTAGTTCGTTATCTTAAAGGTTGTCCGGGACAAGGAGTTTTGTTTACTGCAAATAGCAATCATAAGCTTTCGGCTTTTTGTGACTCCGATTGGTCTGCGTGCCCACTTACAAGACGTTCATTGTCAGGTTATGTGGTTCTTCTTGGGCAATCCCCGATTGCTTGGAAGACCAAGAAGCAAGAAACCGTCTCTTTGTCTTTTGCCGAGGCGGAATATCGAGCTATGCGTTTTACGACTAGTGAGTTGAAATCAGATCGTGAACTTCTCTCCTATTTTGGAATCCAACATGACGAGCCCATTACTCTCTTTTGTGATAGTCAGGTTGCACTGCATATTGCCGCAAATCCGGTTTTCTATGAGCGTACAAAACATATTGAACGTGATTGTCATTTTGTGGGAGATTGGATCCAAGAGGGTGCTCTTGCTACATCGAAGGTTCATACATCCAATCAACTAGCAGACATTCTTACTAAAGCTCTTGGCGCTCCACAATTCACTTATCTACTTCGCAAGTTGGGCATTCGCGATCTTCATGCGCCAACTTGAGGGGGAGTATTGAGGACTACTATGTAAATATATATATTACTTATGTTATATTTCCTATTCTATGGCATTGTAACGTGTAGAGGAAGTTTAGAATATTATGTTAGGGCATCATAAACCTATGTATATATATAGCCTCTTAACGTGAATAAGAAGAAGTTTCTCTGGCTAAAAGAGACGAACAGAGACAGTGACAGTGATCACGACGGAAAATACATGAACAACGTCGGAGACGGTGAATACGATGGCGACTGTGACGGTGGCCGTGGACAGCGGCGAGGACATGGACGACAACGATGGTCGTAGACAAAACAGAGATCGGCGGCGACGGTGGCCACGACAGAGACGGAGACGATGACCGTGGACAAAACGATGACGGTGGACATGGCGGCGACGGTGGCCAAAAAGTGGTAGAGACAATGGCCGTGGACAAGACGACGACGGTGAACACGACGACGACTGTGACGGTGGCCGTGGACACGGCAGCGACGGTGGTCAAAGACAAAAAACGGCGACGGTGGTTATACACGGAATCGGTGGACAAATATGGGGCCATGGACGAAATTCAAATTGATAGGTGATGATCAAGAGGCAATTGTGTCAATTTACACTCACTAGATGACAAAATATAGTAGATTTAACAAGTGTTTTGAGAATGTAGATTTTGCAAAGAATTTGAAAAAAAGTGGTAGATTTCATAATTTTCCCATTTTTGTTTGTTTTTAAATAGCATGTTATATATTTAAGGTGTTGTTTTTTCTTCTACAAAAATAACATGGACCATAGAGACTGGTTAGATATTTTTTTTATTGAACTAATAATGTAGCAAGGCCAAAAAAAAAAATAAGAATCATAAAAGCTTTATAGATTTGCATCTCTTAAATATCTTTCACACCAAACTCTATAAGTTTTATTGACTAATTCTCCAACAAATAATACTCATGTGAAAAGATTAGGCTCATGATAATGAGAGTTTTAATGATTAGAGCCACACATCTTATCCTATATATATTAATTGAGGAGACATTAAAAGTTTAAAATCTTAGGTGTCACTCAAAGAAGCTTTTAAGAGAGACTAATCATATGTGTCACTCAAAGAGAGCTTTAGGGAATAATTAGCATTCTATTAAAATATTTTTTTAAAAGTATTCTTAACATATAAACATTTATGGCTATACAAATTAACATTCCTAAAATTTCTCATTGACTTTACTACAACATGCTGAAAGTATATTTCCTAAACTATAAATATTCACTGCAATTTTTTTTTAATTATAAAATCTTAATATACACATCCTACGGAATCCACTAATATAGAAGATAATGAATATTGTGGTCATTAATTACACAAAATATCTACGTTTCCTATTAATTTTAAAGACATTAAAAAGAAAAAAATTTGTTTGTCGATCAAAGATAAATAGATAATGATTTGCAAGTTTTTATTTATTTTGTTTTTGGTACTACTACAATTTTGTAGTTGTACGTTTAGAGATGAAAATATTGGTTTGGTATGTGTGAGCCAACTCAATAAACTTAAAATAAAAATTTTGATGTTGATTACTTAGTCATATTTTTGTCAAAATACATGTAAATGTTATTAACTTGAGTGTATATAAATGATTTGAACATTACACACAAATCGGAGTTAACAACGAATAAAAAAAGATGAAATTTTGTTAAATTTTGCTGATTACGATTGTCAAAATGTTTTAGTTGTTATAAATTTAAACAAGAAAAAACAACAGTTGAAAACATAAAAAATTTGAGCAAAACATAATAAAATATAAGCAAAATATAAGCAAACAAAAAAAATAAGAAACTATTAATTTAATTTGAGACATTGAAACTCAAATGGTTTTCAAAAAACTAAGCATCAACTACCAATCGTCGACATTGCGTGATAAATGAGACTAAATGGGCATTTATTCATACTATAGGCCTATTAAAAACCCACGAAATTAAAACTCATTTTAACATCACTAGTTGAGTTATAATCCGAGCTATCTTGAATGACGCCTTCGGTTAGGTCATCTAGAAATTATTATCTTCAAATGCTCGAACTATCTGCAATTTTCCAAAAAGCAATAATCTCAAATTTCATAAGAATTCACAAAGTTTTTGTTTTTTTTTTATTATAGTAGTGCAAGATTAAATGTTGCTAATGAGGCTTTAATTTGATAGTACCTCGCTCATTTTTGGGTGACGTTTTGCAGAATGACGAACACTAGCAGCCGCGCAAGCAACCATTCTCGTCATTTCGCTGATATCAAAGTTATTTTTTAACTGTGGGTCAACAAGACCGTCAAAGTTACCTTCGTTTAGAGCTTGTATCATCATAGGTTTTGCCTAGAGCATAACGAAAAAAATTATAAGCTTATCGAAGTTGAGGATTTAACGTTAATGGATAGGTCATAACAAGATAAACTAACCCAATCAACAATACTATCATCATCATCAAAAGGTTGTGATTTATCAACAGGTCGACGTCCCGTTATCAATTCAAGCAGCACCACTCCGAACGAAAAGACATCGGATTTATCAGTGAATTTTCCGGAAGAAGCATATTCTGGAGACAAGTAACTGCATCCAAAGAAAAAGAAACATATGGTAAAATCGACGCATCTTATTATATAAAAGAGAAGCCGGTCGACGAGAATTCGACACGTATGCAAAATTGTAACTCATGAGATTGCAATATTTGTCTAAGAACAAACTTGTAACTCATGAGATCGGATGATGACATGTGTTAAAACTTAAATTTAATTAAAACAAACTAAATTAAAAATGAGAAATTTCTAATAGTCCAAAATAATAGAAAAAAAGAAAATTTTTGATAGTTGATAACTAATAGAAAAGGAGGCAAAATTCTAAAAGTTTAAACTAATTAGGAAAAAAGAAAAAATGTAGTAGTCCAAACTAATTATAGAAAGTTAACATAAAAAACTGAGAGTATATAACCCGTTAAAAAATGGAAGGAATAAAAATTTCAATTAAGACAAATAAAAAAACAAACGATCACATAAAAAAATTACATATATTGAAAAGTTTAAGATATGCATAGCCAAGCAAATGAAAAATAAAATATACATAGAAAATAAATAGAATATAAAATTTAATAAAGAGGTGAATGAAAATAAAGTAAAACTAAAAATGGTAAACTAACAAAAACAAATATCATGTAGTTAACCAAATCATAAAACATAAAAATTCTAATAGTCCAAAACTATTAGAAAAAGAGGAAAATTTCTAATAATGAAAAATATTTAAGAAAAAGAAAAATGTAGTAGCCTAAATGAATTATAAAAAAATTAACATAAAAAATAGAGAGAGAGTATAAACGGTAATGAAAATAATAACTGTATAAGAGAGAATATAAATTTCAATTAAGAAAAAGAAAAAAGAAAAACGGGATGATAATACAAAAGAAATTAAAAAATTAAAAAAAAACAAAAAATTAAAGAAATATATGGAAAACTCAGTCTAAAGTTTTAAGATATGGATAACCAAGTTAAAGAAAAAAAAACAAACGTAAATCTATAAGAATAATTATAAAACAAAGAAATTGAAAATCTTTGACCTATGACGGTATTAGAAATATTCAAAAATGTTTAAAAGTTTGCGACTATGAATCTCTATGAGAATTAAAAGAATTATTTATATTTTTACGGGTCTTTCATAAGATTATTTATCTATAGATCTTTAGTGAGTTTAATAGATTTTTTTTATTTAACTCTAAATTATTTGAATTGTTTTTATAATTTTATTACATATTTAATATATTCATAATGAGTAAGAATATAATTCATTTCTTTGTTATTAAGAATATGATTTGAATATTCTGGGTATATACATTTTTTGATCCGCATGATATGAATTAATTTATGAGAATCAAGATATAAATTGATATTCAAGATTTAAAATCCATGTTTAAATAGTATTTTAAAATCTTTTGGTAATTCAGCGGGTTGCTAATTAGAATTTAAATATCTATATCAATAAATTTTATTATGTTTACCCGCATATTCACGCGGGTCCTATTCTAGTTTACTATAAAAACGAGTTGATTTGAATATAATTTTACATTCAATTCATAAAAATCAAAATATTGCTAATCATATATTGTTTGATGCTTGCGCATAGAAGGAGCTTTTCATACCCGAAAGTTCCCATTGTCCGAGTTATTTCATACAAGATCATAGGACACATATATATATAGTGATTAACATTAACATATTGTTAACACTACATAATGGAAACTTTCCTAAACACATATTGTAAATATGCTAATAATATAAAGATCTAGAGACTTCTTCCATTTAGGCTTCACGGGCTTCACTTCATAGACGGGTTTTGATGCCCACAATACTTGGTCTGCAATCTACACGTCTTACTCCCCAAGATATATCCAATAGGAAACATGAGTATCCGTGTCTAAGGAAGCCCTTGCGAGTCCAAAATCTGCTAACTGATAAATCAGATTCAACATTCTTAGTAATATAGTACTGTAGTTGAAATAACATCTTTCTAGTGTAAATTAAGTTTATGAGTACCTTTGCCTCAAAGCTATCGTCAATTAGTATATTGGCAGCTTTAACATCGCGGTGTATTGTTTTAGGCCTACCTGAATCAAACAAGACAAAATAAACTGACGCTAAACACATAAAACTTCGAAAAACAAACGTTCAAAAACCTAAACATTACTCACAATCTTCATGTAAATACGCCAATCCTTTAGCTGCACCTAAAGCAATCTTCATTCTCTTTGACCACTCCTATACCGGTCTTCCTTTCTCTACAAACAATAAGTACGAATTCACACAAGTCGATATATCTAATCGCAACGAAGTTTTAACTTTTTTAACTTACCGTGTCAATGAAACTCGATAGTCTTATTAGGAACAAAGTCGTAAACAAGCAATCTTTGAGATCCGGTTATACAATAACCAAGAAGCGAAACGAGATGCCTATGATGAACTCTACTAATGATTTGTATCTCGGCTTGAAACTCGCGTTCGCCTTGTCTACTTTCCGATTTAAGCTGTTTAACTGCGACTACTCTTCCATCGGAAAGAACACCTCTATGAAACATAACCAAACCCTCCTTGTCCAATTAGGTTAGTCTTTGAGAAATTATCAGTTGCCTTAGCCAAATCTTCATATGTAAACAAATTGTTTGCATTATCTGAGTTTGGAATTTGCTTCCATTGATGAAAATTGCTATTATCTACAAAATTCATAACTTTGACAGATTCACATAAACCCAAATCAAGAAACAGAACAAAGCTTTAATCATTAAAACTAAAGCAGAACAAAAGCTTAAATTTTTATTGAGTATTTGTCTGAAAGTTACCTAATTTAGAAACTCCATTAATAGTAGCTTCTTCAATGTCTCTCTGTTTCTTCATCTTCTTCTTCTTCTTCTTCCATTTGCAGAAACAGAGGAAAACACAAATCTTAAATCTTTAAAACTAAAGCAGAACAAAAGCTTAAAATTTGTATTGAGTATTTGTCTGAAAGTTACCTGTTGAAAATTGGTCTGAATACTTGAAACTCTGAGTTGTTAAAGCTCTGAGTTGTTAAGTTCTGAGTTGTTAAAAGAAGAAGAAATAAACGTTGAGGAGTTGTGGTCTTTGACTTGGTCTTAATTCAAATCAAGAAGGTTGGTCAAAGACTCAGAATGAATCCGAAGGTTTAGACTTCTAAAGGGAAAGGAAAACAACTCAACGGACTAGAGGGTCTTGAAGATAAGGTTATCTTCTTCATAGGCCATAACTTCTTGTATCTCGTCATCAGGGCCGGTCCTGAGCCAAAGCCAGCAAAGCCTGCGCTTTGGGCCTCCGTTTTACGATGGCCGTTTCGCTTGGGATTTTTTCTTTTTTTTTTGTAAGTAAATTTGGCCTCCGTTTCGGTTTTCGCTTGGGGCCTCCGTTGGCTCAGGACCGGCCCTGCTCTGCTCGTCATCAAACACAATCAAGAGACAATAGGAACCCAAGGTAACTTGATTCTACCAAAAGATAGTTTCCTTGGTGTTCATGTTGGATTTGTATAAATAAGTTGAGCAAGTCCAATAGTTGTCTAAGTGTGTGAACGTGTGTAAGAGAACTAAAAGAGAGGAGTGTATAAGTGATGAAGAGCTCGGTTTGAGCTAAGTGCTTAGTGGATTTTCCGGATAAGTTCTCCGGCGAGACGTAGGTTTTACCCGCTTTCCACGGGGCCGAACTCGTTAAATTCTCTGTGTCATTTATATTTCTCTGCATTTTATTTTCAGTTCATAAGCTAAACACACGAGTGAACACAAAGGAGAGATTGAGAGAAAACTAGAACAAAGTTTAAGACTTGTTTTATTTGAAACGTTTCACTAGTATTTTGAGTACAAAGCCTTGTGCTTTAAGGTTCTTATTGTCTCTGATTTCTCACATTACCTAGAAACTTCATTAATAGTAGCTTCTTCAAGGTCTCTCTGTTTCTTCATCTTCTTCTTCTTCTTCAAGGTCTCTCTGTTTCTTCATCTTCTTCTTCTTCTTCCAATTGTTGAAACAGAGGAAGACACAAATTCCGATTAGGACAATCGTTGCTCCGAGAACAGCTCCGGTAATAAGTCCTGCACCAGCTGCTCTCTCTACAGCTACTGAAGCTTCTGTAACGGAGGTGGAGAATCAGGTCCGGTGAAGGAAGGTGGAGATGATGGTGATGATGACAAAGTAAATGTCTTTGTTCTTGTGAAAGGGAAGTATGGCTTCGCCGGAGATGATGACGTCATTAGATCGGAAAATGATGATTCTGGTCCCACTTGAGAGCTCACAAAAGTGTTTTATAATTCTCACTCTCTGTTTTAGAAGTTACCAACGACCTCTCTGTTTTTGATTTTATTTGGTTTTTAGATGAAAAGTAATAATCATGGATCTAAAAATAGATATGAATGCATATACGATAAGTTTGGAAATTATTGAATTCTTTGTTACTTGTTTAATAAATATACGCGTTAATAAAGATACCCGATTTATAAACCAAATTATGCTTCGAAATTTTATTTATGTGAATGATTTACAGTAATAATAGTTTGTTGAATAAAAATTATACGCTGTAAGAAGATAAGATAGTCGATTTATAAACCAATTATGCTTACGAAATTTATTTACGTTAATGATTTAAAGTAAACAAAAAACAAAAACAGTTAACGTGGATAGGAAATATTGAGCAGTAGTTAATGAAAGCAAGTATTGGGGACCATGGACTCTAATTTACAGAATCCGAAGATAATCTTTGTTGTCAAAACTCAAAAGCAATGAAATTACTAATTGCTAATCAGTATAGAAAAAAACATTTCAATGACACTCAACTAATAGTTCACATGATACTCAAATTTTGCATTATTTACGTTGGAAACTAAAACCACAGTAAGAGACAAGATTAAACCACTAAAGACTTGGGTTTTCATAAACTTGGAACAAAAACCAAGCTAATAGGAGTAGGATGGGCTCAATTTGGTTAACTGCAATGCTAATTAGCAGTAACAGATAATATTAGAATAAAAGACTTGCACGTTGAAGAGGAAGGAAACATAAATCTTATCAAGGTCCAAAACTTCATAAGGGCAAAGAGCACACAAAAAGATTGTCAAAATCTAATGATCCAGAATAGTAATAATCTTCCCAACAACAAGTAAACGAAAAGCTAAGTTTTTTACTCTCTCTCTCTCTCTCTCTCTCTCTCTCTCTCTCTCTCTCAGATCACTCAGGAACCAGTTTAAGCTGATGAAGCTGCTGCCTTGTTCCTTGGCTTGGCTTCGGTACCTACACAAAGAAAATGTTCAAAATTTAGATTACAAACCACATTTCTGATAAATGAAAAACAGACGAAAACTAAACAGAAATAGTGGAATTTACCTTCTCTGAAACCGGTCTTGAACCTGCGAGGCACATTGCGAAGATACCTCATCCTTCCAGTTCCGGTAGTCTTTCTGCGGATTGCCTTCACACTCCAGTTGTCTATCAAAATGATCACACACATGAATCAGAATTATCTCACAAATCACAAAATGCAAGATTTCGACTTTAAAACACAAAGCTATTATAGCAATTGAAGAAACAAATAAGCTCTACAAGATGTGCAATTGCTGGAAATGAATTAAAGAGAATTTAAGTTTCAAAACACAAGAGTAATAATATTATCTACAAACAAAGGATTCATATGACTAATGCAATCCTTATCAATAGAACCAAATTTGTAAAATAAAATATAACAAATTTAGATTACAAAATGTAATCAGATTTGAATAATCAGAGAAGTAGAAAAACACAATATATAGAATAAAATTCCAAGAAATAATTCAAAAGCTGAGCAATTCCTAGAGATGAAGTCAGATGCTTTACTAAGCATTATCAATCCTAACAAAACCCTAATGCAATGGAAGAAGCAGAATTTCAGGACTTTACCAAAGATTCACATTTCTAACAAAACCCTGAACGGAAAACCCTAATTCTTAATGAAATTAGCAAATGCAAACATATCAACGAAGAACGATCTACTTCTAACACGAATCAACCACACATAAACATAGAGATTGAGCGAAATAAGAAGAGATTCTTACAACTCCTCTTGCGAGCTGCAGGGTAAGCACAAGCAGAGCAACGACTCTTCTGGAGATGGAAACTGCGACGACCACATCTCACACAGAGTGTGTGACTCTTGTTCCTCCTCTTTCCGAAACTTCCCGTTCCCTTTGTCTATATTCCTCAAAACACAAACAAACATTAATCCAATTGAAATCATCAACAAAAGAAGGAAGTTTGAAAGAGAGAGAGGGTTGTTAGATCACCATTGTAGCGACTGCGAGTAAGAAAACACCTTCGAGGTTTCGGCTTCAGAGAAAGAAGTGACGGAGATTAGGTTAACCAAACTTTATATAAAGCTAGGGTTTTCTTCATTTAGATTTTAAGGCCCATGGGCTTTTTAATTTACTAAGGCTTCTTTTTTTATGCACGGCCTTTACGATGTTTTAGGATATAAATAATTTATATACTCGGATTATAAAATTCAAAACCAATATCTAAACAAAAACTGAAAAAATAAATAAATAAATTATGGGATAATTTGCCAACGAACCAAAAAAAAAAAAAAAAATTAGTAAACTAAGTAAGATGGGCCTATGTTAATTTTGTCCATTTAATTTAGGTTAAATAGCTAGGATTTTAGTTATAGTTTTTTTTTAGTTTAGGCTTAATTTCCTATAAGTTACTCTGCCAAGATAATAACATTATTATTTTGATATATGTCGAGCTAATGAATGTATATTTTATAACTGAAGGATATCCCAAAAGAACCGAGTAAATTTTATTTTATTTTTTCCCATTTTAAACATTTTACTGTGTTATAGTCTACTGTTTGTTTAACTTAGAGATTTTTATTAAAAAAATAAATGATTTGTATCATTTTTAATCGATTTTTTCCTGCTATAGTTCTTTATTTTTTGGATTATTTTCATAATTTTCCGTCGTTTTTTTAGTGTGAATCAAATTAAAGACTTTAAATACATACAAAATTTTAAGTGACTCGAAATTCCTCACTCCAAAACCGAATTTGGTTTTTGCTTTATAATTTACAAGCATAATTATAAAGTTGAAAAGTAAGTGCATTTGGTATAAACATTCACTTATAATTTCATTTATAATTCTATGGATTAAATTGCATGTGGTTTGTTCAACAATAATATAATTTCATTTATAATTCTATGGATTAAATTGCATGTGGTTTGTTCAACAATAATTTTTTTCTTTTGAAATCAATGAAGTTGAATACTTGGGGACAAGTTTTTTCCATAAATGTAGGTTTGTCTTCCAAGTACCAAATAAATGCTTTTTCCACTTCGGTTATATAATTTTGTTTTTCCATTTTTTCTACATCTTTTTTTCCTTTTAACATATCCTTGTGTGTACATGTATAAATTTATGTGACACGATTATTTCCATGTTATTATCAAGAAATCTCACGAGAGAGAGAACATCAAAATCAGAAGCTTTGATTTGAAACAGTATAGAAATAGAATCCATCTTCTTTGTTCAAGAAACCATATGGTAACTTTCGTCTCTTATTTGATATGAACACTTTTTGTTTTTGCTTTATTTTAGACATTGATCGTTTTCTGATGGATTTATTTTAATTTTCTGTTTCGTTTAGGTGAATTTGCCATTGCTAAGCTCAGAAACCAATCTGGTGGCTGCCGTGGCGGTTAAACCGGTGGCTTCCGTCTCTGTCTTACTACTCTACGGTGGTGCTCTTCCACGGAATCTTCAAGTGGAAAGATTAACCGGCCGTGAATTTACAATTGACGGCGATGATTATCTAGTTCGGTTTATTGCATCTTTCTTAAGATGTTTATGTTAGATTTCTTTTTTCTTTTCAATAACGGTAAAAATTTAAGTCAATTTTGCATTTTTTCTAGTTCGTTTGAGATGAAACAACAAAATAGCTGTGGTTTATTAGGAATTCAATGAGTAAGACTTTGACAAATTGGGTGAAAAACCTAATTGTTTGTGTCAGTGTTGTTGTTATGTTACCATCTATAAACTTGTATATTTGCATGTCTTCATATGCACAAACAATAACACATACACATTCATGGTGTAAACGATAAATCTGTTATAGTCTTAAGTTTGGTTTTAGTTCAAAGTTTGGTAATACCTAAATATTTGGAAATAGCGATATTATAATGGGAGATTTATTTAAAATAACAAAAAAATTACGATAATGTAAGGTGAGAAGTTACAAAATCAAGTAATTTAGGGGCCAAATATATTTTTATAAAAAGTATGTGAGAAAACAAAACAAAAAGAGATTTTTCTTTGTCTGAACTACCCACTGACTTGTCCGAAGTCCGTCTTCCATCAACTCCATAAATTCGCCATTAAAACCCTTTCTTCCTCTCTCTCTCTCCTCTCTGCAAATCATCAAATCACTAAACCATATGAGCAAAAAAAACCCATTTTTTACTTGCAATACTTCATAAAGTCTGTTTTTTTCTTCCTCATGTTATGACTTAAGCGGTGATTTCCAATTTTCCCGATTCTTTTTTTTCCGGCATATGAATCTTGGTTTCTGATTTGTAAAATTGGGACCAAGCTCGTAGGAATTTTTAGGGTTTATGAAGCTGTAGCTATGGAATTGAAGTGGGTTTTAAGTCGGAAACAATCACTGTTCTTGATTTCTTGTCTCACTCTGCTTTACCTCTCTTCCTCTGATACTGTAAGTATAACATCCTCGGTAATTAGGGTTTCTGAATTAGGTTTTAGTTCGATCTTGTAAAGTTCAAATCTTGAAATTGTTCCAGATATCAAAGGAATCAACTCAAAATGCAACTAATTTCAAGAATAGATCTCACAGAGGTAAACAAATTTGTGAAATTTCTGATTTCTTAATTTGAACAAGTCTAAGATTGATTCTTCCATGTAACAGTTTCTTGTCTTCCTAATTGGTTCATTGGACCAAACCAAACGAAATGCTATGCATACTTCAAAAACTCAACTTCATGGGAAAAATCAGAAATGTTATGTAGAAACTATAATGGTCACTTAGCATCACTTGAATCCAATAAAGAACTTAGCTTTATTCAAAAACTATGCGGTGAAAACGCTAATAGTTGTTGGATCGGAGGACGAAACTCGAATTCTTCGGGTTTTAATTGGAGCTGGTCTGATCCTAACACTCCTCAATGGAACCAATCATTGTTTCCGAAAGTACCGTTTCGCACTCGATGTGGAAATGCGTCATGTCGTGGTAATATATGTATCGCCGTGACTAATAGTTCGTATCCGATCTTCGGTGATAGATGTAACGTGTCTCGCGCATTCATTTGCTCGATTGATTCAGGTATTATCAACATGTTTAGTTAATATTACATTTTGAAGCAATAGAGTTTCTTAATAAGCTTAATTTCTGTTTATATGCAGATGTGAAATGCCGTAATTGTCACGGTGAATATACGATTATACTCTTAGTAGTGAGCGGTTTGATTCTGTTTACCACGTTCGCGATTATATTATGGTTCCTTATTTACAAACGGAGCAAGAAACGTCGGAAATCGCGAAAAGGATCGAATCCAGCTTCGGCTTTAGTTCCTCCGTCATGGAAGATATTCACCAGCGAAGAGCTTAGATCAATGACGAAGAATTTCAGTGAAGGAAACCGTCTTGCCGGTGACGCGAAAACTGGAGGAACGTATAGTGGCGGTTTATCTGACGGGACGAAAGTTGCGGTTAAGAGATTGAAACGGTCTAGTTTTCAGAGGAAGAAAGAGTTTTACTCGGAGATTAGAAGAGCCGCGAAACTTCATCACCCTAATGTAGTTGCTATTAAAGGTTGTTGCTATGATCACGGAGAACGGTTCATTGTTTATGAGTTTATAGCTAATGGACCGTTGGACCGATGGCTGCACCATGTTCCTAGAGGTGGTAGGAGCTTGGATTGGACCATGAGATTGAACATTGCCACAACTCTTGCTCAAGGAATCGCGTAAGTCAAATCGTTACGATTATTCAATTTTGGTTTATAATGAAAATTTGATACAAAATTGGTTTAAACATTTCGTTATAATCATAGTAACTTAGTTGGTTATGCTAAAACTTTTGTCGAAAACAGGTTTCTACACGATAAGGTAAAGCCGCAAGTGGTGCACCGTGACATCCGAGCGAGCAACGTGCTACTTGACGAGGAGTTTGGAGCTCATTTAATGGGAGTTGGTCTATCGAAATTTGTCCCGTGGGAAGTAATGCAAGAGAGAACCGTAATGGCTGGTGGGACCTACGGTTACCTTGCACCGGAATACGTATACCGAAACGAGCTCACCACGAAGAGCGACGTTTACAGCTTTGGAGTACTTTTGCTAGAGATTGTGAGTGGTCGTAGACCGACTCAAGCGGTTAATTCATCGGTTGGGTGGCAGAGTATATTCGAATGGGCTACACCGTTGGTTCAAGCAAACCGGTGGTTAGAGCTTCTTGATCCGGTTATTACAAGCGGTTTACCGGAGGCGAGTGTGGTTCAGAAAGTTGTGGATTTGGTTTATTCTTGTACTCAGAATGTTCCATCGATGCGTCCGAGAATGTCTCATGTGGTTCATCAGCTTCAACAATTGGTCCAACCATCAGAGACTAAGTAGTGTAAAATGTGTAAAATGGCAAAACGATGTCGTTTCAGAGGAAGCTTCTAGATGTTGTTGTAGTCACTTGAACTTGTTGACTAAGTAGCTATGCATAATTACTTGAACTTGCTGACTAAGTTTAGCACTTTATATTATATATCTATAAAAAGCTAAAACCATAAGAGTATTACAGAGATTATACAAAACCATTTTACAAACAAAAACTCATTGTCTGATTCTGATATTAAATTCAACTCTATTCACTTATATACTTCTTGATTTTTACACAAATAATCAAGAACTCGCTTTTGGATTTGATTTAATCGAAAACGAAAATATGTTTTGTGGTTCCTTCTTCAAACCAAAGTTTTACAAGAAATGGTTAGTATTCTTTAATCTTGTTTATACAAATGGAGAAGTATTTTTTGAGTTATTATTCTAAAGATCTTTTGTTCATGTGGATGCAGCAAAAATTCAATCAAGTTGATCAAGATTCAGCTTGATTCTACGAGGAAGAAGAAGAACGCGATTGTTTACTATTTGAAGAAAGATATCGCAGAGATTCTCAATACCGGTCATGAAAATGAAGATAAAGCTTATAAGAAAGTAATGACTCTTCTTTTCTATAATGTAATTTTTTCCCCCTCTGTTTCTTAAATCTTTCAATTTGATATACTTGCAGGTAGAAGAATTACTCGATGAGCTTCGGATATTATCTACTTATGATCTTATTGAGCCATTCTGCGACTTTATCTCCTCTAATCACTCCTTAATATTGAAACAAAGGTATTTTATAAGTTATAACAATATAATCTCTAGATTTTTTTATACTCTACAAAGGTTTTAAACTTTTTTTTATTTTGTTTAGGGAATGTCCTGAAGAATGTAGAGAAGCAGTTTCTTCTCTGATATATGCAGCGGCATGGGTTCGATATGTTCCTAAACTTAAAGATCTTCGAGATTTGTTTAAGCGAAGATATGGAAATTCGATTGATTCATATGTAAATCAAGAGGTTGTTTTTTTTAATTTGATTAATTAATCCTATGTTTTTAAAGTTTGTGACATTCTTGGTAACTAAAATCTTTGTTTGTGTAGCTTGTTGCGAAACTCGTAAGGCGAAAACCTTCGCGGGAAGTTAGGGTTCGTAAATTGCAAGAGATTGCTCAAGAATCTAAGATCAGTTGGGATTCTATGTCTCTGCAATTGAAGCTTTCAGTTTTGCAAGTAAACAAAGAGAAGAAACATTTTTGATTAGAAATTTAGATAACATTTTGGAAATTTTGTGTCTAAATGTCTGAATTTATTTTGTAGATTGAGCATAAGGAGACAGATTTTTCTTGTTCAAGCTCGAGTTCGGGTTTGAGTTCAATAAGAAGAGAATCTGTGAAGAGTAAGAAGAAGATTTTTCCTAATGGATTATGAAACAAGAAAGCTCGAAACTACAAAAATGCGTAAGAGGTGGACAAAGAGACCAAGAAGACTGTTGATCAAGAAAACTCGAGGAGTTTACTTGCAAAGCAAGGTAGTTTGAGTCTCACAAGCACAAGCTATAACAAAGCATCCTCCACACGAGAGAACAAGAAAACGTCGTCGTTTCGGAGACCGAAGTTCTTGGATTACGATGAAGTGGTGGATCGTCTAGTAGCCCTTCGTGAGAGATAAGAGAGTAGTAAATTAGGGTATTTCTTCGTAATTAAATTTACATTCGTAATTTACTTATTACAAAAGTGGAAAGTAGTAGAACAAATAGAAGTGTTTAAGGCTTAGTTCCTGAGCATGTGCATTGGTAACACCCATTAATGGGTGTCTTAATCCCTTTTTAATTAAATTAATTTTTTTAAAAATAAATTTTCTCTTTTTGAATCTTAAATAAGACTACATACCCCAATTCTGAATTCTAAATAAGACTTTTACACACAATTTTGAATTATTTTTTTTGTTTTAATTGTATTTTACTCATTAGATATCCCAATTAGACACAATAATGTATGCAATGCGCTCTTAGTTTCTTGTTATTTATATATATATTACACTTGGTCTTACTATAATGTTTTGGAATGGATTATGTAGTCTAAAAAAAAAAATCCACAAACAGAAATTAATGGTCTCTTAGACATGAGTCTTAATAAAATACTTTCTCTTTGACCGTAGAATCGAATCTTAGGACATTTCTTTGTCTAAATTCTTTTTTGTGCAAAAAAGGGGAAGGTATAGCCAAAAACGATGTAGTATGAAAAAAGGTTCTTGGAAGTTTGCATGATTACAGCTAAGTGCTTGTGAACTAAGTAGTTGTACATGATTAATTAAACGTGTTACCTAAGTTGAAAGACTTTATAATATTAATAAAAAAAAAAAAGCTTACTAGAATATATAAAGACTTTATCCAAAGCATTATAAGATAAGTCTTCTTCTTTTGGTCTTGCATAAGTTTTTTTTATCTTTCTTTACAAGAAACTTTTTGGTTCATTTCTTTGCTTCATAGCTTTTATTATATTCTGATTCTCGAGTATTACTTCAACTCCATTCACTAAACCACCGATTTGATTCTTCTTGATTTCATATAAACCTTTGATCATTATTACCTTTTCTGTCTCAAGAAGTTTTTAAAAAAAGATTCTGAGTATTACTTCAACTCCATTCACTAAACCACCGATTTGATTCTTCCTCATTTTTCATATAAAACTTTGATCATTTTTACCTTTTCTGTCTCAAGAATTCAAAAAAAAGATTCTGTGTTTTACTTCAACTCCATTCACTAAGCCACCGATTTTATTCTTCTTGATTTTCATATATAACTTTGATCATTTTTACCTTTTGTCTCTCAAGAATTAAGAAAAAAAACAAGAGAACATGAACATGTTTCTTTGGTGCTTCAAACCCAAATTCTACAAGAAAAGGTTAGCTTTCTTTGTTCTAATTTTTTGAAGAATTTTTAGGTTTTAATTTTATGTTTAAATGAAATGCAGCAAATCTACAACTAGTTACATGAAGATTCGGCTCGATACAGTGAGGAAAAAAAGGATTGCAATGGTTAATTTTTTGAAAATGGACATTGTGGATTTTCTCAAGAATGGCCTTGATTATAATGCTTATACAAGAGTAATTAAATTCTTCTTATTTCTCTCATAATAATTCTAAGCCTTCCTCTGTATTAGTATTGATTTAAATATGTCAATTACTTGTTATTGCAGGCAGAAGTATTACTCGAAGAGCTTAGAATTATATCGTGTTATGATATCATCGAGCGATTCTGTGATTGTATCTCTGAAAATCTCTCACTAATGCTAAGGAAAAGGTTCTTAATCTTTCCCTCTAATCTCTAAATATCACTCCAAAATGTCTTTAATTATCTATTTAATGTGTTTTATTTCCTTTACTTTTAGGGAATGTCCTGAAGAATGTAGAGAAGCTGTTTCGTTTTTGATCTATGCAGCGGCATGGGTTCCCGATGTTCCTGAACTTAAAGATCTTCGAGCCGTGTTTACGCAAAGATTTGGGAATTTTACTCATTCCTCTGTAAATCATGAGGTTGGTTTTATTGCACTAATTTGTCTAAATCTTGATACATTTTCTTGCACTGACAATATATTATCTTGTGTTTCTTAAAAATCTTGCAGCTTGTTGAGAAAACTGAATTGAGAAGAAGACCTTCAGGAGAACTCAAGATTCAGACAGTGAAAGATGTCGCAAAAGAGTTTTCGATTAATTGGGATCCTACTGCTCTAAATTTGATGCTGCTTAGACAAACTTCAGCTTTGCAAGTAAAATGATTTATTCTAAATTTTTTTATTAGAGCCACAAAAACATCAATCTCTTTTGTTTGTTTTAATGTCTGGAAAATATGTATAGATTGAGAATAAGCTTGAGACAGAGAGTGCGAAAAGTATCATCGTAGATGATCGAAGCGATGATGAATCAATTTTTTCGCAAAGTTGGAGAAGAGATTCAATGTCTAAAGATAGTTTGAGTTCGGGTTCTAGCTCTAGTTCGGGTCCTATAACAAAAGAATCCAAAAAGAATAAGAAGATTTTACCTTACGGATTAATCTCTCCTCCATACAAAAATACAGGAGATCGAAACGATGAGAAAGAGCAAGAGGAGAAAGAAGAGAAGAAGAAGAGTGTTGCTCAAGGAAGCTCTAGGTTACGTTTAACACAAGGAAGTGCACACGAAGAGGAAACGTCGTCGTTTCAACGACCTAGGATTGTGGATTATGATGAAGTGGTGGCTCGTCTATCAGCTCTTCGCAGGAGATAAGAAGAGAACTAATTAGCAAATAAGTATATATTTGTAATTTAGTGATTGCATTTTCATTGAATTTGTAAATATCTTTATTAGTTTGTAAATAGTTCCACTAGTTGAATCTTCCACAAGAAAAAAGTGTGAAAGTAATGAACCATAAAGAAAATGGTTCAGTGTTCTCTTGTTATTATAATATGCATAATTATATTTTCGTGACAAAGGAATAATATTGTTGTTGATGTTATATAATTACTAATTCATATATTAAGCATAAAGATTATTCTTGTGCTTGACAATTAGACAACACAACACAGCGAAAAAGGGTGGTCAAGCCGAAGCCTTTCCTCGAGGAATTTATAGAAACAAATCCTAAACTGTTCTTGAGGTCCCATGAAAAGTATCTTCCCCTACTGTTCTAATATAAAGAAATATACAAAAATTCATAAGGGATATTAGTTTATATTATGTTATAAAAAAAAGATGTAAGTTATATTATTCTAAGAAAAAGTTAAGTATTCTTCTAATTCAACATGAAATTCACAACCACTTTGTTAGATATTTAACCTGTTTTAAGTGTATTTTAAAATTATTTTTGTATTCGAGATTTGAATTTTAAATAATGGCAAGTTGATAGTGATAAAACTAAAATAATTTGTTTACATAAACCGGTTCTTGTTCATGCACATTCTCATTTGTTAATAATAATTAAAATCTATAACAATATGTTGCTAAAAAAGAATTTATAACATATTATTGGCTATTCTAAAAAATAAAACTGTTAACTATGCAACAAAAAAATATTACTATAACTCGTCCTCTATTATCAATTTTGGTAACTAAAAAAATGTTTATTTAGCATTAGTAGCTTAACAGAATATTTTTCTAACAGTTAAAAAATAAAGTTAAATTATCAACCATCAATAAAAAAAAAAACTAATTTATCCGTTTTGGTTTTTGGTCTGATAAAGTCATAAAACTAGAAAATTCTTTAGAAACAATTTATAACAATGATACCACGGAAATTAGTGGTTTATTTAGTGATAAAATTATAGCTTTTCAAATTAGTCGACAAGAAAACAAATTCAAAAAAGTAATAAAACGTTATATTCGTTTCTTTTCTTTTTAACTTTATCACGTCATTACCCTTTAGTAGCCCAACGAAAAATGGAAAAAAATAAAGAAAAGGAAAGAAAGTGAAAATAACCTTTTCTAAACTACTAAACGACGTCGTTCTCACTGTAGGAAAAAAAAAAACTCAATTATTATTCCTTAACAGCTTAACTCGAAAGCTTTTCGAGTTTTCTTCAACTCTCTTTCTTCTCCATTGATAAGATCCATCTCAAGTATCAGAGAAAGCTTGAAGAAGAAGAAGATGGGTTGTGGCCAATCGAAGATGATCGAGAACGAAGAAGCAGTAACTCGATGCAAAGAACGAAAACAGTTAATGAAAGATGCAGTCACTGCTCGTAACGCTTTCGCCGCCGCACACTCTGCTTACGCTATGGCTCTCAAAAACACCGGAGCTGCTCTTTCCGATTACTCTCACGGCGAATTTTTAGTCTCCTGTAGTCATCACTCCGCCTCAACCATCGCTTCTTCCTCCTCCGTCCCCACCGCGATTTCCCCTCCTTCTCCGCCGCCGATTTCAAATTCCTCCGCCGCGATTCCTTCTTCCTCCGCCGTAACTGGAGCGATTCCGCAACCGATTACAGATACGCTTCCTCCTCCGCCACCACCACCACCGCTTCCGCTTCAACGAGCTGCTACTATGCCGGAGATGAACGGTGGATCCGGTGGTCATTCCGGTAACGGACTCAACGGAATCGAAGAATACGGAACCCTAGATCACGACGATGATTCCGATTCCGATTCCGAATTAGAGAATCATGACCGTTTGATTAGGAAATCGAAAAGCAATCGTGGTGGTAGTACTCGTAATCGGAAGATTGAAGAAGAAACAGCTCCGCCTCCTCCTCCGACGAATTCACGGCCGATTCCGCCGCCACGTCCGCTTCAACATCAGATTCATCATCATCAACAACAACAAGAACAACCTTTCTTTGATTATATCTTCCCTGATGTTGAACACACTCCTGGAACCACATTAGAGGATAATCTTCCTCCTCCTCCACAACCACAAGTAGCTAAACCTGAGTCTCTACCTCATTCAGAGGAAGAATATGATGATGATGAAGAAGAAGATGATGATACGGAGGAGGAGGAGGAGGAGGAAGAGACGGTGGTTAAACCGAAACAAACGGTGGAGGAAAAGCCGAAGAGAGTTGTTGAGGAAGTTGTGGAGAATGTGAGAGGGATGAAGAAGAGTAACGGGATAGCTTTAGGCGGAGGAGGGAGATTACCCGTGACGACGAAGACGAATTTGTCGAATGTATTCAATGAGCTTGATGATAGTTTCTTGAAAGCTTCTGAGAGTGCTCATGAAGTTTCTAAAATGCTTGAAGCTACTAGGTTACATTACCACTCTAATTTCGCAGATAACCGAGGTAAAATCTTGATTCGATCATTTCGTTATTGGAATATATGATTAGGAATCAAGATGATGTTTTATAATGTGTTTGTTGTTGTTGTTGTGATAGGACACATTGATCATTCGGCTAGAGTAATGCGGGTAATTACATGGAATAGGTCGTTTAGAAGATTACCGAATGCCGATGATGGTAAAGACGATTTCGATAAGGAAGAGAATGAAACTCATGCTACTGTTCTTGATAAATTGTTAGCATGGGAGAAAAAGCTTTATGACGAAGTTAAGGTAAAAAAGGATTTACATTTTGAGGAATGATTCTTGCAGAAATGTTTAGTCTTTTCTAGTAAAGTTTCTAAATTTGTGTTTTTGAAGTTGTTTCTGATTTTGGAATGTTGGATTTTAGGCTGGTGAAGTTATGAAACTCGAGTACCAGAAAAAGGTTGCGCATTTAAACCGAGTGAAGAAGCGAGGTGGTCATTCGGATTCATTAGAGAGAGCTAAAGCAGCAGTTAGTCATTTGCATACAAGATACATCGTCGATATGCAATCTATGGACTCCACGGTTTCAGAGATCAATCGTCTTCGTGATGAACAACTATACCTAAAGCTCGTTCACCTTGTCGAGGCGTAAGTTTCGATTTTGTTGTTAGAATATGTTTTTAGACGATACGGTTGTTGAGTTTTTTTTTTACTTTTTTTTGCAGGATGGGGAAGATGTGGGAAATGATGCAAATGCATCATCAAAGACAAGCCGAGATATCAAAGATTTTGAAATCGTTAGACGTTTCGCAAACGGTGAAAGAAACAAACGATCATCATCACGAACGTACGATCCAGCTTTTAGCCGTGGTTCAAGAATGGCACACGCAGTTTTGCAGGATGATAGATCATCAAAAAGAATACATAAAATCACTCGGCGGATGGTTAAGGCTAAATCTCATCCCGATCGAAAGCACGCTAAAGGAGAAAGTATCGTCTCCGCCTCGAGTTCCAAATCCCGCAATCCAAAAACTCCTTCACGCTTGGTACGACCGGTTAGACAAAATCCCCGACGAAATGGCAAGAACCGCGATAATCAATTTCGCTGCGGTTATAAGCACGATATTGCAACAGCAAGAAGAAGAGATGAAACTACGAGATATATGCGAAGAGACGAAAAAAGAATTGGCGAGAAAGATACGACAGTTTGAGGAATGGTACTATAAATACACGCAGAAGAGAGGACCGGACGATGCGAATGCGGATGGGACAGAAGCGGATAAAGACGAGGTCTTTGTGAGGCAATTTAACGTAGAACAGATTAAAAAGAGATTAGAACAAGAAGAAGATGCTTACCATAGACAAAGCCAACAAGTTAGAGAAAAATCATTGGCTAGTTTACGAACTCGCCTTCCCGAGCTTTTTCAATCAATGTCCGAGGTTGCGTATTCGTGTTCCGATATGTATAGAGCGGTTACGTATGTGACTCAGCGTCAAAGCCAAAGCGAACGGCATCAGAAGACTACTAGCCAGGGACAGAGTTCGCAACCGAAGGCGACTAGCCAGGGACCGAGTTCGTAAGAACTAATGTAAGAGCAGAGTAATTTGTCTTTCTTTGATCTGAATTTTTAAGCACAGATACATACATACAACGTATAGTTTCTAAGTATTTATCATTGGTTTCCCATATTTAAGTTTTGGTTTTTATAAGGTTTGTTACATTTGAATTTTATATAGAATTTTCTGTTCAGTAATAAGAGATTTGTGTATTGTAATTTTGTATATTGATAAATCTTTGTAACGACCTGTAATCTGTCAAAACTCATTTTTATCATACATCTAAGTAGGGGTTGTTAACTTGAATTAAATTTGATTTCTGTGTTTTTAGTGTATAAATTATAAAATTAAAACCGAATTTAGATTGATTTTAAGACATACTAGTAGTATATAGTACAAAATAACCTTATTATTTGGAAAATAAATATCGATGACATGTTAATTAATCCGAATCTATACACAACCTTCTAGGTTAGTCTATGAAAATCCTTGAGAACTCCTACGCCACTTTTTAAATATGTCATTATCATTTTTTTTTATATTTTAAAATCATTTATGGTTGGGTTAACTATGTTATATTAGAGTTTAGTTTATTGGGTTTAAGTTTGTTAGGAATCAAAACATTTTTTAAAATTGAGAATTGTGAGATATAAAGTTTTTAAACGGATTTATAAGTAGCATGTTGGTAAAAAACAATCAAATAAAGTCATATTTGTAAAATGACATGTCAAAAAGTGGTATTTTCGTAATTGTCCCAAAATCCTTCCACGTACAATGATTAACAAATTTAATAATAAAGTTTAATAATTTCACTCAACTAAACAAAATGAACAACAATTACATATATATCGACCTTACCAAACATTTCCTCTCTCTCATGAGTCATGGCCATAGAAGAAGATGTTGAAGCAACTCCGTCACCGGAATATAAACCTTTACCGTCATCGAATCGCGATCAAAACGACGCCGTTTCAATCTCACGACGTCGTTTAATCATTACAATATTTCTCATATCTTTCACCACGATCATCATCTACATCTTCTGGCCGTCAGATCCACGAATCAAGATCGTACGTGTTAAAATCTCCCACTTCCACGTTCATCGTCGCCCAGTTCCGTCAATAGACATGACGTTGCTCGTTACGCTTCAGGTAACAAATGCTGACGTGTACTCTTTTGATTTCACGGCGCTTGACGTCACCGTTGACTACAGAGGAAAGACGTTAGGTCACGTGAGCTCCGACGGTGGGCACGTGACGGCTTTTGGTTCTTCTTTACTCGAAGCGGAGACGGAGCTTGACGGCGTCACGGTGTTCGCTGACGTCATTCACCTGATCCACGATTTGGCTAAAGGCTCCGTTGAATTTGACACCGTTACTGAAACTAACGGAAAACTTGGCGTTTTCTTCTTCCGTTTCCCTTTAAAGGTAAGGTTACTTCCACTCAGCTCGATTTTTTATACGCAATTATTTGGTTTAATTCTTAATTATTACAATTAAGACATTTTATACTTTAATCATCATTTTAATTTAATTCTCTAAATACTTTTGATTAACAGGCAAAAATTGCATGTGGAATTACGGTAGACACAGTTAATCAGACAATTTCTCATCAAAGTTGTAGACCTGTCTAGTTCATAGATCTTTTTAAAACCTTTTTAGTTTAATTTCTAATGCAACAAGAGATTAGAGTCAACGAATATTCAATGTATGTCAATGTTTAGTAAATAGCAAAGCAAATGTAACAATCAAAACCACAATAAAATTCCACAGTTAAAAATTATTTAAGAGACAAGCACACATTGTGACACTAAACAACATTCATTAGCAAAATGTTAAATCACCTGAAAACTCTAAAAGAGTGGTTAGTACAAGTGAATCCTCCATCAATCATCAGATTATCTCCACTTATGTACCGCGATTCATCGCTCGCCAAAAACAGAACCGCGTTCGCGACATCATCAACCGTTAATTCGACACCTTTAAGATTCGCGTTTGCAGCCGCAAAACTCCTGAAACCGACAAACGCATCTTCGGTTCTTTCTTCCTCAGGCAAATGAGCTAAAGCGAGATTCGTCGCAACCGTATACGGCGAAACACAGTTCACACGTATCCCGTGCTGTCCAAGCTCTGCCGCAACGCTCCTCGTCAATCCTAAAACCGCGTGTTTTGAACCGACATAAGCATGTGGACCGACACCTCCCACAACACCACCAACACTACATAACGAAACTATCGAACCTTTCTTCTCCGGGATCATTACACGAGCCGCGTGTTTCATACCGAGAAAAGCTCCTTTCACATTCACATCAAAAGTCATTTCGAATTCACGCAAACTATTGTTACGAATATCGGAACACGGCGCTCCGCTTAGTCCTGCATTGTTGATTAGTATATCAAGCGTACCGAATCGCTTCACTACAAAATCAACCGCGTTACTAACATCGTCTTCTACTCTAACATCGCCATGAACGAAACAAACCTCGCCAGAGACCAAACTTTTACACACTTCATTTCCCAGATCGTCTTGTAAATCGACGATACAGATTTTCGCACCGTGCTTGTTGAATAACCGAACGATGCTCTCTCCTATCCCTGTAGCTCCTCCAGTTATCAATGCTACTTTACCTAATAACCTATTCAAACGCAAGCAAATACGTAACGATCGAATCAAATCGCAAACCGCAAACGCAAACGCTAAAACAAAGCTATGTATAGATTCCAATTCCATCACCAAATTGGTAAACTGATCTAAATCATTGAAACCTAGAAATGGAGATTAAACATTTTCATAGATCTCAAAAATCTCAGAATATAAAGCAGAGATTTGAGAAGATTATTATACCTTTGAGTAGGAAGAGAAGAAGATGATTCAGTGTTCGTTGACATAGCTTTGACTTATCCAGATCTTCTTTTCTTCTAAAGTCGATCTAAATCAGTTTTCGAATCGTAGTGAAACCCTAATCCAGAGATTATTTCCTACTCACACAGACAAATTTCTTCTCTGGAGATCTCAGGAAGCATAGAGACACAGAATAACTCTCGACCGTGAAATTGGAAAAGGTAGGAGACGAAAATAGTGAGCCCTAATTCTCTAGAGAAGGTCGATTTCAACAATTCCACTCTTCTTCTTCTTCTTCTTCTTCTTCTACGATCGCTTTAATGGCATAGTTGCGTTTATTCTCTGCAACTTTTTGCCTTTTGTTTCTTTCTCTCTCTCTCTATTACGTGTAATATAAAACCAATTTCTGGGCCTAAGACCCAAATGGCTTCGTTATGGGCCTTAAACATACGAGTATACCATTTTTAAGTATTAATTAAAGTGAAAATTCGATTTAAATTTTATTTTTTCGCTCGCAAGTTTATCTACAGAAATTTCAAAAATACTTTTGACATGCAACTTTGCAAAATATCATTATTACTGTTTTTAAATTTTAAAATTATTTATTTATGGGTTAACTATGCCATATTAGAGTTTAGTTTTCTGGGTATAAAGTTTTTTTTTGGGATCAAAACTTTATTTAAAATTGAAAATTTTGAGATATAAGATTTTTAAACGTATTCATAAATCCGTATTTGTAAAAAAAAAAAAAAAAAAAATTAAAATAGCATGTTTTTGTAAAAAATAATTCTAACTGTAGCAATTTGCAATTGTCCCATTTATCTCTGTGGGACGACGGATTTCACTTTCTTAAGTTTACGTTAGACTGTTTAATCTCGTCTTTTGTATATATTACATCGTATATTTTATAGATCAATTCATTTAATCTAATGCAAAATAGTTGTAACGATTTAAGTTTTAAACAGTTATAGTTATAAAATAGAGAAAAAATTCAACATATCCCAAGAAAAGGTCGTCATGTAATGTAGATGTCAAGTAACAACTAGGGTCCACTGGTTGTTATTTAGAGCATGCATACCCGTGATACTTCGTGGGTATCATATAATATAAAATTATTAAAATTTGAGGAATAGGAGGAAATAGAGTGATTTTTTTTAAAAAGATGAGGTGTTTTTAAATATAAAATTAATAAAATTTGAATAAAAAGAGGAGATTGTTGTTATTATTGGAGAGAAAGTATCAATGGGTTGATACTTTTGATACTCAAAAGTGGGTATCAATAGGAGGAAGTGAGTGTTTTTAAATATAAAATTAATAAAAGTTGAGTAAAATGGAGAGAGAGTATTTTTTTGAGTAAAATTGAGTAAAAAGAAGAGATTTATTATTTTTTTTATCTTATGATACCCACGAAGTATCACGGGTGTGCATGCTCTTAGTAGTCGCGCATTTTTGTAGTCTACTAAAAAGTTCACTTCACGTACAACCAGAGCCGGGCCTGAGCACAAGCCAACAAAGCTCAGGCTTTGAGCCTCCGTTTTCTGGCCCAATTTTAAGGCCTCCAAATTGTGTAATTTATGTATATACATAGTCATATAAAATAATTTTTTACCTAAATTAAAAGCCTACCAAGGCCCAAAACATTATTGCTTTATTGTGATGCACAAAACATGAGTCACGTGGGACTCATTTAATTAAAATAAAACAAATATAATTTTTTTTTCTTTTTTCTTTTCTCTTTTTTTTTCCATAGATTTTTTAACTTCTTCCTCTCCTTTATTTTTCCTTTCTCTATATTCACCAAAAAAAAAATGTTTTCTTTCTCTATTACTAAGAGTGAATTATTATCTGGGATCCGAGATCCGATCCCGATCCGCTCCGAAAATCCGGATATTCGGGGGGGGGGAGGCGGATCCTGATCCGGATAATAAAATCAAGGATCCGTCAAAAACAGATCCAGATCCGGATATCCTAATTTTCAAGTCCGGATATCCGGATCCGGATCCTAGCTATTAAAATATATTAAAAATAATTTTTTTATTTTTATTTTTTTAATTTTTTTAAAAATTAAACATAAAAAATTAAAATTAAAATTATTTTCTTAATATTTTATTTATTTTTTAATAAATTTATAATAATTTTACAAAAAAATAGTTTTTTTAATTAATTTAATATTTTTTAATTTATTTTTAATATTTTGACGGATCCGGATATCCGCAGATATGTTAATTTTTGAAAGGATATCCGAAAGCCGGATATCCGGGTGCCACGGATCCGGATCCGGATAGTAAAATCACGGATCCGGATCCGGATAGTAAAATCACGGATCCGGATATCCGGATCCGGCCCACCCCTAACCCTATCGTTGTCAGATTGTTTTTTATTTTGGAGAATTTATATTTCATTTCGTTACTTTTTAATACGATGTGTTTTGGAGGACTTGTGTTTCACTTAGCTACTTATATTTCAAATCATTTAAAAAGAAAATGCGGTTGTTATAGTTTTATACTACTCCCTCCGTTTCATATTAAATGTCGTTTTGATAACATGTATCTGAAATGTATCTGGATGAGTTTTTGAGTTAAATACATCCAAATATTAATCAGATACATTTTATCAAAACGACACTTAATATGAAACGGAGTGAGTATAAAATAAAGACCTCTATTTTTTAATTCGCTTATGGCCTCTGTTATTTCAGGGCTGGCCCTGCGTACAACTATCAAATTATTATAGTTGATTAAAAAAACATGGAAAACAAATATTGGAACTATTTTCGCAACTTCTCCAACCAAACCAAAACACAATTTTCCTTCTTGGTCAGAACTCAAACAACAGGATCATTGAAGAGTGTGTAACTTGATCTCTTATGGGTTTGCATTTTTCCAAACTTTTGTCTCTATATATATCCGTTGTTGAATTTTCGGAAGTTGAATTAACAAAAAAAGAAATAACTAGCCTAAGATATGATAATATCATTTTTGTCACTTGTCAGTACATCTCGATATATGAAAATTTCGGTTAGGTGTTTTTCTTTTTTGGGTCAACAATTTCGGTTCCTCTTAAGTTTTAACTAGATAAATTTAGGTTGATTTTTCACTTTAGATTCGGCCAACATATTAGAAATCCGAATTATATGTTTCAACTCCATAACTAATTAAAATTTAATATCTTACACCTTTTTGTTGTCGTCTAATATCTTATACCACTACAAGAAAACATGTGCTATTCCGACGGATTTTCCGACGGACAGACATCCGTCGGAAATTTCCGACGTTCGACCGACGGAAGTCCGACTCCTGACAATCCATCGGAAATCTGTCACAATTTACCGACGGATTTACGACGGCTACGGAAAGTGTCGGACATCCGTCGGTGAACCGTCAACTTGCACCGACTCATTACCGACGGTTTCCTAAACGTCGGAATTTTATAACGCAATTCCGACAGATTACGATGTCGGCAAAGTCTGATTGGTTACCTTATCGTTAGCGGTGGCCGATGGGATTTGTGGGGCGTTATGTTGGAGGTTTGTGACGGATTTCTGACGGATTTTCGACGGAATGCGTTCTATATAAGCTACGAGACATTCCATCATTCCATCGTAACACAATTCACATTGTAAAAGAAACACAATTCACATTATCTAAAAATTTAAAAGAGATGAGTTCTTTATATTTTCGGTCATGGATGGACGAGCCAATGATGGAAGAGTGGTCTAACTTATTAACGACCGAATACACTCAAGGTATTTGCGAGTTCATGCAGTTACCTAGAAATCAAGAGGCGGCCACCAAAGGTCAGAATATCAAATGTCCTTGTTCTAATTGCTGTAATAGAAGTACTGTTGCGGTTCCTACTGTATGGAATCACTTATATAGATATAGATTTAGGACCGGATATAAGGTTTGGTATTTACATGGAGAAACCAATTATGAATATGGTAGTACTAGTAGCAATGCACCTTATTTTCCGGATAGCATAGGGGAACCTACCGCGGGAGTAGACGTTGGGGTAAGTACGGTTGCGATGGTTAACGATGCGTTTAGAGAGAATTTGCAGTCGGGTGGGTATGAGGGTGATAGGGTTGAAGAACCTAATTTAGAATCTCGAAGGTTTTTCGATATGTTAGACGCATCAAAGGAACCCCTATACAGCGGTTGTAGGGATGGTCATTTACCGCTATCTTCTGCTAGTAAGATGATGAACCTGAAGACTGATTATAATTTGTACGAAGAATGTGTTGATGCATTCGCCGAGTTCGTGAAAGATATTTTGCCAGAAGATAATCTGGCCCCCGGATCATACTACGAGATCCAAAAACTTGTCGCCGGTCTTGGTTTGCCCTACCAGGTTATAGACGTGTGCATCGCCGGTCTTGGTTTGCCCTACCAGGTTATCCACCAAGCAATTGGAGGTATATTTCTTACTCCCATTAGTTTGTTACTACCATAATATTACTATATATGTATTAATTTGTGAATAAATGTTAGTTTTTTCATGTTCTTCTCTCCCATTTGTGTGTTCCCTATAATATTTACATTTCATTAAGAAAACCTATTGTGGACGAGAATCTAAGTAATACAACATACAAATAAAAATCAAATAAAGGAGGCATAATCATTTTAGCGGTTGACAAATCTTGTATCTCATATTATTTAATAATATATATATACTCATGTTCGATGACTCATTAACGATAAATATTGGTCTTCCAACTCCAATAAAACTTAACATGTAATGAAACATAAAATTTAAAACACATATTCTTAAACAGGTACATTAGAGACTTGCAATTATTTAACACACAACGTTTATGGTACAAGTACATAATAAACTCCTTATTTTACAATCATATGTCCGTTTCCATTCTGAACTTACCATTTGTTAGAACCATTTAGTGATGTTCTTTCCATTTTTTTTCTTTTGTGAAGAATCTACAAATTCGTCGCACAATTCGCTTTTGATTGCATCAACATCTAGATTTATGTTTGCCTTGTCTGGGCTTTAGGCGAATTCGAAATCATAGTAATGATCATTTGGTGGAGAATCTATAAATCCGTCGCACAATTCACTTTTGATTGCATCAACATCTAAATTTAAGTTTGGCTTTTCTGGGCATTGGGCAAATTCATAACCATAGTACTGATCCTTACATACGTTTGAAGTACTTGCACCGTAAGTATCTGACTTTTCCATCAACTGACATGGTTGTTCGGCTTCGGTAACCCGCTCATGATCAGCACATTGTGGCTGCCTATCGTAAATGTTCTGGATGTTTGGCAAGCACTGGCTGTCAAGCACTACTGTTGATGTGGAATCTTCTTCATCGATTGGTGAGCACGTATCAAATTCCCACGAGTAAGTGGGAATCTGTTGAGTGAATTCGTCGCAAAAAGATTCGGTTTCCCACGAGTATTTTGGAACATTAAAAAAATTTGCATCGGATGTTTTTTTCCCGTCTTCATTAGGATCCCTAGAAGACATATTTTTTTTTTAGAGGTGTAGAAAATATATATTCCATCAGGTGTATTTATAGTCGAAGTTATATGTATAAACCGTCGGTATTCTGTCTGTATTCTGTCCGTATTACCGACGGAATTCAGACTACACGATGTCGGCAAAGTTTGATTCGTCAGTTGTACCAACAGATTTCTGACAGAGCTTAATCGTCAGAATTATGTAACGGATTTCCGTCGGCTTGCAGAGTTTCCGATGTCGGCAAAGTTTGATTGGGCAGCTGTAACAACGGATTTTCGACGGATCTATGTTGTCAGAATTATGTAACGGATTTCCGACGGATTGCCGACGGTTTCCAATGTCGGCAAAGTTTGAGTGGTTAACAAATCAAGTGCAGTGGCCGATGGGATTGGTGGGGTGTTATGTCGGAGTGTTTTGACAGTTTTCTGATAGAAAACCGACGGATATCCGTTCTTCATAAGGTTGCACATTTTGTAATGCGACCATAAAAACATTTCAACACAAATTCATAACACAGAAAAATTCAATTTCGTAATGGGAAACAGAGATCTGTGGAATTACTATATGCAAAACCGAGCGCCCGGTCAAAACCCTCCAACCACAACTCTATTTCCTTCATGTCCTCCTTACGATAACTTAAATGTTACTGATGCTGAACCGACAATTTCACTCCATCCAACTCAACAATCCCAGAACCAAACGCCCGTAATACCGGGATCTGGCCAAGTGGTACGGCGAGGCCTGTTTCAAAAGAGGTCTCATGATGCAAAGGTGATGCGAGGTGAAAGTTCTCAGCCACGCCAAACACGAGATTTTATTCGTGAGGTCATTAATGAGGCACCACAGGCCGACAAGGATTTTAGTAGTCCTCGGTGGACTTCTACTATCGATTACATAATCCGTGAAGGTATATATATATATATATATATATATATATATATATATATATATAATTACCGCTTTTACTTTTACAATAATGATTGTAGTTGACAAATACTAAATCTATACTTCATACATGTAGGTTCTTATAACAATAGGAGCACACCATTCTGGACCCAGGTTGCAGAAATTCAATCCCCGCATTCACAATTTTTGAAAGTCAAAAAGGTTTACGTGTTCGACCTATTTTATTAACATTTAGACATACAATTTATCTGACAAGTATATAATTTAATTAATTATCAGATTGTGGCTATGCTCTCTAGTTTAACCCCCAATGACCAGGGAGATCTGCTAGTAACCTTAAAAGATCCCTCAGAAAAAATCGAGGGAACCATGCACCATAACATCTTCAAGAAGGACGAGTACAGACTCACAACTGGTGTAGGTGCGGTGGTCATCCTGAAAAATGTTACCGTTTGCCGTTTTGATAGGAACCCAAAGTACCCGAACATCACAGAGCGGAATATTGTTAAGGTAGATACACAATACGTTTAAAAATATTCATGGGAATGCTTAACTAAAATCATTTTCCAAAACAGATAATCGGTGCTAATTCGATGATTGCTGAATACCAACCAATGGAAGCCTCGACCATTGAGGAAGATGGAGGAACTACTGGGTACGAATATGAAACAGTGCCAGACTCCGATGAAGAATAAACAGCCAACTCGTCCATGACTAAGAATAATTTTATGATAACAGCTTTATGTTGCTTTCATGTTAAATAATTTCTTAGTATCTATTGTACGATCATATAATGTGGCCATGTGTTTTATTTCCTATTAGGGATTGTGAAATATTGGTGTTTTATATGTGTAAAACGATTCAAAATACTTATTTACATAAATTTATACGCAAATCATTCCAAAAATAAGAAACTAAAATATATAAATAGTTTGTACCGTCGAGTTCAGTATAAATCAGCGGGAAGTCGGGAAGGGTGTAGAAGTTACCAATTTTGTAGGAAGGAAAAATTAATTCTTATATGTTAGTGTTTTACATGATATTAGGAAAATAAATCCAACGAGCTTACTGTTTTAATTACGTACAATGTACTATAATTTTTAGATTGCAAAATTTTTTTTACAAATACAAGAAAAAAATTATAAAATAAAATCATAAGAAAACCAAATCCGTCGGAAATCCGTCTTAAATTAAAATTAAAATTTGACATCCGTCGGAAATCCGTCTGTTTCCTAAATCCGCCGGTGTCGTAGACCGTCGGATTGCCGTCGGTGTGGTAGACCGTCGGTGTCGTAAACCGTCAGATTGCCGTCGGTGTGGTAGACCGTCGGTGTGCCAAAAATACTTATTTACATAAATTTATACGCAAATCATTCCAAAAATAAGAAACTAAAATATATAAATAGTTTGTACCGTCGAGTTCAGTATAAATCATCGGGAAGCCGGGAAGGGTGTAGAAGTTACCGATTTTGTAGGAAGGAAAAATTAATTCTTATATGTTAGTGTTTTACATGATATTAGGAAAATAAATCCAACGAGCTTACTGTTTTAATTACGTACAATGTACTATAATTTTTAGATTGCAAAAATTTTTTTACAAATACAAGAAAAAAATTATAAATTAAAATCATAAGAAAACCAAATCCGTCGGAAATCCGTCTTAAATTTAAGACGGATTCCCGACGGATTTGGTTTTTTCTGATTTTATTTAAACCGACATATGTTAATAAAGGTTTTTAAAGATAATTATAAGGATTCGCAAGTATATGATATGGTTTTAAAGTTGATTATAAGAGGTTTTAAAGGTAATTAAAAGAAATTTTAAACTTATAGTATGTTTTTGGATTTTAATTAATTTAAATAAAATAAAATAAAAACCAAATCCGTTTTAAATTTCAGACGGATTGCCGACGGAAAACCTAATTTTTCTCCCGACTAACGCCTCGTGATCATCGAAAAGGCGGCACAATCCGTCGAAAACCCTAAGGCCGTCGGAATTCCGTCTGAAACCCTGTATAAATCTGTCTCTCCTTCTTTCCGAAACCATTACGGAGAAAACAAAACAAAAAAAAACTTCCACCGCCGGAACACCGATTCACACTGCCGAAAAAACCACACAAACCGCCGGAATCACATCCTCCATCACGAATTCAACATCCTAATGTAAGTTTGTGATGATTTTAAAGTTGGTTCTTCAAAAAACAAAATTGTGTTCTTCATAAAACCAAATTGTTCTTCAAAAAAAAAAAAATTTGGATAAACATAATTTGTTCTTGATTTAGAGATTTAGGAATGTATTGCATTTTAGGGATTTAGGTATTTAAAGAATTTTAGGAATTTAGGGATATAGAAATTTAGGGAATTAGGGATTTATTGAATTTTAGGATTTTAATATTAAGAATTGTTAGAAAATTTTATAAATATTAGAATTTTAAAAATTTTAAGAATTTGGAAAATAAAGTTTGAAAATATTAAAAATTTATAAATATTAAGAATTTTTTAAAAAAATATAAAAATTTTATAAATTTATAAATATTAAGATTTTTAAAAAAATTCTAAGTTTATAAATATTAAGAATTTTTAAAAAACTTTTTTGTTAAATCATTAATCTTATTCACAAGTAAAACATCTTACAAGTAAAACACAAGTAAATCATTAATAAATTTTTTGTAAAATCATTAATCTTGTTGACAAGTCAAAATTTTTTAAGTAAAATCATTAATCTTCTTCACAACTCTAAATTTATAAATGCCAAATTTCCAAAATCCCAAAATCCCTACATCCATAAATTTCAAAATCCCTAAAACCCTAAACCCTAAATTTCACAAATCCCCAAATTCCCTAAACACTAAATACCTAAATTTCTAAATCTCTATATCGATATATCGTTAAATCTCAAAATTCCTAAAAATCTTCGAATTCGTAGGGATTTCGAACGATTTCAGCAGAGTTTTGGAGATGGTAGTTCCAGTCGGGGGCGTCGGAGTTCTAGTCAGTCCAAGATCCCCGGCACTCCCAATTTGGAAACACAACAACCGTCTCCAAATCCGACTACCTCACCTCCCACAGTAATGAGCATCGAGGATTTCGTTTCACAACCCGGAAGGGATCGTATGACTTTCCTAGATCCGGAGTTGCCTCCCAACACGACATGGTAAGTTTTATTTAAAAATGTTTTCGATTTAGTTAACATGCTTAATCTCTTTACTTTTGGTTAGGTTTCAATTTTCGGGAAACGAGATATCGACGTCTATTAACACTATGCTTAATAGTTTGATAACTCGGCCGTATCCCACATACTTATCGATGCTGGTAGAAGACCGTGACAGCTGGTTTCGGCAATTTGCGGTAATTTCTAAATTTTGTAATTTAAACAATTCGCGGTTTTATTACATTAAAATTTTAATTACTAAATCGTTAAAAGTTTTTTTCTTTCCAGCAAGATTTTAATTGGGACAGACAGATGACCGGTTGGGTTCGACGGGAGTTGGACACCAAGGCTGGTAGATTGTACTCGCGGAAGTTGAACGAGTGGAAGGATCTGTGGCTACATCGTAAGATTCCTCGGGATATGAAAAACCGTCCCGAGTTATGGGCTCAACTCATTGCGTATTGGGAACATGAGGCAACTAAGGCGACCTCTGCCACCCAGTCTTCGAACCGAAAGAGCGACCGGAAGGGGAAGGGACCAGCGACCCATAACCTCGGAGCAACGAGCAAGGCGACTCGTGCAGAACAACTGGTAAGTTTCTTTATGACAATAATTATTTTTATTATCGCTAACGTATTTGTTTACTTTTCAATGCTAATAGTACCAAAAGAAAGGTACGCGTTCTTCAAATCTGGAGTTGATCAGAGATGCGCATACGAACTACAAGACTGGTGAAATTCAAGATCCACTTGCTCATGAGATCGTGGAAAGCGTGGAGAGGCTCGGTGAGGACTACCTCTTATCCCAACCGATCGTTGAAGGAACTCCACCGCTCACCGAAGTTCTATTTGAGAAGATCAACGAGCTTACGTATGAGGTTACACTACAAGAAAACTGTGAATTAGCCACAGTTTCGCCACCGATTTTTTTATGTAGCCGCTAAAAGGCCACCGCTTTGCCACTAATTAGCCACTAAAAATAAATTGACATTTTTGTAGCTAATCAGTTGCTAAACGGTGGCCAAATAGCTACTGTTTTTATCAGTAACAATTACGTAGCTATTTAGCCACCAATTTTCTACCGATAATGTAGTGGCTATCATTTTCTACTATTACTTAATTTTATAACATAATCACTGAATTTTGAGTGTATATTAGTTGTTATTTCTACTAATAGTTACCTTTTGCAACTGATTTGTCATTGATAGTCTAGTAGCAACGATTTTTGTTTATTAGTTGTTAGTGTTATGATCCATACATTTAAGTTGTTAATTGTATTAACAATTACTTGGTCTTTTAAATATAAATGCTAATGTAGAAATTATAATACTAGTTCACAATTTTATTTAGAGGACTCTTATGGTTGGTTGAATTGTTACAAGATTTATAAATGCGGTTATAAATCCTAACTAAATTACTTTACACCGGCTGAAATAAGAAGACGATGAATGTGTCCAGATGCATCTCATTTGTTCTCTTCTTCTTTTGGTCACAAATGCATCTCATTTTATTTTATTGACATTGTCAATTACATTTTAATAGATTTGAGTGTTAACTTATTTTGAAAGATTACAATTTAAATTTTGTTATTAGTAGTTTCGTAATCATAATAAAAAAAAAATGTTGATAAAAACTTTTAACAAAAAATATCCATCACTTGATCATATTAATAGTGTAAATGTATGAATGAAGAAGAAACAAGCTTTGGGGTTTAGGGCATTGATGCAGTCACCGAACTTGAGTGGCTAAACGTTATATTTCAGTAGCTAAAAAAAGTTGGTGGAAAAGAATTATAATTTTGGTGGCTAAATCACATCACCAAAATGAAATTTCATTTTGACGCTTGTGTTAATAGAACCGGGAAGTTTCCCACACAATTAAAATTCAAAACTTTTTGAAGGGTTTTCCTTCTCACATCTTAGATAGAAGAAACCCCCATCTCTAGCCGACTAAAACTCACATCTTTATCTCACCACCACCGCCAGAACATTTCACTTTCTCCCCGACTCGCCGTTTTCCTCTCACTCTCTCTACTCACCACCGTCGGATCCTCTCTATCATTCACCAACTCACGGTCTTCCTCTCTCTATCTCACCACCGTTAGACCCTCTCTCTCAGTCACCGACCCACGGTCCTCCTCTCTATCTCTCACCACTGTCAGACCCTCTCTCTCGGTCACTGACTCACCGTCATCACCTCTCTCTCTATCTCCCGCTCTCTCTCTCTCCACCACCGTCGCAGTACTCGCGTAGATCTCTCTTGCACAAATCTCTTTTAGTCTAAATTTTTATTGTTATTTTCATTTGATATCTCAATTTTGGTTTTTTGTTTCAGAGGAAGCAAAGGCCAAGCATCGGAAAGTCTCTAACGCAAACTTTTATCAGGTTCAGACCAGCTATAAACCAAAGGAAATTAAAGGTTTCAATTTCTCTTTGTTTGCTTCCCTTATCCTCACTTTGCTGTGATAATGTTAGAACCCTAATTCAAATTCAAAGTTGAAATTGGGATCTCTCCCTGTGAATGTTTGATTTGGTATAGTTATTGATTCTTCGGTATTGATTTGGAAATTATGAGTGATTGTATTGATTTATATTCCAAAAAATAAAAAGTATTGATTTATACTTCCTTGTTTGATGATTATTGGTGCACGAAAGGCTGTTGGATCCATTAGTCAATTAAGTTGTTTCTAGCAAGAGATGAAACATACTCTAATCACCACCAATGGTTCTATTGCTCCTATCATGATGATTATTTTATTCCAGTGATTGTTTTGAGTAGAAAGTTGTTCAAATTGTTCTCAATTGGTTTATGAATGTTGTGGTCAGTTCATATCACGATCATCTTAAAGATTTGTTCAAGAACAACATTAGCAATGGGAAGAACAATAACAAAAGGCCTGCTTTTGTTGATCCTGATGATTGAGATATTCTGCTTTAGTATTGGGCTACTGCTCCAGCAAAGAAGAAGTCAAAACAGTGTAGTGACGCTAGAAAATCTAAGCGAGAAGGCTTTGGACAGAGTGACCACACCAATGGCTCAAAGTCATTTAACAAGACTGCCCATGAGATGGCGAGTTTACTGTTTATATATGATTGAAAATTCTTGTTTTTCCTTTCTAATTTGGTTTTATGAATGTGTTTCTTGTAGGCTGATGCTAATGATGGTGTAATGCCTTCGATCCCAGAGTTGATTAAGAAGACACACACAAAAGCTGATGGGACTTTCGTGGACAAGTTCGCAGAGAAAGTTTGTGTAGATGTGCAAAGATTGGCTAGTCAAATGTCGACTCCTAACACCAATGTAGATTCTGAAACTGATGATCATGCAGGGTCAGATGTGACAAACATTCCAACTCAGCATCTAAACAAGGCATTTTATGAGGTAACTTCCTTTTTAGTAAGCAATGAAGAGTTTATGATATCTGCTTTCATGTTCATTTGGCAATCTGTCTCATTTAAAATATGATTTGTTTCTTTTCCAATTATTAGTTATGAGGAAACATAAGTGATTATGTTTCGTTTTTTTCATTCTTTAAAATTGATTTATCTCTTTTCCATTTCTCTGATATAAGGAAACACAAGTGTTTGTGTTTGTTATTTTCATTCTTTAGTTAAACAATGATTAAATGTGGTTAGGTTTTGTAGTCATATATATACACAACCTCAGCCTTTGGTAATCTCAACTTGTGACAATGCAGTTTACACACATCTTTTAGTTTAACGTGCCTTTTTTTTTATGTTTCTTACAAGTTTTGGTTACCTCAACCTATAACTACGAAATGTGCATTTTAATTATCTTTACTTTTCTTTTGGATAGTATGTTCCTCTCAGCCATGGCCATCGGTTTGGTATGGGCTCAATGCAATTTCATCATGGCGAGACGTCGAAATCTGTTTACTCTCGGCATGAAACTAACTTGGAGACAGAGTTTGAAAAAAGAAAGGTCATTGTTTCCTCAATCGACACCAAATTTACTAGACCAAATCATGTTGTCTCTTGGTCAACGAGGTTCAGGGACAACACCGAACCCAATTGCTAGAGATCTGGATTTTGAACAATGATGAGTATAATATATCTACTTAGAGTAATCTGTATTCAGATTGTAATGTTTTGTTCTTGTCGTCTAAGCTCTTTTGTTTCTAAACAATTTGGTTATTTAATATAATTTTAAATATCTTACTTTAGTACTTTTTATTTTAGTTATAATTAAATCAGAATTATATTAAATATTAGGTAATTAAATCTTTTGTTTCTAACCACTAATGTTTTAGTAGCTAAACAATAGCTAAATGGTAATGACCACTAATATTTTAGTAGCTATTTCCGTAGCCATAAAACCACATTATTTCAGTAGCTATATTGGTTGCTAAATGCTACTGAATTATTGGTAGCTAATTGGTAGCTAATTTAGCCACCGAAATATGGCGTTGCAAATTAGTGGCTATTTAGCTACCGTTTAGCTACCGAACTGAATTAGCTACCATCGATCCGCAACACAAAAATTTGGTAGCAAACGGTAGCTAATTTTATTTTAGCCACCGATTTTAGGATTTAACCACCAAAAAAGTGGTGGCTATTTTACAGTTTTCTTGTAGTGTTAGTAAATGATTTCAAGTAGTAACGAATTTAAAATAACTTCTAATACTTATACATTTTAACATTTATAGTTTTATTTTATATGGTAGGCTACTCGGAAGAACAAAGGTCGTGTCTTCGGTCTTCTGGAGGACAGTTCCAGCTCTTCTGTGTCTTTATTCCAATTTCACGATGATAACGGGTTGCGGGCACAAAACGCTGAGCTTCTCGAGCGGATGAAAGCAATGGAGGCACAGCGCGAAGAGGATGCAAAGCGGGTGAAGGAGTTGGAGAAACAGCGCTTAGCAGATGCAGCGCGCATTCGTGGGATGGAAGACCGGATGGACGAGTTCTTCCTTAATTATCGTCCACAGTAGACTTTTAAATTTTTATGTAGAACTTTTATTTGTTTTTAAAACAATTTTATTTTCATTTTAAATTTTAATTTAATTTTTTTTAATTTAAAATTAATTTTTTATTTAATTTAAATATTCATTTAAAATTTACTTTTTTAATTAAAATTCGACATCCGTCAGAAATCCGTCTGTTTCCTAAATCCGTCGGTGTCGTAGACCGTCGGATTGCCGTTGGTGTGGTAGACCGTCGGTGTCGTAAAACGTCAGATTGCCGTCGGTGTGGTAGACCGTCGGTGTGCCGTCGGTCTCGTAGACCGTCGGATTGCCGTCGGTGTTGACCGTCGGAATTCCGTCGGCGATAGGTTCTCCAACTGTATTACGACGGATGGTCAACCAATTCCTCTGATCCGTGTTCCGCTGGATTTCCGTCGGAGTGAATGAACGGATTACCGACGGAACGCGGATTTCCGACGAGTTAGAACCGGCGGACCATATCCGTCGAAAATCCGTTGTAATAGGGCTTATTCCGACGGATATGACCGTCGGAATAGCATTTGTTTTCTTGTAGTGTACACTGAAATGTCTCGATTCAAAGTACATAGATTATTTGATGATTTCTCTCAAAAAATTATTTCCGTTGATTCTCAAAGTCGATTAAGTCACGTAACATCAATCTTTATTGTGACTTGTGAACCGTTTTTAACTACATTAAAAAAAACTTAAGTATATACAAAAGCCATAGTAAATTAGTAACCAACGTATTCTCTAGCCTCTACAAAAACTACGGAATCAAACAACGTTTTATAAAATATTCAACGAATAAACTTTAACAAAAAGAAAACGCTATAAGAATATAACAAATAAAACCATGATAATAACATATAAAGATAAAACTATTATTAATCATTGATTACATGATGATGTGTTATTTGTGGAGGGAAGAAGAAGAAGAAGAAGAAGGAGAAGGAAGCCATTGATATTCATGTTGATGATACCTACACTTAAACGATCTTGGATGCTTCGAAGGTGAACATACACACTTCTTCTTTCCACCACCACCACCGTCACGGCCACCGGCGGTGGCTTCCACCTCCGTGATCACCACCGTCACTTCTGTCGCCGGAATGTTTTCTTGGAAATTCCCCGGTGACTTAACAAGAGGGAGAATATTTTTGTGACACATTTTTGTTTCACACTAAAAGAAAAAGATTCTTTCTATATATTTAAGATTTTTTTTTTTTCGTGTGTGTGGGTTTACCAAATGAAGAGATGTCGAGTACTATAAATACTAGTGTCTCTTTTGGAAATTAAAATATTTTAATTACATTTTTTGTCGTTACTTTAGTTACATATTTATCTTTAGGTATCGTGTGGAAGGATATGTCGCCAAAACAAATTTTGAAACGTTACACGTGGCTAATGAGTTTGATGCAAATCTTGACATTTGTTCCAAAAACCATGAGGTCAGGAAGAAACTCCTAGTGTATATCTGATCTTTGTATTATAATTTTTACTTTTAGTAATTAGATAGGCTCGTGGACCTAAATTCAAATTAAAATTCTAAAACTGATTATTTATTATTATTATTATTATTTAAAACGTCTAGATTAAATGATAAAACTCGATTATGAGTTTCAACAAATAGTAATGAATTAGTGATTCTGTATTTCTGTTGGGAGAGAAATTGTACTATACTATTAATCTAGATCAATGATCGATTCTTTTTGGCATAAAATTATCTAACAATCTGAGTGTCATTTATCTAACTGAAATAGTATCGTGATTGTAATCCATTATCAAATCTGATAATAAACATGAGCTATATTTTTTTCTAAAACATTGGTTGAATGGTAAAAGACATGAATCATTCTTTGGTTAAAAAAAATAAAAACCTAACAAACGGATTTTCTACTTACTCAACCATTAAACCACACAATCTTAATGGAATATTGATACAACGAAATAGATATTGTGATGAGTTTTTAATAAGCCAATGGAAATAAGTTTTTTTTGGGTGGAAATGTGGAATGGTGGACCATCCTTTTACATAAAACAAAAGAGTGAAGATTTATATTATATGGTAAAGAGGAACTGAAGTGATTGGAGAGGATAAGCGGTGGGAGTGTGACGATTACGACATCACTTTTTCTCTCTATGGGATTCTCTTCGTCACTCATCTTCTTTAGATAAACTTACCTTTTTGAGGTTTATCACAACAGCAAAAACTCTTATCTTTTACTATATAACGTTTCTTTTCCATAAACGTTAAAAGATTAAATACTTTCTTTCAATTATCTTCTTTTGTGTTCCTCCCTTGTGGAGAAATCCTTTTGAGGTATATAAAAAAGAAAAAAAAAGAAATCCTTTTGAGGTTACAAGATAAATTGATAAGTTGAAAACGAAAATGAAAATTAAAAAGAAAATGATTACAAAGATCCTGATAATGTGAAAATTTTCGGAAGATTGCGATAAAAGCGTATAAGAAGTATTGATCGGGCTTCACGAAAAAGAGTGTAGAAGAAAAGACTAAATTTCCGTTAGATTACTCATCAATTTTTTTTTTCCATTTGTATATGTATTCAAATTTAGCTAGAGATATAAAATTTTAGTGTAAGTGTGCAACTAGTGCCGGTCCTAAAAATGTGAAGACCATAAGCAAAAAAAAATGTTTGAAGCCATTGATAGGTAAAAAACAAAAATTGGAGCCGTAAGTTATATACGAAAATACATGAAATATTTTGGGCTGGAAGTCCATCTGCTTCTACTCAGGGATGGGCTTGTGTGCAACATCCAAAATATTATGTGTTTTTAAACAAGTTTTACACTTAAACGATAATTTCAAAATACAAAAACATTAGTTGAAAACAAATTGAACCTGAATGTATATTCGGATCGATGAAGGGAAAAAAATCGGATGAAGAAACAAACATACCATTACTATATCCATAGAAATAATAACTTATTTTTCTTCTTATCTCAACCTTGAGAATGTTTTATTGTAAATGCTTTTCTCAAAAAAAAAAAAGTTTTATTTTTCTTTGTAGTAAGAATACGATTTCATTACGTAAAAGTTATTAAAAAATTGTAGCGTTCCAACTGAAAATGTCTTTTTCGTAAAAAACAAAAATATATACTCTTAAAAAATTGACATTGAACTAATAAAAGTGAGCGGATTGAACTTCAGTTACGAAATAGAATCAATATAGAAATATACTAATAATTAAATTAAATCCAACCTCGAGAAAAGAAAAAAAAAATACGACCAAAAAAAAACTGAAAAAAATTCTTAAAGAAGAGAAACTCCACAACAAATAACAATAACCATATAAATGCTACAATCTATAAACATTCCACGAAGAGCTTGATATACAACAACTCCTCTTTCTAGAAGTTTCTCTGCATCAGACCAATTGGCACCATTGTTAACCTTTTCTTCTTCTTCCATTTCATTACTCAATCCTCCTCCAGAAGCTTCCATGGTGAGATGAGACATAACTATAGCACAATCCGTAAGTAAAAGCAACCAAAGAGGTCTCAAAGCTAAGATAGTGTCTAATCTTATAATGTTTAATCTTGGAAGTAAATCCACAAATGTAGCTATTGTGAGAGAGCTTAGACTTCGAGTTTTTCTTGAGCTTATGATACTTGCATTGAGTTTCTTGGAACTGAAGGAACTTCTAGGTCGTTGACTTTGACTTTTTATTGATCTTGCTTCTTCTTGTTTTGTTGGTTCACTAGTTTTTGTGGGTTTGTGAACAAGAGTTGTGACTTTTGGTTCTTCTCTTGCCTTTACTTCTTCTGCATTCATGAGAATTAGAGACAGTATAAACCATTAACCGATTTAGGTTTCGATTGTTTCATACGCAATTTGTGCAACCGGTTACTATATCATTTAAGTGTTTGTATGTGAAAATATACTATAGAAGAAAATTATTTTTTTCCATCAATTATATTTTACAAGTGCAAATGCGATATGCGAAACACAAAATTGTTTTTTCTTTCTCTTTCATGTTTGGTTACGAGTTTATACAATTTACTAAGTAAGTTTAATGAAAACACTAAAAAATATAGTATCAATATTTATATATAGAAAATGTTACTATGAATGAATTTAATTCAAAGGTTTGTAAAAAATGTTACTACTAATCATGAATTCTTCTTCTTTTCTTATGAATGTGAGTTCTACCATTGCATTATCATGGATTTACAATTTTGATTTTTTTGTTTGTAAAATTGTTAAATCAATACTTAACTCGAAAATGTGCTGTGTTAAAAGTTGAGTCAATGTCTTTTTCAAATATTTTAAACATGTAAGAACGTAAACACTAACAATATAGCATGCAAGAATAATATATATGAGAATGCAAATACATAGAGTTTTAATATTTTGTGTACCTTTGAATTGATACTTAAGAGATGGACTTTCTTGAATCATATGATGATCAGATTGAGTCGTTTTTGCATGAACGATTCGCTAAATGTGCGGTTATGAGAAGCCGAGGATGAGGAAGAAGAGGACGATGGCGAAGAAGGATCAAAATTATGTAATTGTCCTGTGATTAAAGCTTAATCGATCTGATCCTCTTTCCATTATTATTTTTCTCCTTTCTTCTCTATTCATCACCATTTTCACTCTCAAGAACAAAAATCAATAAATTATCAAGATTCAAAGCAAGAAAGTTGTTTTTGTTGTTATGTTTCTTAACTTTTTTAATTATAAACATTCATGATTAGTTTTTTTCTTAAAGTAGAAAGAAAGGCTAAAGAATAGTTCTCTTATGCCTAAAATTAGAATGTGTAAAAGATGAATTTTTCCTTATGGAAAAACAAAAAAGAAGGGAAAATAAAAAAAAATGACCACAGTGGGAGTCGAACCCACGACCTTCTGATCCGAAGTCAGACGCGCTAATCCACTGCGCTATGCGGCCAGTTTGTTCTAATTCGAATTAATGTATTTATATTCACTAGTTAGTATTCTTGGTCTGTTCTTGACTTTGCTTTATGATAAAGACTCCACGGCTTATGCTTTTGTAATCAAGAATTAGTGTTTTCCATGGAAATTAGGGTTTTTGATTTGAGTTGAAGAGATCAAGTGATTCAAGGTGAAGAGCAAAAGTTCCAAATTGGTAATTTTGTATTTTGTAGATCTTTGGTTTACTTCTCAATATAAATTAGAATATGTTATTTTGTTTGGGGGTTTGTTAAGATATCCCACATTGGAAAGGTAAAAGGACCTATAGTAATATTCTGTTTTTTTTTTTGAAATCCTAGAAGTTCTATACCTTAGAGCATCGTTAGTGGTGAACCCATTAGAGGATTCTTATTTAGTTTTGAGAAATTTCAAGAAATACCACTTTTGACATGCCATTTTTCAAAAATGCCACTATCATCTTTTCCAAATTTTAAAATCATTTATGGTTGGGTTAACTAGGTTATATTAGGGTTTTGTTTATTGGGTTTAAATTTTGTTATGAATTAAAATATTTTTTAAAATTGAGAATTGTGAGATATAAGGTTTTTAAACGGATTTATAAGTGGCATATTGGTAAGAAAATAATCAAACAGTGGCATATTTCTAAAGTGACATGTCAAAAGTGGAATATTTGTAACTATCCTTTTAATTTTAGTACTAATTTTTATATTAGTTTATTATTTTTAATATTAGTTTTCTTCTGATTATTTTTGTTCAACGCAGAAAACAAACCAGTCCAATGAACTTTCGCTACGTGTCCTGAGACCGTCTCAATAGACTCCTCTAGCTGAACCGGCTCTTTGTGAATCTCATGTAAAATTTACATTTTTCAATATTTTTATTATTATTTGGCTTATGAACTGGCCCATTTTCACCGTTGCAGCTGCTCTTAGGTCCATAATCTTTGGGTCAAGAATAAAAGCGGTTGTTAATCTTCTTCCCCTAGTAACCTATAGTAATATTGGCTCTGGGTAACCTATAGTAATATTGCCATATCAGTTACCATAACACATGTTTACGGTAAATATTGAGCTTAAATTATTAGAGAGTTAAACAAAAATGTTTTCTAAAATTTTGAAATGTAATCGAACTTCATTAATTTTACTGTTTTTAAGAGTGGTAAAGATGGTCACGTAGATGGGGAGAACAAAAAACTATGAAGATCTAATACTTTTTTAATAATTTTTTTTTTGTTCGTAGATAAATTTAAAACTGTTGGAAAAATATTAGAAAAAAACAATTTAAATATTTATGATATTTTTTTTAACATTGTTAAACATAAGATTTTTCAGGTAATCACAAACAAATGTATAAAGAAAGTGATTTCAGGCCTAAGATTTTCCCTTACGTCGTAAATATTTTGATATTAGTACATTTTCATTTTCTTTTGCTTTCTTTTTTTTGTTTAAAAAAGCTTGCCACATGTCAACTTTTGATTGCACAGGTGACTTGTGCATCAAAAATCTCTTTATTATTTGGGCATAGGCCTTTTATCAATGGGCTTTTTTAATAGGCGCAGTACTAGTGGCAATTTCGTAAATTTCGTACTCAAGTCATTTCTTAACCAAAATCTTCTTTTCCCGATTTTTCATTTTATTATTTTTGTTCATCACACCGAGCTATAAACGTCGTTCTTCGATCTCCGATTTGCAGATTTAAGCGATAATACGAGATCCGAAAGGCACAAAGCCTTTCTCCGATTAACCTGTAACAATGGTGAGTGATGAAATCTTTCCTCTACTTGTATTGCTTTTCTCAGATCTCGAGTGAATCTGTATACTATTCCGATCTCGATTTTGCTTCCCTGGTGATGCGTAATTTTGAGTGAGAAATCATGGAATCTCAGATCGCATGTTTTCTCTTCGATTTTTGCTAATCTGATTTCGAATTCTTTGGCTTGTGTTGCTTCCGATTGTATGAAAATCGAGTGTACATTCTGGTTTTGTGGAATTGAATTAAGGATCATGATTGTTGCGTTTTTAGAAGATCTGGATTTTGTTTGGGTTTGTGTGTTTTCGATGTGTAGAAGTTGTTCGCCCTGTGTATTAGGTTTTAGGCTCTACGGTATTGTATATATTTGTTTGGAAATTTCGATTGTTTTAGAGTGTTTATAATTTACGAATGTTTAATACAATGTGTGTACTGATTACTGGTTTTTTCTTCTTTTTCTATTACAGCCTCTCAGACTCGAGATCAAGGTATTGCTTTGATTTCCATGTAGTATTTTGTATAATGTATTCTGGTTTTATGCTGTGTTGATAATTTGTTTGTGTTGTTATTGGATCAGAGAAAATTAGCTCAGAGATCCGAGAGAGTAAAATCTGTGGATCTGCATCCTACAGAACCATGGTAATTTTCAAGATTTCGCACGTCTTAGTTGTTGTATTCAGCTTTATTTTCCACCACTTGGGAATCCTTAGTTTTGTGGAGCTGCATTCAGTTTCTATGCTTTTATAGGTTTTGTACCTTTCTTCCTGCTACTAACGACTGGAACGGGTAATAACATTATTTTGCAGGATTCTAGCAAGTTTGTATTCTGGAACCTTGTGTATTTGGAACTACCAGACACAGGTGGGTGAATAATGTGATTTTGTCTACAGTAAATTGGAATGACCTAAAGTGAAACTAAATCTGAAATCTTGTTTTATAATCTTCAGGTGATGGCGAAATCCTTTGAGGTTACCGAATTACCAGGTATTTCTTGCGACTTTAGTTATAATATGTTTGCTTTACTTTTTTCTTGATGTATGAACTATGTAGTCTTGTGTAGTTTGTTACTTATTATGATTTTTTATATTTTGACTTTGCAGTTCGGTCAGCCAAGTTTATAGCGCGAAAGCAATGGGTTGTGGCAGGAGCTGATGATATGTATATCCGTGTATACAATTACAATACCATGGACAAGGTTAAAGTGTTTGAGGCTCATTCAGACTACATTAGGTGTGTGGCTGTCCATCCATCCCTCCCATATGTGCTGTCATCTTCAGATGATATGCTCATAAAGCTTTGGGACTGGGAAAAGGGTTGGGCTTGTACTCAGATATTCGAGGGACACTCGCACTATGTGATGCAAGTCACATTTAATCCAAAAGACACCAACACTTTTGCCAGTGCATCACTTGATCGTACAATTAAGGTGCTGAAGTAGTCTAAGTTGATTATGGCTTACTCTGCGTAAGGTTCTTAGAATCGTTAGCTCATTCTGTGTTTTACATGCTGGTTCATCTTCAGATTTGGAATCTTGGTTCTCCAGACCCAAATTTTACATTGGATGCCCATCAGAAAGGAGTAAACTGTGTAGATTATTTCACTGGTGGCGATAAACCCTATTTGATTACTGGCTCTGATGATCACACTGCTAAGGTCTGCATCCTGTTCACTGCTCTGGTAGATGATATTTCTACTGGACATTATGTTCTTTCAGGTTATTTACTAGTTGAATTTCTTGAATCAGGTCTGGGACTATCAAACTAAAAGTTGTGTCCAGACGCTGGATGGGCACACACACAACGTATCTGCAGTATGTTTCCACCCAGAACTTCCGATTATAATCACAGGATCTGAAGATGGCACGGTTCGCATTTGGCACGCAACTACATACAGGTATCATAGTAAACAGTTTTTTGTTGGACATACTAATAATTTAAAGCTATACCTAGCTAAGCTATCTTCACTTGGGCTTCATTCTTGTGCGCCTTTCACAGTTACCATTATCTTCTTTTGTCCTTCCATTTGTAATCTCAATTTCCTTATGCCTGATGTTTTTTGCAGGCTAGAGAACACATTAAATTATGGCCTAGAGAGAGTTTGGGCCATTGGTTACATCAAAAATTCACGCCGGTGAGTTTTTGGATTCTAGCTCCTGCCTCTATTTAATAACTTGATGCTTGTAAGAATTGTTATCCGGGATTCAATTATTTGTTTCTGTCATGCATGTCTTTGGCACTCTGGCGGTTGTTTTTGCTCTTCCAAACTTTGTGGATTTGTAAAGATTAAGATTCTTAGGTTCTTAAGAAGCGATATTGAGAGCTCTATTTGTTTTTAGTATTCCATTGAATTATCCTGCGAAACCAAGAAGCTTCTTCACATTTTCACTTCACAGGGTTGTGATCGGATATGATGAAGGAACCATCATGGTTAAACTTGGACGAGAAGTTCCGGTCGCTAGCATGGACAATACGGGCAAAATCATATGGGCTAAGCATAATGAAATTCAAACTGCGAACATCAAAAGTATTGGTGCAGATTACGAGGTATAGGCCGTATTTGTGACTCTTATAATGTGGCATAGGAAGACCTATCAGTTTATTTTCTTGCCTGATGGTATTAATTTGTTCTTTACCTTAGGTTACTGATGGAGAAAGGCTGCCCTTGGCTGTTAAAGAGTTGGGGACCTGTGATCTTTATCCACAAGTGGGTGTTACTGTACAGCTTTATACAATGTTTTTGTGATGTTCTGGCTTATTGTATAGTTTAGCTAAGAATTATCTCCATAGCTGGTATGATTGGCATGTGGGTATCGCTAAGCTGTGTCATCCTCAGAATACATATCCGTTCTTTGATCATCTGTATCTGATATGTGTGTACTCTTATCCTCAGAGTTTGAAGCACAATCCTAATGGGAGGTTTGTCGTAGTCTGTGGTGACGGGGAGTACATAATCTACACGGCTTTGGCGTGGAGAAATAGGTCATTTGGTTCAGGACTGGAATTCGTTTGGTCGTCCGATGGAGAGTGTGCTGTTAGAGAAAGCTCATCAAAGATCAAGACATTTAGCAAAAATTTCCAGGTTTGTAACTCCTTCTATCTGTTCTAAACGTTTTGTTAGAGCATATCTCTATGGTTGTTGGAAATATTATGAATATGTCATGGAGATAGCTACTTTCGGATGTGGCTCATTCACTAAAGATGTTTTCAGGAAAAGAGAAGTATCCGCCCTACATTCTCAGCTGAGAAGATCTTTGGAGGGACCTTGTTAGCTATGTGCTCTAATGATTTCATCTGCTTTTATGATTGGGCTGAATGTAGGCTGATTCAACGTATTGACGTCACTGTAAAGGTATTAGTTTGTTGCAAGATGTTTACTTTGAGACATATTTGGAATAATGGAAGCTAATGTCATTACATCAGTTTGAGGATGACGTTTATTTCTTCTCTAATCCTTAGTGTTGTCTTGTAACTCTTGCAGAATCTCTATTGGGCTGACAGTGGTGATTTAGTTGCCATTGCTAGTGACACGTCATTCTACATCTTGAAATACAACGTGAGGATCCTGTGCAGCACTCTTTATATGTGAATCTCTATATGAAATTAGTGCTTATTATGGTGTTCCTCTATTACAGCGCGACCTAGTTTCCTCACATTTTGATAGTGGAAGACCTACTGAGGAAGAAGGTGTTGAGGATGCTTTTGAAGTTCTCCATGAGAATGATGAACGTGTTAGGACAGGTATATGGGTTGGTGACTGTTTCATTTACAACAATTCTTCCTGGAAGCTTAACTACTGTGTTGGAGGCGAGGTATTGTACATATCTCTTGGTTACCTTAATTCGACTGTTGTTATGAACTAGAATTTGATGGTAGTTGTTAACATCTTAATACTAGGTAACCACGATGTATCATTTGGACCGCCCAATGTATTTGTTGGGCTATCTTGCGAATCAAAGTCGGGTATTCTTGGTAGACAAAGAGTTCAAGTAAGTGCCTAAATTTTGTGTGTTTATTTAAGATTGCTTTAAAAGTTTCTAATGTTTGTTTTTCTGTTTTTTGGGAATGCAGTGTTATAGGATACACCTTGCTGCTTAGCCTGATTGAGTACAAGACTCTTGTGATGCGAGGTGATTTGGACAAAGCCAGTGAAATCTTACCTACAATCCCTAAAGATCAGCATAACAGGTATGTTATCAATTAGTCAACTTCTATGTTTACATGCATTTCATTCTTTTTACGCACTTCATCTGTTGTTGCCTGATATGTCTTAGGCAGTGTTATAGTTAATTATTCTGATGCGTTTTCGTTCGCTTAAGAAGGAATATTATGACTGTTTACCCTAGAAATATGCCGTATCTAGATCTACTCACTCTAATGTTAAACATAACTGCACACCAATCAATGCAATTTTCACTTGTTAGTGTTGCTCACTTCTTGGAGTCACGGGGAATGATTGAAGATGCTCTCGAAATTGCCACAGATCCTGACTACAGATTTGAGTTGGCCATTCAACTTGGCAGACTTGAAATTGCAAAGGTGATATTATATGTGTTGATTAAGATGCTTTTTGACTTTTTTTTGTGTGGTGGCAGTATGTTAATGTGTTTTTCGATTTCATGCTTGTAGGAAATCGCTGTAGAAGTACAGAGCGAGTCTAAGTGGAAGCAATTAGGAGAGTTGGCCATGTCATCTGGGAAGGTATTATTTTCTTCCTAATGTTTTGTAATTTGTCAGGATAGTAACATTTCCGGAAATTGACATGCATTTGGTTTACGTTATGTTCTTAAAGTAACAATAATCTCTGTTTCTTGTCTCCTGGTTTCATCTTTGATGTGCGCATTTCCATAACTCTTTGCGTTTGCTTGTCACCATGATAGCTGCAAATGGCAGAAGAATGCATGAAGTCTGCGATGGATTTGAGTGGTTTGTTACTGCTTTATTCTTCTCTGGGAGATGCTGAAAGTGTGTCAAAACTTGCAACACTTGCTAAAGAACAAGGGAAGAACAATGTCGCCTATCTTTGCCTATTCATGCTGGGTAGATTGGAAGATTGCTTGGACTTATTGGTGGAGAGGTAACTCATAAATCTCTATTTATCAGTTTGGAAACTCTAATTCTTGCACCTTTTGCTCATCTTTGTGACTATATATATCTTCTCTCTAGCAACCGGATACCAGAAGCTGCTCTGATGGCAAGATCATATCTTCCGAGCAAAGTTTCTGAGATAGTAGCTCTATGGAGGAAAGATCTTAGCAAGGTTACTTTTATCTTCTTTTCATTGTATTCCGGCAAAAGCTAAAAAAAAAGTGTTGCGGTTTCTCAGTTGCCTTTCACTCGTCTACAGGTTAACTCGAAAGCAGCAGAATCTTTGGCTGATCCTGAGGAGTACTCAAATCTTTTTGAAGATTGGCAAGTTGCACTTTCCGTCGAAGAAAAAGCTGCAAAGACAAGGTAATCCATCACCGTACCATTACTTCCTTCTGATTACACGGTGAGATGCTTAGACCTTTCTTGAATCTGACCATTCTTTATTTACAGGGGAGTTTACGCAGCTGCAGAAAATTATCCTAGCCATGCTGATAAATCTTCCATGACCCTCGTGGAAGCCTTTAGAAACTTGCAAGTTGAAGAAGAGGAATCACTTGAAAATGGAGATATCGATCACGAGGTAAAACTTTGTCTGGTCCACTTAACTAATTCGTTTACATTCAGCTTTAGTTATCGTGCTTAATTTGTTAAGCATGAACTGCGGCTTACGTATTTCTCAGGAGGAGGTCGTAGGAGAAGTAAATGGCGATGAACAAAAGAAGGATGAGGATGTAGAGGAGCATCATGAAGAAGAAAAAGAAGAAGAAGGAATTGTTGATGGTGACTCTACGGATGGAGCAGTACTTGTTAACGGAAGTGAGGCTGACGAAGAGTGGGGTACGAATAACGAAGGAAACCCATCAGCCTAATAGCAAGTCCGGTCAAGGCCAATGTTGAAAAGTCTGAAATTTTTGTCTCTGGTGATTAATTTGATTCCCCCGCAAATGCCGCCTTCTAACATCATTTTTTCCCTCTTTGTTTCTGTGTCTGATTTGAAATCATTGCATTAAACTTTTGGGTAGCATAACACCGCGACATGGCTTTAGGTCTTAAAACCGAGTATCTGCATTCATCTCCTCAATAACTCTGAGTATTTGCTTATCGATCTTTCGGTTTCTTTGTTTTTGCAGTGCTTACACCGCGTCAGTAGAGGTTTTACAGTTTAAAAGTTAAGCAACTGTGGATTCATGGGTCAGCAGCTTGGGAACAACATTTTCATTGAAGTAATCTGGAATCCATTTTGTAATAAGAAGTGAGAAGTTTTTTTTTTTAAGAGATTTAAAATCCAAAGCAGGACTCAGTTCTTGGTAAAGAGACTCGAGAGGATGATTTAGGTGAAAAGAGAGAAGATTTTTATCATCACTATTATATGGTGTTTTGTTTTGTTTTACAAAATATCTACTTAGATTTCGTCTGATTTTTTTTTTATCTGGCTTGTAAGATGATTTGTTTTGTTTTTATCGCCGCATATCTAAAGCCTTATTACTCTCTCTCTCTCTCTCTCTCTCTCTCTCTCTCTCTCTGCGTCATGTTCTAGCAACACGTACAAGTTACAATATATATGAATTAGAGAAATCTATAATTATGAGAGTGGTACAAGATAAAGAGTCTGTGAAAAATCATGCTTCAAGCACCAATTGACATTTCTCCTTAAGAGTTTGATTTATACAGACAAATCAAACATTTGATGATTACCAGCCACTTAGGTTCACATGGCCATAGTGTACGTCAGTAAAAATACACTTACAGGTAACGTAAGACCCAATACAAGCAAATCGGGAAATAGGTTCCGCTTCAACGAAATGTGAGCTTCGACCGTATACAAGGGGTGTGTCAGAGTTGCTCGCATCGAATTTGCTTCAAATCACTTGATCAGATACACCCTCGTATGAACTTAGAGCGCTGATAACCGATTCATATACTTCTATTCCTTTCATGAACACAGTATCTTTGAGGAACTACGGCAATGAGTAAGAAAATGCGTTTATATCAGTAATGTGGTTATTATTCAAGAAAGATGTCATAGTCTCATAGATAAAAAATCAACATGAACAATACCTCGTTATGGTCATGCAATAAGATAGGAGTATTCCTCATTGGAGAGAAACCAATAACGGGAATTCCCATAGCGCGGATAAAGCGTGCATCTGTAGTTGACGCCAAAATTTCAGGTTTTGCGAGTTTTTCTCCAGTTGCTTCAACAGCTTGCTTGAAGATAGACCACCATGGATTTGAATCATTTGTTGGTGTCATTATCAGTCTCCCTAAATGATCCCTTAAGATTCCTTTCTCCTTTATCTGGTGCAGAAAAAAAGAAATCAAATGTTCATTATCAACTACAAGACATAATTCTTATAAGGCGGCGTTGTACGATTATCTTCATTTATAACGAAAAACTAGTGTCGAAGATTCAAAACGAAAGGATATCGAAATAGTCTCTTAAACCAACTATTGAGAGTTATTCAAAGTAATATATGCTTTTACTAATGATCAAAGCAAAAGTTAAGGAACTTTTATACGATATATGATCATAAGTATCCGGTCAACGAACTATCATTAACTTAAATTCTCAATGGTTAGATCAAGAGCTCTTTAGCCATGCTTTCTCATCAATCCAATTCATAAGTCTTAAGAGCTAACACAGAAACGGTTTCTACTTTCTTTATGAAGATAAATAACTAGAGCTTAGAAGCATCATATTCGTTTTACCGTATAAGTCATGTTCCGAATAGCGGGAGCCCATTCTTCAGCAATCCTTTTCTTCATAACATCTGGATCAGCCATTGGAGGTAACCTTAAATCATAACCAGCTTCTGCTTCTGAAGGCTGCATATTCATCACAAATCCCTGAAAAACCAAAAACAAAAACTTTCTCAAAAACAAAGATCATAGCTTATGAAAATCAATCATCAAGCTTACATTAGTAGAAGGAGTTCCTGCTTTGAGATAAACTGGATTCACAGAGAAAACTTCAGAATTCGCTAATTTCCCGGCTTTAACGAAATCGAATTGCGTCTCTCGAAACTTTGAAATCATTTCAACACTCTTCATCAAATTCTCCATTGCTCCATTATCATAAAGCTTAGCACCATGTCCAGGTAACCCTACAGCTTTAATAACAAGCTCCCATGGAGTCCGATCAGCGTAAAAAACCCTAAATTCATCACCAGGATTCGCTTGTCCTTCGTCCATAGCGAATCCAACATTAAGCTCCATAAACTCCGACGAACCTGCGAACTTACCCATCCCGTCGAATCCTCCGATCTCTTCTTCAGGAACATACGATACATGAACAGTACGAATCGGAACGAATCCTCTCGATTTCAAATTCTGAATCGATTCGAGATACTGAATTCCGATACATTTATCGTCTTGAGCACCACGAGCGTAGATTTTACCGTCGTCGTCGGAGTAATGAGCTGAGAAAGGATGATGAATCCATTTCTCAGATTCAGCAGGGACTGAATCGAGATGAGAATTGAAGAGAATCGATGGGAGATTAGGGTTTGATCCGATCCATGTGATGATAAGGACTGGTTTGTTAGAGACGAATTCGATTGTTCGAGAAGTGAGTCCGATTGATTTAGCTTGATCGATGAGGAAGGAGATTGGGGGTGTGTAATTAGGGTTTGGGTGTGCAGTTTTGAATCGTAAGTATTTCTGGAATCGAGTGATTGGTGTTTCTTCTTCTTCTTTACTGTGAGATTTGATTGAGAAGATGATGGTGATGACTAGTGTATAGAGATGTGAAATCGCCATTGACTTTTAGTTGGTGAAGGTGAGAGTGATGAAGAAGAAGACCAATTTTTTTTTTTTTTTTTTGAATTTTGAAAATAAATACTTTTTTAATAAAAAAAATAAATATTGTGCTTTAAATAGGAAAAAATCTCTTTAATTAAATTTTTTCTCGAGCTTTTCTTCTTCTTCGTCTCTTTGAGTCTCTGAGACTACTTGGTCTCCGGCGTTGGGGCTTTTTTCCGGTAAGTCGTTCGGTATCTCGTCGTCGGTTACTTTATTCGAATCTGAGAGTTTTCTTCATTCCTGGGTACTCGGAGATTGTTTTTTTCCTCAGGTTTAGCTTGGTTTTGATTCTAGGGTTTTAGAAATCGATTCTAGAATTTGGGATAAGATTTTGTTGAGTTTCTTCTTCGTCATCGAGTAAAAATTGGTGGCTGCGTTTGGGATTACCATTGAAATTTGAATGTATCCCTTAAAATCGAAATAGGGATTGTGTTTGTTGTTTATCCTCAGATTTCTTCTAGGGTTTTTAAATGTTATGGCCAATTTTTGTATTGGGTCCTGATTCTTCAATGTATCTGTTAACATTTGTGCAAACTCTATTATCTCAGTTTGATGCAAAGATGAATTGTTTAGATTGAGGATAATAGATTTCAATGTTTGTTAAGTGGTAAGGTCTCTTTGAGAGTGTTTTAACACATACAATTAGTTTGAGTTCTTTGCATTCATTTCATGGCTTTCTTGATAATTGCATAAGGTCTTTCTTCTTTATGCTTGTTCAAGTCTATAGTTTTCTATTTCCATTGCATTGTCAAGTGTTTTAGGTTCAAAAGGATGTTTATGATTGTATCCAAAGATTGGGATTTGGTTAATATTGATAGATTTTGGTTGCACGTTGCTTTTTTTTAGGTACTCTCAAGCATTTTCAAATGGGGGACTCGGAACATGTGCAGCAAGCTTCGAGAAAGAGAGGTGCTTTGAAGGAGTTGTCTCGTGACAATCCAGGTCTTGATGACGAGGAAGATTCAGCTGGACTTGAGAGTGGAACTTTCAAGAAAGCTAGTGATGAGGTTTTAGCAAGTAGAAGGATTGTCAGAGTTAAACGCAAAGAGCCATCAGCTACACCAGCCGCAACAACCAATCCATTCGCTGGAATCCGGTTAGTCCCTGCTACCATTGTGGAAACAAATGCACCTCTTCCTGAATCGAAGTTGGCTCCAGCTGAAGCAGTGGTTGAGGATCAAAAGGCGATTGATGATACCGAGGAGGACGATGAAGTTGACAGTAAGAAGGTTGATGTCAAAGATTCTACGGTTACTGAAAAGGCTAAAGATGAAGGCAAGTCGGTTTCGGATGTTACAAACGTTAACAACGCTGTTGAGGGAACAGACGAAACTGAAGTTCCTCTTGAGAAGGATTCAGAAGGTGGTGATCAGACTGAGACGAAAGGCGAAGAAAGCAAAGAAGCAGATAAGAACGGTGATAACAATGGCGGTTTGAGTTCATTCCAACAGCATTCAAGTAGCAAGAACGCATTCACTGGACTTGCCGGTACAGAGTCTTCTGGTTCTTCCTTCTCATTCAGTGTAGTTTCACAAGACGGTTCAACTGGCTCCGGGTCTCTCTTTAGCTTTGGATCTTCCATTATCAAGAAGAGTGAAGGTGGTAGTGCGTTCCCACCAAAGGGAGATGTTTCGACAGAAACAGGAGAAGAGAACGAGAAAGTTGTATTCTCGGCTGACTCGGTTATGTTTGAATATCTTGATGGAGGATGGAAAGAACGCGGGAAAGGAGTACTCAAGGTAAACGTATCCAGTAACGGTAAAGGGAGGTTAGTTATGAGAACTAAAGGAAACTACAGGTTGATCTTAAACGCGAGTCTTTACCCGGAAATGAAACTAGCAAGCATGGAGAAGAAAGGAATCACATTCGCTTGCGTGAACAGTATAGGCGAAGGCGAAGGGAAAGAAGGTCTCTCTACGTTTGCGGTGAAGTTTAAAGACCCAGTAATCGTCGAAGAGTTTCGTGTAGCCGTCGATAAACATAAAGACGTTAAACCGGTGGAAACAACTGCTTCACTAAAGACACCTGAGAACTCTCCTACAGCTACAGATGCTTAAACAAAAGGTAAAAAATGAAGAACATGTAGAAGAAAACATTACTCTCTGTCTTGTGTCTTGTTTTGGTACTTTGAAATTGTTGAATTTTTGATGGAGAAAATTTAGAGACTTGTGAGACGTTTATTTGTTGTTTTTCTCCACCGTTGAGACTTTTTAATTAAGAGCTTGATTGGTACACCCGCTATCACCCGCAAACGCAGCGTTTGCGGGTGGTAGCGGTTCTTAGCGTTTGACAACAATCGTGAAAAAACACTTTTTACCGCTCCGTACCGCTCTGTACCGCTCAAAACCAAAAGCTGTTTCCCTCGAGCGTTTGCGGTTGCGGTTGGATTTATTTTTTATTAAAAAATAAAATAAAATCAACTTAAAAATTAGAAAATATATAATAAATTTTAAAAAATCAAGATTTGACTTTTTAATTAGTAACCTATTATAATTTTATATTTATAAAATCTTCACACCAAAATTCTCATAATAAATTACGATCACAATTTTATATAACTCTAACAAACTAAAATTTTAAAATATAACATTAATCTACAAAAGAAACAATTTTTCTATTAAATTTATAACTTTTATCCATAATAATAATAATAATAATAATAATAAACGTAAGTATCATATACATGATTTTCTAGTATTTAAATTTATTGAATTAATAACTTTTATATTTTATTATAATAATATGATTTTTGATATTTTTTTATAATTATTTAATGTATTTATATTGTTAATTTATTATTTAACCGCTACTGCACCCGCACCCGCTGTCAACAAGTCGTAAGTATCCCGCAAACGCACCAATTTTAAACCACTGTACCAGTCGTTCAAATCGCTGAAAAACGCTTGAAACTGCAATCGCCCGCTTCCGCAAACTCCCGCAACCGCAACCGCAACCGCTGCGGCTACACCAGTTAGACTCTAAATGTTCCTGGCTTATTGATCCATTTACAAGCAAATTGCTCTTGATTAACCAGTAATTGATCTGGTTTGATATGGCTGGTTTAGAATTGATCAATATCTTCTCCACACAACACACTACACCTAAGGTACATCAATTGGGCCATCAAACTGGTTTGATATGGCTGGTTTAGAAAACATTTTTTTTGTTCTAGGTGAGAGTGAGAATGAGTGATGATGAAGAAGAAGACTATTTTTTTTTGAAAATTTGATTTTGAAAATAAATACTTTTTTCATTAAAAAAAATAAATATTTTGTTTAAAGAGGTTTTTAAAACCCCAAATTTTTGAAAAAAAATCTTTAACACCCCTTCTATAATTTTGATATTTGTTCAGAATTATTTGTAATTCGGAAACTGGTGAAATACAACAAAGCCCTTAATGAATATTGATTATTACAAGATCCAACCAAGAATCCAGACCCAAACCCGGGTCCAACATAATAAACCGATTATTTTTTGGATCTGGAACAAAAAAAATAATCAAAAGTCAGTTTTATTTTCTCTCTTCAAAGGAGATATCGCCGATTCTCTTCATCTCCGTCGTCGTGATTTTTTCCGTCGCTTCCGTCGTATTCCGTTTCCATTATCGAGTTCGTCACCGTGTCACCATCTCTACAAGGTAACCGTTTATCACATCTCTTCAATTCAGAGATTGGGGATTTTGATTTCGAAATGGTTTGTGAGGAGGGTTTCGATTTGTAGAATTTAGGGTTTGAAATTTCGATTTGAAGTAAAACATATTTCGGTTTTCAAGTGAAACCAATTTGGGGTTTTGATTTGGAAATGGTTTTTGGCTGCGAGAGGAGTTTTTGATTTGCAAATTGGTTTTACTTTAAATATATATTTCAGTTGTAAGGCAATTAGTGTTTTTCTCACCTTTTCCAGTCTTGTTTATGATTTTTAATTTTTACACAGAGACCTTTTGTTTCTCAGTATGAAGTATGTTTAATTGGTTGTCTTTTGCTCTTCTCCTGGTTTGCAGCCCTTCTTAGCTTTGATGAAGGCCCTCCATTTACACTGCCAGAGGCTATGTGAGGTAATAATATCTGTTTGCTTCATGCTTTCACTTCAGTGTTGGGGTTATCATGTTCTCTTATTAGCTCAACTTGCCATTATTTAGTGAAAAATCACTTGCGTGTTAGTGTAAGAGACTAAGACTCGGTTAACTCTATGCTAAGTTTGGTTTTCTCCATCCTCATGGATTCCTAAACCCACTTTTTTTTTGGTTTGTTATGATAAATTCCTAAACCAACTGATTGAATTTGTGAGACATACATAAGCATAAACCCCTTGATTGTTACGTCCAACTAAGTTTTATTCATGGGTTTGAAAATTTTTTGATTTTTTGTTCATGGGTTTTTGGATTTGTTTAGAAGTTTTGATTTTTTTGTTCATGGGTTATTGGATTTGGTTGAGAATTTGTGAATTTTGGATTGGTATAGGTTGGTAGAATGGTGTGTCAATTTGCGAAACCGAGATCAGATTCGTTTGAGGAGAGGAATGGAGTGAAATTGCCAAGTTATAGAGGAGATAACATCAATGGAGATGCATTTGATTCGAAATCTAGGATTCCTGATCCACAGAAGATGATTAGAGCTTATTGTCAATTTGCAGGTACTTTGAATCTAATTGAGAGCTTTTGCTACTAGTGGTTATGCTGCTATGCAGAGAGTTACTCAATGGAATCTTGATTTCACTGAACGAAGTGAGCAAGGAGATAGGTAAACTAAACTATACAAAAACTCTTTTTTGGGGATCTCTCTGTTACTTTAAGTGCCACAAAAGGAAGATGCTGATTGTCTCCATTTTCGACATCGTCACCATCTGAAATGCGAATGTGGCTACTAAGACGACAACGAAGAAATCGAAGAAGTGAGACTGTGTTATGTTGTAAAAGTTTTGATGTATTTATTTGATACTTATTAATGTATTTGTGGTCTCTTGGTACTTGTCTCGTAGGATAATGTCAGGAAGTGTTGAACTTAGTATTTATATTGAATCCGTTTTAGTTCGAATGGTCTTTATAGATATTACTGTTTTTAGTATTGGTCCTTATAGATACTACTAGGTTTAAAATTGGTTTTGTTAAATAAAAAATATTAAAATTTATCACGTTTAAAAAAAATAATAATTAAAAATTAAACATATTTAACATGTGTGTTGTCATAAAAATAAAAAATATTAAAATTTTACACTCAGTCATACTTAGTATTCTAGTATTACTTATTTACACATAGTTATATTTTCATAGTTTTTACGTTTAATCAGTAGTAATTGAGTTTAATGTACTTTTTCTAGTAGTATTCATCATGTTGTTACACAAAAACATATTTACTATCGTTTCATATATTAAAATGTTAGAAAACCCAATATTTGTTTGTTTGAGATAACAATGAGTGATTCTAGTCATACATGAACATATGTTTAAGGTGTAATCTTTGTCAAAAAAATATGTTTCTCTTTAATTTTTGTTTTTTGAAAGATAGAGGTACCAAATAATCAATTAGACACACACTAGACAGTGAATAGATGGTACATAAGTGAACTAATCATTAAATCAAACGTACACATGAAGAACACAAAAAGTCTCACAGTCATACATAGTAGTATGTAGTAGTATCACGCAGAGACATACAAAATAAGATTATTTTTTAAAATTCAGAAAACACACAGTCACACGTAGTAATATGTACTATTATCAAGCATAGACAAATTACCTAGTTATTATTAGCCTCACTGGATTCACCACGTAAGTAGTAATACATAGTTCCTCTTCTTCTTCTTCCTCGATGTTCCTTGCAACCTTCTTTTTCACGTGCCGCGCATATTAGATTCCTATGGAGCCCCAACTTTAGCCACAACATCTCCTTGTATTGGCCCCAACTTCCCATGAATACCAGAATTATCCTCATGGATACCAAAATTATCCTCATTATGAAAGGTATCCTCGTTATATTCATAATGTCATTAAAAACTTTCAAACAGTTATATCAGTTGTATCTAGTTATAACTGACAAAGACAAAACACTCAAACTCAACAAACAGTTATATTTAGTTATACCAGAGAAAGACAAAACACTCAAACTCATCAAACAGTTATATCAGTTCATGTATGACTAGAACATGAACACATATAACAAGTGACAAAGTTTTATGACTAGAACCCATCTTCCTACCAATTTTTTCAACCAACGTTTGATAAGTCACCTCTTCCGGTGCGGTTCGTATCGCTAAAGTGTAAATTCGGTCTCCTCCTGGGCACCATCTTATTTTATCACTTTCCCTTGAATAATATCCCCCATAATCAAAACATATGATTATGCAATTCCCATTCATTGTCCCCTGCAAGAAATAAGAAATAACAAATATCAATTACACTCATTAATATCAGTTATATCAGTCATATCTCCGCATTTTTGAGATACTCCCTAGAATTCCCAATTCTTATGAATCTCACCGATTTAGCTCGCGATTTTATCATAAAATCTACCAAATCACCTTAAATAACTTATAAACAAGTCCAATATCAACATAACTATACAAAAATCACAAATTTTCAAATTTACCAACAAAACCCTAAACATTATTATAACCCTAAACAAGAAACTATAAAAGACAAAAACATCATACAATATATTAGAAGGATTGGAATATGTAAGGAAGAGAAGAACAACCTTCAAGTGAGAATCTCTCTGTTTTTTATACCAACAAGATGGAGAAGAAGAACGACATGGCAACAAGATGAAGCCTCTGTTTCTAACGAGATGAAGAAGAAGAACGATGGCAATGAAAGGACAAATTGAGAGACAAGAATTTGAATCTAACGGTGATGAACCAAATAAGGAGAGAGAGATGAAATTTCTGTTTCTGCTCTGTTTTGTTTTTTTTATCTGGGCGTGACAATTGGAGAAGAAAAGGGAGGGTTTAATTTTTTGCCACATGGCGTGTTTTTACTGGTTCGGTTTGAATTTGGTTATTGTGAATTAAATGAATTTTGGTTTATTTTTTGGTTAAATAAAGAAGGGTAAAGGGGAGAAAAAGAAGGAGAGAAAGAAGGTGGAGTTTTAAAGATTTAGATAGGGTATTATGATTTTTGTTTTTATTTTCAGGGTTTTAAAGATTATTTCCCGAGGTAAAAATATCTTAAATTAAAAAATTTCTTCTTTGAGTCTCTCTGACCACTTCGTCTTCGGCGTTAGGGCTTTTTTCCGGTAAGTCGTTCTCTATCTCGTCGTCGGTTACTTTAATCGAATCTGAGAGTTTTCGTCGAAGATTGTTTTTTCCCTCAGATAAAGCGTCGAGTAAAATTGGTTGTTGCGTTTGGGATTGCGATTGAAATTTAAATTTGTTCCTTTTCAATTTGATTGTTCTTGAATCAAAATTAGGGTTTGAAGCTGCTAGTTTTTCTTGTTTATCCTTGGATTTCCTTTTCATCTAGGGTTTTCTTCTGATTCTTCACTGTTTGTTGAATTTTTCAATGATTGTAGATTTGCATAAGGTCTCTTTGAAAGTGTTTAACTTATAATATACAAGCTATGTTCTTTGACTCCATTTCTTCGCTTTATGGGAATTTGCATAAGGTTTCTTCTTTAGGCTTGTCTATCTTGTTCAAGTCTCTGCATCTTTCTGTTTCCATTGCATTATCATGCTCATATAAAAATTGCTTCTTTCATATTTGCTTATACATGTTTGAGTCTGTTGCGACAGGTAATTCGGTTCACATGTTTGCGTCGTTCGGGTTATGTCACTCGACTCATCACCGGGAAACCCAAGAATTTGCTATGGAGATTTGTGCTCGCTAAACCTGAAAATATTTAGGCTAAGAAAAGATTGTACCTTAATTGAGTGGCAGAACCCTCTAGAAAACAAGGGTCTCAAAGGCCTATCGATGAGCCGGGAAAGTGAGACCTCCCGCTTACATGGTTTTCGCATATTTGTATCTGAAGAGATGGCTTATTTGTAGATGTACTCTTTATAAACAACCTAACATATACAACAAACAAGTATACATAAATAGATTACAAGCAGAAAAGCTTAGAAATCCTTAAACGAGATTAATGGGGTGAATTTTGAAGCTTACAGTGAGATTTAAGAAATCCACATGGGAATTGAAGTTTGCACAATTTACAGTAGATAGGACATGAGTTTGATCACTGCGAAGGAGAGCAGAACCATGTGAATTGAAGTATACATAACTTTCGAGATTTCGATCGCCTAATTAGGGCTAACCAGTGCAAGATTGGACCGGTACAAAGTATGTACAAGTCTTAATTTTTCAACTGTTGACAATCAAATATAATTATTTCTTTCATGGTCATAGTGAGAATTTAACCATGATTAGGGGTTTGCTAGCCACTTATCACCACTAGTATTTTACGCACATTTTAAAGTTTCATAAATATTTAAGTGGTGTTACTATCATATAATAGTAATAATAAGAATCTCTTCTCTCTTTTCATGTAAATCATCCTCTGAAGTACTGAGTTATGCTTTGGATTTTAAATTCTCACTTTTGATTATTAAATGGAATGCAAATTACTTTAATGAAGACGTTGTTCCCAAACTGCTATGATTTAACCCATGAATCCTAATTTGCTTGACCTTTTAAACCGTAAACCTCTACCGTAAACGTTTTCTTTTAGCCAATTGTTTTTGGGTGTGGAGCAATTTTGAAGCCTACAACAACAAAACAAAAACAAATCAATAATACTTCAAAAATAAATCAAAAATGAAATAATTTTTAGAAGTTGCTCACCTCTGTTTGAGCTAGTTTGAGTGCATTTTTTTTTTTGGATTTACAATTAATTCTCCTAATGTTTTTCCAATGCGTACTGCGGCTAACAGTCTTTGCCATGGAATGTCGGATAACATGAGTGTCGCAGAGCTGACATTTATGGTGTCATTATCTGGTTGTCTCAAATTGCAATATTCAACCAGATATTGACGCTATTTTAAAGTTTCATAAATATTTAAGCACATTTTACGCACATTTTATTCAACCAGATCTTGACAGCCATAACAATTTCCGAATTGCTAGCCACTTTTCACCACTAGTATTTTACACACATTTTAAAGTTTCATAAATATTTTAGAGATGTTACCTAGACAATTTTGCTAACTTTGTCACCAAATAGAGGTCTTAGTAAATGGTAAATGTGGTCACCACACACTTTTGATTCCAATCTGACACAAATCCACTAGCTTCTTGATCTTCAGAGAGAAAGCTATCTCGACTTGAAGGCTTCTCTACGTACTCGACCTAAAACATAAATTGGACATTTATAATAATCATCATATCTAAATTACAATGTGTATAATAAAGTGAGTGTTATGCAAGTGAACTTATATATAGCTCATTGGGTGTAAATCTCAGGATATTGTAACTAAAACATATAGAAGACATAATTTTGTCTTGTCATCAATAGTGAACATGGCAGAAGCTTCGGTGCGAGTAGCAAACATTCCTGATTCAATCTTCATCTCGCGGACACCTATCTTAAATTCTTCCACAATATACCTTTCCAGGTATAGACTCCGCGTTATCAATGATGAGCTTTGTCCATTTGCTTTAACCAAACCTCTAAACAGAGTATGCGCTCGTACAATTTGACCGCATTTCCCATACATTTGAATGTTTTTTGTCATACTATAGATTTTGTTCAGAGTTGGTACAAAATCGAATTGTGATATGTCTTAAAATGAGTTTAATTTAAAGTCTAGCACCATACTCTAATGGATAATAGTGTATGGTACTTCAATTGAACTCGTTCTAGTGATAATTTCAGAAGTTATTGGATAGTTTGATTTTTTCCGGAAAAAGCAATTATTCATTGAAAAATCGATTTTCTAGATTTTTGGTGAGAATGGATCAATTGGTTGGATCGAAATGCATGCACGAAGTGAAAATATGCAAAACACGTTGGCAAACATAATATAGTAAAGTTAATAATAGTATGCATGTGTGATCGGGACCATAACTAATAATTGTCACTGTGATTGATGTCTCTAGCTACTAGCCCTGTGACCTGTGGGGTTTCTCCATAAACCATAATTTCGTGCAGCTTTATAGAAAGGCTAATAATTTCGGAAACAAGATTCAAAGCCATTCACAATGACGGATAATTAAAGGCATCTTTATAATTTGTAGCCTTGTGATAAATATCATAAAATGAATTATTTTCATTTGATAGTGAACAATTTTTGTTTTCTAAAACAAGTTGCTAATTTTACAACAGTCTTTTAATTTTATCTTTTTTTAACTATTACCAAAAAAATGGATATTTCTTCCAAACAAGATTCGAACTAAGAGTTTGGAGTTCAATTTTTTGTAGAAGGACTACCAAAATACCAGTACAATATCTACACTTAGGACGTTATTGGTTTTGTTATTTCAATGGATTTGAAAATCCTAACCAAATCCTATGTTATTCATTTTTCATTTTAAAATCCTCGTTTGAAGTATGTCTTATTCAATATGTCATTCTCAAATATAAATCAAAATCATCTTTTATTCAACTTGTGATTCTCAAATACAAATCAAAATCATCTCTTATTCAATCCTACGTATTTACTTATGGATTTGATTTTAAAATGAATTTTAGTGGATTTGAAAGAATTCTTATGTTAAAAATACAAAGGCTCAAATCCATTGGAAAACCTTGTTATTTTCAAATACTAACCTTGTTATTCTCAAATACTAATCAAAATACACATGTTAGATTTGAAAATCACAACGATTTGTAAATCCTATATGAATTTTCAAATCCACTAAAACACCAAAACCAATAACCCCTGGGCCCCTTAGTTTGATATCTAGTCATTTACGCAGAAAATAGTTCTCTACGACTACGAGTAATTGAAATCAAGAAACCGTTTTTAATAATTAGAAACGATTTTGATGTTCATCTATTTGTCCATTTAAAATCATAAACAATATAAATTCTAATGTAGTCCGACGTCACATATACTGACTAAACATATTCATATAGCATTTGGTGTTTATACTCTTTCGTATGTTAGACTTTTTTTTTTGTTTTCTTCATCCCAGGCTTCAATCATTGGATGATAAGAATAACAAATAAAATGATGCTTTAATTGCTCCTTTTTTTTTGTCTTGGAATACTAAGATGTAACTATCGATTCTATTTTCTTTCATTTTTCTAACTTACCAAACTAAATTTTTGATTTGTAGCCACCAATCATCGTAGTTTAAATCTAAACGTTTAGGTCGCTAGTTATTGGTAAAACATTTGTTTTTAACGGTGTGGTAGCACTTACCAATTAGCAGTAGAGAAAAATAGTTGAACATACTTCAGATCATCGAAAGACATGTTCAAGTTGCTTAATTAATTGGTGATCTATTTGATCAACTGCACTTATTGTTTTCTATATTCATTCTGGTGAATTCTCAAATTAAACGTGTTTGAGCTAAAATAATTTAAAGCTTTACGATATGTGACCATTTGAAAAGTTATTTCTATTGCCGTGTAACTGAAGACTAAACATACCACAAGAAGCCTCAAATACCGAGAGAAGATGTGGAAATCGACAGTCAATGATAACCTACCGGTTGCTTTGACTTTTTTTTTAAATTGTAAAGTTTGTTTGTAAGTACAAATTGCCAAAAAAACATTTTGGTATGCTCAAATTATTCCTTTGAACCACTCTTTCAAATTAAGAGATCGTGTAATACTTAGGGGTTGAATTCCACAAAGAATCAAGCTAACACAGTAGATTTCAATGTTCAGATTATGCTAAGTGATAAAGATGATAAGTAAAACAGGTGCAAAAACAGTAAATAATGATGATTGATTTAGCTTTAATTCAATAAGAGACAAGCGCTAGGCCTTAGGAAATTCGCAGGAATGATTCCAAACTGAAGGATAAACGTACTATCAGGATATTTATGAAGTGCAGTTCTAGAACTCAAACTAATGTAAAATAAATCAACTGTCATTGCAATTATTTTCTATGTTTAAACCCTAGAAGACCAACTGTCGTTGCGAAATCAGATTAATTTAAACAAGCATTAAAAACATGTTTGATTTTATTCACAAAGATTCAAAGCCAACTGTCGTTGCGAATCAGATCTTTGCTCACCAATGATTCAGTTCCAGTTATTCAATAATACTGTCGTATCTATTAAACAACCTAAAATATCTAACCTAAGGTGATCAATCTTAAATCAGAGTTAATGCAATCAAGGTGAAGAATCCTATATGATGCTATCCCAATAGTAAATAAATCCTAACAGCTTTTCATCATCCTTTGAAAACCCTTAAACCTGTAGCACCCGGTTTTTTTTTTTTATTCCCAATATCATCAAGCACAACACAATAACCAGCGGAAGACAATAAACCATTAAACCAAATAACTCAATTCAATTCCATTCTAACAACCTAATCAACAGTTCTACTAAACCCGCACACATAAATAACACATCCTAATCATCCTCTTCTTCTGTCATGATTCCGCGATCAATCAATCCTGTTACCTGCGACTCAAAGGGAAAAATACAGTTGCGTAAGTATTTAATAAATACTTAGTGGAGCGGTCATCCCGTCTACCAGATATATAATAGGAATTAGACTATCAATTACTACGCGATCAATCAACAATTCACAATATATCAACCATCAACATTACCAGCATTATCCAATTACCAATACTCAAACACAATAATCAATTAACAGCAATTAACTCATCAAACAAGAACAATAACCCAAAAATTCCACAATCAAGCAACTGGTGTCGATCGACACTTCACCAGGGTGTCCATCGACACTTCATTCGCAATCACAAACCACACGACCATAAAACAGTGGTGTCGATCGACACTACCACTAGGTGTCGATCGACACCTCTCGCAGAACCTGAACCGAGCCAAAAACCTCTCACGGCTCGAGTTCCGTTCCATCTCGCGAGATCATCACAATTCCAACACGCATAATTCACACAGAAATATCACAGGAAAAATCCAAGTCAACACAAACAACCAATCAAATTCCCTAATAACCTAATTCCATATCACGATCACGCACTCACCTTGACAACGGTTTGAACAAGGAAACCCGACCGAAACAGAAGGGAATAACTCGCGACTTCCTTCACCAAATAAAGTTCTGGAACCTGATCTGGAAGCTAGACTCCGAGAGCTTTCCAACGGTGTATAGAACTCCTTCTAACTCTCACCAGATCGACGGCAAACCAGCCCGCAATCTTGCTAAACGAAACTGGAAAAACAGAGATTTCAGAACCAACACCCTGAAATCAAACGAACACAGAGAACGGATCTTACCTCCGAATCAGGATCCAAAACCTGATCTAGAAACTAGACAGAACTATCTTTCCAACGGTATAAGGATCATCTCCTGATTCTCTCTGGTCCAACGGGAAACCTCCCTCGAAGCCGACTGATCGCAGATTCGAATCTGCATAAACCTCTCTCACGAAAACAACGATAACACAGCGAATACTCAACCAAAACACAAGCGGTTTTCGCCCACATCAAGAGGAAAGAAAGGAGAACTTACCCTCAAAATTTCGCTCCAATCCGACTTGATCTCCCCTGACGTTTGCCTCCTCCAAAACCGAGCAGAAACTGCCCTCAACACCTGCTGATTTTCGATCCTGATAACCTAGCAAATTCTTCCGATAAAACGAAACGCTCATTGCTCGCTCTGCACAGAGTCCTCCGAACCCAGACTAGGTCTAACAGATCGACCGTGCGACAATCAAACAAGAAAACGTACAATCAATCGTAAATCCAAAATTTGATTTCTCACCGCGCCATAACCAACTAGCCACAACTTCCTTGAAAACATACCCAATTGCCATCCATGACGAACCTTGAAACCTTTGGATACTCCCATCTGCCTTCTCGCAACCAACCGGCGCTCCTCTAAACAATACCGCTCGACTCTGCATCCAACTTTGCTCCTGATTTTCTCCAGAACCAAACACCATGAGCTCCTGATCCTCCGGATCCCTCGAATACTCCATGATAACCACTATGCATATGATAATAACCGCGTCTAGGTGATCCCCGATCATGACACCGCCTTCTGTGCTTACCACAAGCACATTAAACACACAAAAGCATAACCACAACTCGAAATGCCCAACACTTGCCCAGTTTTATCCAGAACCCACGATGCGACATTCTTAATCCGTCCAGGTCTGGCGGTCAACCGTACAACAATTAAACAAGAACATGTACGATCGTACGTCAGTCCAGACTATACCTAACCCATCTAGGTCTGGCAGTTGACTGTACAACAATCAAACAAGAACATGTACAACCATCCGTCAGTCCAGATGGGATTTCTCGAATGATACATCGGTTTCCCGAACTCAACCATAGGCCCCGCTTTACCAGCGATACTTCGACTCACATCCTGAACCTCCCGAACCGTGTAACACAGACCAAAAACTTGGCTCCTCCAGCTAAGACTATACGAGATTCCCACTCATTCCGCAATCGTCCAACATGGACCAAAATCCCGGCCTGACATAGCCGATACCACACGAGATCCTCCCCTGACCTTAGAGGCTCCCTCTAATCCACACACGAAACATACCGCTCGTACTCTCGGGACACCTCCCTCTAGCCAACGGTATCTGGGGATCTCACATCCCCGCAAGAGATCTCACATCCCTCGCTGCTTATTCCAGGATCACACTTCCCAATAAGTACACAGGAGAACACACCTCTCCTCTGATTAGAGCCGCCTCACGTGGTATAGTCACAACATTCCCATCATGGGATACCTCATAAACCTACCAACATGGTCCACATATACAAACACCACTAAGAACCACACGCCTCATAACTCATAAGGAAAGTAAATAAGGAACACCATCTTATAAATTTTCCAAAGATGTAAATCGTTTCAACACAAACAAAATACAATAAAATCCAGAAACAGAACATCAAAGCTCAACTCCGAAAACGGAAAACAACACCGAAAAGCACACTTAAAACAAGCTTAATCCTTGAACTTCTCCTCTAGGCCCTCGACCGCTACGAGTGCCTCCACCAACTCGGCCCTCGAGGCATACCTGGAAGCCATGCCAGGCTTCTTCAGCCCGATCCGAAGTTCTGCCACGAACTTGCCCATCTGGGCCCGCTCCCCATCCATGCCGCTACTCGCATAGACCACTAACCTGCTGAACTCAGCATCATACCCCCGCACTGATCGGCAGCCCTGGACCAAACTCAAGAACTGCAACTCTAACTGCTCCACAGCTTCTTGAGGAAAATATCTGGCATTAAACTCGCCAATAATTCTCCCCAAGTCCACAATGTCCGCCTCCTCCTGGCTTGCACTCCAGCCCACCAAAGGCGCCCATTGCCTTCCAAGAACTCCACCGCTAAAACCAAACAGAAATCCTCAGGACATCGGAGAATACGAAGCCTTCGCTTAATCTTCAATTTCCAGTCATTGGCTTCCTCTGGCCTCCCTCTACCTGAGAAGGACAAGGGCCCCATGAGCAGCAACTCATTAGACCACGCAAGATACTGATCCCTCCGAGCCTCCACTGAAGTCTGCAGTGGCACTGCACCCGGTAAACGCTCCAAAATCAAGGCTAGCATTTTAGACACATGTTCCCCGGGATCCTGAGCTCCGCCGGGAGCTAGTACTAGAGCTCCCGCTCCAGCTGAACTATCTGACACACTGACAGAGCCTTCTGACAATTCCTGATACGCAGGCGAAACAACCACCTGATCCGATGACTCACTCTGAGTCTCCCACTAGAACGACTTAGTTACACGGCCCCGACCAAGACCACGACCAAAACCACGACTCCGGCCTCCACGACCACCAGCTCTGCCACCACGGCCTCTCGGAACTCTAGCCATCGCACACTGCACTTAACACCTGAACATTCTAAGAGACTAGAATTCAGAATCAGAAAACACAGACAATAACTTACCGCAGAATCTCTTTAAAGGCTGAAGAGGATGATTCTAAGACTAAAATTGACTAAGCATACATAATCAATTAAACACATAGTCTCAGTTCATCCCAAACACTACTAGCCCTAGAACCGTAAGGGCTCTGATACCAAAATGTAGCACCCAGTTTTATTTTTATTTTTTATTCCCAATATCATCAAGCACAACACAATAACCAGCGGAAGACAATAAACCATTAAACCAAATAACTCAATTCAATTCCATTCTAACAACCTAATCAACAGCTCTACTAAACCAGCACACATAAACAACACATCCTAATCATCCTCTTCTTCTGCCATGATTCCGCGATCAATCAATCCTGTTACCTGCGACTCAAAGGGAAAAACAGAGATGTGTAAGTATTTAATAAATACTTAGTGGAGCGGTCATCCCGTCTACCAGATATATAATAGGAATTAGACTATCAATTACTACGCGATCAATCAACAATTCACAATATATCAACCATCAACATTACCAGCATTATCCAATTACCAATACTCAAACACAATAATCAATTAACAGCAATTAACTCATCAAACAAGAACAATAACCCAAAAATTCCACAATCAAGCAACTGGTGTCGATCGACACTTCACCAGGGTGTCCATCGACACTTCATTCGCAATCACAAACCACACGACCATAAAACAGTGGTGTCGATCGACACTACCACTAGGTGTCGATCGACACCTCTCGCAGAACCTGAACCGAGCCAAAAACCTCTCACGGCTCGAGTTCCGTTCCATCTCGCGAGATCATCACAATTCCAACACGCATAATTCACACAGAAATATCACAGGAAAAATCCAAGTCAACACAAACAACCAATCAAATTCCCTAATAACCTAATTCCATATCACGATCACGCACTCACCTTGACAACGGTTTGAACAAGGAAACCCGACCGAAACAGAAGGGAATAACTCGCGACTTCCTTCACCAAATAAAGTTCTGGAACCTGATCTGGAAGCTAGACTCCGAGAGCTTTCCAACGGTGTATAGAACTCCTTCTAACTCTCACCAGATCGACGGCAAACCAGCCCGCAATCTTGCTAAACGAAACTGGAAAAACAGAGATTTCAGAACCAACACCCTGAAATCAAACGAACACAGAGAACGGATCTTACCTCCGAATCAGGATCCAAAACCTGATCTAGAAACTAGACAGAACTATCTTTCCAACGGTATAAGGATCATCTCCTGATTCTCTCTGGTCCAACGGGAAACCTCCCTCGAAGCCGACTGATCGCAGATTCGAATCTGCATAAACCTCTCTCACGAAAACAACGATAACACAGCGAATACTCAACCAAAACACAAGCGGTTTTCGCCCACATCAAGAGGAAAGAAAGGAGAACTTACCCTCAAAATTTCGCTCCAATCCGACTTGATCTCCCCTGACGTTTGCCTCCTCCAAAACCGAGCAGAAACTGCCCTCAACACCTGCTGATTTTCGATCCTGATAACCTAGCAAATTCTTCCGATAAAACGAAACGCTCATTGCTCGCTCTGCACAGAGTCCTCCGAACCCAGACTAGGTCTAACAGATCGACCGTGCGACAATCAAACAAGAAAACGTACAATCAATCGTAAATCCAAAATTTGATTTCTCACCGCGCCATAACCAACTAGCCACAACTTCCTTGAAAACATACCCAATTGCCATCCATGACGAACCTTGAAACCTTTGGATACTCCCATCTGCCTTCTCGCAACCAACCGGCGCTCCTCTAAACAATACCGCTCGACTCTGCATCCAACTTTGCTCCTGATTTTCTCCAGAACCAAACACCATGAGCTCCTGATCCTCCGGATCCCTCGAATACTCCATGATAACCACTATGCATATGATAATAACCGCGTCTAGGTGATCCCCGATCATGACACCGCCTTCTGTGCTTACCACAAGCACATTAAACACACAAAAGCATAACCACAACTCGAAATGCCCAACACTTGCCCAGTTTTATCCAGAACCCACGATGCGACATTCTTAATCCGTCCAGGTCTGGCGGTCAACCGTACAACAATTAAACAAGAACATGTACGATCGTACGTCAGTCCAGACTATACCTAACCCATCTAGGTCTGGCAGTTGACTGTACAACAATCAAACAAGAACATGTACAACCATCCGTCAGTCCAGATGGGATTTCTCGAATGATACATCGGTTTCCCGAACTCAACCATAGGCCCCGCTTTACCAGCGATACTTCGACTCACATCCTGAACCTCCCGAACCGTGTAACACAGACCAAAAACTTGGCTCCTCCAGCTAAGACTATACGAGATTCCCACTCATTCCGCAATCGTCCAACATGGACCAAAATCCCGGCCTGACATAGCCGATACCACACGAGATCCTCCCCTGACCTTAGAGGCTCCCTCTAATCCACACACGAAACATACCGCTCGTACTCTCGGGACACCTCCCTCTAGCCAACGGTATCTGGGGATCTCACATCCCCGCAAGAGATCTCACATCCCTCGCTGCTTATTCCAGGATCACACTTCCCAATAAGTACACAGGAGAACACACCTCTCCTCTGATTAGAGCCGCCTCACGTGGTATAGTCACAACATTCCCATCATGGGATACCTCATAAACCTACCAACATGGTCCACATATACAAACACCACTAAGAACCACACGCCTCATAACTCATAAGGAAAGTAAATAAGGAACACCATCTTATAAATTTTCCAAAGATGTAAATCGTTTCAACACAAACAAAATACAATAAAATCCAGAAACAGAACATCAAAGCTCAACTCCGAAAACGGAAAACAACACCGAAAAGCACACTTAAAACAAGCTTAATCCTTGAACTTCTCCTCTAGGCCCTCGACCGCTACGAGTGCCTCCACCAACTCGGCCCTCGAGGCATACCTGGAAGCCATGCCAGGCTTCTTCAGCCCGATCCGAAGTTCTGCCACGAACTTGCCCATCTGGGCCCGCTCCCCATCCATGCCGCTACTCGCATAGACCACTAACCTGCTGAACTCAGCATCATACCCCCGCACTGATCGGCAGCCCTGGACCAAACTCAAGAACTGCAACTCTAACTGCTCCACAGCTTCTTGAGGAAAATATCTGGCATTAAACTCGCCAATAATTCTCCCCAAGTCCACAATGTCCGCCTCCTCCTGGCTTGCACTCCAGCCCACCAAAGGCGCCCATTGCCTTCCAAGAACTCCACCGCTAAAACCAAACAGAAATCCTCAGGACATCGGAGAATACGAAGCCTTCGCTTAATCTTCAATTTCCAGTCATTGGCTTCCTCTGGCCTCCCTCTACCTGAGAAGGACAAGGGCCCCATGAGCAGCAACTCATTAGACCACGCAAGATACTGATCCCTCCGAGCCTCCACTGAAGTCTGCAGTGGCACTGCACCCGGTAAACGCTCCAAAATCAAGGCTAGCATTTTAGACACATGTTCCCCGGGATCCTGAGCTCCGCCGGGAGCTAGTACTAGAGCTCCCGCTCCAGCTGAACTATCTGACACACTGACAGAGCCTTCTGACAATTCCTGATACGCAGGCGAAACAACCACCTGATCCGATGACTCACTCTGAGTCTCCCACTAGAACGACTTAGTTACACGGCCCCGACCAAGACCACGACCAAAACCACGACTCCGGCCTCCACGACCACCAGCTCTGCCACCACGGCCTCTCGGAACTCTAGCCATCGCACACTGCACTTAACACCTGAACATTCTAAGAGACTAGAATTCAGAATCAGAAAACACAGACAATAACTTACCGCAGAATCTCTTTAAAGGCTGAAGAGGATGATTCTAAGACTAAAATTGACTAAGCATACATAATCAATTAAACACATAGTCTCAGTTCATCCCAAACACTACTAGCCCTAGAACCGTAAGGGCTCTGATACCAAAATGTAGCACCCAGTTTTATTTTTATTTTTTATTCCCAATATCATCAAGCACAACACAATAACCAGCGGAAGACAATAAACCATTAAACCAAATAACTCAATTCAATTCCATTCTAACAACCTAATCAACAGCTCTACTAAACCAGCACACATAAACAACACATCCTAATCATCCTCTTCTTCTGCCATGATTCCGCGATCAATCAATCCTGTTACCTGCGACTCAAAGGGAAAAACAGAGATGTGTAAGTATTTAATAAATACTTAGTGGAGCGGTCATCCCGTCTACCAGATATATAATAGGAATTAGACTATCAATTACTACGCGATCAATCAACAATTCACAATATATCAACCATCAACATTACCAGCATTATCCAATTACCAATACTCAAACACAATAATCAATTAACAGCAATTAACTCATCAAACAAGAACAATAACCCAAAAATTCCACAATCAAGCAACTGGTGTCGATCGACACTTCACCAGGGTGTCCATCGACACTTCATTCGCAATCACAAACCACACGACCATAAAACAGTGGTGTCGATCGACACTACCACTAGGTGTCGATCGACACCTCTCGCAGAACCTGAACCGAGCCAAAAACCTCTCACGGCTCGAGTTCCGTTCCATCTCGCGAGATCATCACAATTCCAACACGCATAATTCACACAGAAATATCACAGGAAAAATCCAAGTCAACACAAACAACCAATCAAATTCCCTAATAACCTAATTCCATATCACGATCACGCACTCACCTTGACAACGGTTTGAACAAGGAAACCCGACCAAAACAGAAGGGAATAACTCGCGACTTCCTTCACCAAATAAAGTTCTGGAACCTGATCTGGAAGCTAGACTCCGAGAGCTTTCCAACGGTGTATAGAACTCCTTCTAACTCTCACCAGATCGACGGCAAACCAGCCCGCAATCTTGCTAAACGAAACTGGAAAAACAGAGATTTCAGAACCGACTCCCTGAAATCAAACGAACACAGAGAACGGATCTTACCTCCGAATCAGGATCCAAAACCTGATCTAGAAACTAGACAGAACTATCTTTCCAACGGTATAAGGATCATCTCCTGATTCTCTCTGGTCCAACGGGAAACCTCCCTCGAAGCCGACTGATCGCAGATTCGAATCTGCATAAACCTCTCTCACGAAAACAACGATAACTCAGCGAATACTCAACCAAAACACAAGCGGTTTTCACCCACATCAAGAGGAAAGAACGGAGAACTTACCCTCCAAATTTCGCTCCAATCCGACTTGATCTCCTCTGACGTTTGCCTCCTCCAAAACCGAACAGAAACTGCCCTCAACACCTCAACTCTCCCAAGGATCAACAAGGCTTCTCTCCCAAACGAAACCCTAGCCTCTCACTCTGATTTCTGACCCTTAGCAGCCCCAAAAACGCAGCCAAAAACTCAGCCAAACGTTTTTATACTTGAACCCTAAGTTTCCCAAACCGGCCCAAACTGAAACGATTAAATTCTTACAACTGAACCGGTCATAGATTGGTGTCGATCGACAGATGCACACTGTGTCGATCGACAAGGCCCTCTCTGCCCAAAACTCACATGAGAATAAACCCCGTGTCGATCGACAGACACCACTCCCGTCGATCGACATACACCACTCCCGTCGATCGACAGACATCAAGAATTCCAACATTTTGGACCACAGGTGTTACAAAACCTAAATAGTAAACTACTCAGACATGATGAAAGATGCAAACATGATTTATGAATAATACTTTATTAAAAGAAAGAGAATGATACAAAGATCGAAACCGATTGGAGACGAGGAACAGATCTCTGAAGTATCTCTTGCTAAAATCTCTGAATAAAATAAAGCTTAGCCTAAAACAATGGCTTAGAATAAGTATATATAAGGTACAAAAATGATCTGGAGCAGAACTGCAAACATCTGGAAGTTCCGGGGCAAAAATTGGAAATCTTCTGAATTATTGTTATGGTCCAAAACTTGGTCATGTCGAGCGACATGATATGTGCGTCGCTCGACAGGTATATTTTACTCGCGTCGATCGATATTACAACTGTGTCGATCGACAGGCTCTGCAAATTTCAACTCCGAACTTGTGTCTTTGACTGCTCATTCCACAATGCTCCAAAATGCTCCAGTAAACACCATCAATTCTCCGAACGTCCAAGTACCTAATAAGAAAACCAAAGACTCAAAAAACACTAAAAAGACTCTAGAAAACAGACTTATATCATGGCTTAAAAACCGTAAAAACAATGATATATCACATTCTATTATAAATGTGGCAATTTAGTCTCAACACTAAAAAATTGACTCTCAGCTTAAAAATTCTTCCTCCGTTTGTTTTTAACTGATGGTTTTGGAGTTATTTTTTGTTCACAAATAAGTGATGTTCTCATTTATCAATATATAATTAATTGACTTTTTAGTGTTTTTGACTCTTGAAATTTTGTAGATTGAATTTTTATTGGTTATAATGTGTTGGATAAATAAAACGTATTATTTTATTTCAAAAAACATGATAAATTTAATGATTTTTTAATAGAAGTGTAGAAACTTTAAACATCACTTAAAAACAAACGGAGGGAGTAATAGTTATTGGCTTTTATTTTTTGTCAAGAGCTTTTAAAAATTCAATTATGTCATCAACCAAATATATAATACTACTCCTTCCATTCCATTATATTAGATGTTTAAGAGATTTTAACTTTATTTTATCAGATGTTTTACTAGTTTCTATGTAGAATTTAATGTTATTTGATGTGTTTGACTCTTCAAATCATGTAGTTTTTTACATGATTGGTTGCAATATATTTTAACTTATTATTTATAATTGTTTTATTTATAATTTATATTTTTTTAATTCTTGCATTTTCAACAAAAACATCTTATTAAACCGAACGGAAAGAATATATATAAAAAGCCAATAAGTTTAAATGTTTTGTGAACTCAAAGCCCAAGAGAAAGGCATCTCTAAGATCTGCTTACCAGACTCTCAAATTCTAATCGGAACAGTAGACTCATCCAAATCAATCAAAGAAGTTTTTGGAATTCTACAAGACATCAAGTCCCTTGCCCTCTCCTTTTTTTACATTGAATTTCGTTATGTTTATAAAACAAAAAACGTAATGGCTGATTCCTTTGCCAAGAGTGCAATTCGTTCTTTGAATGTTGTCGTCCCGTAATTTTTGAAGTAATGAAAATACCTAGTTGATCCAAAAAAAAAGAAGAATCATTTTAAATAAAGTAAACATAAGTCCTCATGCATCGTGTAAGAGATATTGTGACATGCATCTAGTGTTGTTACTTATTATATTGTTTTTAACCAAGACAACACTATCACATTTATTCATCAATTTTCGAAGACAACTATAATTGTCTCGTTCTAATCGATCTTCAATCAGCAAAGAAATTTTAAAATAGTTCTAATATTTATGGAATTTTGTCCTAGAAAAGCTGGTGTAAGTTTAAAAAAAAAAAAAAAAAACCATGAAATGACTAAATTGCCTTTATAACTAAAAAGAAAGTTTGGCCACGTTTTTTTCCATCTTCTCCTCTAGTTGTTACTAAGTAACTAACAAATAATTTTGTCACATTTTCCTTATTTCACAACGGTCTACACCAGCTTTTCTAGGACAAAATTCCATAAATATTAGAACTAGTTTAAAATTAGACAAAAAAAATTACACTAGAAGCACAGTAACTCAGAACAAGTAAAGCGTGAAAAAATAAATGAATCGGTATTTCTTAAAAAAAAATAAAAACAAGTGAACGTGACGTACTTGTTAATGTGTCGAGGCCCACGGTAATCATTAGATAGTGCACAGTACTTGTTGGCTCAATTATTGAATTTTTTTACAATAACTGTCTTTTCTAAACGACATTTTCCTTTATATTTTAGGAAAATTAGCATAGATAGCAAAAAAAAAAAATTATAATTAAAAAACTAGCTAATTTCTCCAAATTCAATGACTTAAAATATGTCACATAGGGCAATTTTTACTAGTTTTCTAATTATTAAAATTTTTTTCTATCTTGCAAATTAACCCTATATGTTATGGTTATAGTCCCATGTTCTCTAAAGATTGATGTTTTGAGTTTTTCACACATTTTAAAACACAATAAATAAATGTGTTAACTAATTATTTATTTTTACTTTTTGACTTACTTTTTTGTGTTCCAATAATTCTATTACCTACATCACACTAATTTTATCTTTCTAATTGATTAAAAAAATATTTAATCATTTGATAAAACGTAAAAACATAAAGTAAAGTGTAAAAAATCAATTATTCAAAAAGAAGAAAAAAATCCAAAAAATCAATCTTTGGAGAAGAAAGAGAGTAAATAATGTTTGAATGCCTTTTTTTTAAATGCATTGGATTGTACATTAATATCCATCACTTACGAGTTACGACTAACAATGTTTTTCATTCTTTTAAGTCACTGAAAAGTAAGATTTTAAATCCGTAAATAATGTATATCAACCGGCTATAAGTAAAGGGAATTTGGCATTAATACACGGGAAAAATTACAAGGGTTAATTTGCTTAATAGTAATAAAAAATTATAATAAAAAAATTAACCAAAAATGGTATGTGTAGCAAATTTATGGCCATTAAAGTTATGTCAAATGGTTAGAGATTTTATTATAGTTTTTTTTTGTGTGTTATTTTTGCCAATTTCCCAAATTACAATCAGTATTCGAAAAAAAAAGTTATATACGGCGAAATCATAGCCAATAGATACACATAGATTTTGGTTAGATGGCCAACTTTAGTCTTTTTGGTTATTAAAATACAGAAAGGAAGTTCTATAAATTTTAAAAAGAAAGAATCCAAGGTGAAAGCTATGATGAACGGACTTTTCTCATTAATAAGAGAAACTTGCCATATCGTTACGAATAAAACAAGTCATTCTGGTGGTTATATCATTCTCGTGGTTTAGTTTGAATACCCCATGGACTTTTCATGTTGTCCGTTGGATGTAGAATTTTGGTTCCGGTATCATTCTCGTTGATAGCCGATCTATGGCTTTTCATGTGGTGAGTACTCTTTGTATGTATTAACCCGGTTTGTAATAGGGAAATTAGGTTCAATAACCATTAAAAAAATTATAACTAAAAATATAACCAATTACCCTAAATTTGATGGATATGATTATGCCACATACCCCTATTTTGGTTACTTACCTATTTTTTGTTTTTTTGTTATTAACCAAATTAATCTGCTCTACAATCAGACGGAAAAAAAAAATCCAGTGATCAAAATAAAATGAATGTGAAAAGCGTATCTTAATATATAAATATAATAACCAGTGATCAAAATAAAAATGTTCAATAAAATATTACAAAAATAAAGTAAGCAAATAACCCGACAAAATTTGTAAGGAAAATATTCGTTAAATATTGTCTAACACTTCTAAATAATAAAACTATCGTCTCCGGACATTTATAAAAGAATCACGTGCTTTTAGTTTAATCTAGTAAACAACCTACCTTAAAAAATAAATAAATTTAAACCTAATTGATATCAACACACACACTTCTGGTGATGATACTGAAACACACACTACAACACAGACACAACTCCTATATAACCATAAGCTCACCTTCACGTCATCTTCAACACTTTCCTTTTCACTATTGTCTTTAGACAGAGAAAGAGAGTATACAAAACTTACAGAGAGAAACACAAAACAATGGTGAGTTTCGTGAAGGTTCCTTTACTTTTAGGGTTAGTTCTCGTTCTAACTTTGGTCGGAGCTCCGACCAAAGCCGATGAGCCTGTTTGTCGTAATGCACCAGCATTTAGCAGAGCAAGTTTCCCTGAAGGTTTCATTTGGGGAACTGCAACGGCAGCGTTTCAGGTTAAAATCTTATTAAAAATATTATACATTTTTAAACGATTTTAATTTGGTTTATTGTTAGTAATGTGTTCTTATTATTATGTTGTGATTTTAGGTTGAAGGAGCTGTTGATGAAGGTTGTAGAGGTCCAAGCATGTGGGACACATTCACTAAGAAATTCCCAGGTGTGTATATTTTTATTAATGTTTTTAAATTTCTATTTTCATTGATGTATAAATGTTTAATTACATTTATTATATTTGATATAATGTTTTTTTCAGATAGATGTGAAAATCATCATGCTGATGTGGCTGTGGATTTCTACCATCGTTACAAGGTAAATTATCCTTTTTTTGTTTCTTGTGATTTATAAATATTTTTGATGATTAATTAATATTTTAAAAAATATATATATTTACAGGAAGATATCCAGTTGATGAAAGACCTTAACACTGATGGTTTTAGACTTTCCATTGCGTGGCCCCGAATATTTCCTCGTAAGTTACAAATAATGGTAATTAATATTAACTAATGGTTATAAAAAAATTTAGTATCAATTAACATAACAATAAAATAACAGATGGAAGAATGTCCAAGGGAATAAGCAAACAAGGAGTCCAATTTTACCACGACCTTATCGATGAGCTTCTCAAAAACAGTAACGTTTATTATCTCAAAATATAAATAAATAATCAAACTTTACATTATATCACATTTATACTAAATTAATTTTCTTTTTTGGAAAAAATTAGACATAACTCCACTAGTAACAGTCTTTCACTGGGATACTCCTCAAGACTTAGAAGATGAATATGGTGGTTTTTTAAGTGGTCTCATTGTGTAAGTTCCCCTAATTAATAAAACAATCATTATATATGTTAATCATGGTAATTTTTTCATAACTCAAAACTATATCATATAATGTTATATAGGAAGGATTTTACGGAATATGCAAATTTCACTTTCCATGAATATGGACACAAAGTGAAACATTGGATTACATTCAATGAGCCATGGGTGTTTAGTCGTGCCGGTTACGACAACGGGAAAAAAGCTCCGGGACGTTGTTCTCCGTACATTCCCGGTTACGGTTCCAAATGTGAAGATGGACGATCCGGTTTCGAAGCTTACCAAGTCAGTCACAATTTGTTGTTGTCTCATGCTGAAGCTGTTGATGCATTCAGAAAATGCAAAAAGGTTATCCAAAGATTACACTCAAATTTAATAACCATCTCTTGTTTTGTAAGGAATTAGCATAGATAACTATCAAATAATTTATAATAAACAAACTAACCAATTGCCCTAATTTTAATGGTTATAATTCAACCACATAGGTCAATTTTAGCTAGTTTCTTAATTCTTAATTTGTAATATGACAAATTAACCGTTGTTTTGTTGAATTTGAAGTTTTATTCTATTTTTATATTTTTTCTTGTCAAATTTTTTATAGTGTGCTGGGGGTAAAATTGGAATTGCACACAGTCCAGCTTGGTTCGAACCACATGAGATTGCCGATACTGGATATCCTATTGACCGTGTGCTTGATTTCATTATGGGATGGTAATTTTTTAAAACACTAATTACGAATGTATTATTCTGATATTCACTCATTATATATATATTCTTTTAACAATTTTTTAAAAAATAATATTTTCAGGCATTTGGACCCAACAACTTATGGAGACTATCCACAGTCGATGAAGGATAGTATTGGTCATAGATTGCCAAAATTCACAGAAGCTCAGAAGGCAAAATTAAAGAATTCTGCAGATTTTGTTGGAATGAATTATTATACTTCACAGTTCGCAGTTAATATTAAGAAACCAGATCTTAAGAACCCAAGTTGGACTATGGATTCTCTTGTTGATTGGGACAGTAAGTATTCATAGTTTTTTTTCTTTCGAATTTTAATTATCTTGTAGATATATATAGTATTTTTTTCTTAAAGACTAAAAATATATAGTATTATTCTGTAATTAATGTGCTTTGTTAAATTAATTAACCAGGTAAGAGTGTGGATGGATACAAAATTGGCAGCAAGGTATTAAATCTTCTTCTTCTTTTTTCCATACTTTTCTTTACATTATTGTTCTATAATGTTAATTTTAGTTTCCTAACAAATATTTTTTCCTTCTTTCAACTAATTAGCCTGCTGGTGGTAAATTGGATGTGTACTCAAAAGGTCTGAGAAAACTACTGAAGTATATTAAGGACAAATACGGAAACCCAGAGATTATTATCGCCGAAAATGGTTAGAGAACTAAAAAACTCATTTTTACCAATTTCAATTTCTTTTCGTTTTTGAAATATAACTGTTATTGAATTTTCTTTTGTTTTTTTTATAGGATATGGAGAAGACCTTGGAGAGTACCACAATGACGTAACAGTTGGAACAAATGATCACAACAGGAAATATTATCTCCAAAGGCATCTCTTAAGTTTGCATGAAGCCATCTGGTAAGTAACAAAAAAATTGACATTTAAACCGAAAACTAATCGAAACATTATATTGAATAAATGCCTTATGTGATTAATATCATGATTGTTTTTGTAGCGACGATAAAGTTAATGTTACGGGATATTTCGTGTGGTCGTTGATGGACAACTTCGAGTGGCAAGATGGTTATAAGGCGAGGTTCGGGCTTTACTTTATCGATTTCGAGAACAATTTGACTCGTCACCAAAAAGTTTCGGGTAAATGGTATGCTGATTTCCTCAAGCCGGGATTTCCGACATCTAAAATATTGTTGCCTACTAGGGAAGAACTCTAGATGAAGAATCCAAGTCTTCAATCCTAGTGAGAGAATAAGTTTGTGCAAGATCTCGAGGATCAATTTCAGATTGTGTGTTGTGTGGATCTTTTGTATCGTTTTTATCTATGGTTTCTTTCTATGTAAGCAAGACTTGTGAGTTGGTCAAGTTTTTATCGTAATAATAAAATGTTGTTTGATTACAACAAAAAATAACATGTTGTTGTCTTCTTTTAATTGTTTGAACGAAAATAACAGATAAAATATAGAGCTCAACCACCAAATGTCAATACCCCTTCATGTTTTCTATCGTAATAATAAAATTGTTGTTTAATTACAACAACAAAAGAAAAAATAAAAGGAAAAATTACTCAATTATCATGGAACTATGGTTATATGACTAGAATATCATATATCTTTCAAAAATTACTCAAATCTTTTCACACCCCTAGTAAATTACGATAAACACCCTTGATTAGTTTTTCTTAATTGAAATTATTGTTAATTAAAAAATAAAAAACAAATCCACGTCAGTTAGAAATAACCGTGATCATATAAGAGGGGAAGTTTCAAAAGCAGAAACGTTTAAGTGTGCCTTCTCAAAGAAAAAAAAGAAAAAAAACCACATTGTTTCTTTCAAAATCGTCTTCCCCGAAAATCGTCTTCGTCTTGAAATCGTCTCGTCCTCGCCGAAATCGTTTTCGCCGAAATCGTCTTCTCCGCAGTCGTCTGTAATCGTATTCTCCGGTATGTTGTTGCTGAGTTAGTTTTTTTTATTGCGGCTAAGTTATAAATTACGGCTGAGTTATCAATTATATTGTGGCTGAATTAGGGTTTAGGGTTTCTGAGTTATAAATTATGGTGTGGCTGAATTATAAATTGTGGCTGAGTTATCAATTATATTGTGGCTGAATTAGGGTTTTTCGGCTGAGTTATGGTTATATTGCGGCTGAGTTATATATTATGTTTTGGCTGAGTTATGGTTATATTGCGGCTGAGTTATATATTATGTTTTGGCTGAGTTAGTTTTCTATTGCGGCTGAGTTATTTAAGTCTTTTGTGATCAGATGGAACAACATCAAGCACCTGATTACCCTAGAAGATCAAGACGCGCTGCTAATCTAGAAAATAAAGCGCTAAATCACAATTCCTATATGGGAGATTTCGGTTTTGTTAAAGAACAATTAGGACTTGAGGTGTGGGAAGAACTGAAGAAGTTTCCTGTTGGAATAATTGCTAAGCTATTTGATGGAAAATGCGGGTGGTCTGCTAGGACTGTACACTATCTACTGTGCAGATAACTGAAAGTAGAGAAGAAGGAGATTTGGAGTGTGGTTGGTGATCAACCTATTAGGTTTAGCTTACTCGAGTTTGGTGAGATCACTGGGTTAAACACAGATCCAGTGCCAACAGAAAGTATTGAACTTTCTGACCAATAGAGAGAATTATGGGAGGAGTTGAATGTGCCGCATGGGTTTGGACCCAAGCCTGATGAACTGAGGGCAGCAGTAAGAGGCTGTCGGGCCTGGAGTTTTGAAAAGCGTAAATGGTTAGGGCTGTTAGTTCTTCAAGCCATGAGAATTTATGCTGGGCATCATAATTCTAGGACACCGTTTGAAACTGCAAAAAGAGTATTCGATGATGAAGCCATGATGACTTATCCATGGGGCCGGGCTGCATTTGAAGCTCTTGTTGGTAGTATTAAGTCGTTGAATCCAGTAGGAAATACATACTACATCAACGGCATGAGTTACGCTTTATTGGCTTGGGCGTATGAATCTGTCAGTTGCTTTCGAGAGCGTTTTGGCAAACTAGTCGGTGAGGAAGAAGTTCCGCTTCTTCGATGGGATGCAACGCAGACACGTGCAAGTTTTGATAGTGTCCTGAAGAAGGAGATTAAAGACCATGGTCATGTAAGGTTTTAGGCTGAGTTATTCTTTATTTGATGGCTGAGTTATTGTTTATTTGATGGCTGCGTTATTATTTATTCTACGGCTGAGTTATTATTTATGTGATGGCTGAGTTATGGTAATTTGATGGCTGAGTTATGATTTGTTTGATGGCTGAGTTATGATTTATTTGTTTGATGGCTGAGTTATTATTTGTTTGATGGCTGAGTAATTCTTTTTACGGCTGAGTTATGATTACTCGATGGCTGTGTTATGAGTTACTGTTGTAGGTGCGTGTGAGGCATATGGTTTCGAAGGAGTTTGTTGAAGACATGTTTCCTCAGTGGTCGGGTCAAGACGATGACCCACAACTGAATAACCTGATAAGAGACCTACATTCTGGTAGGTATGTACCAGGTGATTATTGGAATGTGCAGAGGAAGGAGGAGAAGAAAAAAACCAAGTTGGCTTTAGTTCCTTATGTCTCTGAGTCTGAGCCACCCAAAAAGAAGCAGAAGAAAGATAAGGAGAATGAAGCTGCTGATATAGAGAAGAAGGAGGATGCAAAGGGAAAAGGTTTAAGCCAGAATGCGGCGGCTCTGAATACCATAGTAGCTACGCTGGGAAAAATTGCGAGTAAGTTTGATTTCCATGACTCTTTGTTTGAGAAGTTTGGCTCGAAGTTTGAGGCCATTAATTCCAACGTTGGAGAGTTAACCCGAAAATTTGGTGATATGGAGAAGAAAATTGGTGATTATGTCAAAGATGCAGTGGATGAGCGTCTAAAAGTTCTGGGTTTATCAGAAAATGCCCAAAACTATGTTCCCATCCCAAAAACGCAAACATTACCACGACATAAGTCAGTTAATAGTCCAACGATCCTTAACAAGGAATCTGAGACCCTTGATAAGGCCGAAAGTCGAACTCCGCAACAATATTTTCCAAAATTGAAGGCCGAAATTCCTAAGGGTACCCCTGATGAGCTTGGTAAAGCCGAAGAGAAAGCTGTGGGGTCAAAATTGAAGGCCGAAATTCCTAAGGGTACTCCTAAGGCGAAAAAGAATTTGTTTGGTAGTGGTCAAGCAGATTTCGTTTCTATTTCTCCTGCTAAGCAACCACAATTACGACGCGTCTCCAGGATGCAAAACCCAAAAGAAAATGAGGCTGCTGCTGATTTGAAAAAGAAGGCTGATGATGCTGCTAAGAAGAGGACTGAGGCTGCTGCTAAAAGGAAGGAGAACGCTGATAAGAAGAAGGAAGCGGCTGAGTTAAAGAAGAAGGAAGAGAAGGCAGCGGCTGAGTTAAAGAAAAAGCAGGCTGAGTTAAAGAAGGAGGTCCAAACAATGGGTTTATGTTATGGTGTAATAAGAATACCTATTATTCCACCTACTCCTGGGAAGAAGAAGGGGAAGACTGGAGGTGAAACTGATCTTGAGGATGTGACCGAGGAAGCGATCACAAAAGGAAATGAATTGTTACCAGAGTCTGATGAGGACGAAGATGAAACGCTTAGGTTAGCGAGAATTAAGAAGTATCGGGCGAAGGTTGTTCAATTAGCTACTACTGGGTTAGCAGCGAAGTCAAGTGCTCCTTCATCAGCAGTTTTTCCTTATGTTTTTGGATCTTCTGGGACGACATGCATGAGGAAAGATTTTGAACCTTCATCAGCAATCTATGATCCTCTCTCAGCTGGTGACCCGGATAAATTGGATAAACTTCTGCAACATCTAAGGCCATTCGAGTATGGACTTTTACACCATTTTATTTTATTTTATACAGCTATTAGCAATATTTGCCTAAACTGACTTGTGTTTGATTGTTAGGGACATTCCACTGACAGATGGTAGTAACGAGGAAGTTAATTTCTATAGAATACTCATCAGTGAAAGAGCGCAGTGGCCGAAGGGTGATTATGGATAGTTGTTTGACACTGTAAGTATAAGTTACGACTGAATTATGATTATTTATGGCTGAGTTATTAGTCAGTTCAAGATGAAGCCAAAGATGTTCAAATTCAAAGACTCAGATTATAAGTTACTCATAAACGGTGCGATTCCCTCAGACTTTCAGACAAACAAAAAGTGGCTCGAAGATGTCGATCACTTGTACGGAGTTCTTCATACTGGAGGCGATCATTGGGTGGCGTTTCACGTGGATCTTCTGAAGGAGAAGATTGATGACTACGATCCCATCATTGGTATGGTAACTCCTAAAAGTCAACAAAAAATGCTAGATGCATTTAGGCCGCTGATGCAAATGATCCCTGCAATGATCAATGCTGTAATTCTTGGCAAAAAAACCGTTTGCAAAAAACAATTTGCGTTCAGATGGAAAAGCGGCAAAAACATTCCCCAAAACACCCAAGTTGGCGATTGTGGGGTGTATTCACTGAAGTTTGTCGAGTGTCTAGCGCTTGGTGTAACTTTTGATGGGATATGCGATGTAAATATTCAGGGTTTACGGATGAAGATGGCAGCAGAGATCTTCAATGAAGATGGCCATGATATGTATGCGCAGTTCAACTGATTTTTTTATTATTAGTATTTGACTGTAAATGGTATGTTTTTAGTGTATAACTTATGGTTTTTATGATATATTACTCAGCCATTTTGTTTAGATAACTCAGCCATACCCTAAAATCGAAAATGTAATTTGAAGACTTATGGTATGTATAGATAACTCAGCCGTGTCATTTAGATAACTCAACCATACCCTAAAACCATTTATATAAGATTTAAGACTTACAAAATTATAATTAAGCTCATTTTATTAATATAAAATGAATATAAATCAACTGAATGTGCATAGTTTCTTCAATTTATACAACTGAATGTGTATGAAATCGAAAATGTAATCTAACTTGATCTTGAGATATATGCTGTCTTACAAGTACTTCAAACATTACCTATAAATAATTAAGACCCAAAATCATATACAATAAACCATATACAATTTTTTCAATTGAATGTGTATAATTTGACTCTAAATCATATACTTTTTAAATGTTATACATTAAACCCTAAACCCTGATCCCTAAACCCTAACCCTAAATCCATAACTCAGCCGTGAAGTTCCTATAACTCAACCGTTAAGTGTAAAATTTTAAGTTGCGACGTTTCGTCTTCCTATCTCTCTCTCTCTATAAAATTTTAAGTTACAAAACGACGACGTTTCGTTTACGCAAGCATTCAATGAACACTTCCCAAAAATGGTTTAAACGGATATGATTAAAGGATACTAATCGTCTTATATATATATATATATATATATCCATTGGCAGATCATATCATCTCTACTTCCAGTATCATCTTCTATCCTATTAAGTGTTCACGAAACATGGTGTGGTTTTGGTTTGCTCTGCTTCTTCCTATTTTGGCAATAATTCTGTTCAAACAGAGATTTTCTACCAAACCAACAATATCTCTCAACTCGGTTCCTAATGATATGCTCGAAGAGATATGTGCACTTGTTGGATCTTCTTCCATTTCCGACATCGATAATCTCCATTTTGTGTCAATGGCTTTCAGAAATTGTTGCAACAAAAGATGGGTTGTAGAAAGAGTAACACTTCGTGACGTTCCATTCCTTCCATGGCTTCCTCACACTTACGAAACATTTTCCAATTTTTTTGATAGGTGCTTAAGGAATGGAAACCCTGAGGCTCTATACCGCAAAGGTGTCTACAACTATTTTGATATAGGTAAAAATGTGCTTTATCTAGATGATGAAGAAGGAGATAAAGGAAGGGCATGTTTAGCAAGAGCTTCAAAGAAAGGCAATGAAAAAGCTCGTTATGTCTATGGAATGGTTTGCATTGCACAAGGAGCAACGAAAGTAGAAGGTCTTAAAGTATTGTCTTCGTTATTCAAACCGATGATGTCAACGGCAATGGAGGAGATGCACCAACTTCGGAAAAATGTTCGTGATGAGATTGAGTAGGGTGACAATCGGAGGATGAGAGAGCTCAAAGAAAGTTACACTTATGGAGGTTGCAATTGCAATGGTGGCACGAAGAAGTTCTTAAAAAGCAATTGTGCTTGGAATGGTTATGGTATTAACGAAGACATAAGTACTTCTTCTGCTTCATTTTGTGAGATTTGTTTTTGGGATTATGAAATAGGTTTGTTTTTAGAAAATGTATAAGAATAATGTGGATGTGATTTGTTTCTTCTTTATTTATTAATGTTTTTGGTTTAAACATAACTCAGCCGTCTTAACCATAACTCAGCCGTCTTAATCTGCCGTTTACAACAATTTTTGTTTTTGTTTAGAAGTTTTAAAATGTAAAACATGTAAAACATAACTCAGCCGTCAAGTATAATAACTCAGCCGTCAAGTTTAATAACTCAACCGTGATAACTTATAACTCAGCCGTGTCGCGACGTTTCATCTTTCTATACATTGATTTTCTAACATATTTTTGGTGTTCCACAAAGATTGATGTTCTACATTTTTTCTATTTTTTAATCAATTTAAATTTAACAAATTGTAAGTTCCAAGAAATATTTAATGAGACTATTTGAGTATAAAGAATAACTATTGATTCATTGTTATGAAAAAGTGTTAATTACAAAAAGTTACATTAATAACTAAACATAATTTATTGTTTCTTAATTTGTGTGAAAAATGCTAGAAAATCAATCTCCAAGGAACGGAGGGAGTAATGCTTTTGGTTTAAACATAACTCAGCCGTCTTAATCAGCCGTTTACAACAATTTTTGTTTTTGTTTACAAGTTTTAAAATGTAAAATTTTAAGTTGCGACGTTTCGTCTTCCTATCTCTCCCTAGTGCGATGTTTCGTCTTCCTCTCTCTCTCTCTCTCTCTCTCTCTCTCTCTCTCTCTCTCTCTCTCTCTCTCTCTCTCTCTCTCTCTCTCTCTCTCTCTCTCTCTATATATATATATATATATAGCCCTTCTCATCAAATCCAATCTCATCAAAACCTAAGAAAAAAAAACCTAAGAAAACATAAGAAAAAAACATAATCTCATCAAAACATACATCATGTCGATTGTCCCTGCATATACATCCAAGTTCGAGAGCATGGTCAATGCCATACACAACATGCAAGATCGGGATAACCTCCCTCTTCTAAACCCTGGTGCGGGTGTCTGGTGTGACAAAACCACTGTTACGTGGTTTAAGTTTTTACACCATCTCTCGCAGGCGATCCCAGATATTTTGGAGGGATGAGTTCAGCCGTGGCCGACTTACCGCTTCATTCCCGATGATGTTAAGGGACAGTGGTTTCTTAAACTAACTGTAAGCATAACCGATAATGTATTCTTATTAGATTTAACTTTTTGTTTCTCAAACACTAATACTTTTTGTTTCTTTTTTATAGCAAAAATACAGATGGGATCTGAGGCATGATTTGACAGTTTGGACACAGTTTAATCTGCTGGCTAGAAAGCTATTTCGCACTCAAATGCGCATGTTGAAGAGGATATGGTTTCATGGCGGCGAGAAGCCTGATTGGATGACTTATAGAGTTAGGCTTGCTCTCGTCGAAATGTTTGATGAGTTAGGCCCTGATAATTTTCAGTATGGACAATGTAACTTTAATTAAATGTTTTTTTTTGTTTATATAAATGAATCAGCCGTTTACAACAATTTTTGTTTTTGTTTACAAGTTTTAAAATGTAAAACATGTAAAACATAACTCAGCCGTCAAGTATAATAACTCAGCCGTGATTAACATAACTCTGCCGTGTCGCGACGTTTGATCTTTCTATACCATAACTCAGCCGTGTCGCGACGTTTCGTCTTTCTGTTTTGGGCGGAAAAAATCCCGCCAAAAATCCATAACTCAGGCATAATAATGCATCTACAACTTAGCCGTAATGTAAACAAAATCCATAACTCAGCCATAATAATGGAGGCGACGCCAAGAGGAAGACTCCCAGAGGAGCTACTGAATATGATACTCACCGGTATACCTCTGAAAACCCTGGCCATATTCAAATGCGTCTCCAAACCGTGGAAAGCCCTAATCGAATCTCCCTACTTCCGCCGTCTCTTCGTCTCTCTCCACATGGACTTATCTACCTGTTCACTCATGGTCCCTAACGTACATCTCGAATTCGGTTTCCACTGTTGGGAGTTATGGAACATTTCCAACTCTCCAGGTTCTTATCTCACCCCAGATCCCACGAATCTCCCTACTTTCTATCGAGCTTCTTCTAATGGATTGGTTTTGGTCGAGATTGGTCGCGATTCTCTCAAATCCTTTGTTGGTAATCCGGGTTTACAAAACTGGGTCGAGATCCCTCACCCTCCTCAGCCATGTAAGTTCACTGCTTTAGTAACCCCTATTGAGGAAGACGGTCAAGCCTCGAGCTTTAAGGTGGTTAGGACTTATGAGACTAGTGCTAGTGATAGAAAGGAGTGGAGAGTTTGTGTGTATTCGTCTGACTCGGGTGTATGGAGTCAAAAGCGGCTTTTCCCGTTGTCAGATTCCGAGATCATCTATCTTTGGCCATGAATCCGTTTGATTCCGAAAAAATTGGTTTTGTGTTTGTTTATTTAAACTTAGCCGTAATGTAAACAAAATCCATAACTCAGCCGTAATGTAAACAAAATCCATAAATCAGCCGTATCGTAATACCATTACTCAACAATTTTTGTTTTTTGTTTAACCATAACTAAGCCGTATCGTGATGTTTCGTCTTTCTATACCATAACTCAGCCGTGTAACGACGTTTCGTGTTTTTATTTTGGGCGGGAAAAATCCCGCCAAAAATCCATAACTCAGCCATAATAATGAATTCATAACTCAGCCGTATCGTGACGTTTCGTCTTTCTATACCATAACTCAGCCGTGTCACGAGGTTTCGTGTTTCTATTTTGGGCGGGAAAAATCCCGCCAAAAATCCATAACTCAGCCATAATAAAGAATCCATAACTCAGCCGTATCGTGACGTTTCGTCTTTCTATACCATAACTCAGCCGTGTCACGACGTTTCGTGTTTCTATTTTGGGTGGGAAAAATCCTGCCAAAAATCCATAACTCAGCCATAATAATGAATCCATAACTCAGCCATATCGTGACGTTTCGTGTTTCTATACCATAACTTAGCCGTGTCACGACGTTTCGTGTTTTTATTTTGGGCGGGAAAAATCCCGCCAAAAAATCCTGAATCTATGTTGACCGGCCAACAGTGCCGTTGAATAGTAAATGGCCCGTATTAAATATTGCCTATATATACTTGTTATATGGCTCATTTGTATGTATCCAATTATCAAATAACAATCAGAAATGTCTTTGTTCTTCTTTTATATCAGAGCAATGCTCTTGGGTTTGTGATTTGGAGTATTCGGTTTTCAAAAAGTTTTTGAAAATTTTATTTTAAACTTGTTAAGATTAAATCGTTATAAGTGTGGTTTCCATTCCCCTTATGCGCTTAATCTAACACATATTTGGGTGATTTCTCTTGCAAGCGAATGATTGCCTCAGTCATGGTGTTAAATCCCACAAGTTCTCACCACCAATCTGGGGTCACATCTTTTGGACCTAGCTGCTGTGAGATTCAATATGATGATGAAAATGTAGAAAATTTTCAGAGTTCTTTTGGATCACAATGTAGAAAATTTGGTGAAAGCATTGGATGGATTGTATCTCAGAGATGGCTGATTTACCTTGGAACACATACTAGGTTGAAGAACTGAAGAAGGAATTAACTGGTTTTAAGAACCAAAGAAGGAATTGACTCGGTTATAATGTAATGGCTGATTTATATGAGTTCTAAGTAGGAATAGGTTATAAATGTAATTGGCTGGGTTATAATGTAATGTAATGACTGATTTATAATGATTAAGTAATTATGTAATGGCTGATTTATGAATCAAAAATTCGTGGTTTGGCTGATTTAAGAATATATGATGGCTGATTCACCATAATTCAGCCGTATTGTGACGTTTCGTCTTTCTATACCATAACTCAGCCGTGTCACGACGTTTCGTGTTTCTATTTTGGGTGGGAAAAATCCTGCCAAAAATTCTGAATCTATGTGTTTAATGCGCCGATTTGACAGTGACCTATATACTCGCCGAAGAGCCGCTACACCTAGCGTAGGTGTGCAGTGACCTATACACTCGCCGAAGAGCCGCCCAAAATCCCCCCAAATCCATAACATAGCCGTATTAACCATAACTCAGCCGTCTTAACTATAACTCAGCCGTATCGTGATTTTGTCTTTCTATACCATAACTCAGCCGTGTCACTACGTTTCGTGTTTCTATTTTGGGCGGGAAAAATCCCGCCAAAAATCCATAACTCAGTTATAATAATGAATCCATAACTCAGCCGTATCATGACGTTTCGTCTTTCTATACCATAACTCAGCTGTGTCACGACGTTTCGTGTTTCTATTTTGGGGCCCAAAATCCATAATTCAGCCATAATAACGAATCCATAACTCAGCCGTATCGTGACGTTTCGTCTTTCTAACTCAGCCGTGTCATGACTTTTCGTGTTTCAATTTTGGGGCCCAAAATCCGTAACTCAACCATAATAATGAATCCATAACTCAGCCGTATCGTGACGTTTTTTCTTTCTAACTCTGTCGTGTCACGACTTTTCGTGTTTCTATTTTGGGGCCCAAAATCCGTAACTCAACCATAATAATGAATCCATAACTCAGCTGTATCGTGACGTTTTGTCTTTCTATAACATAACTCAGCTGTGTCATGACGTTTCATGTTTCTATTTTGGGCGGGAAAAATCTCGCCAAAAATCCCGAATCTATGTTGACCGGCCAACAGTATCGTTGAATAGTAAATGGCCCGGATTGAATGTTGCCTATATATACTTGTTATATGGCTCATTTGTATGTATCCAATTATCAAATAAAAATCAGAAAAGTCTTTGTTCGTCTTTTATATCAGAGCAATGCTCTTGGGTTTGTGATTTGGAGTACTCGGTGTGCGTGCTGGATTTTACACACGATAGAAATTGTGAAGATTCTTTGAAATTGAGCTTCTTTAGGTTTTCAAAGACTTAGACAGATTTAGAATTGGATTACGAATTAGGTTTCTTAGTTTGTTCTTCTTTCTCAAGATCAGAGCTGTAAACAGTGTTTTATCAGTGATATAACGTGAATTTGGAGTTTCCTAACCATGTTCTTAACGCGTTTTCGGAGCCTTTGGAGTTGTTTTGAGTTGATATTCAGGCCATACTTCAAGAATTTGAACCACATGAGAGCGGAAAGGAACTTTGAGCAATTTGAGGCGAAAATGGAGAATTCTGAAGTATGGACCGACCGGTCCACTTACGGACCGACCAGTCAATCTGACGGTAAATCGAAGACCGAGCAAATGGCACATAGACCGACCGGTCTGCTCGGTCGGTCTAGCCACTGGAAGAAGCAGACCGACCGGTCCAATCCTGGACCGACCGGTCCACTTGCAGATTTTTTTTAGGGATTTTTCCTTTTCCGTTTTATCCTATAAATACCACTAGGTTTTATTTCTGTTGGAAAAACTTTTTATTCCTGCACGTTTTTGGAGACTTTTAGAGAGATTTTAGAGCTTTGTATTGGGAGAAGATCTCAATCCCTTTGGAGAAGATTTCTAAACCCTACTCTTATTTCTTATTCCATGATTATGCAATTCTATTCATCCATGATTTCTGCTTTGTTCTTTATCATGTCTGAGTAGATCCATAGTTAGGTTTTAGGGTTTTTCGATGGATTTCACCGATTGAATCAGACACAAATAGGTTGCTTATCCTTTATCATCTTCATCACTGTTAGGCATAATGCTAGGATTGAATTGGCCATTTAATCACTAGATCTTAGGTTGATATGCATTCCAAAAGTTTGCATATAGCTAGAACTACTGTTGATGAGTAATGCATTATAACAATCGAAAGTTTAGTTATAAAGTATTATGAACTGATCAAACCTGAACGTATAATGCTTGTCTAGGATAGCCGTGACCATGCGAAAGTATAGGCTCTCGGATCTCTAGAGAAAGTAACTGTTATCACGAAAGTGGAGTAGTTTATAAAAGTGTTTGAGTTTAAGATGCATGCATACTTAGAATCTGAATAGTTGTCTGGTTCATGATTGTGATTTCCTGAGAATTCCCTATTGCCTAACGTTTTTAATTATCTGAATTTAAACCGTTTTAATTTGCTTTGGAGAGAAAGTCGCGACCTAATCCATTGAGATGGAGTCGCGAGTTGATTTCTTTGGAGAAAAAGTCGCGAGCTGATCCATTGAGATGGACTCGCAAGTTGATTTCTATGGAGAGAAAGTCGCGAGCTGATCCATTGAGATGGAATCGCAAGTTGATTTCTAAGATGAGAAAGTCGCGAGCTGATCCATTGAGATGGAGTCGCGAGTTGATTTCTTTGGAGAGAAAGTCGCGACCTGATCCATTGAGATGGACTCCCAAGTTGATTTCTAAGATGAGAAAATCGCGAGCTGATCCATTGAGATGGAGTCGCGAGTTGATTTTTATGGAGAGAAAGTCGCGAGCTGCGAGTTGCTGAAGTGAAGTCGCGAGGTCGCGCCATTTTTTTTAAGATCAGAATTCTGAGAATATCGAAACTATGAAGTCGCGAAACAAATCAAGGAGGAGCTCGCGGAGTTGCATTAAGAGTCGGATAAAAATTATGGAACCATAGATTTGGATCAATATCGCGAAACTGATCTTTTGAGCCCAGAATCTTTGGGCCCATTAAGAAATTAGGCCCACCTCGAAAGTCAAACCGCCAAAAATATCTTTATAAGAGGCAACGCTCCCTTGACACTTCTCATTATTCTCATTCCTCCGAAAAAACAGGTTTGCTCTCTCTCCCTTTTCTATCGTTTTTCTTTCGGGTAATAGATAGGAATTTTGCCGTCCCATCACTTCGCCGCCGCCGTGTTCATCATTGCTGCCGCAGTGTTCTTGAGAGAATCTGAAAAACTTCTAAGTTTTGATCCAAAGAAAAATGTCGTCGACGAGTTCTTTTGCATCCGCGAAGTCTGCCGAGCTCCCCGAGAAGGGAAAATCGGCCTGGGAGTATTCTCCTAATAGCGAGTCGATTGTAGATGCGAGTTCGAGTTGCAGTGGGCTCCGTGGGCAAGAGGAAGCGAGTCCTTCAGGCAGCGAGGAGGCGAGCCCTATTAGTCGAGAAGATCGAGCTGGAGGCCATTCTCCTCTTGCCGAACTGTTCTCTTATCCTACTCCCGCCTTAAGACAAAGTCGCGAGACAGGGGAGTCTACTTCGTCCATGCGAGCTGGACGAACTGGCTTTGAAGAGGGAGTTGGGACTTCGCATCCTTCGCAAATTGGCGAGGCCTCGACTACTGACGAGCGAAGACTGGTTGTGGAAATCCCACAACTCCGCGACGAGTCCCTTAGTCCTGCCGAGCTGCCTCTCCAAGTAAAGATCGAAGAAGGTAACTGGTCGTACATCTCTTTGGTAGAAAAAGAGAGACTGGAAGCTTGGGCTGCGTGCGGGCTGGCCGAGGTGGTCCAGAAGAAAAAGAAATCGAGGCGAAAGCAACGCCCGTCTCCAGGTTCCTCATGGTGCGATGAAGAATTTCTGGAAGACTATCGCTCAGAGTGCCGAATTCCCGACTAGGTCGAAATGATCGCGCCTTCTATCGAGCAGCGAGAAGACGATCCCCCTGCCGGCACGTTTACCGCCTATGCGTGTTGGTTTAAGGATTGTTACCTCACGTTCCCCATCCCTGCGCTGATTCTCCGGTTCGCGCAGGTTCACAAAATCGCGCTCGCGCAAATCAACTCGAGAGGGATTCGCCAATTGGTGGGAATTACGACGCGGGCAGCCGAATGTCGCGAGCCCATCGGAGTTCGCCGTCTACACAACCTTCTTGAATGGCGCAAGTAATCCAACCCGGGTGGCATGAAGTATTACAATCTGGCGAGTCGTTCTCTTTATTAAATACTGGACGACTTCCCGAACAAAGATCATAGCTGGAGAAAATATTTGTTCTTCGTGCGGATATCGGCCGCGTCGGCCGAGGATGAACACTTAGTGGTGGCGAAGTGGGGGACACTTGGTAGATTTTCTCGAATGTTTATTGCGCGAACTGTCCCCTTATGTTTTATACTAACTTTTCTGCCAATTTGTTTTTACAGCTAGCAGACTGCTATTCACTCCTGTTGCCAACATCCACGATTTGGTCAATAAGTTGAAGGCTCGGAAGTGCCTTTGGAATCGTCACTTCAATCTTCGAAGGGGTGTTCTAGCTCGCGAGTTCATTTCCTACGACGAAGAAGAAGAAATCGAACAGAGCGAGTCTGACGATCTAGAAATAATGCCTCCCAAGCTCACTTTCCGCGATCTCGCCAAGAAAAAAGCCGAGAAGGCTAAGAGAAAAGCCGACCCGAAGGCCACTGCTTCCATTGTCGAGACGTCCAAGCAGAGCGTCGACAAAGAGAATACTCCTATTGCTGAGGGCGACGAAGCGGCTGCAGTAGCCGCGAGTGGTGCGTTGGATGTTATTACTTCACAGCCAACTACCATTTCTGACGAGCCCGCCAAGCCTGAGGCCCAATTGCACCGGAAAAGAAAACGATCTGCCTCTGAGAAAGGCAAAGGCAAAGTTGGCGAGAAGAAGAAATCTCGTCGCGAGTTGCCGACTCTGTCCCCAGGGCAGTCTATTCCTGGAAGTTCCGATGGGCTCTATACTGAACCTTTAGCCGCAGCTGCCATGATGGCTAAGGTTACATATCCGGGTGATCGTATGCCGATCCCGGAAAGGCTGGTAAAGAGCGAGCTCTACAAGGAGTTCGCGTCTCGTCAGGCCAAGGTAATTTCACACTTTATTCTTTCTTTTTCATTTCGCTTTATTTCTCATACTGTCAACTCCTTCGCAGGCCATCGCCCATTTCAACAGGCTGATCATGTCGTATGATCAAGACTCGAGGTCTCAGGAGCTCTTTATAGGCGAGGCCAGGCAGAGAGAAGAGGTCGAGAAGGAACAAGTCGCGGCCCAAATGAGAAATCTCGCTGCTGAGCGAGATATGTATAAGAAGAGCTCTGATGACCTGGGTGTGCACCTTCACAGAGTCGGTAAGGAGAAGGAGAAGGTCGAGGAGAACAACGCCGAGCTGGTGAAAGAGCTATCTGCTCTGAAGGCGAGTTGCGAGCAGGATCTTGAAGAGGCTGTTTGTTCTGCGAGGCGATCTGCGGCCGCCGAAGTGCAAGGCCAGCTTAACCGGGCTTACGAGCTGTTTCACCAGATGATGAAGAAGCCGATTAAGAAAATGGTCTATCTTGCACAAGCGGAGGCTAATCTCCAGCTCCTTAACGACATGGAGAATATTGAAGCAGAAGAGGCCTTCGATCCCAAGGCCGAGCGTGCCCTTTTAGCTGAAAACAAGGCGTCGCTCGGAAAAGCCGACGAGATCTTCGACGCGATAGCACTCGAATTGAGGAAGACCTTAAGTAAGAACTATGTTGTCCCCATTACCGTAGCGGATATAGTTGCGTCTCTGCGAGTCGAGGTTGTTGCTAAGTCTGTTGGTATAAATGCAGCTTCTGGGTCGAACGATGGCTCTCTTGGTATGCGCTTGCGAAGCACGGGTGAGGAATTAAACGAGACTGAGTCGGACGAAGCCGATGAGACCGTTGATCCGATCCCAGTTGCACCAACTGAACCTCTTCGCGAACAGGCTCCTTTGGAACAAGAACCCAAGGACGGCGAGGCTGCGAGTTCGGCAGCTATCATTACTCCAGCCGAAGAACAACTTGTCGAAGAGGGCGAGCTGGCTTCTTAGGACAAAGAGGCAGAAGATGGCGAGACTGTCGCCTAATCCGGACTTTGCAACATTAGGATTTGTTTTTGTTTTTGCTTGAGGATTTTATGACTCGATTTTTGTTTTTGTGCCTGGATGGCTTTATCCAACTTGTAACAATACTTTTATGCCGAGTTGGTCGAGCAGATTTATATGAATGCCCTTAAGCAATTTCTTAACTGTATTTTCGATTAGTAGTCTGTCGACAAGGCCTGTTAGAGCTTGTCTAAGGCGCATAGAAATGATGCGGTTTTAAGACGCTTAGGTTTGATGCGGTTTTAAGACGCTTAATGGCGAGGCGATTGATATCGCTGCCGTATGTTTTGCCATTTTAGACCAGTGTTGAGTGTAACTGGGTTTTGGGAGACGAACATCCTGGTTACATTCTACTGAATATATCTTATCTAGGCAAATATATATTTGCTAAGTTCGACCAGTTTGTTAAGGTTAAAACAAGGTTTGCGAGTCAAACATCCTGGCTAACGGACACATTCTACTGAATGTGTCTATCCCGGCTAACGGACAATACTCGCACTGAATACGTCTATCCCAGTAATGAACTCTAAACTTATATAGCGCGCTTTATCCGTTGAGGATGTATAAGTATACTTCATAATGATGATGAAGTTTTAATCAGGTCGCCATTATGGCCATAATGACGCCCAATTTTTATTGATCTCGCATTTAGACAGTTAAGTCGTTTAGCGAGTTGCCGCGTTTAGACATCTAAGTCGTTTAGCGGGCTGAGCGAGTCGTAACAAGACTTAGTTAAAACCTTAGCTTATTGCGAATCGATTGTCGCGTTTAGACCGAAGTCGTTTGCGAGTCGACTTGTCGCGTTTAGACCGAAGTCGTTTATGTTTCGACTGAATCGTAACAAGACTTGGTTAAAACCTTAAGTCGTTACATACTGCGAGTGGGAGTATGAATGTACGGACCCACTCCCCCTTTTTTGAATAAGGGGGGCAACTGAACTCATCCAAAAACGAGCTGCCTACGTACCCAATGAAGGGATCAAGTCGCCCTGTAGTTCAAGTCTAATGACTTAGTATTTTTAGCAATAATATTTCTTCAGATGTCGCGCATTCCAGGTCTCCTTCGTAAAAACGCCGAACTCGCACTTTGGAGTTGTAATACTTGGATGCTCCAATTTGATATTCGGTCATTTCTATAAGTGCTTGGTCGCGCCTTTCGTTGATAAGGTGGAGTTCGTCGAGCATGAGGAGATGATTGAGACCTTATTGCTCTGGAAGCAATCGTCGGCGAACTCCTGGAAAATAGACTTCAGGAGGAATCACACATTCTGTTCCGTAGACGAGGACGAGTTCCGAAAACGAGCTGCCTACGTACCCAATGAAGGGATCAAGTCGCCCCGTAGTTCAAGTCTAATGACTTAGTATTTTTAGCAATAATATTTCTTCAGATGTCGCGCATTCCAGGTCTCCTTCGTAAAAACGCCGAACTCGCACTTTGGAGTTGTAATACTTGGATGCTCCAATTTGATATTCGGTCATTTTTATAAGTGCTTGGTCGCGCCTTTCGTTGATAAGGTCGAGTTCGTCGAGCATGAGGAGATGATTGAGACCTTATTGCTCTGGAAGCAATCGTCGGCGAACTCCTGGAAAATAGACTTCAGGAGGAATCACACATTCTGTTCCGTAGACGAGGACGAAAGGCGTCGCGGCGTTGTTCGATAAGACCATATAACGCCTTCAAGTTCATCTGCCCAACGACCCTTCTTAGCGTCGAGTCGAGTCTTTAGGCCGTGAATAAGTGTTTTGTTTGACGATTGTGCCTGGCCGTTGCCTTGCGGGCAGCGAGGCGTTGACTTGCTGATTCTGATTTTCCACTTATCGCAGAAAAGTTCGAACCGGTTAGATATGAATTGCAAACCGTTATCTGTCACTATCTCATAGGGTACGCCGTGACGACAAATGATATTCTTCCAGACGAAGTTTTCGACCTGCTTATCCTTGATCGATCCGAATGCTTCCGCCTCGATCCACTTGGAAAAATAATCCGTTAGGACTAAGAGGTATCGTTTCTGCCGAGACGGATGAAGCGGTCCGACTATATCAATTCCCCATCGCATAAACGGGTAGGGCGAGGTGACCGAGCTTAAGAACTCCGTTGGTTGATGGATGAACGGACCATGTCGTTGACACTTCTCGCACTTTGCTGCGAACAGCTCGCAGTCTTTTATCATGGTTGGCCAAAAATATCCGTGCCTCTTGACTCGGATGGCGAGTGAGCGACCTCCCAAGTGGTTACCGCAGGATCCGCCGTGAACCTCGTGCATTATCTCGCGAGCCTCCTGCCCCTCAACACAAGCGAGTAGTGGCCCGGACAATCGCCATTTGAAAATATTTCCATCAAGTAAAACGTAACGAGACGACTGTGACTTTAACTTGCGAGCCGCCCATTTGTCGGTTGGCATCTCGCCGTCTGCGAGATAAACGCGAATGTTGGCCATCCACTTGGTGTCGCATCCATAGACTGTGGTCTCGTCGTCAATGGGAACGTCGATGACTTCATGCTCAGGTGGAGGCTCCTCGCTACATGGGTAAGCATCCTCTGGGGATTCCTCAAGTTGTTCGGGGAGAAGGTCACGGTCAAAAGCTGTGTTATTCGGGTCGAGCTCGTTATCTGTTGCCATCACATCTGTCGTTTCGTCTGTGCCGACTGTATCGGACTGATTGGGATCCATCGGATCCGGTTCGACGTTATCTTTGGTGTGGTTGAGGTCCATCGGGTCTGCAGATGAGCGAGCGGGCGAGCCATTGTTTAGACCTGCTTTTTGCTTCGCTGCCTAAGATCTTGTTAGGACGTTGACTGCTTTTGTGATTGCGATACTCGGTTCTTCAATGAATTCGACCTTGACAATTCTTTGAAGATCTTTATCTAGCTTCGCGGTCGAGCCGAGTGATGCGAGGGCATCCGCTTGGGAGTTTTCCGACCTTGGAATTCTTGTCAAGGTGAACAGATCGAATTCAGCTGTTAAAGTTTTTACGAGAGTGAGGTATGCTTCCATGCGCTCGTCCTTTGTCGCGTATTCGCCGTTGAACTGATTCACGACAAGCTGAGAGTCGCAAAAAGCTTTTATCCTTGTTATTTTCAACACTTTAGCCAATCGAAGACCTGCGAGTAGGGCTTCGTATTCAGCCTCGTTGTTCGATGCCTTGAAACCAAGGCGGAACGATTGCTCTAGAGATTTTCCGTCTGACGATAGTCGAATGCCTACTCCCGATCCGTGTTTAGATGACGAGCCGTCGACGTGCAGCTGCCAGATTTGGGATGCAGATTTGTCCACGAGTGTGTCTTCGATTTTGGACGAAGCTGCCGCCTCCGGTAGTTCGATTAAAAAGTCGGCCAATACTTGTGCCTTGATCGTCGTCCTACTGTGATACTCGATATCAAACTCACTTAGTTCAATCGCCCATTTGGCGAGTCGCCCAGACTGAGTCGGACTGTGGAGAACAACTCGCAGTGGAAAAGTACTTAGAACCACGATCGAATGTGATTGAAAATACGGTCGAAGCTTTCGAGCCGACATAATAACTGCGAGTGCAAGTTTCTCCGTCAAAGGATATCTTGTTTCTGCATCGGTTAGCGACTTACTAATATAGAAAATAGGCTATTGCTCGGTCTTGTCTTCGCGAATCAGAACCCCACTAAGTGCCGAGGTCGAGACCGCGATGTAAAGATAGAGCGGTTTGCCAGCTATCGGCTTTGTCAGAACAGGTGGAGTCGCGAGATACTGCTTCAACTTCTGGAAGGCTTCTTCACATTTTTCAGTCCACTCGAAATCTTGTCGCGCTGGCCCCTTTTTATCCTTGAGCGTTTCATAAAAAGGTAAGCACTTATCAGTAGAGCGCGAGATGAATCGGTTCAAGGCCGCGACTCTGCCGTTTAGTCGCTGGACTTCTCTTTTCGTTTTAGGCGAAGGCATCTGGACGAGTGTAGTCGTCTTTGCTTTTGCTTTATAGGTTTGTAGGTCGAGTCAACGTTTAACTCGTGACTGATGATGCCGATATCGATCCCGGGCATGTCTTCCGCGGACCATGCAAATGTACCGACGTTTTTCTTGAAGAATTCGATGAGGTCGAGTCTGACGGCTTTGTCAAGTGTCGCGCCTATCCCTACGTATTTCTCTGGGAACTCGTCGTTTATACAAACCGATATGACAGGCTCGCATGTCGGACCCGCTCCTCTATCTTTAGCGGATTCCGCGATCTGTAGCTGCAATAAGAGGTCTGAGATTTCCTTGACGGGCTCCCTGTCTGTCTTAATCTTTTTCCGCGGCTCGCTTGGGATTGGCACTGTCGCCTGACTTCTTAGTTTGTGCGCGGTCATGAAACAAGATCTTGACGCCGACTGACTTCCTCTGATTGTTCTGACTCCGCCCTTTGTCGGAAACTTAAGACAGAGATGATATGGTGAGGCGACGGCGCGCATCGAGTTTAGCCAAGGAGTTCCCATTATCACATTGTAAATTGCCGGGTTGTCCGAGACTGCGAACTCAACTATTTTAGTCATACCTTCCGCACTTACAGGAAGCTTGACCGTGCCGAGTGTCATCGTCGTCTCACCATTGAATCCGGTCAATGGCTTAGGATAGGATTCGACTTGTGCGAGGTCAATTTCCATATGCTTCAGAGCGTCTATGAAAATGATGTCATCCTGCGACGGAGAGGCGGATGACAAGCGGGTCGTCATGAGGTTTGTCAATGTCATCGACCTCATTCTCTTCGAACTAGATGACATCGTTCGGGAACTTCGACGGTTCAGGTTTGTTCGCCCCTACCTCCGCTCTTCTCTGATAGGCTTTGATCGACGAGACGGTGTTAGAGCAGTAGCGCGAGCCGCCCATGATCATGTTGCAGATTTTCTGTTTCGAGGCGCTCCGGCCATCATTACCGTTTCGTCGGTCGAGGTGGGCCTCGTCGTTTCGTCGGTCTCGCTTATTATTCTTGTTGTCTCCCGACGGGCCGTCCCCTTCTCTTGCATCGTCGAACTGCTCGTGCTGAAAATCGTTAACATTGATGTTTCCTCTGAGCTCGCCGGCGGCCACCTTTGCTGCGAGACGCATGCCGAGGACTCTGCAATTAGCCGTCGAGTATCCCTCCATCTTATGCAAGTCGCAATAAGCCGACTCGTCATACTGCGATATTCTCGACCAAGTGTTGCCGCTAGCGCGACCAGGGGCGCCTCTTCCGCGGCCTCGCCCTCTTCCTCGACCGTAGCCGGGCGAGTCCACCTGGTAGTTATGGGCCCCCTTGAAACCTCCTTCATGTTGTACAGTTGCCCGGCTTCCTCTTTGTCGCGACTGGGACTTCTTGCGGACTAGGATTCCTGGCCTTTCCATGCTTCTGGCTCAGGACTTTGGTTTCATCTTCGCTTCTTGCGAAGCCGTTAGCGCGATGAAGCGCATCTTGAATTGACGAGGATTGTCATCTCCTTTCGGAAATCCGAGCTGTACCACAAAGCTTTTCGCAGGGCACTTAGGGCGGATTTGTCGTCAATCCCTTTTACTTGAATAAGCATCGCTTTGAAGCGTTCAATGAAAACTCCCAAGGGATCGCCGTCCGCTTATGTTATAGTATAAAGGTCCGCCTCCGATGACCTGCGTTTGATTAGGACGGAATACTGCTTTAGGAAGGCCTCGGAGAGTTGGGCGAAGCTGTCGATAGAGTTCCTTTTCATTCTCGTGAACCAATAGAGGGCCGCCCCTTGGAGATGCTCCACGAAGAGGAGGCAGCAACCAACATCGATTTCGTCGAGCCTGAAATTAGCTCGCCCTATTGCGATTGAGAATGCTCTGATATGCTCCGTGGGGTCGCCCTTTCCCTCGTAGATAGGAATCTTGAGCTTCCCTGGGTCAGATAAACGTCCCTTTGTTATTCGCTCGGTAAAAGGAGTAGTGCGAGCTTCTTTAAGAACGCGGTCGAGTTCCGGCGCCTTGCTGGTTGCGCGATGGACCTGTGACCTCATATCCTTGAGATCGCGAGTGTTCTGCTGCAAGACGGCTCTGAGCTCGTCCATTTCCGTTCGCTGCGAAGCGACAGCTCTACGGGCGGTTAGGGCTTTGGCTTGTTCCATCCATCGCGTATTTTCTGCGATTTTGCCCTCGTCCCGACTCTGGACACGACTAGTCGGTCGACAGGGCCGAGCTGCTCCGAATTCATGTCCTTCTGAATTGTCTGCGATTGCAGCTATGCTGCCGGGAGCACCTGTGACAAGGACGGTTCCGTCTCTGAGAGGTGTTGGCGTATGATCTTCGCGAGTGCCACGAGCCGAAGGCGATGCCGCCTGGGAGAAGTTAAGAGCGAGAGGGGTGACGCGAAGCGCGTTACCTTGAGGTAGCCCTCGAGACTGATGAGTTGTCGACAAGGCCCTGATTTCAGCAGTCAGGTTGTTGTTGATCGTTTCCTGGTTTTGCGACTGCACGAGCAACTGTTCGAGCATTGCTTTGAGTTGACCGAAATCTCTTGGTGTGGACGGGTCGGCCGAGTTTGTATTGGCGGTTGCCTGGTTCTCTGTCGGGACAGGTCTGCCTGCTTCCGCCCCCAATGCGGACTGGTTGATTGGCCCAACCACAATGGGCTCGCTTGGACCTGAATCTTCTGTCGCTGGAGACTACGGGTTCATTATTGACATGTTGCGAGTAGCGGGTTCGTCTAAGCGTTCGTTTCGTGTAGGAAGCTAGTTACGAGTGGCTCCCCTCCTTCTAGCGCCAAATTGTGCGTGCTGGATTTTACACACGATAGAAATTGTGAAGATTCTTTGAAATTGAGCTTCTTTAGGTTTTCAAACACTTAGACAGATTTAGAATTGGATTACGAATTAGGTTTCTTAGTTTGTTCTTCTTTCTCAAGATCAGAGCTGTAAACAGTGTTTTATCAGGAGTTTCGGATCCCTCACATGTGAGGGGGTACATGCTTATTTATAGACAAAATAGAGCGGTTCGGATGAACAGTGTTGGGCTTTTGACAGGCTTCCATCTTCTGGGCTTGACCGATGAACTGATTTGATGAAAACGACGTCGTTTAGGTTTATCAACTTTTCTAGGGGGGATCCGACCCCTACACTCGGTTTTCAAAAAGTTTTTGAAAATTTTATTTTAAACTTGTTAAGATTAAATCGTTATAAGTGTGGTTTCCATTCCCCTTATGCGCTTAATCTAACACATATTTGGGTGATTTCTCTTGCAAGCGAATGATTGCCTCAATCATGGTGTTAACTCCCACAAGTTCTCATACATGGTTGAAGTTACACCGGAACCCATTGGAGAAGAAAAGTTTTCACCATCCGTAGCCAAACTAGAACAACTTGTGAAGGAATTGACTGGGTTAGCTAGAGAACAAGACAACATTCAACGAGACACGAAAATGTCAGGGTCAAAGGTTGAGATTTCAAGAAGGGCTGACATAAAGGAGATAGTGCAGATGCTACAGTCAACCATAACATTTTTTAATTCTGTATTTATAATGGCGGCATTTCTCTAATGGCTGATTTATAATGCACTGGCTGATTTATGAATCAAAAATTCATGGTTTGCCTGATTTAAGAATATATGATGTTACGGCTGACTTATGCAATGTTACGGCTGACTTATGCAATGTTACGATTCAATTTCTTCAGATTTGGCATGTATATCAAATTTGGCGTGTATATTGACGAAATGTAAACAATCGTAATTCAAATTGGGCATGAATCCATAACTCAGCCGTAATGTAAACAAAATCCATATCTCAGCTGTAATACAACAAAAAATTAAAGCCATAACTCCGCCGTAATACAACAAAAAATTTATACAAACTTTCTACATTGGACAAGTTCTTGCATTATGTCCAACTTGTTTACAACGAGAACATGTGTGTTCGTTCCTAGGACGCTTCTTCTCAAGTGCAACTTCTAGAGCAGATTTCATCCTACCTTTCTTAGGCCTTCCTGGTGGTTGACGAACAACCGTGGGAAAGCACGGTTGGTTAGCTACGTTATCTGGAACTTGGAGCGCTGAATCTAGCGGCATGATCGACTCAATGTATGCGTTTACTAAATAATTGTTGTGATAGTAAGGACTGCACATGGATATACGACATTTATCCCTGTACTCGGCAGCTGCAATTGCATGCACACATGGTAATTTTTCGCTTTCGAAACGCCGGCATGTGCATGTTTTTCCGTCCAAAATCACAACATGCAAAGAATCCCCAGAAGATCCATATATAACTTCAGTGTGATAATCATCAATCCTTTGTGCCGTCATAAGTCTGGCGGCAGTAACACGACCCTATTATAAATACAGAATTAAAAAATGTTATGGTTGACTTATAAAATGTTACGGATGACTTATGCAATGTTACGGCTGACTTATGAAATGTTACGGCTGACTTATGCAATGTTACGGCTGACTTATGCAACCTGTTTACGGCTGACTTATGAAATGTTACAGCTGACTTACATGTAGTTGTTTTTCGACACCACGCAAAAGTGTGGTTAGCTGCGACCTAGCATCCTCTCTCCGTTCAACAAACCAACGGGTCATCATAACCCGTATCGATTCTAATAGTCGAACAATGTTAAGACTTCTAGCATTTGACAGTGCATGGTTCATTGATTCCGCTATATTCGTAGTCATCAAATTGTGCCTTTCGCCCGAGAAATGAACACCCGCCCACAGTCGGACATCAGCTCTTTCGAGGTAGCCATGGAGTTCAGGATTAATCGCTTGAATCTCCTCGTATATCGCAGTAAAATCAGCCATCCTACAAACATCTTGCCGCATTCTTCACCAAACAAAAGATATCTTTTCCTTTGTAATGTTCCAAAATGTTCTTATATAAATGATAAGTGCAAATTCCCCGAGAAGCCAATGGATACACATTCCCAATTGCTTTCCCTATCGAGTTATGCCTATCCGAGATTAATGCAAGACCCTCATCGTCAGGAATCACAAGTTTTAGCTGCATAAAAAACCAGTGCCACGAATCATTATTTTCAGTGTCAACCACACCGAAGGCAATTGGGAAAATTTGAAAGTTACCATCCTGGGCTAGTGCTTTGAGAAGCGTCCCATTGTATTTACCCTTAAAAAACGTACCGTCGACGACGACAACTTTGCGCATGAAAGGAAACCCATTTACGCTCGCACCAAATGCAAGGAACACATACATGAATCTTCCAAACTCTTCGATTTGAAGACGCGTAATTGTACCCGGATTTGCCCTTCTTATCTTGTATAAGTAAGAAGGCAAGTCTTCAAACCCACTCTCAGGAGTTCCCATCTGGATTTCCCTTGCAAATCTTAGCGTTCTATGTGATTTCTAATAATCCATCTGACCACATGGAAAATGATACAAATAAGTCAGCCGCATCGTAACAATAAGTCAGCCAAAACGTACTAGTAACTCAACCGTTAAGTTTAAATAACTCAGTCGTAATCTTTATAATATAACTCTGCCGTTGAGATTATATAACTCAACCGTCTGGTTTATATTACTCAGCCGTTAAGTTTATAATATATCTCAGCTGTAATATAACTATAAATCAGCCGCATCCTAAAATTAAGTCAGCCGCAACGTACTAATAATTACCTTTACACCAAATTGCTTCTGGATAGATATTCCGACACTCCTAGGTCGAACTGACGGACCAACGTCGCCGAGAAAGTCCTTGTACAACTCTCCTAAAATAGCCATTGTTGCTTTTCGAGATCGAACAGAATGCTCAGTTAAAGAACATGTATGATTCGAATCGTAAATACGAACATAAAATGCCGGGGGATCCCCTAGTGTAGTAGCACAAACTCTCCAGAGACATCCACCAACCCAGCACTTAACAACGATTGTATCCGAATCGGATACGTCTACATCAAAATCAAATCGATCCCTCACCGTAAGAAGTTTCATTCGTTTCTCCAAATCGGCTTTACTCTCGTATCGTTTCCCTACCGAGAGGTTTAGGGAAGACATATCTAACCTTGGAACCTCCGGATTCCCTTTGAATCCGCTCGTCGACAAGTTATGAGGTCTCTTCTTAGGAGGTAGTATCGGTGAATCTTCGTCTTCGTATAAACTGAAGTTTTCATCTTGAGATGACTCACCATCCGAGTCATCGAAACATATCAAATCGGCTTTCAAATTCATCATCTTCTTCGTCTTCTTCGCCTACTTCATTTTCTTTGACTACTTCATTTTCTTCGCCTACTTCATCTTCTTCGCCTACTTCATCCTCCAAATTGAAAGCATCATAACTCCCACCGTAATCTTCAGATCTAGATTCAACTTCTGAGCTATAAGTGAATAAACTTTTATTATTCTCTCTCGCTCTGTTATTCCGTCTAATTTCATTCTCCGTAATCTCCACACAAAGACGTAAGTGTTCAATTTTTCTGAAGCTTAAAAAAACTTGCAACTGTCGAGTATTGGAGACGTAAACTGGTGGAGTATCGTGCGCCATTGTTTTCAAAGCTTTGTCGAGAACATGTAGCTTAGTTGAATCTGATGGCTCGACTCCTTCAATCCGTAATCATCGAGTACTATCTTCGCAAGTTCGTGTAGTGTTGTTTTCTCATCTATATGCATAACTCTACACCCTCTACCGTCGGCGTTGAATACATATCTGTGTTTCTTAACCTTGTTACCGGAAACAATAATTACCGGATCCATAAGATCTCTGATGAATGAAAATAATGAAAAAGGTAGATGAAGAAGAATAAGAAGAAGGTCGTAGTTGAAGAACCTTAATTTGTAAGAGATGATGACATGGAAAATAAGAGATGATGACATGGAAAATCGGAACTGATGACATGGAATATCGGTAAGTCAGCCGCCAAACAAGCACATAACTCTGCCATTAATAAATCAGCCATCAAGTATAATGTAAGTCCGCCGCAATGTGAATAGTATTGCAGTAATTAATCTTTCGATAATAAATCAGCCGTAATTAGGCTAGAAAATATTAAGTCAGTAGTATTGTCAAATAAATCAGCAGTCAAATGAATGATATTGTAGTAATTAATCTTTCGCTAATTAGTTAGCCGTAACCAGGTTGAGGTATTGTTAACCCAACAAATTACGGCTGATTTACATAAGTCAGCCGTAACTACCTCTCATAAGTCAGCCAACCGGAGAACATAACTCAGCCGTCTCTTATCTAAAACTCAGCCAATTTTCCACAAATCAGCCCGCCGTTGTATAACTCAGCCGTAACTTGTGTTCGTTAGTCAGCCGTTATCTCATAAGTCAGCCAGATTTCTGTAAATTAGCCTTAACTAACGGTTGATTTATGTTCGTAAGTCAGCCGTAACTAACGGCTGATTTATGTTTGTAAGTCAGGCGATCTATCATATGTCAGCCGCGTTTTTTAACTCTCACGCAATGTAACCATAATTCAGCCGCAACGTAACCATAACTCAGCCGTAGCGCTTTACGGCTGAGTTCATTAATACACGTCAGCGATTTCCTACGTGGTTGCTTACGTGGCTATGACATTTTTGTAATTACGTTTTTTGTCACAACGTAACAAAAGGGCACGCTGGGTATTAAAAAAATGCCAGTAATAAAAAAAAGTTTTATATGATTCTAGTCGTATTAACTAATTTCTGTGGAATTTGAGCAAAGAACCCAAAATAAAATGGTGATGTTTTCTTTTTATTTGTGTCTGAATAATATTCTAAAGCTGCACGAGTGTTTGAACGAAAAGAATGTATAAAATATAGAGCTCAACCACCAAATAGGCAAATACCAATACTCATCGAGTATTAGTACTTTCCAAGAACTACAAGAATCATATCAAATTACATCATAGAATAAATGAAATAAAAAGTACAACATTTGGTTCTTGTTATAGCTTAGTATCTTATTGTCTGACCATTTCTATGTAAATAAACTTGACAAAGAAGTTGAAGATATGATGTCACCAAATTTCTTCAACTAACTTCGAATGGATCTTCCGTACCGTTCGACACTATACATTGTATTATTATTCGGTTTCGCACCTCACTTTTCACCATTCTACCGTATCAATGAGTTTCAATCGGTTTTTATTTTATATTATTTTTATGTGGGTAATCACACAATCAATGGTCATTGTGAGTTGTAAGTCTCGAACATATAAAGGTTCTGCAAACTTTTTATTTATTTATTTTTCTATAAAGTTTTTAAGCTTTTGGCTTTTCGGTAAGAAAATTTATTAATAAATTGATTTTTCGGGTTTTGAAGAATCAACAACTAAAAGGTGGAATAAATGCATGATATGATAAGTTTCAAATTAAGGAAAAAAATCAAAACCGAACACAAAAATACATTTTATTTGTAAACTTACATGTCGTAATTAATAGAAGTTTTCAAGTTCGTAATTTGCAAGAAATATAGAATTGTCTAGCAATGATATAAAAATATGGAATTAGCTGGCAATAAATACACCATTCTTTTTTATTATCTTTCCTGCAAAAGTTTCACAAAATAAAGCAATCACATAAAAAAAATATTTTTCTATGTTAACCATCAAATATCGGTCAGATTAGTATACAATCTTTATATTATACCGTTATTTTTAGTTTTGTACCGCTTTAGATTGTACCAATCACAAAAACGGTACCAAAAGCATTATACTCAACTTACAGCTTCAGTTTACAGCTTTGCACTATGATTATTGCTCCAGCCTAGAGACCTTCTATTTTTTTCCCATTATGTTGTTTATGACTTTTCTTTGAGGACTAGTGGAGAACTCAATTATTATATCTACTCATGGAACTGACAATTTTTTGTGGTCAGATCCGAATCACCGTGGGCCATTATAGTTTTTTTACAATAATTTAGCATAGTGACTATTTCATTCGTATAGTGCATTATTCATAGAAGAAAATAATTAAGAAATGTTAAGGTTTTATAACAACACAGGATTCCGTAAAGAAATCTTCATAATCCAGATTCGATAAAGGTAGGATTCCATCATATTCCATACTACCATACTCATGCATGCGTACTATTCGATTCCATTAATGCCATTAATTTAATGGTATAGTATTACTATATATGCTAATAACGTATAACGTAACTGGTTAAAATATGACCAAAAAAATGGTGGTCAACTAACAACATAAATTGATTTGTCTTTTTTTTTTTTTTTTTGGTGTCTCAAATTGTTAATTATTCTTTGACATAAAGTTATTATTTAAATCATAATATCTAAAGTTCGATTCCAATTCATGAGAAAGACTATAAGTCGAAGATTTATAACTTCGAACGTTAAAGTATACATATCGTGTTTATCAAAAATATATTGTATATTTACACTGCGATTTTCGTCACGAAGCCTAAGTAAGGAAACTCCAAAAATGACTATCGTACATAGCCACTGTTTCCACGGCGACCATATCCAAAATCAGAGAAGAGAGATCCACCTTCGTGTCCACATCCACTTCACAACCACACACCTTCATTCTAATTTTTGTAAGTTTTTTTTTTTTTTGTAAGTTTCTGTCGATAGATTTGTGGAGGATAATATTTCTATATATATATATATATATATATATATATATATATATTTGTATATATAACTTTTTTTTTTTTTGGTTGTACAAAGGAAAAGAAGACAGTACTAATTAACACAGGCTGGTATCCTCCCAAAAAAGTATGGAGGCTAGTTTCTGTCGATAGATTTGTGGAGGATGTTTATCAACAAATATATATATCGTATAATGTTTAAATCACAAGAATAAACAATTCAAAAAAACTATTTCAACCTAATCATTAATTGGTTAAAAAATCATTTCTACATTTTTTATTTGTTAAAAACGTAAAAATTATTAACGAAATGAACAGTGTAGGATTACAAAATAAAAAAGAAAAAAATTATTTATACATAATTCCTTTTATTGTCCTTTTATTGTATACCACCATTTTCAATGACATGTTTAAGTAATTGTTTTTTTTTTGGCCTAAACTAAACATGTATTCATGTATAAGTAATTATCATTGACCTTACATAACCTTGGGCTTTGAGTTCACAAAACATTTAAACATTTAAAAATAATAATTACTCTTTTTTTTTTGTCTTGGCAAATTAAAAGCCAATAACTATTAATTTTTGCCAAGAGAAAGGCATCTCTGCGATCTGCTGCTTACCAGACTTTCAAACACTAAAAGAAAACACTGATTTAGCATCAGCATATTTCGACGCTAAAACCGCTTAGCGTAGATTTAGCGTCGAAATGTTTTTCGACGCTAAACCGTCGACGCTAATTCATTTTCGACGCTATTTCGACCCTAATTTAGCGTCGGAAGTTCGACAATAATCCGACACAATATTTCGACGCTACTTCGACGCTACTGTAGCGTCAAATTAGCATCGAAACGTTTAAATGCTAAATGAATGCTAAATCGACGCTAATTTAGCGTCGAACTAGCGTCGATTGAATTAGGTGTCGACGCTACATAAGCATCGATTTAACATCGATTTAGCGTCGAATGATAACATTTTATAAAAACAAAATTATTATACAAAATAATAATTTTTAAAATTAATAAATTATAAATTATTATAATTATTATAATAAAATTTAAAAATTATCCGATACAAAATAAAATTATCCGTTACAAATAAAATTAAAACGCTAATCCGACGGCGGTTGTTGGGTCCTTAGGTTCACGATATCTTCGAACTCTTGGTGGAATTGCGTTGCACCGGGAGGTGTAGGAGGCGGTGGAGGACGATTCATCCCTTACAAGGCAGTGGCTAATGTCGGGTTATCCACTGCAATGATGTCAAAGAGACTGCTCAATGACGAGACATGGGTCTTTAGCTCCGCAATCTCAGCTTTAGCAGCTTCCAACTCAGCGGTCACACGCGGCTGAGACGAACCCGGCGAGTAAGAATATTGAGAAGACGAACAAGCTGCCGGGACATCTTTGATGGATCCATAACTCATCGTTCGTCCTTTCTTCTTCGGTGCAACCTAAAAAATAAAAGTGTTATACAATAAAATAATAATTAAAAATAATTTATAATTAAAAATAAGTTAGAATATAAAATAAAAACCTAATAAAATTACCTCCTCGTAAAGTCTATCGAAATCTTTGAGACCCATCGTAGACTGGACAGATTCATCTTGCTCTTCCAGTCGTGCATTGTACGCGTTGAACGTTTGTTCCGCTTGAGCGGTAACAAACGACCCATCCTTCCTCCGATGAGTTTTCTCCATCACTCAAACCATCGGAGGAAGATCACCGCCATCAGCCTGTTAAACAAAAATAAACAGAGATAAAAATGAAATATATAATAAATAAATATTTAAAATATAAATAATCAAATAAATTAATTTAATACAAATATTACCATATCCAGTCGTACTGTGGCGTATGATGATTGGCCCGCACAATGCTTTGAAGGTCCATCTCCTTCGGCCACCGGCGTGAGGTGGGCTGCAGAACACTTCCCCGATTTAACCACCGATTTGGGATCCTCCCAATACTGCACTAGACCCGACCAAACATCGGGATCCATCCCGAGCGGCTTCGTCTCATCGCCTTTCTTGCCCCCACGCTTTCTTCAAGTTCGTGACGTAACCGTTGAGACGCTTTAGGGCCTTCCTCTCGAACGCCGCTCGCACTTCGAAAGTATGACGTTCCTCCCAATGCCACCCTTGCTACAAAAATACGAATAATGTTATGAATATATTTATAATCAAATAATTTAATAAGGAAAATTAAATATTATAAATTGACTTACCGCTCATGACTCGAACTAAATATCCCGAACATTCTGCGGCGTCATGCTCCAATTAGGATGAGCCATAGTGAAGCGGGCCTTGATTGCCTTGGTGATCGAACGCGCAACCTTGTTATCCGTAAACCTATGAAACAAAATATTAGAATGTTAATTATTTAATTATAACTTGTAATTAAAAATTAATTACACAAAACAAATTTAATTAGTAATACTGGAAAAAATTAAAACATACCATAATGTACCACGAGGCGTCAATGGATGGATAGTCGGAAGACGTGTCTCACGTCTAGGTTGGCGGAGAAGCTCAGAAATCCGCATCATAAGAGGCGCGTTTGGCGGTGGAGGAGGCTCATTGTGGTCATCGGGATGATCATCTTCGCCTTCTTCTGGCTCTGGCTGAGACGGTGGGGGAGCTCATGGCGGAGCTCGGAGCGGAGCTCGTGGCGGAGCTCGTGGACGATAATTCGCATCCTGCGAACCCGACCCCGATCCTGATCCAGATCCGCGACGACCATCGGATCCGGGAGTCGAAGCATCCTCGCCAAATAACTGGCCGTATGAAGGAGGATGTCGTGGATCAGCCTATAAAATAAAACAAATTTATTAAATTTAAAAATGTAAAATATAAATTTCAAATTTAGTAAAATTTGTTTTATTTGACTTTACATAAGTAAATTTCATAAAATTTAAATTCAAATCTATAACTTAGCAAATCTAAATTCAATTCTATAACTTATCAAATGTAAATTAAATTCCATTTCCTAAAATTTATTTCCTACATTTTTCCTAAAATCTATTTCATACCAATTTTCCTAAATTCTATTTACTACATATTTATTAAATTTAAAAATGTAAAATATAAATTTATAATTTATAAAATAATTTTATAGTGCTGAAATAATTTTTTTAAAAAATTTAGATATTTTATATTTAGGAAATAAATTTATATTTTCGAAATAAATTTAACATTTATGAAATTATTTCTAATTATCAAAAAATACTTGTAGATTCGTTTTTCATTTAAAAAAATTATTTTAACATCCAAAAAACTCCTAAATTTGTTTTATTTTATTTTACATAAATAAATTTCATAAATGTAGGCACACTACTCGCTTGAGCCATGAAAATTTCAAGGCCGTTGAGGAAATCTTCTGAAAGGCCTCCATTTGCATCTTTACGTCGATACATCCAGCGTCTTAGTTCGTATATATCGCCCATTTAAAAGAAAAATTAGGGAGAAAAGAATTTTCTTTTTTTTTCTTTTGAAATTCTGAATTGATTCCTTACGGTGGGTGGGTATATGTAGGAGATTTTAGCATCGATTTTGCATCGATTTTGCATCGATTATTAGCATCGCATTAGCATCGAATTCCTTTGCGTCGATTTTGCATCGAATTCGCGTCGTTTTTGTATCGTTTCTAAACGACGCTAAATAAGTAGGTGAACCCGTGTTAAATGTGTCATCTACCTACCAAATTTGACGCAATATTCAACGCTATATTCGAGGCTATGTGGTCGACGCTAAATCGACGTTAAATTTGCATCGAATTAGCGTCGAACGTAGACTTTCGATGCTAAATCGATGCTAAATTGATTTAGCGTCGATTTAGCTTCGAAATGTTTCATCCCTAATTAGCGATGATTTAGCGTCGAATTGTGTTATCGACGCCAATACGATGCAAAATCGACGCTAAAATAGCGTCGGAATAATTTCGACGCTAAATTACAGTTTTTTTGTAGTGAAATTGTAATCGGAAGTCGGAACAGTAGGCTCATTCAAATCAATAAAAGAAGTTTTTGGAATTCTACAAGTTATCAATTCAAGTCCCTTGCCTCTCCTTTTCTTACAATGAATTTCGTTATATTCATAAAACTAAAAACGTAGTGGCTGATTCGGTCTTTAGATGTTGTCTTCCCGTAATTTTTAAAGTAATGAAAATACCTTGTTATTCCAAAATAAAAAAATCAGTTTGAATACGTCCTCATGCATCGTGTAAGAGAGATTGTGACATGCATCTATAGTGTTAGGTTACACATTTCTATGTTGTTTTTGACCAAGACAACACTATCACATTTATCCAACAGAATTACAACTATAATTAGATATGAAAAAAGAAAACATGAAATGACTAAATTGCCTTTGTAACTAAAAAGAAAGTTTGGCCACGTTTTTTTCCATCTTCTCCTCTAGTTGTTACTAAGTAACTAACAAATAATTTTGTCACATTTTCCTTATTTCACAGCGGTCTACACCAGCTTTTCTAGGACAAAATTCCATAATTATTATAACCACCTTTTAGATTTTATAGACATTAAATTTTCTTTAAAGGCGTTCTCAATTATTGAAAAAAACAATGATTATAGAACGTATAATTTAATAGATTTTGACACATTATTACGATTTCAATCTATCCATCGTTCAGATTCCATCTCATGTAATTATTCTTAAGTTTGGATAGAGGCAAAACTCTTTATTTATAGTCACATGTTCTAAATATTATGGGTATTCCATAAGTTTCGAATCAGGAAATGATTTGAAGTAATTCCCAAGTTTTGCGAGCAATTTTTTTTTCCAGAATCGGAATAGAAAAATTTCCACAAAATTCATTTAACTAGTTAGGGTTTTTCTTTATAGCATAAACCATTTCTCATTTACTCTTCATTTTTTTTGTCCAACTTAATATAGTTCATTAGCTCATATTAAGTCTACAAATAAAAAGTTTCAACGGTATTTACGCGTTGTCTCATTCACACACATACATAATATTCACACATCTATATAATATTTTAGGGTTTCCCAAAACCAAAACCAAAGTTATGAGAGGATACCATTTGTCAATTTTTTCAATTACAACTTTATAATTTTTTTAATTTTGACATTTTCCCTTTTAATTTTGTGTTTTCTAAATTGATTTTTTAAATAAAAGTGTGATGGTAATATTCATTTAAAGTAAACAATAAACATCAAATTATCTTCATAAACAAAATAGATACATTCCAACATCTTTGTTGAGAATATTGTTTATGTCTAATGAATTATTACAAATGCTTAGTCTTCTGAGCTATATAATTATTTACTATAAGCACCAAATTTAGATAATATCTTACCTTTCTAAGATATAAATTATTGCATGTGTTGATTTTTGAAAAATCACAGCAAATTACGATTCAAGGTTCCAATAAAAAAACATAAAGATACATCCAACATTTTTGTTGAGATGATGCATATGTTTTGGTAGAAGCTATAATTTTGTTTACAAATGTGTTTCATGCAAAAAAAAAAGACGAACAAACATATTGTTAGGATATCGTAGTGAATATTGATAAAAACATATAAGTTAGGGATTTGTGACAAATGAAATGTTTTCTATGAACGGTCTATTCTTTTTTTCATATATACCATTGTATATGTCCAACAAATTGCTTCAAATATTTAGTCATATAACCTAGATAATAATTATTTAATTTTACTAAAAACATCAAATATATGTAATAATAAATCATAATTAGTCAATAAACTAGAAATTATTACATATTTTACCTTGATAATTCTTACAATGACGCATGGGCAATCCCCAGTGTAAAATTATTCATGTGTTTCACGTTGCAACTAACTTCTACCTGTATTATATTTGTCCGCTCTTGAAAGCTACGGGACAATGCATTTAATAATAATAATAATATCATCAACTAGTACATCAAATCTAAAGACACGACGATCCCTACCAAAAAAAAAAAACAAAATCTAAAGACACGATTGGATAAGCATATATTTTGTGGTTCCCAAGATAAGTTATTTGTTTGTATAAAGTATTCACTAATTAGAACTAGAAGACAATTAAGTTCAATAGACTCCAATTACTATGGTCTACTGTAAAAAAAAAAACTGTCGTGAAAACTGTTCGTTGTTTGTTTCCTTTTTGGTTGTACAAAAGAAAAGAAGACAGTACTAATTAACACAAGCTAGTACCTTTTGTATAGATTTCACACGTGTGTGAAATGCTATTCTTTTGGCTCATGGAAGCACTTGTACAGGTTTGATTTATTTTACCCTTGGGAATCAATATATGACCAATTTTAGATGAAATTTTTTTTTTTAACACAAGCTAGTATCCTTCCAAAAAAGTATGGAGGCTAGTTTTTGTCGATAGATTTGTGGAAGGTTTTTATCAACAAATATATATATGGCATTCGCCTAGGGTTCCCATATAATTTAGAAATTTTAGGGCCCTGATTTTCCAAATATTAGTCATAGTGTAGTGGTTATACAAAATTTGATTAGTCTACCATAATATCCTCACCTGAGTTTGAAACTTCAATTTTTTCCTATAAAATTTTATTTCAGTGTTATTATTTGTGTTTTCCGAGTATTATTGTTTATTTATTAAAACTCTAAGATCTATATTCTTCTTTTATGTGTTAGTTTTCGTCAGATTTGATTTCACGTATTTTTTTCTTCCAATTCTTTTTGTATTTTGTATTTCAAATAAATTTCTCCTATTAATTATATTATGTTAGTGGTGTCATTTTGTTTTTAATTTTTCTATCGATTATGATTTTGTTATACTCATGTCTCTTTATGACAAACACCAACTGCTTATTTAGTGTTCCCATTATTCAGTGTTTAAGAAAACACTAGGCGCTAAGAGGGCGGCGACCCTCCGCCTAGCGCCTAGAACGCCTAGTCGGAGACTAGGCGAATTTTTAGGCGGTTTAGGCGGTTTTTAAATATAACCATATATATGTATATTTAATTATATATATACATAATATATAAACTATTTATCTATATATTGTACTTACCTAATATATAAAACATAATAGATTAATCTTAATTCTTAATAATTGAAACGACCAAACTTTTTTTTTTTAATCTAACAATGCTACCGTGGAAACCAACAACCCGATCAAACCAACAGAACGACCAATTAATTTTCATAAAATAAATAACCAATTCAATACACCAATAAACATGATTTAACATTTCATCCGATCCAAAATATCCAAAAGCATTTCTAACAATTCCTAGCAACCTAAACAGGTTCTAAACACAACCACAACAAACTAGAGATTCTAATCATCCTCTCGTCCCAGCCATGATTCCACGATCTCAAACTTTTCCTTTACCTGCAACTCAAAAGGGAAAAACAAAGTTGCGTGAGTATTATCATAAATACTAAGTGAAGCGGTCATCCCGCCTACCGATTACATAATAGGGAAATAGCATGTCAATTACTACGCGAACAACCAACATTCAATAGATATGCAACGATCAACAGATATGCAACACTCAACATATATGCAACGATCAACAGATATGCAAATTTTCACAGTTTAACAAGTGGTGTCGATCGACACTCCACCTATGTGTCGATCGACACTCCAATACCAAAACCGAACCCTCGCGATCGAAAAGAGTGGTGTCGATCGACACTGTCACTAGGTGTCGATCGACACCTCTCGCAGAAACCCAGACCGAGTCGAAATCCTCACGAGACTCAATCCCATTTCATCGTACGAGACTGATCACGACAAAGCCACACAATATCACACGGAAATCACAGAAATAACATTCATATTCATCACAGTTCATGTAACGCCCGTCGATCGACAGGAATGGGTGTATGTCAATCGACACGGGTGCTTGCCTTGCGAAGGTTTTGGGTAGAGAGGTCCCTGTCGATCGACATAGTGTGTCTGTCGATCGACATCAATATTTTTGGTCAGTTTCAGTTCGATTTAAATCGCCCAGTTTGTTGCGGTTTAATGAGGAAAACCCTAAGTGCGATTATAAAACACGGGATTGTGTTTTCCAGAGGGGAGGCAGAAAAGAGAAAAGGGTTTTGAGTTTTTGAGAGTTTTCGGTGAATCGGGAAGTGTTTTTCCGCCGTTCTTTGTCTCTAGGGCTCGTGTGGTGTTTGTGTGAGATTGTGGTGATATCTCAGCGATTTCCAGCGAAGAATCAGTGTCTTTCAGGTCTGTTCGGTGTCAGATTCGTCGCTGTTCTCGCGTTCTGCGAGAGGATTTTGGCTCGTTTCAGGTTCTGCGAGAGGTGTCGATCGACACCTAGTGGTAGTGTCGATCGACACGGGAGTTTTTGATCACGAGGATCGGGTGCTCGAGTTGAGCGTCGATCGACACGCCTGTTTAATGTTTAATGTGTTTAAGTGTTTAATATGTTTAAATGTTTAATGTGTTTAACTGTTTAATGTGTTTAAATATTTAATTGTTTAAATGATGTGAACTGTTGTTTGATAGCATAGAATTGATAGTCTAATTCCAATTAAATATCTAGTAGACGGGATGACCGCTCCACTAAGTATTTATTAAATACTTACGCAACTCTGTTTTTCCCTTTGAGTTGCAGGTAACAGAAATGCGTGATCACGGAATCAAGGCCGGCAAAGGGGATGATAGGAATTGTTATTGCTTCTGTTTTAGTCTAGTAGAACCTGGTGTTTAGGTTGCTAGATTTTTAATATTGTTTCTGGAATTGGGATTTATTGGAATTAAAATGATTTTTTATTGAATTATTATTTTTAAGAGAATTTCCGCATTTGTTTTAAAAAAAAAAATTTGGGTGTTACATTTTGGTATCAGAGCCTAGACGTTTCTAGGACATTGAAATTGGATGAATTGAGACTATGTGGTTGATTGTTTATTGGTGGTTAGGAAATTAGTAGTCTTAGATCATCTCCTTCGGCCTTTAAAGTGATTCCGCGGTAAGCTGTGTGTATTTGTTTGTGTCTTCTTGTTTGCTTATGTTTCATGTCCTGTGTGGTAGATGGATACTGGAGCGAGAGGTCGTGGCAGGGGCCGTGGTAGAGGTCGTGGTCATGGTCGTGGATTAGTGCCAGAGTCGTTTCGCAGCGTAGCTTCATCCCAGACACATCAGGTGGAGACCGCGAGTGAGACCAGTGCCAGTGTGGCTGTCAGTGCCGGGAGAGGTGCCGGGAGGGGTGCCCAAAGTGGTGTTGTTGGTGCCGGTAGAGGTGCCGGGAGAGGTGCCGGGAGAGGTGCTGGTGATGGAGTGGGCCCGGGTGGGGGTGCTGCTCCGGCTCAGGATCGAGATGATGTTATCGTGGGACTTTTGACGCAGCTGTTGGAGCGGTTTCCGGCGGCGGCTCCGGTACCGGTTCCAGCAGTACCTCTGGTGGTGGAGGAGCAGCAGAGAGCTGCAGTGTTCGAGCAGCCGAGAGCGGCAGTTGCTGAGCATTCTCCCTATCTTGTGATGTTGGGACAGATGCAGAAGATTGATACGCCTTTCTTCACTGGCAGAGTTGGGTCAGAGGGGGCCGATGAGTGGCGCTTGAGAGTGGAATGCAATTTTTGGTCGATCCGTTGTCCTGCAGAGTATCGGGTGGAGTTAGCTGTGCATTATCTGAGCGAGGATGCGCATAGCTGGTGGAGATCCATGGAGTCCAGGAGAGCTGTTTGGACTTGGGATGAGTTTGTGGGCGAGTTCAATGCCAAGTTCTTTCCTCGAGAGGCTTTGGATCGCCTGCAGATGAGGTTTATGGAGCTGTCTCAGGGAGGGAGTTCAGTTCGGGATTATGATGCCGAGTTCAGCAGGCTTCGGGTTTATGCTGGTCAGGGCATGATTGATGAGCGGGCTCTTATGTAGAGGTTCTTGCAGGGGCTCCAGATGAGTATCAGGACCCAGTGTCGGGGTTCGGTGTACGCTTCGAGGGCGGAGTTGGTGGAGCTTGCTGCTTCGATTGAGGAGGATCAGCGTGAGCAGTCTGGTCCGGTAGTTGTTCCAGCAGTGGTGGTTCCATCTGTAGTTGCTCCTGCTGTTCAGCCGAGGAGACAGCAGCAGCAGCAGCATTCTCGGAGTTCTGGTTCTAGCAAAGGCGGCAAGCCTGCGCAGGGTCAGAAGAGGAGATTCGACGAGATTTCTGAAGGAGGCCAGAGTAGTCGTGCTTGTTATGGATGCAGGAGCACTGAGCATCGTGTGGCTAGATGTCCCAAGAGGGAGGCATCTCGGGAGGCCAATGTGTGTTTCCATTGCAGAGAGCCAGGGCATATCCGACCGATGTGTCCTAAGTTGCAGTAGACGGTTGTGGCAGCAGTTCAGCCAGTGGCAGGGAAGTAGGTGGCTCAGTTGGCAGCAGTGCAGCTGTTGGGCCAGATCGGGCCGGCACCGCGGGTTTATTGTCCTGCAGAGGCGGGGCAGCCGGGCGGCGCGCAATAAATCACCGGTAAAATTTTAGACCCTAACTTTGTTAATTCTTAGTGGTAGAATTTGTGTTATGTCTGTTATTTTGCATGTGGTAGTCAATAGGGTTCTCAATGCATGTGAATTGTGTAGGGACCTTATTAGTGGGAGGTTTTGAATCCCACGTTCTTTTTGATTCTGGAGCATCGAATTGCTTCATTACTCCAGAGCATGCCGAGCGCAGTGGCATTCGGAGCAGTGATGGTGAGCTTTCGGGCCTAGTTAAAGTGGTTGGAGGTGGATTCCTCGTTACTACCGGCCGAGCTAGAGCAGTGGATGTTCAGATAGTTGGGCAGTCAATGCCGGCAGATTTAGTGATTAGTCCGGTAGAGCTGTACGACGTGATACTTGGGACGGATTGGCTATCTTTCTATAAGGTTCATCTGAATTGCTTCAAAGGGAGAGTAGTTTTCAAGCGAGATGCGGGGAAGTTAGTGTTTCAGGGCGTGAGACCTACTTCCGGGAGCTTGGTAATCTCGGCTATTCAGGCTGAGCAGATGATAGCGCGGGGTTGCGAAGCTTATTTGGCAGTGATTTCTATGCCGGAGTCTGGCGGTGAGGTGGCTATCGGGGAGATCCGAGTTGTTCGGGATTGTGTGGATGTTTTTCAATCGCTGCAGGGATTGCCACCTTCTCGGTCAGATCCTTTCACGATTGAGGTAGAGCCCAGGACAGCTCCGATTTCTAAGGCTCCTTAGGGGATGGCTCCAGCAGAGTTAGCGGAACTGAAGAAGCAGTTGGAAGATTTGTTGGATAAGGGTTTTGTGCGACCGAGTGTGTCACCGTGGGGAGCGCCGGTGTTATTAGTAAAGAAGAAGGATGGGAGCATGCGTTTGTGTATCGATTATCAAGGTCTGAACCGGGTCACTGTGAAGAAAAAGTACCCTCTTCCAAGGATTGGTGAGCTTTTGGATCAGTTGAGGGGTGCTACTTGGTTCTCCAAGATCGACTTGGCGTCGGGTTATCATCAGATCCCGATAGACAAGGCGGATGTTCGTAAGACAGCGTTCAGGACGAGATACAGACATTTTGAGTTTGTGGTCATGCCTTTTGGTTTGACAAATGCACCGGCGGCTTTCATAAGATTGATGAACGATGTGTTTAAGGAGTATCTGGATGTGTTCGTTATCATCTTTATCGATGACATTCTGGTTATTCGAGTTGTCCTGAGGAGCACGAGGCTCATTTGAGATTGGTTCTGGAGAAGCTTCGAGAGCAGAAGCTGTTTGCCAAGTTGAGTAAGTGCAGTTTTTGGCAGAGAAAAATGGGATTCCTTGGGCATATTGTATCTTCAGAGGGTGTTTAAGTGGATCCGGCGAAGATAGAGGTTATCAGGGATTGGCCTAGACCGTGTAATGCTACCGAGATCAGGAGTTTCTTGGGTTTGGTAGGTTATTCTCGGAGGTTTGCCAAGGGTTTTGTGAATATGGCTCAGCCAATGACAAAGCTGACTGGTAAGGATGTTCCATTTGTGTGGTCGCAAGAGTGCGAGGAGAGCTTTGCGAGGCTCAAGGAGATGTTGGCTAGTACGCCGGTATTGGCATTACCCAAGCCAGGGAAGCCTTATACCGTGTACACAGATGCTTTAGGGATTGGTTTGGGCTGTGTTTTGATGCAGGAGGGCAGGGTTATTGCGTATGCTTCGAGGCAGTGGCAGGGTAGTGAGTGTAATCGCCCTACGCATGATCTTGAGTTGGGAGCTGTAGTCTTTGCTCTGAAGATTTGGAGATCGTACCTTTATGGTGGGAAGGTGCAGATCTTCACGGATCATAAGAATCTGCAGCATATCTTCACTCAGCCGTTGCTGAGTATGAGGCAGAGGCCCTGGATTGAGTTTTTGGCAGATTACGATCTGGAGATTCTGTATCATCCGAGTAAGGCCAACCAGGTGGCTGATGCTCTGAGTCGGAGGAGAGTTGATTCGATTCGGGAGCAGGAGGTTGAGACCTTAGTGGCTGAGATTAGCACTTTGCGTTTGTGTGCTACCTCGCAGGAGCCTTTGGGATTAGAGGCTGTGGATCAGGCAGATATACTTAGTAGGATCAGAGTGGCTCAGCAGAGCGATCATGTGTTGTTTGATGCATCGCGAGCAGTTGGGTCTGAGCATGTGGTCTCTTTGAATAGGACGATTCTTGTTCGCGGTCGAGTTTGTGTACCTCGTGATGAGGGCTTGAGGCAGGAGATTTTGAGTGAGGCTCATGCGAGCAAGCTTTCGATTCATCCGGGCGCGACCAAGATGTATCGTGATCTCAAGTAGTATTATCATTGGGCCGGGATGAAGAGAGATGTGGCAGCCTATGTGTCTAAATGCAACATGTGTTCGTTGGTCATGGCCGAGCACAAAGTTTCGAGTGGCAAGTTGCAGAGTTTACCCATTCCTGAATGGAAGTGGGATATGATTACGATGGATTTCGTGGTTGGTTTACCTACGTCGCGGACGTATGATGCTATATGGGTGATCGTGGACCGATTGACCAAGTTAACACACTTTTTGGCCATTAAGAAGACCGATGGAGCGGCTAAGTTGGCTACAAAGTTTGTGCGGGAGATTATGAGGCTGCATGGAGTGCCAGCCACTATTGTTTCTGATCGAGATCCCAGGTTCGCATCAGAGTTCTGGAGAGCCTTTCAGGCAGAGATGGGCACTAAGGTGCATATGAGGACGGCTTATCATCCGCAGACTGATGGGCAGTCAGAGAGGACTATTCAGACTATGGAGGATTTGCTGAGGATGTGTGTTTTGGATTAGGGTGGTCACTGGGCTGATCATTTGAGCTTAGTGGAGTTCGTGTATAATAACAGCTTCCTGGCGAGTATCGGGATGGCTCCTTTTGAGGCTTTGTATGGGAGGCCATGTAGGACGCCTTTATGCTGGACCCAAGTGGGGGAGCGCAGTATTCATGGAGCTACTTATGTTCAGGAGATGACAGAGAAGGTTTGTATTGTGCGTCTGAACATGAAAGAAGCTCAGACTAGACAGAGGAGTTATGCGGATAAGCGTAGACGTGAGCTTGAGTTCTCAGTTGGAGATCGCGTGTATCTTAAGATGGTTATGTTGAGGGGTCCTAACAGATCCATAGCAGAGAACAAGCTTAGTCCGAGATTTATGGGTCTGTTTCCTGTGGTGGAGCGAGTTGGACCGGTAGCGTATCGGCTAGAGTTACCTCCGATCATGAAGGCATTTCATAAGGTGTTCCATGTGTTGATGTTGAGGAAGTGCCTACATGAGTCTGAGGAGTTAGTGCCTGAGATCCCTGCGGATCTTCAGCCAGATTTGACAGTTCCGGCAGTTCCTATGAGGATTCTCGAGAGGAGAGAGAAGGTTCTGCACCGGAAGAAGATACCGTTGCTGAGAGTCTTGTGGGACTGTAGCGGTACAGAGGATGAGACGTGGGAGCCTGAGGCAAAGATGAAGTTGAAGTTCAGGAAGTGGTTCGACAAGCAGGTCTTAGCTTGAGCTTACTTGTGGAAAATATCGAGATAAGCCAAGTGGGGCAGATTTAATCATAAATGTTAGTAAGCGTTTTAGAATTTAATACTCTAAGAATAGTGGTATTCTCGAATAACTCATTATAATTAGAAGACGGTGGGTCTTCGGTGGTCTACTAGTGACGGGTGGGTCACAGCGTAGTACTGAGTATTACTTACCATTGACGGGTGGGTCTCGGTATAGTATAGTGAGAATGCTTACTTATCTGTGACGGGTGAGTCTCAGGTTAAGTATCAGGAGATGGTGGGTATCTTGAAGGGAGTGAGTTCCCTGCATTCTTTCATGGAGTTGGTGGTCTCCAGAGGCTTGTTTGAGACGGGTAGGTCTCCGAATGAGTCTAGAGGGAAGTATTTCCAGGTATACCATTGGTAGTTGGTATATTTGTTGCTAAGGGATGCGTTCCGAGAGCAAGGTAATGAGTTAGGAGTAATAAATGTCTAGAAAACGTGGATATTAGCATAAGGATTGGATGAGAGTTCATGGATCGGGTGAGGATCTTTGATGTGTTGACCAAGTGGGGTCAAATTCTTTCGGTCTTGGAAAGACGGTTTGTGGGATTCGAGGTCGAATCCAGATTAGTGGGGGAGAATTGTAACGCCAGTCGATCGACAGGAATGGGTGTCTATCGATCGACACGGGTGCTTGCCTTGCGAAGGTTTTGGGCAGAGAGGTCCCTGTCGATCGACACAGTGCGTCTGTCGATCGACATCAATATTTTTGGTCAATTTCGGTTCGATTTAAATCGCCCGGTTTGTTGTGGTTTAATGAGGAAAACCCTAAGTGCGATTATAAAAGACGGGATTGTGTTTTCCAGAGGGGAGGCAGAAAAGAGAAAAGGGTTTTGAGTTTTTAAGAGTTTTCGGTGAATCGGGAAGTGTTTTTCCGCCGTTCTTCGTCTCTAGGGCTCGTGTAGTGTTTGTGTGAGATTGTGGTGATATCTCAGCGATTTCCAGCGAAGAATCAGTGTCTTTCGGGTCTGTTCGGTGTCAGATTCGTCGTTGTTCTCGCGTTCTTCACGTTCATTCACTTTCCTTCGCGGTTTCGAGGTGAGTGCGTGATCGTGATATGGAATTAGGTTATTAGAGATTTATGATTGTTGTTTGTGTGGAATTGGATAGTTTCCTGTGTTAATCTGTGTGAATTACGTGTTTATGAATCGTGATGATCTCACGAGATAGTACAGGACTCGAGCCGTGAGAGGATTTTGGCTCGGTTCAGGTTCTGCGAGAGGTGTCGATCGACACCTAGTGGTAGTGTCGATCGACACGGGAGTTTCTGATCACGAGGATCGGGTGCTCGAGTTGAGCGTCGATCGACACCAAGTGGTGGTGTCGATCGACACCCCTGTTTAATGTTTAATGTGTTTAAGTGTTTAATATGTTTAAATGTTTAATGTGTTTAAATGTTTAATGTGTTTAAATGTTTAATTGTTTAAATGATGTGAACTGTTGTTTGATCGCGTAGAATTGATAGTCTAATTCCAATTAAATATCTAGTAGACGGGATGACCGCTCCACTAAGTATTTATTAAATACTTACGCAACTCTGTTTTTCCCTTTGAGTTGCAGGTAACAGAAATGCGTGATCGCGGAATCAAGGCCGGCGAAGGGGATGATAGGAATTGTTATTGCTTCTTTTTTAGTCTAGTAGAACCTGGTGTTTAGGTTGCTAGATTTTTAATACTGTTTCTGGAATTGGGATTTATTGGAATTAAAATGATATTTTATTGAATTATTATTTTTATGAGAATTTCCGCATTTGTTTTAAAAAATAAAATTTGGGTGTTAGAGTTCAATCATTCAATACCCTAACAAACTAATCCTGTAATCGCGATCACGCACTCACCTTAGCTTTAAACGGAGGAAAGGAAACGAATTGACCACGAACTAACGACGAATAGAGTCTCTACCCACTGCTACAGAACGATCCGAGCGATTCCCTCACGAAATCACGAAGAACGATGATCCCTACTCCCCTAAAACTCGAATGAACGATGTCTCGAGGATTTCTTTGCAACAATCCTCAAGAACGATCGAATTCTCTCTCAACTAAGATTCTCTCCTTTTTCTCCTCCCACAAATACGGCTAAACGTATTTATACAAAAGCCCTAGGGTTTCCCTTAACCGCGATGCAAACCGAGCGATTAATTTTAAAACCGACTAAACCGCAGAACTTGGTGTTGATCGACACCCACAGCTGGTGTCGATCGACACCCCCTTACCAAAATCAGAATTTTGGTTTCGGGTATTTACAATAATCATTATCCATAAATAAAACCTAAACGTAGAGTAAAACTAACAAAATGAAAGAAAAATGAATTTTAAATAAAAACTCACTGTTTAAAGAATAACGACGTCACTTTGAATTTTATGGTCAAATTATTAAAACTCATCGTTTTTGGATTTTTTTTTTAATTTAAAAAAAAACGGATTTTATCCGCCTAGCCCACCTAATTTTCGCCAAGCCCGCCTAATTTATGCCTAAGCCGCCAAATGACAACATCCGCCTAATACATCCGATTAGTCAAAAATCGAATCTGCTTGGAGACTCGTAGAGTCTAGGCGGCCGCTTTCTTGAACACTGCCATTATTTTAATATTACACATTGTTTCATGTTTCTTTTGATTTTTCTAAATGATTAAATCTATTTTATAAAAAAGATTGAATAACTTGGCTATCATATATATGGAGAAATAGTTAGTTCGACAATTTGTTTATGACTTTTTTTATCAAAGAGTTCAGAGAAAAAAAAATTATTTTTGCCATATATATTTTTTAAAATATTTTAGATTTTCTCTTTGGTTTAGAATTTATTTATCATTATTTTTCAAGTAACTTAGAATTTATTTATCATTATTTTTCAATTAACTAATGTTACTGTTTAAAACTAGCGTTAGAAAAATTATTGAAAATACTCCCTTTTTTAGTTTACTTCGGACCTCTACAAGTCTTGGCACGACACTGTATGGAGGATGGTCTTTCCTGTAAGGAACCATTTAGAACTTCAACCATATATATCTAAGTGGTAGTAGATTAATGATTTCCGTCTTGTTGAAAATTATCTAGTTATCTAGATAAAAAGACAAATCTGTTTAAACGTAAAAGTATTTAATAGTCTATTTAGCCATCCGTATACATAAGAATATCCTAAGTCGAGAATCAGTTTGCGTATCGGCATAGAATGACACATATGTTATTAAAATAGCGTAAACTATATTAATACAGTTGAAAATAAAGTCAGGATGAAAAAAAATTAGAGAAAGATTCATAGTTGTGAGTTTACACATTTAAAAAAACTAATAAATACGTAAAAGCTTTTTACTTAATTAAAAGTAATATACTGTCATCATAAAAAAATCTAGCAAAGAACTAAACTCAGATTTTTCTTTAATTATTTTTCAAACAAGATGTACCACTTGATGTAAAAACCTTTTTTTGGGTTTGAATCAAATTTTACATTCAATTCAAAAAAAAAAAATTAAAAAAAATACTGTCATTATTTTATTTTTCATTTTTTAGTAATATTCTTTACTAGATACCATCAGATTATGTCATGTTTACTAGTGTAAGATTATTTCTAAGTAGATTTATAAGTAGATTTCAAATTTTTTTTTTTTTTAACTTTGTTAGAAACAAAATGAGTTTTGTAGAAGAACCATGGGATAAAAAATGAAAAACACACGTTTGAGTTAGTTACAACGGCTTAATATGTTATAAGTTTTTTTTCCACAGCCATTTGATGCTTCTTCAAGCTTAAAGATTGGAAATTTCCTTCGTGTAATGAAAATTTCTACCATGAAAACAAATTTTCTTGTTCTTGGTTTGTCTCTGTTTCTTCTTCTTTCAAGCTTCCATGAAGTTTCTTCTCAGGTAAACACAAAAAAAAAAAAAAAACTATTTTTTTTCTTTTTCTTCCAATAGTTTATAGATTTTTGAATACATTTTGTATTTTGTTAGGATGATGGAACTAGTGGTTTGAGTCATTTGGATCTAATCGAACGTGATTATCAAGGTAAGAAAATACCAAGAACCATCCAAATTTACATATATTTTTTTGGTTTCTTGGATTGATTTTGGTTTTTTTTTTTTTTTTTTTGATTGCAGCTAGTGTTAATGCTCTTCAAGACAAAGAAAATGAAGATCAGTGTAAGATCTCTTTCTTGTTTCTTTTCTTGATTCTGTTTTGTATGTGTGTGACAATTTCTGTGTTTGTGTGTGTCTTTTCAGCTGCAAAGATACAGAGTGAGAACCAGAACACTACAACTACTGATAAGAACACTATTTCACTGTCTTTATCAGACGATTCTGAAACTAGTTTCAGTGATTCAGTTGAATTATCAACTGAGGTAAGATTTTCTAGCTCAAGATTAGTATTATTAATTATATGATTAATCTGCTCAAGAGATTTCTACAAATTAGTTCATTGTAAACTTATTTAAGGTGCTTTTTGTGTGTGTTTAATTAGTCTGGATCTGTTAGTGATGAAAGTGGTAAGCGTTCGAGTTTATTGGATCAAATCGAACTCGAATTTGAAGGTAGCTCAAGATCTTGATCTCTTTTCGTGATTGTGTTTATGGTTTAAGGTTAAAAACAAGAAAGACCCTTTAAATATTTTGAGTCTTTAGTTAAGAAATTTTTTGAAGGTTATCTCATAGATTCTATCTATTCCCTTATAATTAAATTCTATAAGAACTTAACTTATAATGTCTTGTTTTGCTCCTCTTACTTGTAGTTGCTTCAGCTAATTTGAAACAATTAAAGATTGATGAATCAAGTGAAGGAAATGATGAAGAATGTAAAATTCTCTTGACTCTAATTCTTTCCTTAATTGTGTAGTATAATACACTAAAACATGTTTTGATGATGTCTTTGTTACAGCTGCAAGGAGAAAAAGTTTGTTAGAAGAGATTGAACGCGAATTTGAAAGTATATTACCAACATGCTTTTGTCTTACGTGATTCTTTTGTTTTGTGATTGAATCTAGAGTTTGATTTGTGTTCTGTTTCATTTCTTACTTGTAGCTGCTACAAAAGATCTTGAACAACTTAAGGTTAATGAGTTCACCGGTGACAAAGATAACGAAGAACAATGTAATTAAGTCTCTACTTCGATTTCTCGGTTTCATTATTGTCACTGCTTTAGTATTTTTGTAAATGGTTTTGTGCCTTTTTTTACAGCTGCAATAAGAAAAAGTATGCTTGAAGCTATCGAACGCGAGTTTGAAGGTATCTTAAGACACTATTCGCTTTGTTCCTAAGTTTCAATAGTTTGTTTTGCTTTGTGTTTACTGTTTCAGTCTTCTACTTGCAGCTGCGTTTGAAGGACTTGAAGAACTAAAGGTTTCTGATTCATCCGGAAGCGAAAATGATAAAGAACAATGTAAAAGTCTCAATGATCTCTTCTTGTTTTCTTTGTTACATTTGTCTCTGAATCTCTTTCTATATCTTGTTACAGCTGCAAAAAGATTAAGTATGCTTGAAGAAATCGAACGGGAATTCGAAGGTACTTAGTACAAGTTTTATGTTTTATTAAGATTTTTTTTGTGTTTACTTAAGAATGTTTTTGTGTTCTGTGTCTGAATAGCTGCTACAAAAAGTCTTGAACAACTCAAGGTTAATGATTTATCCGGTGACAAAGTTGACGAAGAACAAGGTTCGATCTGTTTTCTTCTTTATCTAGTTGCCTTTTCTTGCATATGGTTTTTCTGAAAATCAGATTTGATCTTTAATGTCATAAAACAGTTGTAAAGAGACAAAATATGTTAGAAGAAATTGAACGAGAATTCGAAGGTATCTTCTACATAACATTTACCGGTCTTTAACTAGTTAAAAAATCACATTTCTTGAGTATATAATCTGAGATTATTGTGTGTAGCTGCTACAGATAGCCTTAAGCAACTTCAATTTGATGGTTCTGGTGAAGACAAAGAACAAAGTAAAAACATTCTTCTTCTTTTATTTCAATTTTCTTTTGTTATACCGTAATTTGAGATAGTATTTGATGTTTTATTATAGATGCAAAGAGGCAGAGTATGTTGGAAGAAATCGAACGTGAATTTGAAGGTATTCTTATTGAATATCAAACGCAATCGAACCAAAGATTAGCGAATGTTTTTCTAAGAGAGTGTATATCTATTGTCTTGTACTTGCAGCTACATCAAGTGGTCTTAAAGAACTAAATGATCTCACTGATGGAAATGCTAATGATGAACAATGTAACTAGCTTTCTTTTTTCTTCGGTTTTCGAATATATTTCTTTCGTACGCTATTCTTAGACTTATGTTTCTTTTATGTTTTCATTCCAGCTGCAAAAAGAAAGAGTATGTTAGAAGAAATCGAACGAGAATTTGACGGTAACTTCACATATACCAAATATCTCTCTTTAAAAGTTTTATGACTCAAGACTAATTTTTCGGTCGTCTTATACTTGTAGCTGCTACAAAGAGTCTTGAAGAACTTAAGGTTAATAATTTCTATGAAGGTGAAAACAATGAAGAACAAGGTAAGTAACAAAAAGGTCTCTTGCTTTGTATTTTATTTAACTAATTCACATTTTGAGACAGAGTTAGTTACTTCTTGTTACAGTTGCAAATAGAAAGAGTATGCTTGAAGAAATCGAACACGAATTTGAAAGTATTGCAACATATGATTTATGAGTCTAATTTAGCTTTATTTTCTTCAAAGGAAAATCTTGAATTTATTTTAATCTTTTACTTGTAGCGGCCATCGAAGGTCTCAAACAGATAAAAGTTGATGATTCTAAGAACCTTGAAGAACAATGTAAACTCTTTTGATCCATTTTCTTGTCTCTTACAACTTTTTAAAACAAATTTTGAAACTTTTGTTACTTATTCTTGTTTCAGCTGCTAAGAGAAAGATAATGTTGGAAGACATTGAACGCGAATTCGAAGGTACTTCAAGATTTTACTAAGCAATGTATATAATAACTTGACAATGTATAATTCCAACCTTCTTGTTCTTTCAGAAGCTCAAAGTGGTCTTTTTACAAAATCTGATAAAGAAGAATGTAAGAAAAACCAAAACTCTTTTCGATTTTTCACTCCGTTTTCGTCGGTTTTCTAAGATAAGTTCTTGTTTTTCACAGCTAGTAAGAAACAGAGCGGTTCGATTACGCCAGATGTTCTTGGACTTGGAAACTCAGGTTCTTGTGGCTGTCTTAACCAAGACGAAGTTGGTTCAATCGTTATACCGACAAAATTCAGCATCGAGGAAATACTCTCTGAAGAATCCGCAAGCCAGGTTTCTTGTTTCTAAATCATTTCTTGAACAACAAGAAAGTGATCACACATCACAATCCCAAAACCCTAATTTCTATGTTCTTTTTGATTTTTGTAGGGAACAGAGACTACTTCTAGTCTTACTGCTTCTTTGACTCAACTTGTAGCCAATCACAGGAAAGAAAAGGAATCTTCAGTAGTACTTACTTCAACCACAAGCGAATCAGCTGTTACTTCAGAGACAGTAGAAACCCTAAGAGCTAAACTTAAAGAGCTTCGAGGTTTAACAGCTCGTGAGCTCGTGACACGTCGAGATTTCGAGCAGATTCTAGCTACGGCTGCACGATTCGAAGAGTTAAGCTCAGCTCCAATAAGTTACATTTCTAGGTTAGCTAAATATAGCTACGTTATAAAAGAAGGACTTGATGCTTCTGAGCGAGTCCATACCGCGCAAGCACGAGCTAATTTGTTCAAAGAAACAGCCATGGAGAAGCAGACCGTTGTAGACGCTAATTTCGCGGAAGCCAAATCGCTTGCTGATAAAGGAGACGTGTTGTATGTTAAAATCTTCTCGATCAAGAAACTGTTGAAGAAGTTTGAAACAGAGAAAGAAAATGTTGATGGAAAATTTAAGGAGATTGTGAAAAGTCTTTCTCATCTTCTTGAAGATGCTTCGGAAGCTTACGAAGAATATCACGAAGCGGTTAAAAAGGCGAAAGACGAGTTAGCGTCTGAGGAATTTGCTAGAGAGGCAACTCAGAGTGCACAGGTTATATGGGTTAAGTTTCTTAGTTCTCTTTAGAGAACAATTGAGGTTCTTTCTTGTGTTAAGAGCAAATATAGAGCTCTTGTATGTTCTTGTTTTGTATTTTGGGTTCATGTTGTGTTTCAGAGTTTGTGTGTTGTGTTTATCAGGAGAGAGAGATTGGGATGTAGAGAAGAAGAAGAAGAAGAAGAGAGTCTCTGTGAAAACTAATAATGTTTTTTCAGACTTCTAATAAAATAATGCATTTAATAATTAATTACATTTTTGCATATCTTGTAATTGTAATCTTCTCCATTTATTTGAATATTCATATTACAAATAACTATAAAGTAAAATGAAATTAGTTTTCATCCAATTTTATTTTTTTTAAGAAAAAATGATCAAGGAACTTTTGATGGCAAAGTTAAAGAGCATGATTATGGATAGTAATAATAGGGGTTATAATAAGATTCTAAAATATTGATAAACAATTCAAAAGTTCTAAAAAATGGAGAGAGAAAATTCTAAAAGTATGTAATTTTAGAAACTTTGAAGTGTGAGTTTGATGATTTTTTAAATCTCTCCTTTTATTTTGTTATTATTTATTTTTTAAATATACTTATAGAACCTCTCTTAGAAACTATGGATAATCATGCTCTATAAAATGATCAAGGAACTTTTGATGGCAAAGTTATACATGAGATTTGGAAAAAAATCCAATTTGTGTTTCATTGACATGCTCTGTATTCATGTGCTGTTTTTTTTTTTTTTTGGGTATCATAGTAAAAATAGCATATAATTTTGTTCTATTTTGTTTTATTGGACCATTTACTAAGATGTCATGTTTGTATGTAATGCGATGAACATTTTTGTCAAAATGTGAAATGTTCTTTTACAAGTCATGAGTTTAATATCTAGTTATTTACTTGGCATAATTGAAATGCATGGTTTTTTTGCTTATTCACCATATTTCTATGTTTGTTATTAAAAAATTTTGAAAAAAAAGTTTTGAATTCAACTTGGAATCTATATATGTTCATAGTGAAAACAATAGACCACTAATATAAATTACTAAAGTAATAGATTCCAGTGGCTTTTAAACTACGTCGTTTAGTTTTAATTGTACATCAAGGCCCACCAAGCCCATGTCGGTTCTAAAATCCTTAAAACTATTTCGTTTAGGAGTTTCAAAAACAATTTGGATTAGGAAAGTTAATCCCTATAATTAACAACCAAATCAAGTTGGTAAACAAAATTAGAAAAAATCAAAACACTCCTCGTACGCTCTTTGTGCTTCTGCTTCTGCTTCATCTTCAAGCTCTGATCTCGGAAGAAGAAGAAGAAGAAAACTCCATACAACAAGGTAACCTTCGTCCCTTTCAACTTCGTCTTTCTCTATTTCTCTATTTTCTACTTTTCCGATGAAGAATCATTGATTTCAGGTCTCGTTGTTGAACTTTTTCGTTTCATAATCCATAGATTTCTGCAAATTCGAGATCAATTTAGCTGCAAATTCGTTCTTCGGAAGCTGCGACGTTTGATTATCGGTGGATCCAAGCTTCTGGTAAGTGTTACTAATCGATCGGATAAGTAGACGATTTTGATTTTGATTTCGCCTTTTTGAGTTTCTTAGTTCTTATGCTTTAGTAATCTGAGAATTTGTGGAGATTTTTCTCCAGATTTAGTTTGAATTACCTAAATGTAGGTCATGAGAGGAGTTTAGATCTGTATAGTAACTAGCTATACTCTTCTCTAGTATCAGGTTTTTCTAGAAACTAGAAATTTTGATGAAATTGAATCAGAACTATAGTCTATATATAGCTATCATGTATGTTAATCTTTGATATGTGTTATATACTGATTATATGATTTGTTTTTAACTAGGTTGCGGTATTTTCGAGTTTTTGTGGCTGAGACGATTTTGGTGATGAGATCATAACCATTGAAATCATGGAGGAGATTCGGTTATTGCCGTTGAGGCAAGCAACCTTTAAGTCATCATTGTCAGGGAGGTCTACTCCGAGAGGTTCACCTAGAGTGCATTCTGGTAGGACACCGCGTAGAGGTGGTGGAGGAGGATCGATTCAGTGGTTTCGTAGTAGTCGATTGGTTTATTGGTTGCTTTTGATTACTCTTTGGACGTATCTTGGGTTTTACGTTCAGTCAAGGTGGGCACATGATAACGAAAACAAAGTGGAGTTTTTACGGTTTGGAGGCGTACTTAGAAAAGATGGTTTATCTGTGAAGGAGAGGAACGGAATGGATTCTGTTGCTAATGAGACTTCTGATGCTTCGGTACATATAACCGGTAAAGATGATTCCAGTGTGAGTCTGATTAAGAAAGAGGACGGTGCTTCTCGACGTAGTTTGAGTTCTAAGAAGAAGCCGAAGAAAACTATCCGGACTTCACGTGGAAAGACCCGTGGTAATAAGCCGAAGGTGATTAAAGAGGTCGAGACTACTAAGGCTTTGGATGATGAGCAAGATCCGGAACTTCCAATGACAAACGCTACTTACGGTAAACTTCTTGGTCCGTTTGGATCATTAGAGGATAAAGTTCTTGAATGGAGTCCGCATAGACGGTCTGGGACTTGTGACCGGAAATCAGATTTTAAACGACTTGTTTGGTCGAGGAGATTTGTATTGGTTTTCCACGAACTTTCGATGACTGGCGCTCCGATTTCAATGATGGAGTTAGCTTCAGAGCTTTTGAGCTGCGGTGCAACGGTTAATGCGGTTGTTCTTAGTAGAAGAGGAGGATTGATGCAAGAGCTTAATAGAAGAAGGATCAAAGTTGTTGAAGATAAAGGAGAACTTAGCTTTAAAACCGCCATGAAAGCAGATTTGGTTATCGCGGGATCAGCTGTATGTACGTCGTGGGTAGATCAATACATGAATCATTATCCAGCTGGTGGAAGTCAAATAGCGTGGTGGATTATGGAGAATCGAAGAGAATACTTTGAACGAGCGAAACCGGTTCTCGACAGAGTGAAAATGCTGATTTTCTTATCGGAATCACAGAGTAAACAATGGTTAACGTGGTGCGAAGAGGAGCGTATAAAGATTAGATCACAACCGGTGATTGTTCCGTTATCTGTTAACGACGAGTTAGCTTTCGTAGCTGGGATTACTTCTTCGCTCAATACACCGACGCTTTCTCCAGAGAAAATGAGAGAGAAGAGACAGATACTACGCGAATCAGTGAGAGCCGAGTTGGGTTTAACAGATTCGGATATGCTTGTGATATCTCTTAGTAGCATAAACCCAACAAAAGGACAACTTCTTCTCCTTGAATCTGTTGCCTTAGCACTAACCGAGAGAGAACAAGAAGGTCAAAGGAATCTCAATGGGGTTATTAAGAAGGAAAAAGTTAGTCTCTCGAGGAAACATCGTCTTAGAGGCTCATCTCGACAGGTGAAAAGCGTTTCTATCGCAGTCGACAATGATGTAAGAAGACGGAAACAAGAACTTAAAGTTCTTTTGGGATCAGTTGGTTCAAAGAGCAACAAAATTGGATACGTTAAAGAGATGTTAAGCTTCTTATCGAACAACGGAAACTTATCCAATTCAGTTATTTGGACTCCCGCAACAACTCGTGTTGCTTCGTTATACTCTGCAGCAGACGTCTACGTTACAAACTCCCAGGTAACAATCAAAAAGCTTTATTTTGTTGGGTTTGATTTTGGATTGAGAATTTCGGTTTGTTCAGTTTTGGTATTGATTGCATATTTTGATTACAGGGAGTTGGTGAAACATTTGGGAGAGTGACGATCGAAGCAATGGCGTATGGACTTGCAGTGGTGGGAACAGATGCAGGAGGAACGAAAGAGATGGTTCAACATAATGTAACCGGTCTACTTCACTCGATGGGACGATCGGGTAACAAAGAGTTGGCTCGTAATCTCTTGTTTCTGCTAAGAAATCAAGACACAAGGCTAAAATTCGGGATTGAAGGACGCAAAATGGTGGAGAAGATGTACATGAAGCAACATATGTACAAGCGATTCGTCGATGTTCTTGTTAAATGCATGAGACCATAAAACACTTATCAAAAAATTTCATGTTATATTCTTGGAGAGTTGTTGATTTAAAATCTCTTATTACACGCATTGATTTTCAATTAGTAGTAAATTTCAATAGCATTGTCTCGTAACATAATACATTCCTTCAATATATAAGATGTTTTACTAGTTTTTATGTAGATTTTAATGTTATTTGATTCTTTTGACCCTTTGAATTCTACAGTCTTTTATATGAATGGTTGAATTATATTTTTAACTAATTAATAAAAATTGTTTTGTTTTAATTTATATTCTTCTTAATTACCTCACATTCAACCAAAACATCTTATAAAACAGAACAGAGAGAGTATTAAAGGAGAAATTAACTTATTAGTTCTTATGCCTTTGTAATCTGATAATATGAGAATTTGTGGAGACTTTTTCGAAGTTTAGCTTGAATTACTTGTGATGAATACCTAAATGCGTCATGAGAAAGTTTAGATGTGTATTTTATCCAGTTATATACTCTTCTTCGTATCAGTTTTTTTGGAAACTAGAGTTTGAAGAAATTGAATCAAACTAAGACTACAGTCTATATATAGTCATCATCAATGTGTTGTAGACTAATTGTGTGATCTATTTTACTAGGTTGCGGTGTTGGAGCTCGTGAATCAAAAATGGCGATCAGAGCAATTATGCCGCCAGTTTTCTCCGTCGCCGGAAACAGGCAAATCGTCACGGAAACATGCAAATCGTGGACTGTCTCACACTTTGCTGCTCTCAAGGACTGCTTTGAAAGGTACTTGGAGATGAGAAAGAATGGGAGATCAACTTGGAAAGGCTAGATATTGGAGAAATAGTCTCATCCAGATCTTTTTGGGAGACATGAGTGTATTGTTTTCTAATCTCCAATGAAACATTATGTCATCTTCAATATATAACGGTAATTTTTTCTTCGTTGGCTTTGCAGGCATAAAGGCACTTACCGTACACACTACAAGAAAACAGGGCCATTTGCGACGGAAAAAAGCCTCGCAAATTTGCGAGACATTTGCGACCAATTTGCGACGACATTTAGCAATACGACGCAAATTCGTCGCTAATTGGCGTGGGAAAATACCGTAGCAAAACCGTCGCAACATGTGCGTCGAATTTGCGACGATTTAAGGGTTGCGAGGGATTTGCGATGAAAGTAGGTTGACCACGTTTTAATTGATTCTTACTTGTTTATGAGTGCAATATTTTAGCCGCAAATCAGTCGCAAAAGTCTTAGAAAATAGTTGCAAATTAGTCGCAAACTGAAATGAACATTCTATACAATCCACATTAATTATCTCACATTCTATACTTCAACAAATATGGATAACAATCGATCTTTGATTCCGGGTCCGGCTGGTGGGAGACAAGCAGAAGAACGGGCAAGGAAAAAACTTGAAGAATCGATGTTGGAAGAATGCAATTCTTATGAGAGATATGTACAGATGGTTAACTGTGTTGTCGAGGCAGAAGATCCATCGTTCACCGATGTCCTTTGGAAGACGACAATTGCAAATGTCAACAAATTAAGGTATAATGAAATTTTATTATTATTAATATATATTAGTAATTACATTTAATTACTAATATAAGAAACATAAATAATTATATGTCTAAAATGTTATTATTATTATTATTAATATAAGAAACATAAATAATTATATTTCAAAGTTTGTATATTGTTTAATTGACATTTAATTATATATAGTTTACTTATTCTACGTTGAATATATACAGGTGGACACACACATGGGTGGACACTGGTAAAAGAGTTGCATAAAATAAAACCACAATGGCGTCACGTACCATATGTGGTAGCAATGATTCATAAAATGGAACCTAATGGATTGGGGGACGCGATGGTCATACTAAAGGTAAAATTATAACAAAAGATGTTTTTAACAAATTACATATTTAGTAATCGATAAATGTTATTTGTTTTCCCTGAAGGATTCTACCGGGACTGTACAAGCGAGCATTCATAGGTCTGCCATATCTGATAGCAAATATGGGCCGCACATAAAGGAGGGTTCGGTATTGGTTCTGAAGGAGGTTGTAGTTGTTAAGTTTGATAGGACGACACCATATCTTAACATTACTCTGAATAACATAAGCAATGTAAGTTACAATATATATTTTAAAGGTATTGTACTAAGTAGTATCATTACACAAAAATCAAGTTATTTATTTGACATGTTATATCTAAAGAAAACATGGGTACAACGTTCACAGAAGAAGGTAGTAGCAGTCGTGTTAATCGAAATCCAAACAATTGGTTATCCCAAGTAGATGACGAAGGGTCGACGACGGATGATGGTGAAGAAATTGATGATGAGTAATACATTACGTCATCAATAGAAGGAAATAAAAATAAATATGTGTTTATGTTAGCAGTTTATTTGTATTACGTTTTTAAGCAATAATGTACTATATATATATATATATATATCGATTGTTAATTAGTAATGTTAAAATAATAAAATAATGTTAAAATATCATAATATTATATTAATATAAGTTTCAAAAAATTTACTTGTCACCCTAATACATTAATACTAATAACAAAAAAGTACAAATTAAATTTTAACTTACTAAACTATAAATAGAAAAGTTTCGTCGTAATAACTTACCAAACTATAAATACAAAATTGCGACAATTTTGTGTCGACTTGAATGTTTGGACGCAAAACCGTCGCAAAATTTGCGACGATTTTGCGTCGACACCGCATAGTCACCGCAATATCGTCGCAAATATTGCGAGGATTTTGCGTGGTAAGATATTTTGTAATAATAGCGACTACTTAGCGTCTGTTTTGCGAGGAAATAAAATTTGCTACCATTTGGTGACGAATTTATTACAACACGTGTTTATGATGCTTACATGACTATGGGTGCAATATTTTTGGTCGCAAATGTGTCGCAAAATAGAGGCAAAAATGTCGCAAATTAGTAGCAAAATAAACCAATTTTCTATAAAAAACCTCGAATGTGTGATGAACGAATTCACAACAAACATTCCAATCATAATCTAAAAACAATCCGAGGAGAAATTTTTTTTCTTTCTAAGATTTCTTAAAGAGAAATTATTTTGATAATTTATCGAAGATGTCTTCACATCATGAGGTCTACATGGTTCGAGCATGGATGTACAACGACCGCAAAGATCCAGAAACTGGCGAAGTGTCTAGAGAATTTAGAGAAGGGCTTGACCAGTTTTTGACTCAGGCGATAAACAACCAAGGGGCTGTCGCAGGATATATCAACGACGGTAACGTGAAAATTTTCTGTCCTTGTGTGAAATGCAAAAACTTTGCTTCACATGATACGCGAACTGTTTGGAAACATTTATTTACGAGGGGGTTTTTACCTAACTACTATGTTTGGTTTTCGCATGGGGAAGATTTTGTTGTCAATGTTCTGGGTAGTACGAGAAATTATCGTGAGAATGTAGAAGGTGGTAGTAATTATGAGGATAGTAATTATCAGTATGGTCATGATAATTTTAATGAATCTGCATATGGAAATACAGATGGGAATAAGTTTAATGATATGGTCAATGATGCATTTCAAGAAACTACTTCTTCGTGTAGTGATAATACTTTTGAAAAACCAAACCCGAGTGCTAAAATTTTTTATGATATGTTAGATACTGCTAACGAACCTATCTACGAAGGATGTAGAGAAGGGCTTTCAAAATTGCCGTTAGCATCTAGGATGATGACAATTAAAAGCGAAGATAACCTTAGTGAAAATTGCATGGATAAATGGGGTGAATTGTTTAAAGAGTATTTGCCAGAGAGTAATAACTCTGCAGAGAGTTACTATGAGATACAAAGATTGGTAGCAAGTCTTGGATTACCGTCTGAGATGATTGATGTCTGCATTGATAATTGGATGATTTTTTGGAAAGATGATGCTCAGCTGCAGGAATGTCTTTTTTGCTCTCATCCAAGATATAAGAAGACTAGTGGTCGCACCAAAGTCCCATTCAAGCGTATGTGGTACCTTCCAATAACAGATAGGCTGAAGCGATTATATCAATCAGAGCAGACAGCAGGGGCAATGAGGTGGCACGCAGAACACGATTGTGAGGAAGGGGTGGTCGCCCATCCAACAGATGCAAAGGTGTGGAAACACTTTCACACAGTACATCCAGACTTTGCTGTAGAAAACATAGAAATGTGTATTTGGGTCTTTGCACTGATGGGTTTAGTCCTTTTGGGATGTCTGGTAGGCAATATTCGTTGTGGCCAGTCATAGTGACGCCATATAATCTCCCACCGGAAATGTGTATGCATCGAGAATTTTTATTTCTCAGCATTTTGGTTCCAGGGCCAAAACATCCAAAAAGATCACTTGATGTCTTCCTACAACCTCTTATCCAGGAACTAAAGCAGTTGTGGCATGTTGGTGTACGCACATTTGATTCGTCGAGCCGTAAGAACTTCAACATGAAGGTTGTCCTCATGTGGACGATAAGCGACTTTCCGGCGTATGGTATGCTATCTGGATGGACAACGCATGGAAAGTTATCATGTCCTTATTGTTTAGATAAGACCGAATCATTTCAATTGTTAGCAGGTGGGAAGCTTGCTGGTTTGACTGCCATCGTCGTTTTCTTCGAAGGGATCATCCTTAAAACCTCCCCCTTGGTTTACCTCTCAGGTGAGGAGTTGGAAGAACAAATGGATGGATATGGTGCGGAAGAAACAATAAAAGTTGGAGGTAATTGGCAAAGTAATCCAACAAATATGCATGTTGGGTATGGGGTATACCATAACTGGCATAAGAAAAGTATATTTTGGGAATTGCCTTACTGGAAGGAGCATCTGTTGAGGCACAACTTGGATGTCATGCATGTGGAGAAAAATTTCTTTGAGAATATTATACACACATTGTTGAATGTTGCAGGGAAAACAAAAGACAATCGGAAATCTCATCTGGATCTCGCGGGTTTATGCATAAGGCTTGAGTTGCATCTAACAGGAGATGGTAGGGCACCTATTCCCAGTTTCCGACTATCACCTGCCGCGAAGAATGCTTTGATTAACTGGGTTAAGGAGTGGGTGAAGTTCCCAGATGGCTACGTGTCAACTTTTTCAAGGTGTGTTGAGCAAGGGGGGAAATTTTCTGGGATGAAGAGCCACGATTGTCATGTGTTCATGCAGCGACTACTTCCTTTTGCCTTTCAAGAGCTTTTACCGCAGGATGTACACGAGGCAATTGCAGGTGTTACATTTATCTATGGTTATTAATATATACATACATGTATTTTGTAATTGTATTAATTAACTTACTCCGAACCGGATTGGCGTTTTAATTTAGGTATTGGAGCATTTTTCATAGACATATGTGCCAGAACCTTAATGAAGGACGAAATCTCGAAGTTGAATTCAGACATTTCACTCACTATTTGCAACTTAGAGAAGATATTTCCACCTTCCTTTTTTGATGTGAAGGAACATTTGGTTGTACACTTACCACATGAGTTAGATTTGGGTGGTCCAGTCCAATTTCGATGGATGTACCCCTTCGAAAGGTTCTTCAAACATTTGAAGATGAAGGCGAAAAATCTCGCAAGAGTAGAGGGATCACTCATTGCTGGAAGTTTGACAGAGGAGACATCAAACTTCTCTACTTACTACTTTAGCCAAACCGTGAAAACTAAGAAAACCCGTCGTAGACGATACGACGATGGTGGGGTTGGCCGAACATATCACTTGGAGGGTGTACCAGATGTTTTCTGTGATGTAGGTCGAATGGGTGGAAAAGTGAAGGAATCAACGTGGTGTGATTTCAAGCATATGCAAGCTGCCCATACGTATATAATGCTAAATTGTAATTACTTTCAGCCATATGAGAGGTATATATATATTAATTGAAAATACATATATACAACTAATTAATTAACGGGTGTACAGAATGTTAGAAGGCCAAATACGAGAAGCATTTCCTGAACTAAATGATGAAGAAGTTCAATTTTACAAAGAACGTGATTTTGCTGGCTGGATGCGGGAGAAGGTAAGAACCATGCATGAGTTATATTAGTATTACTTATATATATATACTAATTATTTCAATTTGACAATAGGTGGCGAAGAAATCTCGACAAAGTTGGCCTTTATGGGTACATGAATTTGTTTTGGGGCCCATTGCAAGCATAAAAACGAGTAAGATGTATTGTACTCGCGACTTTATTTTTCACACATTTCAGCATGGACAAAATAAAGCCACTGCAAATTATGGTATTCATGTCCCGGGTGGTACAAACTTCTATGGTATTTTGAAAGAAATCATTGAGATTGAGTATGCTGGTGTGTTGAACTTGAAAAGTGTATTATTTCGTTGTGATTGGTTTGATCCAACCAATGGTCTCGGGGTTAGAACCAGCAAATTTGGAGTTGTTGATGTAAAAGGAAATATGAGCTACACTGACAAGTTTGAGCCATTTGTCTTAGCATCCCAAGCAGAGCAAGTAATCTTCATTCCTTACCCTCGTACTCGTGGACGACGGGATCAAGATTGGCTATCCGTGATTAAAGTTAACCCAAGGGATCGAATTGTCGGGGGGTTAGCAGCTGATGCTGATGATGATCAACCCCCAGTGCAACCTGCAAGAATCGAAGAAGTTTCGATCCCTACAGAGGTAACCACCGATTTGACAAGAATTGACCCACTTCATAGTGGTCTTGATGTGATATTCGAGGATTCAGAAGGAAACGAAGATGAGTTTGATGAAGACGAACAAGAAGATGAGGACGACGATGATGACAAAGATGGCGGAGTAGAACATTATGTTTCTGATCATGACGAAGAAGATTAATAAATTTAATATTAATTATGTGTATATATTAAGTATGTATTTTCGAGTGTGGTGCAAAAATAATTTTTTTTAAAACAAGATATAAGCATTTGCTATGTTTTTGTGAGGTATTCGTCGCAAATCGCAAATCAGAAAATTCTTATACCCTAAACTCTAACCAATGCATTATTTAAAAACATATCATAAAGGCCCTAATTGATATATAAAATTATTTGCAACAATGTCCAAGTAAGTAAAAAACACTAAGGTTTAGGGTATAAGCATTTGCTACGTTTTTGCGAAGTATTCGTCGAAAATTCGTCGCAAATCGGAACATTTGCGACGCATACGTTGTAAAAACGTAGCAAATACCAATACCCTAAACTCTAACCAATACATTATTTATATCGTTTAAATTGGCTGTTCTAAGAATATAAAAACATATCATAGAGGCCCTAATTGATATATAAAATTATTTGCAACAATGTCCAAGTAAGTAAAAAACACTAAGGTTTAGGGTATAAGCATTTGCTACGTTTTTGCGAGGTATTTGTCGCAAATCGGAACATTTGCGACGAATTTGCGACGCATACGTTGTAAAAACATAGCAAATGCCAATACCCTAAACTCTAACCAATACATTATTTATATCGTTTAAATTGGCTGTTCTAAGAATATAAAAACATATCATAGAGGCCCTAATTGATATATAAAATTATTTGCAACAATGTCCAAGTAAGTAAAAAACACTAAGGTTTAGGGTATAAGCATTTGCTACGTTTTTGAGAGGTATTCGTCGCAAATTCGTCGCAAAATCGGAACATTTGCGACGAATTTGCGACGCAAAAACGTAGCAAATGCCTATACCCTAAACTCTAACCAATACAATATTCATATCGTTTAAATTGGCTCTTGAACGAATATAAATGTATGAGTCATCTAATAAATAACAATCCCTCTATAATTATTCAAATAAAAAACTTATCAAAACATTATCGAGAAACATATATAACGAAGTATAACATACATGTACTTATACTAAGAATATGATCAATCTATCATTTTTGCCGATTTTACAAAAACCTTCAATTAGTACTCTAACTTTGCTTCATACATGCACTAAGGACCTAAACAAGTGTATATTTACCTTTTATGAATCGTAATTTTGGTCTAAAACATCCAAACCCCTAAGTATACCCTAAAACTTCATTTGCGTGGGATTTGCGACGATCACGTCGCAAATGCGTAGAAAATGTTTATTTGCGAGGTATTTGCGACGATTTCGTCGCAAATCCATTGCAAAATTTGCTACACTTTTGCGACCATAATTATGGTCAACTCTATTGATTGATCGTACATTCCCCTTGGGATTTACAGTTTGCGAGGTATTTGCGACGATTTTTTAATATTTGCGAGGCATTTGCGATGATTTTTTTTATATTTGCGAGGCATTTGCGACGCTTCATGCGCGGGAAACGAAAAGTTGGGGCGGCAAACATGCATTGGGTGAAAAATTCGGCCCACTTTGCGACGGAATTGCGAGGGAAAGTTTTCCCTATATAAGCAATTCCAATCCCTCGCTCATTCCTCACAACTCTCTTCTCTCTCTACAAAAAAACGTTTCTCTCTCTACAAAAAAGTTTCGTCGACCTTCCAAATCATTCCTGTTCCCTCGACCTTCCAAATCTTTCCCGACCTTATAAGGTAATTCTCTAAATTTTCTTTTATGATTTTTAAATTTTTCTTTCGTATATAATTTATTAGTTAATTGTGGTTTATAGGAGAATGGTTAGGAATAATTAATTAGGAATGTAATTGTACTTGCGAATTGAGGATTAACTAATATTGATATTATAATAGTTAAAATTGTTAATTTACTAATTTTGTTAAATTATTTAATGTTATCATTAAAATTGTTAAAATCAATATTAGTTTACATATTTTTTTAATATGCTATTACTAATTTCAAAAATTATTAAATTTATTTAGATGGCGGAGAACGAGTATAGCTATAGCGAGTTCGTACAGACCTCTGTTGGTCGTGGTAGAGGTCATTCACGACCAGGACAGCGTACACATCCCATGCACGCCTCTACTTCCCATTCTGGTTCCAGGATGCCTGAGTCACAGCCAACGCTACCTCCCGAGGCAAACCCTGGACGAGTTCTTTCATGGGATGACATGACCTTGGGGCAGCTTCTCGTGAGTCCGGGACGGCAGGTTCTTCCCCATTTAGAACCTGAGCCTACCGGCAACGTTGTGTGGTAAGTAAACTTTTTTACATAGTTTTAATTTAATTTTGTTTAATAATTATTAATATATTTACACATAATATGCTTTTTATATATTTTTTTAGGTTTTGCAAAAATTCTGTCGGAAAGGATGTTAGAAAGATCATAGAGCGGGATTTCAAGATGTGTCACACGAGTTGGAAGTATGCTACCCAGGAGATCAAGGATCGGTGGTATAAAACATTCGCGATAATTTTTTTTTATATTCTTTTTAACTTTTATTTATTTATTCAATTTTGTAATTTTCTAACTTATGTTCTAATTTATGACAATTTCCAGCAAAATTACTATTGAGACCCCGCGATTAATGGTCTAGTTCGTGAGGAATTTGAGGAGAAAGCGAAGAACCGTCTCAACGACCAAATAAGACGGTGGAAGAAGAAGTGGCAAAAGAATCCGGATCCGAAGGTATGTACGTCATCTTTCTTCGATCCCAATATTTGGGCTGGCCTTGTCGCCTTCTGGCAGTTGGAGACATCTCAGGAGATGGTTGCCCGGTGCTCGGCTGCTCGATTGACGAAGGTTTGCGGTACTGACCAGCCTTCAAAACACTGTTCGGGACAGATTTCTTAACATAGTAAGTTATTAATTTTTTTACTTTCATTTTTTACGGTCACAAAAATCTCAACTTTTAATATGTTTTCATTTTCAGGTCGTGGATAAAGGAGTTCCCGCAACGATGCCAGAGGTTTGGGAGAAGACCCACCGCAGGCCGGACGGGACATGGGTTGATGAACGTGTCCACAAGCTCCACGACGATGTCATTGGCCGAGTCGAAGAACTCTCAACCCAGCTTACTCCCGATGGTCAACCTACTCAGATGACACCGATGGCGATCAACCATGTCGCATTACAGGTAAAAACTTAATTTCCTTTTTAATTTTATTCACAATTTTAAATATTTATTATACTATTAACATTTTTAAAAATAAAATTATATTATTATTATTTATGTAAAATTGTAAACTTTTAATTTTATTTTGTAGATGGCTCCTCGAACCCGTAAGGGAAAGATGGCATTTACAGGATCTATCCGTACGGATGATCAGGGAGTGCCATTTTGTCCCGTTTCGAGATTTGCTTCTGATCCGCAAATGGCCAAGGAGCTCCAGGAAACAAAACAACGGCTCGGCGAAACGGAGAAGACGAGTTAGCGAAGACGAACCCCGCCATTGCCGGGATTTTGAGAAGGAGAGAAGACGACGAAGGAGGCACATCGACCACGGATCCGCTCGATAATTTCACATTCGATTAGATTTGTTTTCGGTTTTAGATTTATGTATTTTAATGTTTTATGTCAAACTTTATTTTGTGTTTTATATTAAATTTAAAATATTTTCGAATTTTTTTTTTAAATTATAAATTATTTTGTTTTTTTTTTTTTAATAAATCACATCGCAAAAAAGTCGCAAGGCCGCCGCAAATAAAAAGCCGCAATTCCGTCGCAAAACTATTCGTCGCAAATACGAGGCAAACAAATGTCGCAATTCCGTCGCAAAATTCGACGCAAAACCTTCGCTAAATTGACGCAAATGTTTACCCCGTAAAACCGATGCAATTGCGTCGCAAATCTGCGGTGAACAGTATTTATCGCAAAGGCGTCGCAAAAAGTAAAGTCGCAAAACTGTCGCAAAATTAGCGACGGTTTTGCGACGATTGATATATTTGTGACAATTTTGCGACGATTTTTTGTTTGCGACGAGCTTGTTGCGACAAACGAAAAATCGTCGCAAATTCGTCGCAAATAGACTTTTGCTACGAATTTGCGACGAAAATCGCCCTCGCAAATGGGGGTGTTTTCTTGTAGTGACACATCGGTGGAACGATCGAAAACTGGTCATGGCTATCAAAATTCTCAAGCCTGATCACATAAACTCTAGAACACTTGCGGTTTTATCCTGACAAGCTAATCATATGAGGTTTGTTAATTGTTATTTGTTGTTGCTTGTAGCAAATTGAATCATCCAAATATAGTCAAATTCGTCGGTGCAAGCACTGAATCGACATGTCCATGTGTTGTTGTGACTAGTATGATCTTCTTGCCTTATATGAGAAATTTAGGTTATTCGCTTTATTCCATTATGGCTTTTAACTTGTTTTCCTTTCTATTTTTCTTGCAGAGTATGTGACACGGGGCAAGATTCGTTCTCCTCTCTACCCCATATTGCATGGCTACCTCTCAGTGATATTGTTTTGATGTAGATATTGCATCTCTTCAACATTTTCGCGGGCTGTTTTCCCTAGATATTTTATCGAAGAACATTTGTTTGTTCCTTAAACATTGGCAACACTCTGTATTATAACGTATTAGTATAAAGTAATATAAAGTAAACTAATTTTCAAAGTAAAGTAAACTAATTTTCAAAGCAAATCAATATTTTGTGCGATGAAAGTACAAAATGAAAAGTGAAATTTTCACCAGGTTGCGGTTTGGAACTCGTGGAATCATGGATAAAAAAGAATGGGAGATTGATTTGGAGAGGCTTGATTTTGGAGAAAAACTTTCATCTGGATCCTTTTGGGAGACGTATAAATGTTTTGTTCCCTAAACTCCCATGAATTTTTTTGTCATCTTTTGTTTACCTAATTTGTTCTTCTTTGCCTTTGCAGACGTAAAGGCACTTACCATACAATTCGGTATGACGATCGAAAACTCGAGGTTGCTATCAAAATCCTCAAGACAGAGCATGTAGACTCTACAACCCTTGCACTCTTCTTGAGACAAGCTAACCGTATAAGGTTAGTTAATCTTTATGTGTTGACTAATTATTCATAACTAATCTCATCCATGTTTCATAACTAACTATTTTGTTTCCTGCTTGTAGCAAATGGCATCATCCTAACATAGTCGATTTCGTTGGTGCAAGCAATGAATCCACGCGTCCCTGTGTTGTAACTCGTGAGATACTTCTTGACTTATGATTTCATTAGCTTTTAACTTAGTTTCCTTTTCTCTTTTTCCCATAAGATCTTTTTGCCTTGTAATTTTTATTCCATTTCTGTTTCCTTGCCTTTTCTTTTCTTGCAGAATATGCAAAACGGGGAAGCATTCACTCACCTCTGTACCCATAGATTACCTTGCTTCCTAAGTACATGGTGAAAGCATGCCGCAAAGTTATCAAAGGGGCGGAGTTTCTACATCAAAACGGTTTCAGTTTTGAAAATCTCAAGTCTACTAATCTTCTTTTTGGCGAAGGACGAGTAAGTTTTCTCCTTTGGTTTCCTGTGTAGTCTTCAGTCATTTGGTTTCCTGTGTAATATCTCTATCTTTGAACAGGTGATTCAGTTGTGCGATTTCTGGATTTCAGAAGTGCAGACTTCCCCAGGACTCTCCCCTGCCCAAATAGAGACTTCCCCAGAGGTATGAATTCCATTCCTCAAATATTATACGGGTCTAACTTTCAAGTTTCTACTGTTTGGAGCATTCAAGAATGGTTATTTCCTAGCATCGCCATAAACTAATCTTTCTTAACCAGGTCCTTAGACCTTACGAGGAGGAGGCAGAAGTCTTTAGTTTTGGGACAATGTTTTCTGAACTACTTTCGAGTAAAGTAAGACTTATGTCCTTGCCCACTTTTACTTTTATCTCTGAATTGAGAGAAGTTTGCATTTATCAGATTGTTAAACTCTTTTATTTCTTTCATTTTCTTCATGGAAAAACATGTCTCGTACAAGCCTGGGCAAGAAATTGTGGAAGGAGTATGTTCTTAAAGCCCTTCATATTCCTTTTTATCCACAGATTCAATCTATAGATTTGATACTTCATACTAATTTTTTTAAAAATACTTTTCCAGAGTCTAAAGGAGCTTGTAAGAGATGTAGAACACATGATCCAGTAGAGAGACCTCCGTTTGCTCAAGTTGTTGTATCTCTTAAAGAGATCGAAGTAGAGGTAATTTCATTTTCTCTATAATAGTATTTCATTTTCTCTATAGTAACACTTTGGTGGAATGATTATGAATTGATTCTTTAAAACCAAAACAGGGTTACAGGCGCAAGCAGGAGATCTTCCTCCGCGAGCCTGACTTGCCCGAGCCTCTGTTTTCCGTAGGAGAGAAGATCGTAGTGCAGCCTAGAGGAGAGCACAAGGCGACGATAGTGTGGATTCAGTGGTCCGCGGGAGGCAGCAGAGACGTTTGCACCTCGGTTAGTTTGGGTAGTAGCTAGGGTTCACAGGAGGAGGCTCAGACTGAGGCTTACATTGCTGAACTCTTCACGGATGAACCTGCACATGGTAAGTTCTAAACTAGTTATTATATTTGCTGATAATGGTAACTTGATGTTTTTTTGTGACAATATCTTGATATTTTTTTCGTTATCTAATAATAAACCATCTCTGTTCATGTGTTTCTTTTTACAGTTTTCAAAGGAATAGGTGAGTATGAACGCTTTTCGTCGTTGGCTTTTAACTTTGCGACGAGTTGTGCCGCTGGAGCTCATGTGATACAACTTGGAGCACTTCTAGCGCTTGGTGATCTACCGATGATTTTTCAAGAGAGGTATAACATCTAAATATATGTTAACGTTAAAGACCTATCAAAGTATAAATTCATCAAACTAAAATGTTTTGTTAATGACGTAGGATGAGTGCACTACACACGACGAAGGGAGTATTAGACCAAGGAGATGTGCTACTTGGATATAGAACCACATGTAAGTAAATGCTTCTTTATTTTGATTTTTCGCAATAGTTACAAAAATAGAAAATTCGCAATGTCAGTGTGCCTCCTTGGGACGGAATGTCTCTGGCATGCAAATTTTCTAGGGATGATCTTACAAATGCTGGATTTGAGGACATCACGGCTAAGGATGTGACTTGGTAGAAATATTGTTTTTATTATTATAACTAATATTATTTTTGTCACCTATTTATTTCCTCTAATTATTTGTGTTTGTTTGTTGTAGCTATAATATGACTGTGGGGATTGTCAGGGAGTGGCTCGAGAAGAAGATCCCAAACCCTTATCCAAAAGATTAAGGTATGTAGAAAAAGTGACCCAAGTTCTAAACTCTTGTCAGTTCTACCATATTGCATGACTACCTCTCACTGATATTGTCTTGATGTAGATAATGCATCATTTCATCAATTTCACGGGCTGCTTTCGCTAGATATTTTATCGAAAAACATTTGTTTATTCCTTAAACATTGGCAACACTCTGTATTACTCACTATGGTATAAAGTATAAACTAAACCAATTTTCAAAGCAAATCAATATTTTGTGCGATGAATGTACATTATGAAAAGAGAAAAAATTTCAATGTACCATTTGTTGGAAATTGCCTTTCTCCAAATGGCATTATTTAGAAACATTTTTTCCAAATGTCATCTTTTAGTTTGTAGTAAGAAGCAAAATCAAAGTCAACGTAAAATGATTTTGATACGTAAGTTTTAGTATCGGATTGTCCAAAATTCAGAATGGTGTGTGAAAGCATCGGGTTCTATTTTGTGGTGTACATGTCGAAGTTTAGTCATGAAATGCTATCGAGTCACCGCATCAGAATAAGATTGAGTTCGGACTAATGTAATAATAATTTGTTAGCGAGTAAGACTTATCAACGGAAAGCATCGTCAAAATCATTCTCTTCGAATATCTTACTCATTTTATGGTGCATATATATATGTTTATGTAGTAATTTGCTTTTCAGAAGTTGTGTATGATGACTTTATAATATCTAATATATAAATCAATGTTAAGCCAGGGAAAAAAAAAGAACATGCTGTTTCTATTAAAGAATAAATTATAACCTTAAACCAAAAACCCAATGAAAAACAAAAGAATACTCTTGGCACAACTATGTCTCTTGGCAATAAAAGACTACTCAGTTCAATGCAAATATTCTCTTTGATAATATATAAATCTATAAATTGTAGTCTAATCATAAAATAAATAAGGTATCGAATTCTATTAAAAGGTTAAAACACATGACTCCTACAACCACATTGTATTCTCGACATGATGATGAATCGCATAAACGTGAGTCCATTCTCTTTCCTTTCTAATTTTCTCCGGGCTAGTACCTTCAATTTCAACTCCTCTTAAGCTATTTTTCTTCATGTCATAGTAGTAAACATACGATGGCATATTAAAAGTATACCCCCATTTAATCATAAAGATCTCACCAGCAGGAGTGGCACCTGAGATGCGAAATGATGACATGGATGGGTGTATAGGCGACAAAAAACTAACCTTGGACCATTCTTGTTTCTCGGCATACCCCATAATGTACATACTGATATCGCCCATGTTGCAGCATATGCATCCTAACTTCTCTTGGTAGTTTACCAGAGTTCGATAAGAGAACTGATGATAAAGAGCACATGACAAATCTTTCGGACCTAATGTTGAAACTCAGCAGCACAGTTTCATCATCCTTGCGGAATTTTCTTCTCCCTGTTGCTAGGTAATAGATAGTCCCGTACGTCAATGCATACCCATTCCTTATTGACGCTTGGAAATAGTTTCTCATTAATATTGCATTGGATTTTCCTCCAAGATTGACACTTTATCGGACTTTCCAATGTGAAAAAATGAAATGTTTGTGTTAACTCTTTCTTGTCAATAATAATGGACAACACTTTGTACGTATTGATTCATGACATGGTCATATCCAAAGTGGCAGCAGTAACTACTTTCGGACCGTACATCTAGGGAACTGATCTCGGGTAAAGGAATATATTGCCTAGTGGTAGGGTTGTATATAATAACCAAAGGAGAATCTAATACCGAACAACAAATCAAGCCTCGCACATATTTATATTTGGGCACATAAGATCTGCTTGATCGAGGGATTGATATTTTAGGTTTGGTTCTTTGAGAGAAAGTAGACGAGAAAGTGAAAAAAGGTTCAGGCACACAATGGTGAAAGATGAAGATGGGAAGCTGTTGTGATGGTGTAGCCAAAGAACGAGCCATGACCGACTCAATGAAGTCTCTACGGTTGCTTATAATAGTTGACCATTGCTTCGAAACGCATCGAACCTCATAAGAGACTTTGAAGGGAGTTTCTTGAGTATCTCCACAATTAGGTCGATCGAGACAGTTGAAAATCTTTCAATCTTTTTTCTTTCTTGATCATTATGATGTCTCTTTTTCTTTTTTCTTTTATAAATACGGGGATCTACAAAAACGTAACGAGAAACTCAAAGAAAATTTGAAGAATTTGTGAAGATACGGCGAAAAGAACGATTATGTATAAATTGTGTTAAGGACTTAGGGTTTCATGATGTGTGCGCTTATTAAAAGATTTCTTTATTTTTTTTTTGTTTCCTTAGATTTTTTATTTTTCTAATATCATTAAACGATTAGTGAAGTAACCAAACAAAGAAAGGAAAACCGTGCCATGGAGAATAATGCTTAGTACACAATGGACCATTGACATGGTCAACAGAGGCAATGATGGAACAGGAAGCAATCCGTAAAAGAGTTTTTTTTTTCTTCTTGATCTTCTGAGATTATATTAGCCGAAGCAAGAACCACGAAAAATATTACAAGATCTTATATTCGTCATTCATGATCATGTCGAGAATACAATGTGCTTGTAGGATTTATTGCACAATTTTAACATATAACTTTTAATATAAATCGACCCTTTTTTCTTCTTCTTCTTCTTCTTCTTTTTTTATGGTTCTTTATGTAAAGATCATAGATGTGCCATCTGATCTCTTGAGAATGTTTCCTTGTAAACATTCATGAAAATGGTCATATCTTTGACACAATGTTTATGCAGTAACCGGCTACGCCGAGACAGCGAGACTGCTTTTCATCGTTGAAGTTGGAGTAGTCGGACCAGAGATATCTCGCATCCAAAATTAGCATTATGAAATACATCTCTTCTAGCCAATGTTTTTGGCTAAAAATTATTTATTTTTGTGTTTTTGACATTTTTTTCTTTCGCTAAAAAGTTTTTAAAATTTAACATCAAAACATCATTTAATATCTAATTAAAAAAATTCAATTATAAGATAATACAAATGATCACAATGTATTAATGAATTTCTCTTAAAAATTAATAGGTATACATAAATTTTTTTTAATTGTCTAGATTATTATACATATATTACATCAAGGTTTGTATTGCTAGTATTGTAATGGTGTGGTCTTTTGACCCTTGAGGCTTTAATATGAAATCTTTAGATGAAAAAAAAAATATTACATCAAGATTTGTACATCATTTCTGAATAGAAACAATTTTTATTTATTTATTAAACAGTTATTTGTAACTAGACAAAAAAAAAGGAGGACATCGTGCCGTTTAACTCTCACGGCTCCGAACAACGTCCCGATTATGTATTAGAAAAACACAATACCAGTAATGTTGGTATATATATACAACAAAAACTTACAAAACAATTTTTTTCTTCCAAATGATCACTGGAATTACATATTTTTTGTTTTCACAAATTTATAAATAATCTTGGTCTATGATGCACTGTTGGAGCCTATGACAGTTGATGAATTTACAACAAGCTTAGCAAAAAAAAAAAAAAAAATAACCATAAAACCTTACTTGATCAGGTTCAGAATTTATATCACTCCTCTTCTTTATGTTAAAAACGTTGCACGTTTAGAAGATTATGCATCTCTTCTCTTTTGCAAGGTTTTATTTTGGGTAATGGGAACTAGATAGCCAAGTAAGTAGAGCTATTATAAGCTCTTGAAGACTTGAGATCAAGTGAATCATCTATGAGAGATCAAATTATCCACTTTAGTTTTCAAATTTGTACATTTGACAAGTCGATTTTTACGCTGTATGATTTGTCGTTGTTTTGTTGAATTTGGAAGTCAGAAAAATGCTCGGAGAGCCGCTACTACTTTCTCTGGCCTGTATATATACAAAAGTTTCCAAAATTTCAGAAAAGATTCAGAAGAATCAAAGATTAGTATTGTGTTTTCGACGTACCAGTCTTCTTGAGGTAAATGTCCAGCACCTTCGATAAGTCGAAGCTTTACATTTTGTGTGTTCTGTTTTTCAAATTCCTCTGCTATAGACTGAGGCAAGTATTTATCAGCTATTCCCCAAGCCAGAAGCGTAGGTTTATCCCAATTCCCCGATGAAAACCCGTTTGCAATCTCACGTAAAGTGTTCCCGAAGTTTATCTTTTTCGCAGTCTCGAGCAATGCTATAATTGATCAGAATCTCACAATGAGAACATTATGAGAATTATCATTCATTGTGTTTGGTTTAGAGACGTACCAAAGCCAGGTCCTCCGCTTGACAGATACGGTAAACGATAGACATCAGCTTTCTCGTTCTTTAATACGTAGCTATCAAAACAAATATATGGTTAGACAATTGTCCATAATCGAAATAATAACCGTATACACTCAAAATGACGATAGATACATACGGGCTACCTCCTTCAATGAACCGCTCAGCCAATATAGCGTTTTGGCATTGAAATTCACCAAAGAGAGGAATTCTGCAAACAAGTACAATGGTCAAAGGCAATAATATCCATTATACATAGCACAAGATAAGCGAAGAGTTATGAACCTAAGCTGTTTAAATAATCCGGGAACAGGGGATGAAACAGTTAATGGACTATTAAGAATCGCTAGTTTCTCAATCTTGTTTGGATTTTTCAACGCCCATGTTAAACCGTATGAACCTACAAGAAATCCCTTAGGAGACCATAAACAAATGCAAAACATAAGTTTACATAAAAGTGTAAACAAATACGCATAAATGGGAATCGGTACACGCATCGGAACCTGAACAACGAGAAAGAAAGGAGCTTTAACATCAAGCACATCAAGCAGTTTATCAAAAGCCTCATGGTACTCTTTCTCTGATAAAAAAAATTGAAACTTTATAAGAACAATGAACCAATGCACAAACTATTAATGTAATATCAAACAAAACCTGTGTAATTAAATCCGTATCCAGGTTGCGGCTTATCGCTAAACCCAAATCCGATCCAATCAGGTGCAAAGCAATGAAATCCAGCTTCTGACATCTATTACATTGTTCAGATTCATACAAAGATTCAAAATTTTGTACTCAAAATCACAAAAATCTTCACTAGAAGCAAATTCAACAAAATGTAGCACCTGAGACATGACAGTACGGTAACTAAAAGACTGAGTAGGAGCACCATGAACAAAGACAATGGTTCCTCGACGACTCTCCTTTGATCCTGTCGGAAAATAAAAAATCAAAACTTTTCTTGAATCAAAACAAGAAATATGGATTTTTTTCTTTTACCAGTTTCTCTCACAAACCATCTAAGCTTCCCTGATTTAATAGTTGAACCAAATTCTCTTCCTTTATCTTCAGTCCTCTAAAAACCCACAAAATCACAACAATGAACCAAAACACAAAACATGAAAAACTATTCAACTTTAGTATAATAATCCATAAAGTATTCAACTTTAGTATAATCCATCACAATTTCAGTAAAACCCATGAGTTTTTTTCTTACAAAAGTATTCAATTTTAGTGTGAAACACTTACGTAGAGCATTTGACCGACGTTACCGTCTTCCGCCGGAGATTCCGGTAACTGAATTGCGCTCCGGCTAGACGGATTATCAGTAACGAAGCCAAATGGATTGAAAGATGAATCGTCTTCACGATCAGTTCGGCGACCACCGGTGTTTTCTTTTCCCGGCGTTGCGTTGACGACGTAGAATCGGAATTTTGACGGCGGAGAAGTGATTTTAGAGGCGGTGGGTTTTGTGGCAACGGTGGAAGGGAATGAGTGGAGCAGAGGAAGTGGAGAGAACAGAGACAAAGGCATTTTTTTTTTTTTTTTTTTTTGCAAAATGTGTAAAAAAGCGTATTTTATTCAATTTATATGCGAGAAAAAATTTTAGTGGATGATAATGTTTAAATCAAAAGTTACAGGTAAAAAGTACAAATTGATAAATTTTAGGTTATAAAGATAAAATCCAAACAAAACCATAAATTCTAAAAAATTTAAGCCTTGAACACAATTACAAAAACTTCAAATTCTCTACATAGTCCATAAAGGTGCTAATGTAAATCAAACGATGATTAAACTCTTCAAATCCTTGAATTTTTTTTTTTTTTTTTTTTTTAATGAATGTAAAATTATTATTCAATCCAAAAAAACCGTTTTTACAAAAGAGTGTAGCATAATTTTGAATAGAGTTTGAATTGAGACCATTTATCAAGAAAAAAACATAGACAATTGCATGTTAAGATTGGTGGGAAGCAAACCATTCGCTCATTCCCCCACTATAGACGAGATCGCCTAAGATGAGAATAGAACTCAAGCGATTCTTTGTCCACCGTTTTGACAATCTCAGAAGGTTGTTGCGGTTTCTCGCCATGACGACGCCTATTTCTCTCTCCCCATATGTGATAGACCACCGATTGGAATACATAACGTAGCAAAAACAATTTCATTCGAGTAAGGTCCGAGTTATAAAGAAGCTGTAATACGTCGTCCCAATCTTCAACATATCGGTTAGCTAGTAATCCCAACGTTAAAGATCGCCAAATATGAGATGAGTAAGAACAAGCGAAGAAGAGATGGTTACGAGTTTTGACTTGGGTTTCACAGAAAACGCAGTCCGTTATTTGTCCCGCGTTCCAATTGAGCATTCTATCACCCGTTGAGAGACGATTATGACAAGCTAACCAAGACATAAATGCATATTTTGGAGTTGCATACTTGAACCAAATCCCCCGATGCCATTCTTTAATTTGCTGATTAGATCGAAGCAAACGCAGTGTCACACTTGTTCGAAACTTCTCTAAATAATTATGCTCTGAGACTTTCCATAAAATTTGATCGGCACCTTGACACGTTCTGCGTCGGAGATTGATGATTTCGTCTTCAATGTTGTTTGAGATCTCTGTGGTTCCGAATGCGATGACTAGTGAGAACCGATTCAACCGTTGCGTTACTTGGGATGCCTAAATGAATGAAACCTCGAGGACCCATCAACTCAAATAAGCAACCCTTTTGAGACCAAGTATCAAACCAGAAAGAGGTATGTCTACCATTGCCAATTACCACCCGAATAAAAGATTTAGCCCAGTCACGATATTTCAGCAGTTTTCGCCACATCCAAGATCCTCTATTGGTGTTTTCTTTCACCACCCCGAACGAGTCTTTATAGAGAAGAGTCTTGTGGATCCATTTCACCCACAACGTAGGTTGGACAGAGACAATACGCCATATAAGTTTTAAGCAGCTGACCTTGTTTGCCTCTTTTATTGATCTAATGCCCAAGCTTACAAACATCTCTCCATGCTAGTTTAGCTTTCTTTGCATTAAGATCAGGTCCAGACCATAAAAATCATGAGCAGAGTTTCTCAAGTTCTTTGACACAACCATTCGGGAGACGATATGAATTAATCCAAGAATTAATCCTTGAATATTGACTCTTGTAAAAGTGTTTCTCGAGATATTATAGTAAGCTAAGTAGAAAGGGCTTGATAGATAGAATGGGGAAAACACAATCTCACCAGTATCAATCATTCCAACAATCTTGTGATGGTCGCATCTATAGTAACGCGGAGATGGCGGTACGCATATAATTTGGACCATTTATGTTTTCTAGCATCTTCTGAAACCCACAACACAAATTCTCTCTCATTTATATATGCATGTAGACCTAATTTACCTTTGTAGTTGAACAAAATCCAGCGAAATTTCCAATCCTCATGTAACATGTCTATATCCATGTTAATAAAGCTAAACTCCTCCGACCTAAAGTCGAAGCAAACTATCATCAAAGATCCTTCAAAAGTAGCTATGTAATACAAAACACCATTTATGCACATTGCATCATTTATATTATCATGGAGACCTATTGGGTCTTGGATCGTCCTCCATAAAAGTTTTCCATATTCCAATGTCAAAATCCGATGACTAGGTTCTCTATAACCTGACCATGTCATACAAAGCACTTTGTACTGCTTGTTGATCGGATCATACCCGAAATAACTCTTTCCAATATCCTTCCCTTTCACTTTGGGTAAGGTTATGGACTCTCCCGTGACAAGGTTACAAATCACCCGCGGTTTTCCCACCCAATTATGAAGACAAACTAATCCTAAAGCTGGGGAATATTCATTACATGGAAAATATTTAGGAAAACACTTATAAAGAGTGGCTACAAGAGACGAGTCTGGATTTTGAGGTTGAAATGAAGAATAGACCAATAACTCTTCATTAACTTCGATGGTGAACAAGATCCTTGGACCAGTCATAGACTTAGACAAAAACGACTCATTGAAATCTTGACGTGTAAGTATTAATTCCCATAATTTCGATACGCAACGACACCTACCTATAGATTTTGGATCGACTCTCGAGAATATATCAATAACGAGATCAATAGGAATTGAGTCTGCAAAATCCCTTACCATGTTCGATGATTTTGTGATCACTAATTCCTTCGAACACTGCTTCAAATCAAACCCTAGAAATCCACTCTTCTTAGCTTATTTATTAACACTCAGTCACTCACTAACCAAAATTTTGACTTTATAAACTAACTTCAACAATCTTAAATGGGCTCTATAAAGGCCCAATAAAGAGGTGTGGTTAAAACGACGTCGTTTTTGAGTGGCACGTGATTTTTCAACCTTGTGAACAAACCCTAATGGAAATGCTAGAGTCACCGGTCGAGCCCCCAAAGAACCTTCACCGTCACAGACGAAGAAGAAAGCTTTAACTACCTAACCGCCTTCAATACCCGCGCAATTTCCACTCTCGGGTCGGATTTTTCTGATCGGATCCTTCCCCGGACCGATCAATTCCACGATTTTACTCCGCTAAATTCAATAAAGTCAAAAACTTTACAAAATTGAGAAAGAAGAAGCTCCAATGGAGAGAAGTGAGTCTGAAATTGGAGATGTATGTGATTTACTCAAAAACCCTTCTTTTATAATTTTTATATATTCAAGATCTTGTCTTTAGCATTTTGGTTTTTGATTTTGATTAGGGTTTGATTTTGATTAGTGATAAAGTTTGTCTCTTTCTTTTTTTGGGTTTTTGCAAAGTTTACATTTTTAATGACCATTGATCTTCTTCCACAGATTCAAGCATCTGTGTATTTACAAACAGAGGAGACAAGAGATGATCCAATGTCTGTAGAAGAAGCTTTGGTTTGTACTAGTGATCATGAAATTAATATTGGATTTAGTCAAAACCAAGAAAGAAAACTCGAAGAAACGCGAGAATTCGATGACGAACAGATGGGTTTATTACCACTTGAGAGTAAAGAATTTGATGCACCAGCTATTGGAATGGAGTTTGAATCATACGACGATGCGTATAACTATTACAATTGTTACGCTACGGAAGTCGGATTTCGCGTTAGAGTGAAGAATTCGTGGTTTAAACGGCGTAGCAAAGAGAAATACGGCGCGGTGCTTTGTTGTAGTAGCCAAGGTTTCAAGAGGATTATCAACGACGTGAATCGCGTACGAAAAGAAACTCGTACTGGTTGTCCTGCGATGATACGAATGAGGCAGGTCGATTCGAAAAGATGGCGAGTACTCGAAGTTACGCTTGATCATAACCATTTACTCGGTACCAAGATATTTAAATCGGTTAAACGGAAACGCCTATCGAGTCCTGTTTCAGACGCTAAGACGATTAAGCTGTATAGGACTCATACTGAGAACAATGTGAATCCGAAATCCGTTGGATTGCCCGAAACGCTAAACCTTAAAAGAGGAGATTCGGTAGCGATTTACAATTACTTTTGCCGTATGCAATTGACGAATCCGAGTTTTTTGTACTCGATGGATTTAAACGAGGAAGGGCGATTAAGGAACGTTTTTTGGTTAGACGGTTACTCTAAAGCTTCGTGCGGTTACTTTAGCGACGTTGTGTTTATCGATAATACTTATATATCCGCGAAATACGAGATTCCGCTTGTGACGTTGTCCGGTGTGAATCATCATGGGAAAGCTACATTGTTTAGTTGCGGTCTTCTCGCTGGAGAAACGATTGAGTCATACCATTGGTTGCTTAAAGTATGGCTCGGTGTAACGAAATGTTCGCCTCAAACGATTGTTACGGACCGATGTAAGGCTTTGGAGGCTGCGGTTTCGCAAGTGTTCCCGAGGTCGAATTATAGATTCAGTTTGACGCATATAATGAGGAAAATCCCAGAGAAATTAGGCGGGTTGTGTAATTACGACGGCGTGAGGAAAGCGTTTACGAAAGCGGTTTACGAAACTTTGCAAGTCGTTGAATTCGAATCGGCTTGGGGGTTTATGGTTCATAATTTCGGCGTTATCGATAACGAATGGCTTCGTGGTTTATACGAAGAACGAGTTAAATGGGCCCCGGTTTATCTCAAAGACACGTTTTTCGCAGGGATCGACACGCTAAACCCGTTTTTCGAAAGGTACATTCATAAACAAACACCGTTAAAAGAGTTTCTCGACAAGTACGAGCTAGCTCTTCAGAAGAAGCACAAGGAAGAAATTCTAAACGACGTAGAACTTCTCGTCGAGCTTAAAACAAAGTGTTCTTACGAGTTACAGCTCTCGAGAATCTACACGAAAGACATATTCAAGAAATTCCAAGTAGAAGTAGAAGAAATGTATTCGTGTTTCAGCACGACGCAGCTTCACGTTGACGGTCCATTCGTGATCTTCCTAGTGAAAGAACGGGTCCAAACCGAATTAAACAGAAGAGAAATCCGCGATTTCGAGGTTCTCTACAATAGATCAGTTGGTGAAGTAAGGTGCATTTGTAGCTGCTTTAATTTCTATGGTTACTTATGTAGACATGCTTTATGTGTGCTTAATTTCAACGGCGTTGAAGAAATACCTTTGCGGTATATGTTACCGCGGTGGAGGAAAGACTATAAACGGATTCACGGGGCTGATAATGGCGTGGTTGGTTTTGTCGATGGTTCGGACCGAGTTCAGTGGTTTGATCAGTTGTGTAAAATTGGTTTTCAAGTAGTTGAAGGAGGAGTGGTTTCTTTGGATCATTATAAAGTTGCAATGCAAGTTCTTGAACAGGGTTTGGATAGAGTTTTTAGTGTACAAGAGAAACAAGAGTAGTGTTTAGTGTTACTAGATGGATGTGTGAAAACTTATCTGTATAGAAAATTATGTTTATCTTCTTCTTTTTTTTTTGCTGTAAATTTTACCTTCTTGACGAAAGAGCTGTAATAACAGAAGTAAATTCCTAACATTGTTAGAAACTGAATTACAACATAAATGCATTACTTTTTGAGTATTTACACGAAATTTTTTTAAAAAAATTTCGGATAATGTGCTCAATAATACCAAAAAAAATTATAACTCAAAATCTTATCAAAAGTGGTATATGTGGCAAATTCATAGTCATTGGATATAGGTTTTTTGGTTAGATTTTGAGTTATTATTTTTTTGTTGGCTATTAAACAAATTAACCCCTTTTTTATCCTTTTTTTTTTCTTTTCAAATTGGATACAATTTGTCTAAATATCATATCACCCTGTTTGGTCGACAAAAAAAAAATCATATCACCCTGTTACTTAGAAATACGACACAAAGCCACAAGTGTTATGCAAGTTAAAAAAAAAACTTATTTATTAACCTAATTTCATTAGGGAAATTAGGTACAATAACCATAAAAAAAATTATAACTAAAAACATAACCAATTAACCTAATTTTGATAGATATAATTATGCCACATACCCCCATTTTGGTTAATTTCCTAATTATTAATTTTTTTTTGGTTATTAAGCAAATTAACCCATTTAGTTAAATTATAGTTATTTCAATAAATCACTTTAATTGTCACAAAATCTTCGAAAATTATGATTCGTTCCCCCATTTTACCCCTATGGGCCTTCGAACAGACGTTCTAATGGGCTTGTGTGTGGCTAATTATTTTCCAAAATTGCAATTAAAAACAAAACAAACCAATTATTCTTCTAAAACCTGACGATTCCCTCTCTTTCCGAAATCATTTTGGCGCAATTTTCATTTCCCTGGTGAGTTCGTACTTGACAAGTTTCTCTGAATCTGTTCGTCTTTCAATCATCGTCCCCAGAAAAATTTCTGATACGGATTCTTCGATTTTCGCAGCTAAAAGTTCAAGGAAACGGCAAAAATCCGATCAGAATCCACAGGTCCTGGTGATTTTTCCTTGTTTATTCGCTTCAGTTTTTATAATCGATCGATTAGATCACTGCAAAAGCTTCGAGAAACTTGATTTTCATGGAAGATTTAACCTAATTTGATTACGCTTTGTGTTTAATTCGAATTCTGGATTTGTAGTGTTAACGAATCGCCTTAGGTGCTTAATCCGAATCTGGATTTGTAATGTTAACCTAAAATTTCTCTGAAACAGTGAAATTCGTGCTTTCAATTGGTTAAATCCGAATCCGATTTTAGTAATGTTGAAGAATCGCATTAAACCCTAAATTTTGTGATGTCTCTGTAACAGTGAAATCGAAGAAGATGAAGTTTAAGGCGTTTCTTACCGAAAACGGAGTGAATCTATTAGAAAAGCGTTTTCTTCCTGCGTTTGAAAAAATGGGGAAAACTTGTTATCTATTCCTCACTAAAGAACACTTGTTCTTTCTCCATAACCTTCTCAATGGTGATGGAGTCCAATGCATTGCTCAGTTTCGTAAAGACGTTCTCTTCGATGACTATCGTATCTCAAGTCAGAACGAAGACCGTATCGCTTTCTCTTTAGACGTTTCGCTTCTGTACCGAGCGGTTAAGAGTAGTGTTAGTATTTGTACTGAATTCAGCGGCGGATTAGCTTCGAATCGGTTACAGATTAAGCTAGTGAAGAAACTTCCTCCGAATTGTACACAACCGATGCCGTTTCTTACGTTTGAGACTAAAGGATACAAGTCCGCGGTGATTCAGGATGTTCCGATATCGAAACCGTTATCTCGGTCTCAAGTTATCGAGCTACAGACCGCGTTAGACTCGGCGCAGGACTTGCCTCCGACTCTTGTTCAGGTTCAAGATCCGAATCAGTTACAGAACTTTGTGGATCATATGAAACATGTTGGTGATGTTCTTAATGTTACGATAAGCAAGTATGGTGATTTACAAGTGCAAATCTCGACGACTTTGGTTCGGCTCGGTACTGAGTTTCAGAGGCTTTCGGTTATCGGCGAGAAGTCTCAGGCTCCGGTTGAGGATAGGAATTTAAGTGTTCAGACTCGGTCAGAGAGAGCGATTGCTCGAGGTGATGCTCAGTCTGTGCAAGTGAGTGTGAAGCATTTTTCGAAGAGTCTTCAGTGTCATTTAACTAAACCGGATTCGGCTTTTTACGGGATTGCTCCTCACGGTGCTTGTTTGACGGTTATCTTTCAGTTTATGGTTCCCGGGACTCGTCAAACCGATAAATCAATCAGTTTGCATTGTCGCCTTCCCGTGTTGGATCCAGGTTCCAACTGATTCAAATGTTGTGAGTTTGCTTTGGTTTTTATCAGAAAGACTTTTCATAAACAACCAAATATGTACCATTACAACACTCCCTTACCAATCTATCAATCAAGCAAAATCAAATATGAAAACTGAAGAAACACACAATAAACTTAAACCAAAACCAAATTCTTGCATGAATGTATGAAATCGAATAACCGAGATTGTTATCTAATCTTGTTTTGTTTTGGATGATCTTTGTCTTACAAAATGATTACCGAGCTTTCATCTAGAACTTCATCGCCATTGTTTCTGTTGAAGAGTGGATTAGCTTCAAGCTTAGTCATTTTCTCCTTCGATTCGCTCATCAGCATTTCGACAACTTCCGACATTGTTGGTCTCTTGTCTGGCTCATTCTGAGCACACATAAGCCCTACCAAAACTATCTTTTTCAGCTCCTCTTCGACATACTTCCCATTTAGCCGTTGATCCACAATTTCGCCAAACTTTTTATCGTAAACTAAAGGTAAAACCCATTCGGTAATACCTCGTTTCGTAGTCTGATTTAGCTTTTCTACAGGTCTTTTACCGGTAACCAGCTCTAGTAACACAACACCGAAACTATACACGTCTCCCATGTCTGATTCTTTTCCCGATTCAATACATTCCGGTGAGAGATACCCAAGATTACTATTACCTTTAGCGGTTTTCTTCGCTACATCGTCCGCATTATCTGGCATCAGTTTACAATATCCGAAATCCGTAACCCGAGCTTCAAACTCAGAATATAGTAGCACATTGCTTGCTCTCACATCTCCATGGACTATTCGTGGTGTTGCATGAAAATGTAAGTAGCTATACATACCCAAAAAAACAAAAATCAGTCCATTAGTCAAATTTATACGAACCATCTTGATATTCTGAAGGCTTACGCGATTGCCTGGGCAGAGGTAACAGCGATATTTATACGCCTAGTCCAATCAAGAAGCGACTCAGACGAATGCTGACCATGAAGATGCGAAACCAAGCTCAAATTCGGCATATACTCGTACACAATAAGCCGTTCTTGTCCTTCCGCACAATAACCTCGTACACTCAATAGATTCTTGTGACGAATACGAGCAAGAATCTCGACTTCTACAGCAAAATCTATCTCTTCTCTACTACTCCATGCCTTCAATCTCTTAACCGCAATCTACAAAACAACAAAAACAACTATAAACGAAAGATCGAAGAGACCAAATCGATACAAACATAAACCGATACAATGCAGCCTAAGCAAGAAGAGGTTTTAAAGATGATTACTTGTGAACCATCCCATAATTGACCCCAATAAACACTTCCGAATCGACCTTCACCGAGTTTATTATCGTAATTAAAACTGTTTGTAGCTGCGTGAAGCTCCTTAAGTGAGAAAATCCTCCATGATGGTTCACTCTTCACCTTCTTCTTCCTGTGTAAATTTGTGAAATCAAACAAATGAAACATCACTTTCTTTTCATTTCCACTATCAAATCTGAAAATTGAAGCTATCAAAGCTTATACAACAGTAGATTCGACGATTTTCAACAAAAAAGTTACAAACTTTTACACTAAAGACCAGATTTTTAACATGAATTAGGCTCTTAAACTAGTATATCTGATATAAATCTCAAAACCCTAATGAAGAAGAACATTATAACGGGCAAAACCAAGAACACAACAATGGAGAAACCAAAAAATCAATTGAATCACTGTAAAACCTTACTTACCCATCAAATCCTTTACCACAACACAAGCAGCTAAAAAATTGCATCTTTGAACAAACCCACAAACAAAAATCTCTAAATTTTCAGCTTCTTTCGTTCTAGAGAGAGAAAGTAAAGGTAACGCCTTTTTTCCTGGAAAATTGTAACAGCGAAGCAAAAAAGCTGAAACTTCAATGGTTTTTACTTCTTGAAGAAGAGAGCAATTTTTATTAAATAGAATCCTCTTTCACTTTGAATATGGGTTCTCTTTAGCTGTTTTAATTTGAAAATGTATACTTTTAAAAATTAATAAAATATAAGTGGGGAATGATTGTGCATATCTACATATATATGGTTATTTCATTTATAAAGTATTATTAACAACTAAGTTCTGTATAATAATGTTTTTTTGAAATTTTGGAAGCTTTCCTTTTCATGACCTGTTGATGATGATAATGATTCATGACAACTAATCAAAAGTTTTTTAATCACCTTGGTGAATCTGCAATTCAAAAAATCTTGCAATTTTAAAAAGAAGGTTCAAATACTAGCTTTTATTTTGTGAAGAAGATCTATACATATGGAAAATTATCTGTTAGAATCAGATAAAAACATATATCGCATAAAATATAATTAGATAGTTCATTGCTCAATGTGATCTGAACAAAATGTTAGCTCTTTTCATATAAATTCATTTATTAGAACAATATATTAGATCTTATCATAAAATCCCATTTCTATTTCACCAAAACAAGTCCAACCAATCAATCATGCGCTTGTTAAATTTTCATTGTCCCAGTTTTAAATAAGACACCTAAATAATACTATATATCATTATAGCTACAACCACTGTTTTAATTATATATTAAGACTTAAATACTTTGGAAAATTTTGGAAATCAATATATATTAATTGAGAAGACATAAGTTCAAAAAATCATATGTATCGATTAAAACGGAATTTAACAAATCGATTACTAGACATGTTAGCACAATCAGTAATGTGCTTGAGTGATAATCTTTGAGGTCAAGTGTTCAAATCTCCATATTGTATTATTTTGGCTTTTTTTTAATATACAAAATGACGTAGTTTTGATTGCTAATACGACTATATACATATTGGATATATACCGCCGAGAGTTATACTGTTGGTTTGATTGGCAAAGCATAACGGTGCAAGAACATCAAGCAACATTACCATTATACTCCATCACTTGTATGCTCGGATTAAAATGCACATTTTAAATGATTTGCAAAGCAATGATTAGAAATAAAATTAAAATGAATTATTTCACTTGAGATATTTATATGTATTCTAATACATTATATACAGTGTTTTGAAAACCGGACCAGACCGGGGGTCGGACCGGATTCAACCGTGAACCGGCCAGCTAGCCGGGTTGGGTTGACCCGGGTTTGAGGTTTTTTTTTTTTAATTTCCATATTTTTCATATTTAAATTTTTTATGATTTAAATTTATAGAAACAAATACTAGTTTTGAATTTAGTAATTTTTGTTATGGTTTAATGTTTTTTTATTTTTTTTACATATAAACTTAACTATTTCTCATTAAATTTTGTCTTTGAATAGTTTTTTTGTTATTAAAATGATTTTCCTAATTTTTAAAAATATATGTTTATTCAAAAGCTATATTATATATTTGGAATTTTAGATATTATAGTTATACAAAACTATTTATATTACTATTTTTAAAAAAATTATTAAACCCGGTTCGACCCGGTCGGACCACATTTATCCATGACCCAAAAGTTTCTCCGGTTCGCTCGCCGGTCCGGTTTTCAAAACATTGATTATATATATATATATATATATGTGTGTGTGTGTATATATATCTCTTAACTAAACAAAATTATAAATCAAAAGAAATCTATTAATATGAATGACTAATTAATAAGAGATGATTTTTTTTTAAAAGAAAATATATAACAATACTAATATTTCTTTTATAAGTTTGGTTTTGACCATTTTATCTTCACTCCTCGCCAAAAAGTGAAGATGAACTTCTGATATGATCATGGGAAGTATCAAAGAAATGAATCAGAGCTCAATCCAACCGGATGCACATTTCGAATCAGACCCGAAAGGATATATGTTCACTATTCGAAGTGTATCTACTCAACCACTATGATTCAACACATGAAACTAGTTGGAGAATGTGCTCAGCTCATTTACGAAACATCTCAAAGAAAAATCAGATCAAACGGACATCAAACGAAGAAGTTATTCAATTTACAAATCAGGTGATTTCCAGAATAACCGGTTCAGACGTGTGTGCATTCATTGAAGGATTCCGAGCGGACCAGGAGGAGTTAAGCTACAAACTAAGTCATTCTACAATCTTGAACTATAAGAGAAGCCTACAAAATTAGATTCAGCCCAAAAACTATCAAGGAATAATTATTTTCGTTCATGGGAAAGATTGCATTTAATTGTGGCTAGTTCTCTCTCTTTAATGCAAATTTGAGTTATATTTTTGTTTTTCTAGATGTTTTGCATGTTGAGCTTTAATTATGGATATTTCTAATGTATTTTCCTCTATATAATGAGGCATATTTCATGAATAAAAAAATAAGAACCTTTATATATTTTTGAAACCTTTTTGAGAGTGGTTTTCATTTCTTTCAATGGTGTGTAATATCCATTGTTTGATTCGGTTAATGGTGTGTAATATCCATTAATCAAATGAGAATCAAAATCAAAGCTTGTTCTTTATTTTGTGCGTCAAAGTCAAATTACGTTCAAGATCGAGAGTTCTAGAGCCTTCCGCATCTCCTGAAAGTATCACTTTAATCCACGGTAAATCAAGAGTCTTCCGCAACTCTTGTCCGACCATTCGTTCCACATCATTTGGTCTTAGAGACTTACGGTTTCTTCGATGCAAAGTTTATCAATCTACCAACTCTAGAGTGCAATGTCTTTGGGAGGATCTCATCAACTTCTGCTTAAAGTTTGATGAGCGTGCTCAAAGTTCAGCGACATCATCTGTGCTAGTAGATCTAAGATAATATGATTAGTAAAAAAATGAATCTATGTGAACTGAAAAATAGAAATTTAAATAAACTTTAAAAAAATACTCACTCCATAGTAAAAATGAATTTGTTGTCACTCCAACATAACTTGACTTTTATCGCCTGTTTTAAGATTTTTAGCATCTTTGATATTTTTCCATCCTTTTCCGAGAAGATATTGATCACCGCTTTTTTAAAATGTTACTGAATAGATATTGTTATTATCTTGGATGTTGACTTGAATACCACATTTAGGTAATGTTGTTTTTTCCATCTTCTTTACTATGTTTTCAGCCTTTAGTTTTGGTAATATCGTATAACCTACATTCGAAGTATCCGTGTCTAATAACTTTTTTTCAATTGTCAGATTTAGATCCATTTAATAAAATTTTAAATTTAAATATATGTAACTAAGAATGGTTTCAAAAAATAAAATAAGTGAGGATTATTAAGACCTTACACATCTTTATATATAGTTTTCGGGGCAAATAATGTTTCTTGTCCTCAATGTTTAGTTTAATAATATAAATGCTTTTAATAACAACTCTCTAACTTTACTAGTTGTATATATTAATAGTTTAGTTTTTTTGTATAAATTGTATTTACACAATTTATTTTTAAGTTCTTCAAAATTATTTCTTTCCAAATATGTAATCTTATTCTATTACAATATCTAATCATTATTAAAACAAAATTTATTCAAAAACTCTAAAATTGGGCATTTGGTACTTTATACTCATGATATGTGTATTTCTTTAGTTTTTACATAATTCTAATAAAAAAAATTGAATTTGTTTGAACTTAAATCACTATTACTAACAAGAAATTTAGTTTTTACATAATTCTAATAAAAAAAAATTGAATTTGTTTGAACTTAAATCACTATTACTAACAAGAAATTTAGTAATTGATACACATTGTGATTTTATAAGCATATGTAATTAACGTTTAAAAATTACATTACAAAATTCATTATTATATTTTTTTATTCATTGAAAAATGTAATATCATCAATAAAAAAAAATCTAATGGTTATTTGTTATATTTTGTTTCATTTATGGTACTTTTTCAATACACTAGAAGTTTTAATTGAAAAATGCATATAAGACTCTCGCATTATCTTAACTAAAATTTAATTCTGTAGATAATGTAATAGATTTAGACTATATATTTGGGAATAAATTTTAAAGGTTAAGAACCAAAACGCCATTAAAGATTAAATGTTACTATTAAAAAAATATCAACTAAAAAGCAAATATGTGGAAATACTTTGGCACAATGGTCGACTAAGGGTTAATTAATGTTTAGATAATGCCATTTATTTATAAATTTTTTGATTAACAAATGCAAGTTTAGAGGATATCTTCACCCTTGTGCAGTTAGAGCGGTTCACCGTGATTCTATGTAATAAGATGTCTGTTATGAGAATAGAGCAAAGATGTATCATCTATCATGGATCTAATAGGGTCAGAATAAATTGTATATGGTAGAATTGTTTTGGTAACAATTCTCATAGTTTATAATAAATAATTTCACATATTTCTTTTAGCACTACAAGAAAACAGCCACTTTTCCGAAGGCCTAAACCGTCGGAATAAGGGTGTTTCCAATGGATTTCCGACGGATTTCCACCGTCGGATCTATCTTGTCGGAAATTAAAGATCCGTCGGAAATCCGTCAGAAACTGTTGACGATTTCCGACGAAAATCGGTATAACAGAAATGCGTCGGAAAACCGTCGGAATGCCTACTTCCGACGGTTTTCCGACAGCGACAGATACCGACGGCTTTCCGACGGTTCAGGATACCGACGGATTTCCGACGGCGGATAATACCGACGGATTTCCGACGGCGGCTGGTACCGACGGATTTCCGACAGAATTTGGAATTTTTATTTTTAAAAAGTTATTTATAATTAATTAAATTAAATTTTAAAAAAATTAATTAAAAATTTTAATTAAATTAAATTTAAATATGAAAATAAATTAAAATAGTTTGAAAAGTTAGTTCAAATTTAAAGTTTTACATAAAATTTAAAAGTCTACTGTAGAGGATTATTAAAGAACGCGTTCATCTTCTCTTCCATCGCACGAATGCGGTTTGTAGACTCCGCTATCATCTTTACATCTTCTGCGCGTTGTGCCTCAAACCGCCTTGCATCTTCTGCGCGTTGTGCCTCAAACCGCCTTTCATCTTCTGCACTTTGCCTCCAATGAGTTCATCCGCTCGAGAAGCTCCGTGTTTTGTGCCCGCAAACCGCTATCACCGTGAAATCGAAATGAAGACACGGAAGAGGTGGAACTGTCTTCCGGAAGACCAAAGACACGACATTTGTTCTTCGGAGTAACCTACCTTATACAATAAACTATAAATGTTATAACTAATAAGTATTATAAGTTATTTTAAATTCGTTAATAATTGAAAACGTTACTAACCTCATACGTAAGCTCGTTGATCTTCTCGAATGGAACTTCGGTGAGCGGTGGAGTTCCCTCGACGATCGGTTGAGATTGGATGAACTCCTCACCGAGCCTCGCAACACTTTCCACGATGTGCCGGGCAAGTCCATCTTGGAGTTGGCCCGTCTTTCGGCTGGTATGCGCATCTCTGATCAAATCTAAATTTGAAGGACGCGTACCTTCCTTTGCATACTGTTAGCATTGAAAAGTAAGCAAATAAGTTAGCGATTATAAAAATGTTTCAAAATAAATAAACTAACCAGTTGTTCTGCACGAGTCGCCTTGCTCGTCGCTCCGAGGTTATGGGTCGCTGGTCCCTTCCCCTTCCGGTCGCTCCTCCGGTTTATAGAGTAGGTTGCAGAGCTCGACTGCGTTTCCTCCCGTTCCTAATACGCAATTAGTTGAGCCCATAACTCGGATTGTTTTTCATATCCCGAGGTATCTTACCAACTCTCCACATGTCCTTGTACTCGTTCATCTTCCGCGAGTACATCCTACCAGCCTTGGCGTCGAATGCCCGTCGAACCCGACCAGCCAGCTGCATGTCCCAATTAAATTCTTGCTGGAAAAAAAAACCTTAAAAGAATTAGTATAAAAAATTTTAATGTAATAAAACCGCGAATTGTCTAAATTACAAAATTTAAGGATTACCGCAAATTGCCGAAACCAGCTGTCACGGTCATCTACCAACATCGAAGAGTATATGGGTACGGTCGAGTTATCAAACAATTAAGCATTGTGTTGATAGACCTCGATATCCTATTTCCCGAAAATTGAAACCTAAACAAAATTTAGGAAAAATATTTATTAACTTCCTCAAATGAAGACAATTTTATATAAAACTTACCATGTCGTGTTGGGAGGCAAGTCCGGATCTAGCATAGGCAAACGATCCCTTCCGGGTTGTGATACGAAATCCTCGATGCTAATTAATGTGGGAGCTGAGGTCGTTGTACGATTAGGAGATGGTTGTTGTGTATCCAAAAAGTTAGTGTCGGGGATCTGGGACTGACTAGAACTCCGACCCCCCTACTGGAACCACCGCCTCCAAAACTCTGATGAAATCGTGGATAATCCCTACGATTTCCAAGATTCGTAATTTGTATATAAAATTAGTAGTAAAAATTTTATTTTAAAATTTATAAATAATTTAATGAATATATTTATTTGAATACTTTTCCAAATAAATATCATTTAGTATTAATTTCATGATGGTAATTTACTATTTTAAATTTTTTGACAATTATATAGATATTTACAAATTAGTAATCATTTTAAAAATTACATAACACGTACGAAAATTTCATAAAAAATATCTAAAATCATGTGTTTAATGAATATTAATAATCTATGAAATTATTAAAATTACACAAAGTTAAAAAAACTTTATTTCATAAAATATTTATTCCTTAAACAACTAATACGTTTAAAAATGAAAAACAATTTCCTATACCCGAAAAATAATAAAATAACTAAATTTCTAATTACATAAAATTCGCATAATCCCTAAAATACTCATAATCCCAAAATCCCAAAATCCCTAAATTTCTAAATTCCTAAAATTCTCATAATCCCTAAATTTCTAAAATCCTAACTCCCTAAATTTGTAAAATCCTCAAATTCTCATAATCAAAGTCTCACAACAATCATAAATCTAAAAACCCAATTTTTCAAGAACATTGTTGAAACAATTAAAATTATCAACCCAAACTTACATTGGTATGTAGATTTCGTGATGGATAAGGCTAATTGGATTGAAACCGTTTGATGGTCGGCGTTTTCCGGCGACTTTTCCGACGATTTCCGGCGATTTCTGTTTTTCCTCTCCGTTTTTGGATCTGTCGTCGGGAGGAGGAAGAGTCTGGTTTTATTCGAGAATTCCGACGGATTTCCGACGGAACACAATTCCCAATTCCGACGGATACTTCCGCCTTTTCGATGAGATCGAAGTGTGTTGGCGGAAAAAATTAGGGTATTCCGTCGGATTTCTGTCGGAATATATTGACGGATTTCCGACGGACTGTGATATTTTAATATAATATTTACGTGGAGTATTAATATAATATAATATTTACGCGGATTGTGTTAATTTTATATTTTATTTTCTTATATTTGTAATGAAATCCGTGGGAATTTCCCACGGATTTCCGGCGTAATGTGTTATTTATATATTTTATTTTTTTATATTTGTAATGATTTTCGTATAAATTTATGTAAATAAATATTTCGAAACTTATTACACATATAAAACACCAATATTTCACATACGCAAACATTTATTCATAAAATATTACCATGAATCTCCTGAGGAACCTTCACTAGGGATGGAGTCTAAATCATCATCAAATTCGTCACGTGATTCCTCTTCGTCCGAATGAACTAAATCATCGCCGATATGTGTGACATCAACAACAAGGTCAATGTTATCCATCTCCTCGACATGTGACATTTGAATACTCCTCGATGGTTGGAGAGCATCATGTTTTGGAACTCCATATAATCTTCCTCTTGGGTTAATTGGAGTTACTGTGATCCAAGGATTTGTACGATAGGAAACTTGAGGATATGGAATGTAGCAAACCTATTATTAAATATTTGGTTTTGTTAATATACATGAATAACAAAACATATCGTATGAGCATGTTGGAAAACCTATTATTGACTTGATAACTGGTCTGCTTGTGAGGCAAGGATAATTGGATCGTATTTCTGTAGTTTCCGTCTTAAATTTATTGAAATCACACCAAAGGGGTCAATTCGAACCCCACGTCCATTGGATGGCTCATACCAATCGCACATAAACACAATGCACCTCAAGTCCAACATTCTTGGATACCGGATTTCTAAGATTTTGTTTAAAATGCCATAGTAGACGGTATCACCTGATTGCGACGAAATACCATAGTCTGAAGTTGACCTCGGGCGTCCTTCCTCACGAATCCTAAGCGAATATCCCCTAGTGCTAAACATGGGATATAAAGTCGCGGTGGTGCGCAAACCAGTAGCAAACTCCACTAACCATGTCGGGAGAGTTTGACCTCTTGCTAAACCTTCGGAAACCTAATGAACGATAAAAGTAAGAAATCATTAACATATAAAACGTGAAAATCTTGAAATGTAAGAGTAAGGAATTATATTAAACTTACATAAAATTTCAACCACCCCGAGAATTCTTCATCTTTTAAGACAGCAAGTTCGGATTCTGTCTTATCAGGATGGTAAGTTTGGACTAGGGACATGTAAATGCTGTAGCATAAAAATCTTTATTAGATTAAGACAAATAATTCCTAAAATTTTGTATAAAAACTGATATACCTTTCGTACTCCATAATTTCATCACAATTTCTGAGGATATACGTATGCAAATGTGTGACATATTGTGCCGATAGTAAGCGTTTCTTTCCTTTTCCACTTACTAGACCAACTTGGGTAAACAACTCAGGTACAACCACAGGATACATTGCTTTCTCACTTCTATCATCATGTCGCGCCGGACGTCTAGCCTTAGTCCGAACTTCCGATGGAAAGTAATATTCGGCAAAGTGTGAGACTTCTTCAATAGATCCCTCCACCTTGCTCAAATTTTTAACCTTTTTCTTCAAGTGGAACATGTAACGCTCGAACGGATACATCCATCAGTATTGAACGGGGCCTCCTAATGCTGCTTCTCGTGGGAGGTGAATAGGAAGATGTTCCATAACATAAAAAAAAAAGACGGTGGAAATATCTTCTCAAGATTACAAAGGAGTACCGGGATGTTGGCCTCTAAATTACGGATCCCGTCCACTGTTAGCGTCCGTGAACATAAATCTCGAAAAAAAGCCCCAACTCCTACAAAATAAAAGTAAACAAGTTAGTACATATATAGTAACATTATATTAGTAAGAAACTCACGAGATTATGAAATATACCTCCAATTGCTTGATGGATGTCTTTTGGAAGAAGATAAGCAAATGCAAATGGAAGAAGACGCTGCATCACAACATGACAATCATGACTTTTCATTCCAATAAACTTCCCTTCTGTCGAATCCACGCAATTACGTAGGTTAGATGCGTAGCCGTCAGGAAATTTAACATATTTTTTAATCCATTCAAAAAATACTTCTTTCTGACCAGCGTCTAACCGGTACGCAGGCATCGGCAATCTACCATTAGGCAAAACATGAAGAGATTGCCTTGAACAAATCAATGGCAAGTCTAATCTAGACTTCCAGTTGTCTTTTGTCTTCCTTGGAACGTTTAAAATGGTGTTCATGATGTTATCAAAGAAATTATTTTCAACATGCATGACATCTAGATTATGCCGCAGTAGATGGTCTTTCCAATAAGGCAAATCCCAAAAAATACTTTTCTTGTGCCAATTGTGATGTTTACCGCAACCATCTACGGGGTGATGCCCATTACCCCCACAATCGGGAGTTCGCTCAGCACCAAAATCTCTTAACTGTCCCAATATGTTGTGACCATCTATCTCAGGAGGTAGACCATGTAACACTGGTAGATTCTTTTTAAAATGTCTTCTAGATCGACGATATGGATGATCCGCCGGTAAAAAACACATATGGCAATCAAACCATGAAGTCTTCCTTCCGTGCTGCAATTGGAATGCTGAAGTATTGTCTTGGCAATAAGGACATGCCAATCTTCCATGCGTTGTCCAACCAGATAATATACCATATGCTGGAAAATTGTTTATGGTCCACATAAGAACCGCACGCATGTTAAAATTTTGCTGCACTGAAACATCAAATGCCTCAACACCATGCTCCCACAACATCTGTAACTCATAGATCAATGGTTGGAGGAATATATCGAGTGACCTTCTTTGATGATCTGAGCCGGGAACTAGAATTGAGAGAAACAAAAACTCTCGACGCATGCACATAGATGGAGGCAAATTGTAAGGTGTTACAATTACCGGCCACAGTGAATATTTTCTTCCATACTTTCCAAATGGGTTGAAACCATCAGTACATAACCCGAGGTATACATTCTATCGTTCATATGCAAAATCCGGATATACTGATTGAAAGTGTTTCCACGCTTCCGCGTCAGAAGGATGCGTAATCTCTCCATCTTGGCTATGCTCCGCATGCCATCTCATTGGCTTAGCTATGCGTTCAGATTGATACAGCCTCTTGAACCTCTCTGTTAATGGTAAATACCATATCCGTTTGAATGGAATCTTTATTCTGCCATTTGTGTCCTAGAACCGTGGTTTACGACAAAATTTACATTTTTTCCGGTTCTCATCTTCTCTCCAGTATAGCATACAGTTGTCGATGCACACATCAATTATCTGATACGGCAAACCAAGACCAGCCACAACTTTCTGAACCCCGTAGTATGATGCTGGTGACAGATTATCGGCGGGCAAAACATCTTTCACAAAATCAGCTATTGTATCAACACATTCTTCGGACAAATTGTAATCAGTCTTCATGTTCATCATCCTACTAGCAGTCGATAACGGTGAATGATCTTCCCTACAACCTCTGTATAGTGGTTGGTTCGATGCGTCTAACATATCAAAAAACCTTCGAGATTCTAAATTATGTTCTTCTACCCTATCTCCCTCATAAACACCCGACTGCAAATTCTCTCTGTACGCATCATTAACCATCTGAACCGTATCTACACCAACATCTACTTCCGTTGTACGTTCTCCTACGCTATCCCCGAAATAAGGTTCATTATTACTAGTACTACCATATTCATAATTCGTTTCTCCATGTAAAAACCAAACCTTATATCCCGGCCTAAATCCAAATCTATATAAGTGATTCCAAACAGTATGAACCGCAACACTAATTCTATTACAGCAATTAGAACATGGACATTTGATTTCCTGACCTTTTTTTGCTGCATCTTGATTTATGGGTAAATTCATGAACTCGCATATACCTTGAGCGTATTCGGTCCTTAATAAGTTCGAGCCCATATCCATCATTGGCTCGTCCATCCAAGACCGAAAATATGAACTCATCTCTTATAAATTTTTTGATAATGTTAATTGTGTTATGATGAAATGAAGAAATGTGGAAACTTATATAGAACGGATTCCGTCAGAAATCCGTCATAAACCTCCGACATATCACCTCACCAATCCCGTCAGCCACCACAGACGAAAGGGTAACCACTCAAACTTTGCCGACATCGGTTTTCGACGGAAATCCGTTACAGTTTGCGTGGCCGTCGGAAATCCGTCGGTAAATTGTGACGGAATTCCGACGGATTGATGGAATTCGGACTTTCGTTGGAAGTCCGTCGGAAATTATTTATATATATTATTTGCGCGGAAATATTATAAAATATATAAATAACAAATTCCGTCGGAAATCCGTGGGAAATTTCTGACGGATAGTGTTATTTATATATTTTAGTTTATTCCGGTATAAATATTATATATAAATAAAACATTCCGTCAGAATGTTGTCCACAAATAAAACATTTACCGTTCATATTACAGAATCAAAAGACTATTTATATTAATAATTTATAAAACACCAACACACTTGGATTTATTTTTCCTTCCTAAAGATTCCAAAACTACTACTTCTCGTCCCACTTCCCGATGGTGTATCCTTTAGACTACCGTACGCAGTATAACTCTCGTAAGAGTCAGTATCCTCGACATACGAGTCTCCGTTAATATTAGAAGTATCTTGATCGATGTTCTTTGAAGGAATACAATTTTCTTTCGTCCAGATAGCATCTATGTTTTCAAGCTTGATGTTGAGGTAAGTGTACCCAGTTCCGACTAGAACTTGAACCTACAAAATAAAAAATATAATGTAATCTATACTTCATTTACTTAAATAAACATATTTCAAACTTACATTACTTAATACAACGACTGAGCCAACTCGTATATCAGGGCCAAAAGAAGCGTGTGTACACGCTTCTTTTTGAATATATCTGCCAATTCTCCCACATGGATCTTACATCAATACATATTAATTTAACGTTTCAAGTAACAAAATATATCAATTGAATCATATTCTCAATTATAATTACCAATTACCTTTAAGACAACCATAGCGTCTCCCTCATCAGTACAATCGTACTCATCAATAATTGCAATTACCTACTTAATTTAACAGAACCGATTATACATATAACTTTCATATAAAACCTCTTCTACAACAAAACTCAATCTCACCTTCCGAACAATGTCCAAATGATTTAAACAGTTAAGAATAATGTCCAATTCAACGGACAATACCCAATCCCTGGGAGTCTGCATTAACCTCGCTGGAAAAGTATAAACATTTTTCTAAAAATGCCCTAACAAAATCAGACTGCATTCGTTTCATGCTATTCAACAAACCTAATATTGTACATGTGTCACGTAGGTGTTCAACTGCAGAAATCTAAGGATGGTCGCTAAATGCGGGATCTTCCGACATGCTGAAAAAAACTTGTTGCTTATTTTATGGAATGTATTTTTGTGTTCTGATGAAATGCAGAAGTTTCCACCCATATATAATACCGGAGTCCGTCGGAATTCCGTCAGAATACCGTCGGTATATGTCGGCATTTAATTCCAAAACCTTCGGAAATCCGTTACAAAATAACGACGGCTTAGTTCCGTCGGTAGTCCGTCGGTACAAGGTGACGGAGTACCGACGGATTTTTGACGGTTTCCGTAGCCCTCGGATTTCTGTCGGTAAATTGTGACGGATTTCCGACGGATTGCTTGTAGTCGGAAATCCATCGGAAGTCCGACGGAAATTTCCGACGGATATTACGCCCGTCGGAAATGCCGTCGGAAAAGTGGTTGTTTTCTTGTAGTGTAGAAGAAAGTCAGTATGTTGTAGAGCGTATTTAACATAATAAATGTATAACTAACTTTACCTTTATAGAAATTCTTTAATGGATAAGAATTTAAAAGTTTTTACAAAAGTCGAGGGTTCAATTCCGATAGAGTTCAATTTTTTTTTGCAGAATAATGGATGCAAAGCCAGAGCCGTGCCTCAAGCTAACATTTTGAAGCTTTCGCTTAGGGCATTTTTTTATTTAGAAAAATTGAAGGGCATATATTTTTATCAGTTTCATTTACTAAACTCAAATAATTAAATCATGGAAATATAGATTTAAAGGTTGGAAATTTTGTAAAATAAACAAACATGAGCCTACATGATAAAAATTATGAGCTTCTAATGGTTAAGTAACTAAAATATATCATAACAATTTATAAATGTTAAAGAATTTGAGTGAAGTAAACACATAATTAGTTTGCTACTGACTTGATTATTTTAATTTTATTCGAATATCACACATGAAAATTCGGAAAATTTAGTTATTTTATCCATCGAAAAATTTAGTTTAAAACTTTGATTTTGATAATTTAATGAACAATTTTGTAGAAAAAAGTAATTAAATTTTATAACTAACATTTGGTTCTAGTGTTTAGTTCTTTATTTGTCTTTTTCTATATGTGGCTAATGTATTTATTATTCTAGTTTTTTTTTAATGAGTTAAGACATCTTATTTTCGTAATTGCTTAGGGCATGCGTCAACGTTGGCACGGCTCTGTGCAAAGCATATAGGAAGTTTCAGAGTGTTATGAGAATTGTTCGTCATGGTCATGTGTTGTGAGGAGAGCTTGTCCATTAGATATGTTCTACACCGAGAACCGTCCGTTGTAGATCCGAGTGGTGCGGAAAGATCTGAATCGTGGAATTTTATTGTAATGAATTATAGCAATTCTATATATATTAATTGAAGAGACACTAAAAATTAAAAATCATATGTGTCATTCAAAGAGAATCTTAAATAACATTAATCCTAGATCTCATTCTAAGAGGAACTTAAGAAACACTTTAATTAAATCAACCAATCAAAACATTTCAATTTGTCATGGTAGAAAACTGGAAATCTTTACATATTTTCATTATCTTTAATATATGCGGAGCATTGATGACAAAAATATATATTTACCAAATCTATTACCATATTGAGAAACTCAAACCAATTTAACTCATTTATGTAATAGTATTTTGGTCAGTGATAAAGTTGGGTTGAAAATTTTTTTATAGAGTTATTAAAAAATATTTGTTTTTGTAAATATAAGATATATCAATTACATTTTTTGTCATACATTATAAGATAATGTTCACTTTTTGGTTTTGTTATTGTAAATCAATTTCTTTTATTTTTATATTTTATATACACTTAAAACGTAAGACCTATCATATTAGGACATTCAAGATTCAAAAATCGACCAATTAATTTTTTTAGTGGATATAATCATTTATCTAATATCTTTTTGGTATGTATGATCCTAAACAATATATTTTTATTACACAATAAACTGCTTGGCGTGGATCAAAATCTAATATTCGTAGAAACAAATAGTCACGCGGTAACTTGGGATATAAAATAATTGATTAGACCAAATATGATGCAAGAATCAATGCTGAAACTGCAACATCATTTTCCACTATATCTGGAGACATAATTGATTGTTAGCAATTTTATTCAACTCGCATACAAAACATAAGTATTGGCAATTTTATTCCACTCACATACAAAACATAATAAAGAGATACAAACATTTTTTCCTCAATTGCTTATTCCATCAAAGAAACAAACACACACCACAAAAACGACACCGTATCTCTCTCTACTCAACAGAAATCTCCTGAACATCTTTCTTTGGGTTCTCAGTCCTAGGAATCACAACATTAAGCACACCATTCTTAATCTCTGCCTTAATTTCCTCAACCTTAGCATCATCAGGCAACGACAAGCTCGTGTTGTAATAACCATAACTCTTTGAAGACCAATACTCGTCTTCTTCAGGTGATCCTTCTTCTTCTTCATTCTTGTGCTCTCCTTTGATCCTCAAGATTCCGTTATCGACCGTGATCTTCACGTCATCTTTGGTTAATCCTGGAACCTCGTACCTGAGTTTGTAACAATCTTCTTGTTCTTTCACTTGACCCATAAGTTGATATGGTCTAATGTTGAAGTTGTCGAAAATCTTGTTTATGTTCTCTGTTGCTTGCATCAAAGCGTTTCCTAGACTTGGAGGAAAGAGATCTGGTTTTCGTAACAAATAAATCAAGAAGAAAATAGGCTAATTAGTTTTTTAGGTTAATAATACCAATAACGAAACAAAATAATTTAGGTTTAGGTTAATAATCAGGTAATGTTTTTTTTTTCCACATTTTGATCAAAATGTACCTATCATATTTTGGTCAGACAAAATGAAATGATCAAATAATTGTTTATTGTTTTACCATCTGGTCAAATTACTAGCTATGTTACTTAAACAACATCTTATTTTCTTGGAAATCAACATAAAAACATATCATTCAAAATTATTATTTTAGTAAATTTCATGGTGATACATATACTACTCAAAATTCTTTAATAAAAAAATAAAGTATGTAATTTAGGTCATACAAAAATATGTCAACTCTACATACCATTTAGTGTAGGAGCGAAGTAGTCATGATCGTCGGTGTTACGCCAAAGACTTTTCCGGCCACGTCTCCGAGGGAAAAGCCGTCGAGGAGATTTCTTCTCTGACACACTCACTTCTGTGTTCTTCTTTTCCTCTTGTTCACTAGCGGACGTAGCCATGAGCCTGTTCAAATTCCTCTGGTAATGTCCATTTCCGATCAAACTCCTTTCACAAGATTGATTCATCAAAGTGGGAGATAACTTTTGTTTAAGGTGTCTCAATGTTAAACGAGCTAGAGCCATTTGTTTGCAATTAGATAAATTTCTTAATATTTGTTTTAATTTCTTTGTTTTGAGTTTGGAAAAAAAAGCCAAGAGTTGTTGGGGTTTATAAAGAGAGGTTTATGATTTATTGTAAAGTTTTTCTGATAGGTTTGAGAAGTTTCTAAGAGTTTCTGGGTTGATTTGGAAATTTCAAACAGAGTAGTAGCTTCTTGTTTCTTCTATAACCTTTTTGTGGATAAATCACAAGATTCTTTTCTTTCAAAATAATATTTAAAATGTCTATAACATTTGATCCAATGCATGTTTCTACTAATAACTCTATTGTAAGAATTGTATGAACCTGAACAAAAATTAGTCATTATCGTTTCAAATGTTTGTCCTAGGTCTAGGCTATCCGGTTTAGGCCCGCTGAAATAAATCAAACAATATTCAGGCTTGGTTCGGATGTTGTAAAATATAAACCACCAAGACAAATTGAAAAATTATTCTTTCATCTTGGTTAGTATGAATCAAAGGAATGAAATTAAAATAATTGTGCCAAAGGCATGAACCATGCTTCACCATTGTAAGTTGTAACTACAATCTATTTACAATGTTTTCTATTTTGAAAACCGTTTTGTGATTTTGTCAAAGTAATAAAATGGGACCCGGAAAGACATAAAAAGCCATGTGTCCAGAGTATTGTCGAATTATTTAGCTTTTGGACCGACCTTATCCATCTTTGGACCGTCGTTGGCTTATTAGGCTTATTAGTAGTGCCTCTTTGTTTTTGTTTTCTTCTCCCTTAACAATAACATTAAATACTTCAAAAGGTAATGGTAAGTTAGGTAACGGTTAGTGGGTAAGCTTCTGGTGAGAAAAAAATACATAGGATTGATTACACGTCGTAATGCAAAGCATACCATTTTTCTAAGTATTAATCATAACAATAATATCGAAAAAAATACACTCAATTTTGTATACCATTTTCGTATTGTTATTTCTCTCCATTTTTGTTATTTGATACTTATTACTTTTTATAGTTTCTGAAATTGGAAGTTTGGAACCATGCATTATCTATGTTAAAAACGGTCATCATTTTCCAACCACCGATTTAGTGGTATTGCATGCATAAACACATAGACTTTGATTATAGTTCTACATATTTAATTACAATAATTTAATCTGAAGGTAAACTACTAGACACGAAAAGTATATTCTTTTGGTGGACCATCACGTGGTTTCGGCTCTACCAGCAAAGTTTGCTATTTGGACCGTCGGTTGTTTCGTTTACAGTGGCCCACATCGGTTTGTTCCGGTTCACCAAACCTTACATGTGGAGACTACTGAGTTTATAAAATTGATTTTGGCCAAAATCTGGCTTCTTGACCATTAATCTATATAACTGCTAATCTTGTATTCTTCCGTCTCATTGTAGATATATCATATATTGTTTTTCAAGCCAGTGGATTTTCGAAAAAAATGCTAACAATCGATTATCAATTCACATGTCACATGTGTTTTCTATTGAAGCCCTAATTTTTTAATATTGTTATGTTATGCCTAAAGTTGTATCACTGGTTAGGTATGTATGTCGAGTCGTTGGTCGAATATTCGGAATTGTTACATAAGAAGCAATACCTCGGCGCGAGGGTAAACAATTCAAATTGGGAATTAAGTATAATTTTTCTATCTAATAATTTTCTTTTTCCCATTTTTGAATACTATTAGACTGATAGTATCATAATTTCCCTAATCTTTTACTCTTTTGAGCATATAAATCTAGAATTTTGCTAAAAAATACGAAAATAAATGTTTCTTACAAGAACTTCATAATAATCAAATGCAAAAAGAGAATTTTTTTAGTTTTTACCCATCTCTTGTCCCTAAAAACTCTATTTGACTATTTCATAGATCAATCATTTACATGGATGATTTTCCAAAAGAAAATTACATACATAGACCCCACAAAAAAAGCTAATTGAAAAAGTGATATACAAGAATTTTACCCTAAAGAGAGAAGTATTTTCACCCAAATTAAAGAAAACACTTTTTTTTTAATAAAGAAAAAAGGAGTCAATAGGAGCACTGAATTCTATGATCTCTGTCTCTAATCATCCCTTTATACAGAGCAATCCGGTTTGCAGGCATATCATTTCTACAAACCAAACCGGTTTTCTCCGGTTTAATCATCGGTTTTTGTACAATTCTCCGGTTCCGACGATACTCTTCACCGTTTCCTTTCGTCTCTTTCACATTCTCTGCAAATTTCACCTTCTTCTTCTTCTTCTTACTCTGTTTTTTCTTCTTTTCCTCTGTATCAATGAAAAAACCAAAAAGATTAGAAATTTAGAAACTTTCTTACCGGAAATTGATCGGAGAAGAAGCTATCGGTTAAAGGGTACCTGAAGAAAGACAAGAACGGATCAAAGGTTGATCTTTGACTTCTGTTGTTTGATTTCCAGAGAATTGGCGGGAAATCGCCAGAAACAGAGCAGTGCTTGAAAAAACCATGGCGGTTGCGATCACGACTCCATTAGAGCAGCTTAGTATAGAAGTCATCTCTGTATGGATGAGAGAGAGAGAGAGAGAGAGAGAGTTTTGAAATTTGCAATTTCTTAGAGAGAGAAAGTTTTGAAATTTGCAGAGAGTATTATTGAGCAATGAATGTGTTACTGGGTTTGTGTTGTGTTGTGTTGCAGAGATGATCGGTTTGTACCAGAAACGTCACGCAATAAGTACTGTTACAATTGAACGGTGAGGAGAAAAAGTTTTGATTTTTTTTGTTTGAGAAATTGGGTTTTGTAATGAAATTTAAGAAAAAGTTCTGACAATGATCAAAAAGTTGAAGTTTTTGTGTGTGTTGTCTTCTCTCTTTATCTTGAGAGAGAGAGAGAGATTGTGGTTTGGTTAAGTCACAGGTTCAAGAATCAAGTGGAAATGAGAAAAAACATTTATATCATAATTATTAAATCTTCACTGTTTTTAGTCCCTCGCTATATTTATAACTAGATGCAGTGTATAGACTTATGGTATAGTTGTAACACAAATATATATTTGTACAGTGTTTTGTTGGCTAACTATGTACAGTTGTACACATTAATTGTTAAAATGCTTAATTTCTAAAGATATTTATACATTTTTTCTTAAGTAATTGTTACATTTTGAGTGCATAATAAGTTAAAGTAAATAAGTATATTAGTAAGAACTTTACACAACTAATTAATTGAAATAAATTATGCACGTTATTTACTTTTATTAGTTACAATTTTTTTGTTGTCAATCATTAGTTGATAATTTTAGTAAAATAATTATTTTATTCAATTTTATCCCTTGCCAATTCTCATTTCTTATTTTTATCTCTTGTAAAAAAATTCAAAATAATCATGTAATTACCATAAAATGATTTCTTTTTTCATTCGAGGCATTTTATAGTAGCATATAAAATTACCTGAAAGTTTAATCGTTTATTAGAAAAGAGAAACGAGAAAAACAATTGAGAAAATTAATAAATGCGTTTGATTTTTTTTTTGTTTAAATATTACACTATATACTATTTTGAGAATTTGTTACAGTATTACAACTAAAAACTTAGAAAGCATAAATATCAAAATCTCCTAAAAAGCAAATTTAATACCAAAACTGCAAAATTAAAAGTCGGACAATCTAAACACACGCATAAGAGCAAACCGAAAAGATCCTCAACTCAACGTTTGAAGTTTCTCGTGTCCGTATATTTATATTTGTATTTACGTTATAAATATGGAGTATATTTTGTTTTCTCTGATTGCTAGGTATTCTACGTTTAAAACAAGTAAAGATCCAAATAACTAAAACATCGAGAGGATAAATGTGACGAAAGAGAAATTTTACAAGAGAAAAGCATGCATTGAGTGAAAGAGATTTATAAAGAATTTCAATGAATCTCTTCCACTCGGTTTGCACCAATCTTTATCATTAAGCATATCAAGACAAGAATCAAAATCAGAATCTGGCGTTTACGTGAGCATGGGCTCTTGCCACTTGTCTGTTTTCAAAACCTAATTTTGCCGCGTTTTGGACGTTAAGCTTTTTTGCCTTCGATCCCTATTTTCTGCCAAAAATGAGTTTATTTGCTAAAATAACATAATTCTGGTAATTAAACACTGCATAGCTTTTATCGTGTATGTTACCATGTAAAATAGTGTTTACATAACATGAAAGAACTTGATATTTTTTCAGAAACATCCGTGAAACTTAATTATGCTCTTTTCAAAAAACCACACCATATTTACGAAAATATCGACATGTTATACAAGCAATTATGGTCCAAAATCATGTCATTTTAGCAAATCAACTCGAATACTAATTTGTATAGCTTACATTTAATCCAACAAAACAATTATTTAAGCTAAAGTTAACCTACTTGATTCTATGATCTTTATTTTATTTATTATTTAGACCCTATCATTTCTTTTGTAATGAACGTATGATCCATATTAAACACAAAGAAATGGGGTTTTTTTTTTTTGAAACTCGCAATGAAATGGTTACAAAAATAAGAACACAATAAATTATAGAGAAATTAGAATGTATATACATAAAAAAAACTATAACTAAAAATTTAACCAAATAACCTAAAAGTAAAGGCTATTATTTGGCCACATGTTGCACTTTTAGATAGATGCTTAATTATTAAAAAAATTTTGTCATTGAGCAAATTCACCCTTTTTTTTTCCGTTTTATTATTTTTTTTTTCCCGGAGCAAATTCACCGTAAATTATATTTGATTGATACTAATCCATTTGAACACAAGCAGGCCGGCTCAGTTCAATTTAAGGCCTATTGCAAAAAAAAAAAAAAAAAAAAAAAAAGGCAACATGTAATTCTTTTTTTTTTTTGTTAAAATTGTCAACATGTAAATTCTTTCGAAACTTCTTGAGGTTGTTGATTGTAATATAAAAGACTAGACCAAGTTGTCTTTCTCTTTCTTTACCAAAAAAAAAAACAAAAAAGATTTTATTTCTCTTTGTGTTATATATATTCTTGTTTACGTGTTCTACATAATTTTCAACGATCTTTACATGAATGAATTCTAAAGCAATTTGTGGTCCCGATGTTGGAACTAATTAGAGTTATTTAGAAAGGTTTCTTTGATAGAAGATATCCAAATCTTTTAGCAAAAAATAACAAAAAGATAGACTTATTTAGAATGGTTTCTTTGATTGATGTCCAAAGCTTTTAACAAAATTAGTAAAAATGATGGAATGACAAAACTATAAACTTATGTGTGTTTTAAACAAGTAACATGATATAATGAAAAATAATTTATTATTGTATAATTTAGTATGATATGAGAAGTGACCGCGGTCAAGTGGCATTTACAAGTCTCAGACCCGGTTTGAAGGTTGTGCAAGCTTGGCATTAGCACATGGTCCCGCGTGAGACTCACAGTTTTAGTTAATTTTTTTTTTTGTATAAAAGTCCTAAATATTCAGATGTTTTGTAAAAATGCTCTAATATTTATAAATTTTACAAAAAGACCCTATATTTTCAGAAAATATTTTTTGGACACATGGCCCATTATGTCATTGAGACGGCCTGATAAGTCTACAAAGAACATGTACCGAATATGTGATCCTCTTTACAATTAGGTTAATCGAGTTAATGGACCGACCCATTGTGAAATTTATTTTAGACAAAAGATGTTCAAGAATACGCAATAAATACGTTATTAAAAAGCACATAGAATGATACAAATAATTTGATTTCATAGTTCCGAGACATATGTATCACAAATTATAGATTTATCAAGAGATAAGATTTTAGTACGGCAACTTGTTCTTAGGACACTAAAATAATTGAAAGAGAGACATCACAAGAAGTTAAGGTCTTAAAAGTTTTGAGAATACGTAAAGAAGAAAGAGATGGTCACATGGTTGATTGACTTTGATATCCTAAATAACATTAACCACATTTTCTTCTTTGTGTATATTCACACTTATCCATGATATTCAATGATGTTAATGGCACGCCAAGAAAAATTGTGGACTTCCATAATCCATTTATGTCGAGATCGGAGGGTTGGGAAAAAATCATAATCAAGTCAAATTTAATTCCGTAATCCAAAATTTTCATTCTTTACTTGCATTCCGTAAATCCAATATTATATAACTTATATACTATAGATTGGACCGCAAGACTACTAGTACATGATTTGATGGTCTAATAATATTAAACCAGTTTTCGATAGATTCAATCAAACACTAAACATAAATACTTATTTTACTAAAATAGATAAATTCATATGCTTAAGAGTAATTAATAAGCAACAAAAGAAGTATAAAAAAAGAACCACCAAATCTTTATCCGAATGAAAAACTAAAAATCCATAGCGGCAAAACATTACACCAACGATTATAAAACTTATGAGTTACTAAAGAGGATGAAGCTTAATGGTTTTATTACCAAAAGCTATTGAAGCAAAAGATAGAGGAGAGAATGTTATTTATTATCTCTAGAGAAGATACTGCCATAGTGCTCAGGTTGTAAGTATTGGAGGCATGTAATCAGATTTAATACCGAGGATACGAGCTTTTGTGTCGGGAAAGAATTCGAATCCAGGAATCTGAGTGATGTCTCCTTCACTAGCTATACCAATCGGGTAGCGAAGTAAATGACCAGGAAGATCTTGTTCTAGTGACTCACTCGAGTAAAGATCCCAATACTTATCAGCAATACGGTTAACTTTCTTGATACATTCTTGGCTAGATGGATCAAGGAAGGTTTCATCGAGCATTCCTAAATGTTCGTACCATAATGACATACGGAATCCGTGGATCTGACCTCGAGCTGGTTGTCTTATTGAAAGATGATATGGTTGATAACCTCCCATTGCTATCTCAGAGTCTCTTGCACCATCCATTGATCTTTGGTTAATATTCGCTGATCCGATTATGATGTACTCATCGTCAACTGCGAAAAATCAAAGGTTAAATCATTTACATAGTAAATACAAGTATTACGTAGGTCTGTAATTGTCTATTGTAGAATCGTCAATATAACAATTCTCATAATTTGTAATAGAATAATAAATACAGTGTTAAAAAAAAATCATTTACGTATATCAAAAATTTTAAATTCTGAAAATGTTTAAAACACTCACCAATCATCATTTTAGTATGAACATAGATCATGAAGCGGCGCGCTTCTTGTGCTCGGATATAGTCAGTGTCCGGTTCAGCTTTTTCCGTAGGCTCATACTCACCATCTTTCTTAACCTCTCGGTTTCCGAGGCAAAAGAACGTTAAATAATCTCGCGGATCCTCTCCCTCGAGTCCTTTTTCTCTAAGCGCTTTAATCACATCTTTATACATCATCTCCATTGTCCTTCTCTGCCAATCTAATATAGCTTGGACCGATCGGCTCTCAGGAAGCCCTTCAGGCCACATCGGAACAACGACATAAACTCTAAACCGCTCTCCAGCTTTAATCTTGCTAACAATCTTCAAAGATAATTCCTTTGGAATCAAATGCAGAGCGTTTATATCCTCCGGTTTGATTCCATCCGCGCTCCACGCAAACGAACTTCCGAGGAAATACTGATTTTCGATATAAATAAAATCTTTGGCTCGTCTAATCGCGTGAATATACGCATCCTGAATACTCCTGTCGATAATATTATCTTTTCCGCTAACAAGACCGGCTTCCGCTGCAGCTTCAGGGGATTCGGGGAACGCAGCAGCCGCTCCACCATCAATTGATCTAAACAACTGAACGTTCCACGAGTCGTGATCCTCGGAGAATAAAACCGGTGAAGGCGGGATAATAATATCGTCGAGATCTCGAATTTTAACTAAAATATCTTTACCGCCTTGTCGACTCCATCTCTGTCCAAAATTATACAAAACATCCCAAGCAATAGGTCCTTCGAGGCGACAATGAATATCGTGCCACGGCTCTCTAGGACCACCTTTGGTTATCGCCGCTCCAGTGAAATTCGGTTGATGGAAATCGTCGTGATGCGCGGTGTCCAACGTTCTAAACAAGGAGTGAAACGGCGTGTCGTATCTTCCATCACAAAGATCAAGACCGCCGAAAAAACTCACAATCCTTCTCGATCTCGATCCTTTACTCGGCATTTCGCTGTCTACAACGACAATTTTTTGATGATGAGTGAACATAGTCGAGATTTGAAAGTTTTGGACAATGCTTCCACCGTCGTCGGGATTACGAGGACATAACACGCAGTTTACGTCGGTTCCTCGGAAGAAATTCTCTGTTTCTTCATCATGTGTAGCCATAAGTCCGTTTTTTTTCAATAAATCGACCGATGTTCTATCGTCCCATACGAGCAAAATAACCTTAACACCTTCACTAGCTTTCTTTTTAAGTATCTCGCCGATCGTCACATCTCCGCCTTGTTTCGGCCTCCTTGAGTCTCTAACCAAAGAAATCTCAGTGTAAACAGATCAACCAGTAATGTAAATTAAATGTTTCGCGTTAGTAATCGCGTCGAATATATCCTCCCAACATCGGCTAGGCTCGTAGTTTTTCCCACCGGCGAGTGGGATTTTCGGGACAAAGCTTTCGGGTATATGAGCATCTTGATACAAAGAAACTTTGCAACTCCTTCTTTGAGAAAAGAATGTGTACGGAACACCGGGAAATTTAGCGGTTTTGATACCTTTATTCCAATTTCGATCTTTTTCAACGCCGAAATATTGAAGTTTCACATGGATTTTTGATCCACCAGCAATGGGATTTTTTTCAGTGTCTAATATTTCAACCCATTTATCAACTTCTTCTCCATGGAAAATATCTTGGACCGGAACATAAGCTCTTCCGATTAAAGTCGCGCCAATTGGATTATCGTCTTTAACAGTGAATATAACATTTTTAGCCATGTGACCACAGTAGATATGAAATGATTCATACCATTTTGGGTTTTTTGGTTCGTTTTTGATCTTTCTCGTTCTTCCGACTCTCGCTTTCTCTAGATCGATTGTTGCGTAAAGCTGAGTTTCGCCTTTACCAACACCGATTGTTTCTTCTACATTCGCTAGCATCTGAAAATGGTTTTAAAAAACAGAACATTGTAAGGAATTTTTTTTTTTTTTTTTAATAAAAATTTACAAAATGATATACAAAAGGTTATAATACCTTTCCTAAGAAACCTGATCTGCCTCCTTCCAAATTGAGACGATCGACTTCATAGATCGTAGCGTGTAGTCTTCCGTGTAACAAAAACTCTTCCATTTCTTTTTGTTTCGACCTATAAAACATTATAACAATTGTAACATATTGGCTTCCTTATGCATTTGATCCGAGAAGATGAAGAAAAGGAAAAAGAAATGGATCGATAAGCGTATTACCTGTGAAATTCAAAGAGAATGATCAGAGAGATGAGAGAAAGTGGGTTAGTAAGAAATTTGATCCGAGAAGGAAGCTACTTTTGTGTGTGAAGTTTGTTGAACATTTTTGTGATATTAATAGAAGATTAAGCAAATACTAAAAGAGTTTTTTAAGACATCTAACTTATAATACGTGTCCTAATCACCGTGATTATTAACCGATAAAAGATGACACTAAACTCACTCTCAAAAATGCATTTTTGGCCACCAATTTATAACCAAAAATGCTTAGTATATATGGATTTTATGTGGAAGTTTATTTCTGTAAATTAAAATAAATTATAATTAAGCTTGCAATTTTTTTTTATCTCCAACCTGGTTTTGATTAGAATCCGTGTGATTAGGACAAAACAAATCAACTAAATATAACTACCTAATGTAGTAATTAAGAAAAAAATAAACAGAGAGAAAGATTAAAAAGTAAAAAGCCCTAACTTGGGCCACACGTTTGTCCGAATCTCTCTCACAGCTTCACAATTTCTCCAAATTTACCGGAAAATCCAATCTAATCCTTCAGATTTTCAACCAAAAAGTCATCGAGCAAACGGCCGTTTATACTCTTTTCCAGAAATGGGGAAGAGACCGCCGATTCCACCAGATATCGAAAAAGGACCACCATTGCCACCGCCAGCTCGACCACAGTTTCGTCCACCCATTCCCGTGCCATGGGTCGCGTGGCTCGTGCCTTTTATCTTAGCAGCTAACTTCATTACATTCGCTACCACAATGTATGTGAACGATTGTCCCGCGAGATCAGATGAATGTATCTTGTTTGATGTTCTTGCAAGGCTTTCATTTCAACCGATTAAAGAGAATTTTCTTCTCGGTCCGTCTATTCCCACGTAAGGAAGACAAATTCTTGATTCCGCAATGGGTTTTTTTCGGGTTTCAGATGTATATTTATCCGATGAATGTATATTTTCAGGTTGAGAAGACTCGGAGCTCTCGAAAGGAGACTTGTCGAGGAAGGCGAGAGATGGCGACTCATTTCTTGTATATGGCTTCACGGTGGTCTTCTTCATTTGATGGCTAATATGATAAGCCTCGTGTGTATCGGAATGCGCCTTGAACAAGAATTCGGTTTCTGTAAGACTCTTTAATAAACCCTTTTGTTTTTTCAATACCAAGAGGTTATGGGCCTAGACCCGTACATCTACTCAGCCCGGGGACCAAATATTTGGTCTCCTCTTTAGGCTGTCTGAAATATTTTACCAGTTGAGCTAACGACACTTGATTTTATTTAAGATTTTTTGATGAAATTACAGTTAGAATCGGAGCTTTGTATGTACTCTCGGGGCTCGGTGGAAGCCTTATGTCTTGTTTGACAGATGCACACGGAGAACGTGTATCAGTTGGAGCATCAGGCGCATTGTTCGGGTTACTCGGTGCAATGCTATCAGAGCTGATCACAAACTGGACAATCTATGAAAATAAGGTAAAAAAATTTTATCATTTTTTCGGCTTTACGGTACTATTAGTAAAACCTGATGTTAAATTTGTTTTTGCAGTGTACCGCGCTAATGACATTAATCCTGATCATTGCGTTGAACCTAAGCGTCGGATTCTTACCTCGTGTTGACAATTCTGCTCATTGTGGAGGTTTTTTAGCCGGTTTTTTCCTCGGATTCGTCCTTCTTCTCCGTCCGCAGTACGGATACGTAAGCCCCAAATACATTCCTGCCGGTTACGACATGAAACATAAGAAACCAAAACATAAATGTTATCAACACATCTTCAAGTTTACTTCTCTAACCATCCTTCTTGTTGGGTAAGTACACCAAAGACTCAATAAACCTCGTTTGAAAACAAACGAAAACCGTAATGCAGTAAAAAATTTCTTTCCTTACCAGTAAATAACTGAAATTTACCGTAATTTTTTTGCAGATTCATTGCGGGATATACTAAGCTTCTAAGAGAACATACCGTAGAGAGCGTGCCATTCAGAGAATTCAATTAGCATCTCTGTAAAAGACTATTTTACACACGATACGAAACCAAGAAGGATTTTCACATAATTGATACAAATACATTTGATGAGTACATGATTCGAAAAAGTACAACGTTATGTATCAGTAATTTTTTAAAAGGTTGTTGTAAACTATACATCTGTATAAAAAAAAAAAGCATATATTAAACAGTAGGATTACATTTTGTTCATATCTAGTTTTATTTTTTTGTGTGACAAAAGTAGCAATTATAAATCAATAATGTATTTTCCTAGATCTCACATGAATCAGATCGACCAAACATCGCGTATCGATTGTTTGCAACATTTTCGTATAGAAAATCCCTCACAAACCTGCAAAAATGTCAAAAAGAAAAATTCTTTATAAGATCACTCACTCGAGGCGTTTCATTTCGATAATTAAGCGTTATGCGAGAAGTACTTACAGAGGCGCAAATTGGAAAAAGAACGCGAGCTGCGGAAATGGTAAGTCAATATACTTCATAATCTTCAAAACCGCTTCCGATTTTATATATGACCTAAAGAAAACACAACACATATCACAATTAAGTGATATATTTCGATATCTTTTTTCCGGTTCACATCGAAATACAAAATGTAGTTTACCGATCTTTTTCGACAAGTATGACACTCGATATATCATTAGGTTCTCTTCCTGATCTCATTAACAGTTTCTTCCCTGCTTCGCTTTGTAACGCTTCAAACCTTATACTCCTGCAATACAATTTCTTATTGTTATATTCGATATCAAACTTCGAATTCGACAATGATTACTCGAATTCAAATTACTAACTTGTTTTGATCATGGTCTTTAACAAATTTCACACCTCCATTACAGAGATTACAAACACCTATCAGTCACACATAATGAAACAAAAGTAATAAGATTCATAAAAACATCAACTTTACTATAAAAGTTACAAAATTTGGAATTTTTTTTAAAATGGTTATATGAAGAATAGATATAGGATCCGAATTTAACTGTAATAAGAGATTAAAAGTAAACGTTTATTACCATCGAACAACATGATTGGTCTCTTGTCTTGTTCGAAAAAGCTTGAAGTTTCTTTAACCCAATCAACTGAATCGCTACGAGAAGTGCGTACGTTAGCAGAAGCAGAAACTCTGAGACTAACTTGCGCACGAGTCGGAAAGTTTAATCGACCGAAACTCGCCGGAATAAAAATCGCCATCTCAAACTCCGGTGAACCACAAAACTTGTGGCGGATTTTGGCTTCTGATATAGGAAGTTGCATTTTCGTAAATAAAAGGTGAAAAATGTGCCACGTCATGAAAATGTAGCCACTCAAAGATTTAAACCACGTCACTGAAAAATGTAGGATTTTAAACCGGTTTTAATTTTCGTAAACCGGTTCTTTCGATTTTCTGAAAAAAACGCTTAAAAATCTCTTGACCTTTGAGAACAAAGTTGGTCGTCACTGCGATTTTCGGAGAGAATCGGAGAAAAAGTCGAAGTTTTGAAAGATGGGTTGGATCGGAGAAACTATAGATTCAATCAAATCGATTCAGATCCGTCAGCTTTGTACTCAAGCCATTAGTCTTGGTTCGTTCGTTCGTTCTTCTTCTTCTTCTTCGTTTAGATCGAACTCAGTCTGATTTTGGATTTCTGGGAACGTAATTTGTTTAATTGGGTATTTAGGGTTTACTAATGTATGAACATTGCAGCTCCAATTGCGATTTTTTCTGAACAAAGTTGAAACCTTTACAGAAAATTAGAGGCATCTTTGGTTATTAGAAGGAATTGATGAACATTGCAGCTCCAATTGTGTTTTATAAGATCATTTTCCTGAAAATTTTAGGTCTAAATCCGAATAGATTACCAGTATTAGATCTTGAAGTCGAATTTTGAAGTAACACTCTCAAATTGTATAATAGTATATGACAAATTGTTGAAATCTGGTAGGTATGATTGTGACTTCTGCTTTGATAATATGGAAAGCGTTGATGTGTGTTACTGGAAGCGAATCTCCGGTGGTTGTTGTTCTCTCTGGAAGCATGGAGCCTGGTTTTAAGAGGGTAATTGGACTTTTAGTTTTAACGAGATATCGTACATTTTGCGGTTTGTTGACATAAAATATCGAACTTGATATCGTGTAGGGGGATATATTGTTCTTGCATATGAGTAAGGACCCGATACGAGCAGGCGAAATCGTTGTTTTCAATGTTGATGTAAGTTTACTCTTTCTTTTAGTCTCATTTGCTCTCTCCCTTTGATTTGTGGGTCTTTCTCCTAATTGGTTTCATGCTTGTCCTCTCAGGGTCGTGATATTCCTATTGTCCATCGTGTCATTAAGGTAAGCGTTGTTTAGACTTTGTCATCTCTTGGTATTATACTGTGATGTAAACTTGGCTCTGATTCTTGGGGGTTTTGTTACATTTATAGGTTCACGAAAGAGAAAATACAGGAGACGTCGATGTTCTTACAAAAGGTACTGGTTTTATAGAGTGTAAGTTGTTTTCATAGTGTTACTATTCGACGTACAATCACATTTCAATTTTTTATTTATTTCAAGGTGACAATAACTACGGAGATGACAGACTTCTCTACGCCGAAGGACAGCTTTGGCTTCATCGACATCATATAATGGGTCGTGCTGTCGGGTAATCAAACTACTTCAATCACAAAGCTCTCGATATAAACCGAAGACTCTCTCGTGACTTATAAATGGTTAACCTTTTTGTCGGGTTTCAGGTTCTTGCCTTATGTTGGATGGGTTACTATTATCATGACAGAAAAACCTATCATCAAGGTAACATACATTCTCAAAGATCTAATCCAAAATGTTTTTCAGCTTTTTTTCTTCCGGTTTTGTGACCGTGACATTTTGCGTCTTTTCTCTTCTTCTTCTTGCAGTATATTCTCATAGGTGCATTGGGTTTGCTTGTTATAACATCCAAAGATTGAGTCTTTTGAAGGAAGAGGAGTGTACTCTCCAAATCCTTGGTTTATTATCCTTTTGTTTTGGAAAAAATCAAATCAAAGACTTGTCATTTTGTGGTTTAGTATACTTTAAACACTAGAGTCAGAAACTAATTTGTAATCGGATATTAGTTTACGCCCCAAAATCGAGATTTGCTCTTTAATAACCTGCCTTGCGAAATCAAAATCAAACAGTGATTTGACGCGGTTTCGGCTAAATTTTACTAATCCTATACATGAAAACTAAAATTAAAACTAACTGAATCGGTTGAAGATTTTACAATCAAACCTTAATCCAAAATGTCAATAGTGGTTAATTTTAATCAATTATAAAAGAAGGGGGTAGATATTAACTAATTGTTAAAGTAAGAGGACTTATTGTGAAAATTATTGGGTTTGACTTGTCTTCTTATAATGTAACAAAAACGAGATTAAGCATTTTGCAGAGTCTTCTCTAATGTCTAAAACCCTTCTCTCTTCCATCAAACCCCTTACGAATCCTCCCGTCCGATCTCAAACTCCACAAATCAGGAAACAAGTAAGCGAAACTCTTACCATTCTCAAAACCCAACAAAACTGGTCTAAATTCCTCGATGTCGAAGAACTCTGTCTCATTTCTCCTTTCGTTTTCGATCGAATCCAAGACGTTGAAATCGGAGTCAAGCTCTTTGATTGGTTATCGATTCGGAGAAAAGACGAGTTTTTCGGAAATGGGTTTGCTTGTTCTTCGTTTTTGAAGCTATTAGCGAGATACAGGGTCTTTAGTGAGATTGAAGATGTATTGATAAATCTCAGAAAAGAGAATGTGAAGTTTACTCATGAAGCGTTGAGTCATGTTCTTCATGCGTATGCTGAATCAGGGTTATTGGATAAAACCGTGGAGATTTATGATTATGTGGTTGAATCGTATGATTCTGTGCCTGATGTGATTGCTTGTAATTCGTTATTGATTTTGTTTGTGAAAAGTAGGAGACTTGGAGATGCACGGAAGGTGTATGATGAAATGCGTGAGAGAGGTGGTTGTGTTGATAATTACAGTACTTGTATACTGCTTAAAGGTATGTGTAGTGAAGGGAAAGTAGAAGAAGGTAGGAAATTGATTGAAGATCGATGGGGGAAAGGTTGCGTTCCGAATATCGTGTTTTACAACGTAATTATTGGTGGATACTGGAAGCTCGGTGACGTTGAGAATGCGAATTTAGTTTTTAAGGAGTTGAAGTCGAAGGGGTTTATGCCAACTTTGGAAACTTTTGGTACTATGGTAAATGGGTACTGCAAGAAAGGGGATTTCGTGGCGAGTGATCGGCTTTTGAGGGAAATGAAAGAAAGGGGTTTAATAGTTAGTGTTCGGTTCCTTAATAATATTATGGATGCTAAGTATAGGCAAGGTACTAAGGTTGAAGCAGCTGAGAGTATACGGTGGATAGTAGCTAATGATTGCAAGCCTGATATAGCAACGTATAACATTTTGATCAATCGTTTGTGTAAAGAAGGAAAAATGGAAGATGCGGTTAGGCTTTTGGATGAAGCGTCAAAGAAAGGGTTAATTCCGAACAATATAAGTTATTCGCCTTTAATACAAGCTTATTGCAAAATCAAAGAGTATGATATTGCTTCTAAGTTGCTTCTACAGTTGGTTGAAAGTGGGTGCAAGCCAGATATAGTTACGTATGGAATTCTTATCCATGGTCTTGTTGTTTCAGGCAATATGGATGATGCGGTTAAGATGAAAGATAAATTGATAGATAGAGGAGTTTCACCGGATGCCGCTATTTACAATATGTTGATGAGTGGTTTGTGCAAGACCGGTAGGTTTTTACGTGCGAAAAACCTCTTCTCGGAGATGCTAGACCGGAATATTACACCAGATGAGTATGTGTATTCTACGCTCATTGATGGATTCATCAGAAGTCGTGATTTTGATGAGGCGAGGAAAGTTTTCATTCTCTCAGTTGAAAAGGGTGTGAAGGTTGATGTTGTGCGCTACAACGCTATGATAAAAGGGTTTTGCAGATGCGGTATGTTAAACGAGGCATTGATGTATATGAATAGGATGATTGAAGAAAATCTCGTACCTGATGCGTTCACTTATTCCACAATCATTGACGGATATGTAAAGCAACAAGATATGGCTACGGCGATAAAGATTTTCCGAGACATGGGTAAGAGTAAATGTAAGCCGAATGTTGTAACTTACTCATCTCTTGTTAATGGATTTTGTTGCCAAGGGGATTTCAATATGGCTGAAGAGACTTTCAAAGAGATGCAATCGTGTGGCCTTGTGCCTAACGTTGTCACCTACACAACACTTGTTAAAAGTTTTGCTAAAGATGGTAGTACTCTTGGGAAAGCAGTTTACTATTGGGAGCTTATGTTGAGAAACAACGTTGTACCTAACGAAGTTACCTTCAATTGTCTACTTGAGGGATTTGTGAAGAACGGAGCTGAACCGAATGGGTTTAACGTAAGACAAAGTTCGTTGTTTTTCGAGTTTTACGATAAAATGAAATCGGATGGGTGGTCGGACCACGCTGCTGCGTACAATTCTGTCCTCGTTTGTTTATCTGTACACGGAATGTTGAATACTGCTTGCAGGTTTCAGGATAAGATGGTGAAGAAAGGCTTCTCTCCTGATCCTGTTTCATTTGCTGCTATTTTACACGGTTTCTGCGTGGTGGGGAACTCAAACCAATGGAGGAACTTGAACTTTTGTAAGCTTGACGAAAAGGATCTTGAGGTAGCGGTTAGGTATTCGCGTGTTTTAGAGCGACACTTGCCTCAAGCAGTGATCTCCGAGGCTTCAACTATTTTGCATTCAATGGTTAAAAACGCAGACAACAAAGAACGTGAGGATCGTATAATCTCAGTAAGATAGTGATACGGTTTGCTTCTCAAATTGTAAAAAAAGAATCAGTATTACAGCGCAAATTCGCAGAAGCAATCGGGTAAAGCGAAACCTCTACTAATCGCGAAATCGTTTTTATGAACCTCCCATAGAGCTTTCTTCAACTCTTCTCCTTGAAGCCCCTGAGAAGTGAGTTCTACGAACGCTTTTCTGCTTAGGAACAGTGTATTATGCATCTGTTTATACGCTCGCATCGCTGCAACTATTTTATCCATGTTTCCAAAGTAAGTAGCTACATACGCATCGCTGTTGATAGACACATGATAATCCAATGCAGCTTTTGTGTTTCCATGCATTCTAGTGAAATCTTCTTGGTTAAGTAGAACGGATTTTGTGAACACGTTTGTGTAAACCGATGTGAATCCTTCCATCTCCATTAGACCGTCTCCAGCTGCTAAGTATATGTTTGTGTTTGTTGGGATGTTAAGTGACTGAAGCATCAAAGCTGTTTCTTTAGGAGTCAAAGGGCATTTCCCTCGCTTTCTCCATATCTGAGCTAGTTCTCCGGTCCATGGCTTTCTGTCGACACGAGCAGCTTCAATGGCGGCGATTGATGAAGGAGAGAGGTTCGGGTATTCGCATTGGCTGTACGCTACCATGTCTGGTTCAAATCTGAGGTGAAGTGAGACGAACGGTTTAGGAATTGCATCCAAAAGCTCGACGGCTTTCTTCTCCAAGGAGCTAGTGAGGCGTAAAGCTGAATAACAGGCTTGACATAGAGTGGCTTTTGCATACTGAGGATACCTGAAAATGCATTGTATCGAAGTAGAAGTGTAAGAAACTCGAAAACTTCCAGAACGAGCAATTACAGGAGAAAGTCGAAGGTACCTGTCCCTGCGTTGGCTCATTGCCGGTGTAAAAGAAATGTAACGATGTTCCAACAATGATGGAAGAATACTTTCGATGTAATCAAATTGACCTTTCCTTTTGCTACAATCTACTTTGAATGGTTCTTTTGATGCGACATCTTTTGGTAATTCTTTTACGACTTCGATAAAACCACTCATCTTTTGAATAAAGTAGTCTACATCAAACACATCTACAAATCCACTGCACGAATACATATCACCGATATTATTTAACTTCCTCGTCCAAAATCAACAAAACACTATTGAAATCGCTATACAAGCTTGTACCTTGACTCGTTCCAATACGCAGCTACCTCAAACTTTGGTAGAACAAGTGTAGCATTCAACAAACGAGCAATCCCAACTCCGTCACACAACTGCAAGCAGCATCACATCATCAGTATCATTTTATATCCTAAGCATAAAACAGTGCAAGTCGGAATCTTCGTGCTTTTTTTCAAACTTACATCGCGTCTCATCTGATTAAGACCGCCATAGCAATCAACGCGGATGTATCCATTAGTTGTAGCTGGTAGAGCTGCAGGATTTGAACAAAAAACCAATTGTCTGCAATGAAAGACCGATCACAAAGTTACGAGAAAGTGAAAACTCACTACAAACCTATCTAACATTACATTCCACCCAAACACACACAAAAAATCTTCTCTTTTCATACCAAAACCAATCTTTCAAGTGAATCAATGGCTAAAAACAAAAATTTCCAAGAACTAACTAATGTTTTACATCAAAATCTGCTTCCATTCAAGTAATCTAACCTCAAATCAGAACAAACCCATCACAGAAATCTTTCAACTAAACAAAAAAACAAAAAAGGTGAGATCTTTAAACTCAAATCCATCACAGAAATCTTTTCAACTAAACACAAAACTAAAAAGTGAAATATTTGAACTAAAAAAACTTAGGAGAATGATAAAAAAACATACGAGTGAGATGTCCTTGTAACCACCATTTGCAAGGTCTCCATTCTACTATCCTCTTAACACTCCATATCTCAGAACCTCTGAAACAGAGAACATAAATCAAGTTCCATATTTTAAAGCCAAGAAGACAAAACTTATGATAAGATAAGTACAAAGACGAAAAAACTCACACTGATGAACCGGAAAGAACCGGAATCTGCAGGAAATTCGGCGACGGAGATAGAAGAATAACAACGAGAAGAAGAGAGAAAGTTATGATGAATACGAACACTGGTTTCACCGGAGATGCAATCATCTTAATGGGTTTTTCAATTCAACTTCAGATCGGAATTTGTAAAGTGAATCAGATCTATAAAGCTTCAAACTTTCTTCGTCGGTGACAAATAAAACTCTGTTTTTCATCAGAGAAGAAAGAACAGAAAAAAAAAAAAAAAAAAATTGGAACCTTCTTCTTCACTCAGAGGCTTCAATTAAGACTAAATAAAATTAGAAAAATTCCCTAAAATACCACACTTTGAAATTTTGTTTATAAAAATACCATTAATTTTCCAAAGTTCCAAAGATATCACAAATTTTCAAAATTTTTCAAAAGTTCCAAATACAAAAATTGATTTTTAAAGCTTTATAATTTAAATTTTTTTGGTTTGGATCAACTATTGTATAATTAAGGTATAGTTTAAGGGGTAGGGTGTAGGTTTAGGCCCTAAACTTTAGGGTTTATGATTTAGTTTTGAATATTTAAAGTTAATTTTAATTTTGTAGTATTTTTGAAACTTTTATAAATTAGTGGTAGTTTTGAAAACAAAATTGAAAAATGTGGTATTTTTGAGAATTGCCCAATAAATTAATTAAAAGATAATTCAAATGTTTACAATGTAATTTCTCATTCAAGTACTCTTTCAAGTTCTTCATCATCATCTTCACTATCTTCACTTCTCCTTCCAACTCTTCTTCTCTTCCCTCGCATCTCAACCGCCATTTCTCTAACCGAACACGAACTACTTCGCTCCATTTTCCCGGCCAAAACATCGACAACATCCATTTCTCCCCAACCAACTAACCGATTCCTCAACATTTCAACCGTTGTCGAATACGGTGGAATACCATCATCAATCATCATCTCAAAATACTTACAAGCTTCCTCTAACTTCCCTTTCTTCCTCACTAATCCATGAATCATTACCGTATACGTAGCAACCGTCGGATAAAACTTCCTTTCGCTCATTCCTTCCCATATCTCCGTAGCGCGATCAAATCTCCCTATCCGTATCAGCAATTTAAGTACCATATTGTAAGTATGTCTATCCGGTAAACACTCGGTTCTATCCATTCTCGAAATCAGCTTTGTTGCTCGGTTTACTTCACAATGATCGCAATGGTACGCCATTATCGAATTATAAGTCCAAGTATCCGGATTAGCACCTATTTGAATCATTTCGTCTAACAGTAAATACACATCATCGACTTTATCGCTCTTGCATAACGTCTTGATGATATGGTTATACGTATACACATTGGGAGCAAGATCGTACCTTTTCATCCGATCAAGAACTTTAAAAGCCGAATGAACATTACCCGAGTTGCAGTGCGCGTGGATGAATATCGCGTAACTATACGCATCCGGTTTAAGTCCAAGCTTACCCATTTCTTGAAACATCTTATAAGCTCCATCAACATCACCGGATTTACATAAAGCGTCTAAAAGAGCATTGTAAGCAAGCAAATCCACTACACAATTTCTCTCAAGCATTTCATCGAACACCTTACGTGCACCCGTCGCATCACGGATTTTCGCACATCCTTTAACCAAAATGCTATACGTCTTCGCGCTCGGCGTAATCCCGATCTTCGCCTTATCGAAAAACTCCTGCGCTTGATTCACATGCTTTCGATCGCAAAGCGAATGCAAAAGCTGATCAAGATCATAGATTTCCGGCTTAATCCCAAACTCAACCATTCGATTAAAAGCTCGAATCGCTTCACCGGGTAAATTACTTCTACTATAAGATCTAAACACAATCCAAAACACTTTAGAACTAATCTCAAAGTAATTATACTCTCTAGCTTCAATTAAAAAATCCCAAATCAAAGCGAATTGTTTACTACTACCTAAAATCTCAACCAAAATGTGATGACTTTCTTCACTATGTTCAAAATCTGGGATTTTTCTTGCCCAGAGGAAGAATCTATGAGCAGGGAACCCTAGATTTTTGCAGCGTTTCAAAACTTGTTCGATCAGATTCGCCGAAATTCGAGGAGAGTAAATTCCGAGAGTGTGTTCGAGATCGTCTTTCGGGTTTCGATGATCGCTTAGAACACGAGAGATTTCGTTTACGAGATCTGGTGATGGTGGTGTGGAGAAGAAACGAAAGGTTTGAGATTTAGGAAGAGTGCGAAGTAGAGAAGAGAATGTTCGAATCGCCATTAATGGAATTTGTGTTTTCTTCACATTTTTCAGTAAAGCTAAATTTGAACCATTTTCAAACGTTGAATCAAAGTTTATAAACACAAAGCCCAATGGGCTCTGTATTATTTTCCGTAAGTCTTTTCGAGTTGTGGATTTAGAGGATTTCGAGTTACATAAATTATCAAAACGTTTCTACCAATTTAATTATTTGTAAAATAAAAACTAAGATTGGAAGATAATACTCAGTGCAGTGTCAAGGGTTTAAAGGGCCCTAGGAGAATTTGAAAATTAAACATTTTTTTACATAGTAATAATCTAAATTTAAAAAAGTTAAGAATGTTAATAAAAGAAAATAAAACTTAAAAAAAAATAAATAGAAACTCCTTTTTAGTATGAAAGTAGTTCAAATTTGGTATGTAAGACTTAAAAATAAAATCATTATCTTACTTTAACCATAAGACTATAAGTAAGTTTTGGAAATTGGGAAGCTCTAAAATATATTATATGATCCGACGCCCTAGACGGATGCTTATTTAAATGCATCGTAACGACTTGATAATACTTGACATGACCACCACAAAGTGTGACCAACCAACAGAACAACAATTTTTAATATTAGTTTTGAAATATTTTACTCAAAAAGAAGAGACTATATTGAAAAATCCGACTCATTCGATAATGTACAAGATGTCTATTATTTTATTTGATTGCTTATTTAGCAAAGTAGTGCAGAGTTTCATCAGAACATGTATTAATCACTTCCATAAACGACGACGAAAACAAATATATAATACTCACACACCAAACAAATCTATTTAAACTAGGTTTTATTTAAGTTAATTAACTTTAAATTCTCTAACAACCATCACAACGTGCAAGTCAGTCCATGTTAAGGCTTATAAACATATATTCACACGCACACACAAATAATATACACTCAAAAACACATTTTCAAGAATCTACTTTGGGGAAAAAAAATTGAAAAATGGGAAAAGGTTTCAAGAGTTTGGTTACGAGATGCATCTACGTAGGGAAGGTGAATGATAATACAATGAAGCTGAAAATCGCAACCGAAGAACTCAAAGATCTTGGCAACAATGTGATGAAAAGAATCAAGATTTGTGAAGAACAACAACAAATGAAGCGGCTAGACAAAGTCCAAGCATGGCTAAGACAAGCCGATACGGTTATAAAAGAAGCAGAAGAGTATTTCTTGATGTCTTCTTCTTCTTCATCGTCTTCTTCGAGCCATGGTTTAATATCTTCAAGCCATAAAATGGAGAAGAAGATTTGCAAAAAATTAAAAGAAGTTCAAGAGATTAAGAGTAGAGGAATTTTTGAAGTTGTCGCGGAAGGAGGAGGAGGAGGAGGAGGAGGATTGGTGGTTAATAAGGATAATGATGAGCAAACCGTTGGATTAGAGGCGGTTTCGGGTTTGGTTTTGAGATGTTTAACAATGGATAACACTGGGATTATTGGTTTATATGGTGTTGAAGGAGTTGGGAAAACTACGGTTTTAACTCAAGTTAATAATAGGTTGCTTCAACAAAAAGGGAATGGTTTTGATTTTGTTTTGTGGGTTTTTGTATCCAAGAATCTAAATCTTGAAAAAATCCAAGATACTATTAGGGAGAAGATAGGGTTTTTGGATAGGACTTGGATGAGTAAGACCGAGGAAGAGAAAGCCGGGAAAATCTTTGAGATCTTGAGTAAGAGACGTTTCGCTTTGTTTCTTGATGATGTTTGGGAGAAAATTGATCTTGGTAAGTGTTTTAAATTCGATTACTTGCGGTTAAAGAAATTCAGGGTTTGTTCTTGCTTGTGAGATAAGTTATTTGTTTGTTTTTTGTATAGTGAAAGCTGGAGTTCCACCCCCGGATGCGCAGAACCGGTCTAAGGTAGTTTTCACGACATGTAGCGAAGAAGTTTGTAAAGAAATGAGCGCGCAAACGAAGATCAAAGTCGAGAAATTGGCGTGCGAACGAGCTTGGGACTTGTTTATAAAGAACGTTGGAGAAGATACTGTGAAGAGCCACCCGGATATAGCCAAAGTGGCTCAAGAAGTTGCAGCCAAATGCGACGGTCTTCCTTTGGCTTTAGTCACCATCGGTCGAGCCATGGCTTCCAAGAAAACGCCACAAGAATGGCGCGACGCTTTATACATTTTGAGTAACTCTCCTCCTAATTTCTCAGGTCAAAAACTTCTCTAAACTAATCACACAAATTTTCAATTAAGTATATAAATTTTGTGTTATTGATTTAACATTTTTGTGTTTTTGCAACAGTTCTCAAGTTATTGGACAGGAACTAGGTGCAGAAGTAAAGAAACTGATATTCAAATTTGTGGCATTAATGTATTCTTTTTATTATTGTGTATTTTCTTTTTTGTAATTTCTCATTGATCTTATAATATGAATGAATGTTATATGTTACTGAAAAAACATAAAAACAAATTCCAATTCAATTTTAGTGAAACACAGAAACAAAGAAACATACACAAATCACAAAACATGATTAAATCAAAATCAGTTCTTACTAAAGCTTCTTGATGCCAGGAAATGAAGGTAGGACTGTGATGAGAGCGTCGTCGTATCCTACTGGCTCTGTCGAAATCGGAAACAAAACAAAAAAAAAACCGTGAGTCCGAAGAGAGAATCCGTATCGGTATGAGGTAACAATTAAAAAAAGAGTCTTACCGCCATCTTCAAGGAGTATTTTGACAATCTCACCGGAAACATCAGACTAGTAGAAAGAAAGAACAAACAAATCAGAAGACCCGAGAAAGCAAAGAAACCGAATGGGATCATTATTTATTACCTCAACAGGGATTTGGCCACCGAGTTGTTCAATGTAGCACAGAACTTGACCTTCTTTCACTATGTCTTTCTGTTTCCGTAACCAAAACCAAATATATAATCAATCGAAAAATTCCTAAATACTCCGAGTCATAACATAAGAGAAGACGGTACCTCTTTACAGATTGTAGGAGCGCGTTTACCCTTAATCATCTTTGATCTCCTGAAATAACCAACCTACGCAATAAAATCACAAAATTTAGTTGTATCATACGAGTTTCAAATAAATTATTCTAAGAAATGAGCGTATTAGTCTCTAACCGTTGGAGATTGGAGAATCACTAAACCCGCATCAGCGGCTTTGTTACTAAGAGTTTGCGGTCTGTCTGCTGAAGAAGTTTTCGTAATAGCCAATGACGAAGAAGTGGCTGATCCATTCGTATACACCCCCTCGGGATTTGCGCTTGCAGCAACCACATGCGGAATTTGCATACTACTTTGGTCAGCTAATTTCCTCGCTACATAAAGTCGGAAACCTCCCAGCTATTAGCCGGAGAAAGCAGAAACAATTAGACATGATCTAATCGAAAACTTAGCATCGAGTTACAATAATTACGTGTTCGGAAATCGTAAGTTTGGCTTACTTTAAGTTCAAACTCCGCAATTGATGGAGAATCAGCGATTTCAGTAATAAGTGCTTCCACCTAGAAGATGTAAAAGAAACATAATGGTTTCAATACTTGAAAACAATACGAAAAAAAAGACCAAATCGATCACAAAATAGCCGACGGTAACAACATTTTACCTCAGAGGACTTAGGAATGAGCTGAGTATTCACAACAACAGATGATTTGGTTTCTTCAGAATCTTCTACATCTGTAACATCAATAGTGAAGAATGTTAAATGTAGAAATCACGAAAAACCGTAACAACGAAAAAGACACTCTTTTTCAACTTTTCATGTTAGTAATGTATACCTTTTGTTTCTGAAGGTGGAACAACAGACAATTGGATAGCTTTCACACACCGTAGAGTCGTCCTGAGGTTCGGATACTTCAACGGGCTTTGGCTAATACTACATAGTCTTTGATTGTTCGGTATCAACGAGTTTCCACATCGTAATCTACTGAAATTTGTTGCAGAAATTTTGATTTTAGGAGCTCCTAAGCTACCTGAAATATATACACAATGATTATTCATTTCAATACACCTCCATATAACAAATGTTACATCAAATAGTAATCACCAAAATTAAAGGACCATGTTTTAAAGTTGATACCTTTAAACAATTCCATTGTAAAGTTTCAAACTTTGAATAGCTCAAAGATTCAACAACACTAAAACCTAATGCTAAAATCAAAGACAATACTCAAAGACTCATTTTTGGTTCTCTATACACTAAACACATTGCAATTAACCAAAAGAAACTCTGATGCATACAAAATCAAACATAATCGTATCAAACCCAGAAAGATGAAGAATTTAGAGAAAACTTACAGGAATTCATGGAGGGAGAGATAAGGATTGACCAAGCTAGAGATAAAACAATAATGGAGATATTGAAAGAAAAACGATACGAACGAGGAAGAAGATTTGATTAGATTTGAAGATGAAAGATCAAAATTTGGAGGAGAAGAAGGAAAGAGAGTGGTTGTTCGATACAATCAGAGAGAGAAAAAAAAAGGATTTGGTTTGGGCTTATGGGCCCATTACTTGGTCCACAAATGCTTTCAATTTTTTTTTATAAATACTAAGAAACAAACTCGTGAAAATGAATTTTTATGAAATAAGTATTATCGGTATTTTTTTATTAATAAAATGGTAACAAATGGAAAAATATTATGTGATTGAATACACATTAGCAATTTATGTAGTATTAGCAATTTTTTATATAAAGTTCTTCAAATTAGTTTTTTACAACCCGCAATTCCTCAGTGTGAAGTTTAAAATAGATGGCTAGTCTAGACAAAAATCTCTTATGTAAATAATAAAATCGATCATATATTATTTATTATACGACAAAGTCATACGAAAAACCCCTCACTAAGGGTTATGAGACACGTAAAATGTCTCAACAATACAATAATAATAAAAATACCAAAAATTCAGAAATCTGAACAACAGAACAATGAAAATAGAACATTAATTTGTATTTTATTTTCGAGAAGAGACAACACTCATTTTATTAATAATAAACGCTTTCAAATGTTCCTAGAGCTAGGGCGGGTCGAGCCGGCCGGGCTGCTAGGGTTGTTGGTGTTTCCAGAGGTCGGACTCATCCCAAGAGTGTTCTTCACAGCATCAGCTGCTCCTTGAGCCATGTTCTTCACTTGTCCACCAGTCTAAACTCCAATGAAAGAATCAGTAATAAATATGTTAATAGCTGAATATAAATGTATATTTAATTAATAATAATTGGACAAAAGAATGAAGAAAAATAAACCTGTTGGATGACATTAGAGGCCTGGGAAATTAGGGAAGGATTGTTTTGATCAGACTCCGAGTGTGAATGTGAGTGTGACTGTGAGTGAGAAAGTTGATCAACATTCTGGTTCATTGCGTGTGATACTTTGTTCAAGTACTCTTCCTTCTTCAGCTGCGTAATAGATAAACAAAATTTGATGCAAATTCAATATTACAAGCTAATTTATTAATATTGATCAAATAGTAGTCTAGGACTTCTTTTATAGGATAATTTTTTTTTCATAATCTTCTCCAGTGTACGATTGGCCATCCGTCTGTTGATAATATCGCGCTTAAAATGTAAATCATCTCTCTCAAATGAATTTAAACTTGTAATCTTATATATTGTTTCTAAGATTACTAGATCATTGTCCACTTGGGTAGTGGTCAAGACCAAAAAGAACTATACGGTATTCAGGGCCGGTCCTGGGCCAAGCCCAACGAAACATTGGCCTAAGATCCTCTTTTTTTTTTTTAGTATTGAAATTAAGCCCCCGATTTTATTTTTGTTTGTAGAAAATGCCCCTAAATTTATAAAATCTTTATTTTTTGGTTATATATTTCGAAATGTATCATAAAAAGCTAATTATTTTTCTTCTTTTGATTTCCTGTAAGTTTAAGACCGGCCTGACGGTATTTTATAATGAAGTTTTTGTATGTACCTGAACTTGACCGGTGGCTTCTCCGGCATTGTGGCTTAGTTGTTGGCTCGACGACATCTTCTTCTTTGGATCGGTGAATATCTTTAATTAGGATTGTGAATTTTGTAATAAACTTGGTGTGTTTGATATGCATTTTTGTGGTATTTATACAACTTTCGTATTATAGTAAAATCCTACATTTAAGCATTACACTGACACGTAGAATATACTATTGACGATTGTCGATTCATAGGGCTAAATTTTGTGGAAGTGAATAGTTTTAGGACATATTACCTTAAAGTTGCCTGGTCAAGAAGTGGAGCTAGGAGGAGGATGATTGACATTTGGCAATATTCATTAAACCTTTTTTTCCGGTTATATATGTGTATATATATATATATATATTATTTTTTTTTGGTCAAAGACACATTTTAAAGTGTTGATCGTAATTGATACATCCAAAATAAACCTATAAATTAAGTAATTTTTCATTTATTTATTTCTCTTACCAAAATATCATTATGTCTATAAATCTCATGAAAGAATAACGCGAATAAACCCGTGAATTTTATCTTAGTTAGAATAAAATATGGATAATATGTGGCATAGACCTAAAAATTATATGTTAAACTACTATTTCCTCCGTTTCATATTAAGTGTCGTTTTGATAAAATATATCTGAAATGTATCTGGATGTGTTTTTGAGTTAAATACATCCAAATACTAACCAAATACATTTTATCAAAACGACATTTAATATGAAACGGAGGGAGTAGTAAATTAGATTCCGATAGTAACTTTTAGAATGCGAATATATAAAATTACATACACGGATAGATTTAAATATGGATAACGTGACATAGACTTGGAGAACGTGGACCGTTTTCGTCCCTACATGTAAGAAAATCTTGTGACTAATAATTTCTTGAGACTATTTTAATAGCTTGGTTAATTTTAAATCTCTATGATTCAGATGTAAGGTGGCGAGTTTTAGTTTTATTGGTTTCTTATAAAAAACAATGTATATATCAAATGTGTATCGGTCGGTTGCATAAATATATAATAATGCATTGAGTTATATGAATATTCATGAACGTGAGTAGCCGCGTGTGTAGCATCTTCCGTAATTCACATTAATCTTGAGGTGGCAAATCTACATAGGTCTTCATCAAAACGAGAAAACCTAATCTTCAACACTCGCACATCATCCCAAGTTTCGACCTTCGTCACGGCACGTAGCTACACACGTGTCGAAAAACTACAACACGTATCTTGTTCTTGCACCGACCAAGACTTGCTATAAATAGACTAATCGAGTCGGAGATAACTCACAACAGTTCCAAAACATAGAACAACAAATCTACAAAAAAAGACTTTAGTGTTTCTTTTTTAATATTCTGATTTCGAATTTCGAAAAACTCGATGGCATCTCATCAAGAACAGAGTTACAAAGCTGGTAAAACCAGAGGCAAGACTCAGGTAATTATAATATCACCATCTATATGTATAACTAAATCTAGGTGTGTATATTTTTGGGGTTAATAGACTATAGTACTACCAAATGTTCGATTTTAGCCATTTTCCACAATCTACGAACAGAAGTAACGTTTTTTTGGGTAAGTTTCTATTTAAGATAATATATCGTATTATTATAAATGTTTTTTTTTTTTTACTACAAAGTCTACCTCTTTAAACAAAAAAAATATGGATCATTTAATTTTCATCGGCTTTAGTTAATTGTGTTTTTATCTTTTGGTTACAAACTTTCATTTCCTACATTATCTCTATCTACTTAAATTTGTTCAATATTTAGGCTATTTATGTTACTGACCTTTGTTTCAATGTGAATCCAATATCAATTTTTAGGAGAAGACAGGGGAAGCTATGGGAGCAATGAGGGAGAAGACAGAAGCAGCTAAGGACAAAACTCAAGGAGCAGCCCAATCAGCTCAACAAAAGGCACATGAAACAGCTCAATCAGCTAAAGACAAGACATCTCAAGCTACACAAACAACTCAACAAAAAGCTCAAGAATCGAAGGACAAAACAGGCAGTTACATGTCTGAAACTGGAGAAGCAGTCAAGAACAAGGCACAAGGTGCAGCTGAATATACCAAAGAGACTGCTGAAGCTGATAAGGATAAGACAAGTGGGTTCTTGGGCCAAACCGGTGAAAATGTGAAGCAAATGGCTATGGGAGCTACTGATGCAGTGAAACACACGCTAGGGCTTGGTACTGATGAAGGAAACAAAGACCATGTTTCTTCTGGTCCAACTAGTACTACTACCACTACTCGTGAGACACAAAGGAAGTGAAGAGGATAGAGAGATTTGAGTTCTGTTCTTGCTTTTCATGTCTGTTTGTTTTTATTAGTTTTTGTACTGTGTTTTGTGTGATTGTGTTGATCTTTGTTGTTGTTTGTTGGGTTGGAATGAACTTCTACTTATATCGATGTGGTGGTTTGCTTTTAATTATGTAAGGTTTTAATTATGTAAAGTGCACCTTTTCAATCTCTAATATATATTATTTTAATAGTTTTAACTTAATTTAATTTTTATTAATATTAAATTATCAAATAAGTATTGAAGTATTGAACTAATTTACAACAACACGTGCCAACTCAGTTTCTCAAAAATAAGGGAACCGGTTCTCGTAGTAGAGACGTATCTATCTCACTTTCTTTTTTGCTTTTTATTACTTTTGCTTTTTTTGTTGTTGTTTAAATAGGAGTCAAAATCTATGGTGTTGGGAAGGAGGATTGTAATCTCAAATGGTGTTGAAAAAATAATTTTTTTTTTTTTTTATCTGACACATATGTGGTTAAATATAATTAAAACACTAAATATAACGAGAAAAACACGCTAGCCCAGTGGTTCGCGCACCCGCGTGTGACACGCGACCGGGGTTCGAATCCTCTCCCGCGCGGTACAACTGGTACTACTGGCAACTAGTACAACTTGGACAACTGGTATAACTGGGGGGAGCTACTAGTACAGCTGGTACAACTGGTACAACTGAGACAACTTGTACAACTGGGACTACTGGGATTACATGGTGTTGGTGGGTTGAAAAAGTCACCAACACCATGTAGATTAAATGAGCACCATCGAGATTACAACCTCCCTTCTTAACACCATATCAGAAATTGATTCTTTAAATAGCCTATGAGATACCCAACGGAGCTCTAATAGACTACTGGTGAATAAATTTTGATTTCATAAGCTTCTGATTTTGGCTAAGTACTTTTGTAAACTTGCTAGTTTCATTTATGAGATAATTTAACATGTACTATCACCAAATTTGCATCATTTTTTTGTTATCATATTTAACAATAGTATAAAAGTTAAAATATATTTTACTTTAATTATGAATATTAAAAAAATGAAAAAAAAAACTGAGAAAAAATATTGAAAGACTTCATAATGCATATTAGTAATTATACGGTAGTTTTTTCCCCTAATTATTTGCTTTATGTTTAGAGCCCAAGTGCTAAGAGCCAGGTGCGGATCTCATTCATTGCCTGAGTCCTACATATTACGGAACCAAAATTCAGAGTAAAGTAATTATTAATTACTAAAAAATGGTCATTAAACAAAAAGATGAAGTTATAGATATTGACCCTCCACATGGTTTTAACGACATTTGAAATCCGACAATACGAAGGGAGTCAACACATTTGTTAACAAATAAGGGCTGACCAAATGTGGCCGAAATATTATCTTCAACTGTAAAAACAAAAACGCAAGAATTATCATGATTTTGCGACTAATTTATAAATACTATATATAGATAAAGAGAGAGGGAGAGAGATCATAATATAACTTATAACACATACAAGGTCCATTTGTAACTAATATTTTTAGCGATGAAGCACGATGAGTACTCCGAGGAGCTTTATCCATATTGGTTCGTAAGCTCCTTCAAGATTGAATTTAGTTTTCCATTATTAAAAAGTAGTACATTAGATTTTTAAAACAATTTTGATGAAGAACCTACCTCAAGTTAGGTAGCCAACCATTAATCCCTATAACCATTTTTAGGTCTATTGAAACCCTTCCAAAGGCATAAGCACTCGCATAAAAGAGAGCTTGTGCTGCACCCATGCCAACGCCTCCCACTCCTTTCATAACTACCAAAACCAAACATTAAGGTATTAATTAATTAATTATGACATACACAATTTCTTATAACCTTGGATGATCCTAGTAAGCATTAGACACGGGTCTAAGACTAGAATCTACCCCAAATTTAGGTGATTTTAGTCGTATGCCTAATCCTGAATGTGGAGAGGCCCACTGAGAAAGCCTTATCTATCGGGTTTTTAACTGATGGATTCAAAGCATAACATGTTTTACAGGGACAATGACTTGCCATCAATCTAGACTACCATGTTTGTTTCTAGTAGAATCCAACACAAGACATCAAGACAAATATTTATTTCCTAAGTAAATTTGCTAGTACACCACAACGCATCTCACAATCACATATATACTTGATGTATATCATACAGTTTAAACTATGCATATTAAGTGAAGATAATTTGAATTACCATGGGGTGGTTCAGAAGATAAAAGTCTAGTAACATATGTAGTTACATAATTCAAAGAATCCAAATCATCTTGCATGCGCTCAGAAACTTTTGTGTAGATATCAAACCCTGATTCATCGTAGAAGATTATAAATACAATATTATTAGTTTTTAGTTCTAGTAATATTTGAGAGACATTAAGAAAGTTTAGAAATTTAAAGCAAACTAATATTCTTACATGCGTTAGTTCTTGTTCCAGCCAAAGAAGTAACAGAACGCATAGGTGCAGTTGGACAAATCCATTTTATCTATGCCAAATCATAAAGTGATTAAATACATCAATTGCGTTTCCATTTTTGCTACAAAGAAGTTATATTCATCACACAAAAATGTTATGTTAATGGATCTATACATTGGGCATTCTCAAACTTCTCACAGTCTTCTCTGAGCTGTAGACATAATAAACAAATATGTAAGTGAGAAGCATACTTCAGATACAAAAAGGAATAATAGTTCGTACATATAACAATGTGTTTTTTTTATTATAAATCTTCCATAGTATGTTTGTAATTAAGTCATGTTTGTAATTAATTAAATATCTTTGATTTATATATATATATATATATATATATATATATATATATATATATATATATAACAATAAATAGAAAAGCATGTGAGAATTTTACTCAGAACCGGTGCGCCTAAGATCATGGAACCAGACTATAGTGGCTTTATGAGCTCCTGTGGGGTTAACAACATAACTCCGTCCAAAGTCTACACCATCTCTACTAGTACTACCTGTATAGAGTTGTTATCAATCGCAAATACAATAATTAGTCCCATGCAGAGAAATATAGTTAAACAATTTCGATAACATGGATAAAACAAACCAGAAGCCATGCTTTGATGATATTGTTTTTAAATTATCTTCAAAGTTTTTAATTTCCTCATTGTCTATTTATACAAGAAATGAGAGTTTACATTTTTTTGTTAACCAAAAGAGCGTTTGAAAGAAAAAACTGCATATTAATAGCTGACAAAAACAAATCTTAATATTAAAATGACAAAAATTGTATGATTTTAATTTGGATCATAATAAATCCATTAATTAAAAAAGATTTTTAATTAATAGTATTTAATTAATTATTCCCAAAATAAAAGCGAGATATTAACTTAATTGGGTGGTATACAATCCATAGATGTATTAAGAGAATTAAATGTAAAGAAAAACATATATCTAGAATGAAAATAAAACCCTCTATAGCTAAATTGACACCTCATCAAATGTGCTTTTAAAATTTTATCTTAGATTTACTTATTTATCCAAATTAAATAAAAGGAAAAATTAAGAGATAATCTAAATCTTCAAAATCTTAGTATGGCAGTATATATGGCTCTAAGCAAAATATAGAAATGTGGCTTTTCTAAACCATAGATATGAAAAAAATAAAGAAATAAATAAATTCATCTAAGATCAATTAAAACTGTCATTTCTTTACGCAGAATTTAGCTATGAATAGCTTTAACGAAAGTAATCATAAATTATTATTTGAAGTTTTCTAGGAACTAACCATGTATTATATATATATATATAGCTAAGAAACAAATAAAAAAGTAAAATATTTTGATTATAATATATTTTATATATATATATATATATATAGTATATAGATTCCACAATAGTTTTGCTCCTCTCTCCTCATTTCCTTTCTTTACGCGGAATTTAGAGTTCCATGCTAGAGTCCGAAGTATGTTTTGAGCCAGTTGCGAACATATGAAAGACCTCTACAAATTTCATAAAATTATGAAAAGTAAAACCAAATGGTAACTAAAGCAAAAACAAAAAGTGAAGTAACTGATTTTTTATACCCTTCGTTTGTGAAGAAGATTGGAAATCCAGCCGTACGAACATAAAATGGAGAATCAAATATCTTTTTATTTTTATATTTTAATTAACGAATAATACATTAGCTGTTGATTAATGAATAAGAAGGGGGAAATAACAAATTATAAAATTAAACACTATAAAATGTATATCTGAATGATAGTTGGTCTCCAGATCCTTTTCTTTATGTAGAGTTTGTCTTTAACTCTCAAAGCTGAAGGTTTTTTCTGAGCCATTCGCAGACCTCATTTAGTTTACATTCCCTGTACATGGCACATAAACCTAAATTTAGAGACATATGTTCAAACAAATGGTAGTTAAAGCAAAACAACGTGACGTAATCAATGTTTAGACCCTTTGTGTTGTTTGAACATGATTTGTTGAAATCCAGCCATTAAAAGGGAGTGAAAACATATGTGTGCAAATTGGTAAGAAGCTACATTTTCAGCTGTGAAACACACACACAAAGAAAAAACAAGTGTTAATTATCTCTCAAATGTTATTTAAATTGTACTAGAATACATATAGTTATATAAATGATTCACCTATACTAGTTCCATGATTATCTAAGGAAGTTCCATGTGTAAGTAAGATCACTACAAGAAAACAACCGCTAATCCGACGGCCACAACCGTCGGAATTCGGTCGGAAAAGACCCATTTCCGACGTGTTTCTGACGGCTAGGGTCCGTCGGATCTGTCACGTCGGAATTTTAATATCCGTCGGAATTCCGTCTGTTTGTTGCAACGGAAATCCGACGGCAAACGGATATCCGTTTTCCATTTGAGAACCGTTATTATACCGTCGGAACTTAATTAGACGACGGAATACCGACAGTTTCGGAGATCCGGTAGTTTCCGAAGGCTTTCCGACGGTAAGTAATTTCCGACGGTATACCGAGGGTAAGGTAACCGAGGGAAATCCGACGGATAAACGGCACGACGGTGTTCCGACGGAATGATATACCGAGGGTATACCGACGGAATTCGTATGTTTTTAAAAAAAAATTAAAACTATTTAAATAATTTAAAATCATTAATAAATCATTAAAAATCATTAAAAATTAAAATTAAAATCTTAAAAAACCCAAATTAAATTAAAATTGTTTCAAAAGTACATTAAAGTTTTACAATAAATTTTAAAACTAATAAATGTCTATTCCGGCCTACGGGTACGGAAGAAGTCGGTCATCTGATCTTCCAACGCTTTAAAGCGTTTTTCCGACTCCGCCCTACCTCTGTCTCTCTCTTCCTGCATTTGCCTAAGCCGGTCGTGCAGCTCTCGGTTTTCCGCCTCCAACCTACTAGCACCGCCATATCGAACCGTCGAAACAGACGAGCTACTATCTTCAGGGAGGCCGTAAACACGGCCTCTGGTCTTGGGAGTCACCTACGATAAAAAAAAAATTATATTTTATAACTTCCTTGTATTAAAAGTAATGTTTAAATTTCTTTAAAAGTTAAACGGTTACTAACCTCGTACGTGAACTCGTTGATCTTCTCCACTGGAACATCGGTTGGCGCCGGAGTTCCTTCCACGATAGGTTGCGATTGCAAGAACTCCTCCTGCCGCCTCTGCACGGCTTCCACGATTTCACGAGCAAGCGGGTCTTGAATTTCACCGGTCTTCTTGTTGGTGTGCGAAACCTTGACCAAATCAAGGTTGGAAGGATAGACACCGGTCTGCTGAAACTGTTAACATATACAATTTTGTTAGCGAATTTTAAAAAAAATTTAATTATTAAACTACTTACAATTTTCTGAGCAGCTGAAGCCTTGCTCGTTGCTCCGAGGTTGTGGGTCGCTTTTCCCTTCCCCTTCCGGGTGCTGTTGCGGTTAGTGGAGTGTTTCTCGGAGTCCGCCCGAGTTGCCTCTAGTTCCCAATGTCGAAGTAGTCCAGCCCACATATCTTGTTTATATTTGAAAACTTTAGGCACCTTCCCGTATTTATACCACGAGTCTTTCCACTCGTTGATCTTCCACGAGAACTTCCTCGCAGCCTTTGTGTCGAATTCCTTTCGAACCATCGATGTGAGCGGTGGGTCCCACGTAAAATCTTGCTGCAAAAAAAACACCACATTCCCGCATTAGTAATTAAAATGTGAGTGATATAGAAAATATATTTGAAAAAAATAAAATAAAATCATACCGCAAATTGTCGGAACCAAGTGTCCCGGTCCTCCAATGGCATGTCGGTGTATGTGGGATACGGTTTAGTGAGCATGGAATTCATCATTTCGTTGATAGAACCCGTAATACCGTTTCCCGAGTATTGGAACCTATTAAAACATTTAGTTAAATATTTATCTAAAATTATTAAATCCACTACATGTTTAAATAAGACTTACCCGGTCGTGTTAGGTGCCGGGTCTGGATGTAGACGCGTCAACCTATCACGTCCGGGTTGCGCCACAAACTGCTCGATGGTCATCGAGGTGGGAGCTGAGTGGGCTGTAGACGGGGGCTGAGACATGTATTGGGTCTCCAAGTCGGGACTATCCTCGGGGATAACCGTCTCACTCGTAGTCCGACCTCCCCTACTGGAACTCCCACCTCCTCTAGAGTTATGAAACTGCCCATAATTCCTACGATTTCCATAATTCTAAGATTTAGATATTTCGGGATTTATGGAATTTGGAATGTATAGAAATTTGTGATTTTGAAATTTTGGGATTTAGTTAATTGGAAATTTAGGATGATGAGAATTAAGGATATTGGGGATTGAAGAGTTTTGTAGTAAATGAATTTAATTCAATTGGGATTACGTGGTTTTGTGATTTGCAATTTTTAAATTTAAGTAATCTGGGTTTTTTTTATATTGTATATTCAGAAACCGAATTTCATGGATTTAAGTTTTGTTTGATGTACATGATTTAAAGTTTTAAATTTTGTTTTTTTTAATTGTTAAAAAAGTTTTATTAACATTAATTTTCCAAATTTTTTAAACTTGTAAAAAATTTCTAAATTTGAAGTCTTTAACTGCTTTAAAGGTTTAAATTTGTTTAAAGTTTGAATTGGTAAACATTTTTTATTAAAATTAATATGACAATTTTTTAAAAATTGTTAAAAATTTTGTAAATATGAAGGATTTAAATGTTTAATTTTTTAAAAATTGTTTAAATTCTGAACATTAATTTGACAAATTTTATTAACGTTAAAAAATTATAAATTTAAAAGTTTAAATTGTTAACGTTATAAAATTTAAAATTTATAAAATAGTAAATTTGAAGGATTTAAAGATTTAAATTTTATTAATTTTAAATAGGTTTAAAATTTTATAGGTTTAAATTGTTTTATTAATGTTAAAAAAAATTTAATTTTGAAGGATTTAAAGGTTTAAAATTTTAAAGTTATAACTTTTAAATTTATAAAATTTTAAATTAAAGGATTTAAAGTTTTAAAATTTATTATTTATAAATAGGTTTATAATTTATCCTCATGAACCCTAAAATTTCTTAACAATCAAAAATCCTCATGAACCTTATTTCTTAACATTCTACAAACCTAATTTCTTAACATTCTATTAATCCTCAAGAATAATTCGGATTTCTCAACATTCTACAATCCTCATAAACCCTAAAATTTTAAAATTCTAAAATCCTCAACAACAATTTTGGAAAAAATCTATAAAATTATGTAAAACTTACATAATTTTTGATTTGGTTGAAGAATGTGAGGATTGATGATATATTAGGATTTTAGCCTAATTTACTCATTGTTTCATGTTGCTTTTCGAGTCTTTTTGTTTCCTTTTGGTGTCTTTTCAGGTTCTAAAATGTCTTGGAGCATAATTTGGAGCTGCTGGAGCTCTATGGAGAAAAGGAGAAGAATTGGAGCAAAAAGAAGACTTTTCACCCTACCGAGCACCTGCTCGGTCCGTGCGAGCACCTGCTCGCACCAGGAACCCAGACCTAAATCCGAGAAGCTTGTATTCCAGACGCAGCCACCCATCAGAGGGCCCCACACGGAGATTTTTCTCTTTAATGGCTCAATAATACCTCCTAAAATCACTCCCCTTGGATTAGTGTTGACTTTCCCTTTGTGGAATATTTGATTCTCCCTCTTAATGAGAGGATCATGGTTGGATGCAAAGAAGGAAAGAATATTAAGAATTGAAGAGGAGATCATGCTGAGCAATTAAGAGGAGATTTGACCGAGACTTGGGAGGAAGACTTTTAAATTCATTTTGCAAAAGTATTCTTATAAATTTTTGTTTTCTCTACAGACTTGAAAAGGGGGGATTCTCTCTTCTTCCTTTGGTCACGTTCTGTACTTTTTCCCAGAGAGCTTGACATTGTTGACTTGGGAATTTCCATTATTTTATTGAAAACGTTTGGTTCGTTTCGTTGTTGGTACTCGTTGACCCTCTTGCTTTGGACTCACTCGTGCATTTGGAATCATTTCCACGACATATTATATTCGGAGAAGAATTCCTAAACCTATCTTTTATTTATTATTTCATGATGAATTCTCTCTGTTTAGTTGTTGCGATTTTGTTCTTTATGTGTGAGTAGTTCTTTAGCTAGGTCGAGGTGGTTTTATTGGTGAATTAGGGTTTTAGATGGTTGAGCCAAATAGGGTATTTGTATGTCTTCATCTCTAGGAAATCTCAATGCTTAGGCTAAATTGATCACTTAGTCTATGATCTCTAGGTTTAATCTATTCACCGAAAATGATATAGGTTGCTAGAACTACCTTTGATGAGCATTCGGTGGTAACCAAAACGCCATTGATCGTTGCCATTGAATGTGAACATATCGAACCAATGCATTAAGGCTTGTTTACTTCATTACTAAATCCACTCGGAAGTGTAGGTATTTAGGTTGTAGACAAAGATATTGATACATCGCCGAAAGCGGGGCAATATTATATTTATGTTTGAGTTCTAGACGGTGCTCAATTAAACCCTGAATAGATGCTCAACCTTAGTATCCGAAATCACCAAGGAATCATCTCGGCCTAGTGCCTTCATCATCTGATTTTATTACCGATTTTAATCCAAGCACCTGCTCATTTGCATTAAGCACCTGCTCACATCAGTTTACAACTCATTTAATTTATCTTAGCTTTATTTGAAATCTATAAATTCATAGTGTAACCTTGGTCTCTGTGGATTCGATACCTTATATACTACTGCTTTTGCCTGTGCACTTGCAGCATTATTTTGGGTTAAAACTCGAGACTATCAAGTTTTTGGCGCCGTTGCCGGGGACCAATTGCGTTACCTTTGATTTTTGATTTTATTTATAGTCTAAGAATTTTGCTAATTTTGTTTTTTTTTATTATTTGTTTTTGCTTTGTGTCAGGTGAAATCTATCAGAACCGCCAGCGAGCACCTGCTCTGTTGGACCGAGCACCTGCTCGCACAGACCTTATGGCTGATCAGGAAGAAATAAGCGTTCAGATACAGTTGTTGAGGGATCAGATTGATCAGTTGCAAAGAAATCAACAACAAGTTCCGCAAGTACAGCCGAGTATAGGTGAATTACTTCAGAGCCGCTGGCGAGCACCTGCTCTGACAGAGCGAGCACCTGCTCTGACAGAGCGAGCACCTGCTCTGACAGAGCGAGCACCTGCTCCGGACCTTATGGTTAATCTTGTGACTTTGAGTTGGGATAAAGCTGGTGTTCTCAGAGACCAATATGGTCATTTTTGCAACGAGCAAGGGTATATACTGAATGAGGATGGACGTTACTCTTTCATGAAGAACTACGATGCCGGTCGACATCAGAAACCCCCTCAAGTATCTTTTTACCAATCACCTCCTGCATCCCCTGACAAGGAGTTAGAAGGTATGCTGAGACAGATGCTGGAAGAACAACAGAGGGACGCAGAGTACTGGAGAGGGATATTTGAAGAACAAAGCTCTCATGACAAGGAGCTGGACATTCAAGTTGCGCAGAGTGATAGTGGGTCATTTGCACCCCAGCGAGCACCTGCTCCGGCTATGCGAGCACCTGCTCCGGCTGTGCGAGCACCTGCTCCAGAAAATCTACCTTCTTGCGATTCTTGGAGCGAGCTGAATGATCCAGAGCTAGAGTTGATGACCCTCCCGGCAGAGCTCATGTACGCATCTCAGTGCAGCTCACCCTTGCATCGATCGACGCAGCTCGAATTTTTGGCAGATGATATAGATATTGACCGCCCTCTGTTGAGTCACTTCCGAGATTGCAGAGAAAGTATAGAAGAGATTGAAGTACTGCTTCTCGAAGCGAGACATACACCACCGCTGAGGAAATTGAACAAATCGGACACACAAGTGGCTCCAACAGCCGAAGCTATTAAGAGACCGGCTGGAACTCTTCTTGGACATGGGGAGGTGAATCCTAGGAAGGAGTGTCAGGCGAATGCTGTTGAGTTAAGAAGCGTAAGAGTGTTGGCACCACCCACGGCCACAACCTCTCAAGTAAAGGCCAAGGGGAAAGTTGTTGAGCAACCGGCCAAAGAGGATGATTTGGCAGAGGATGTGGTGCATAAGGAGGCTGGTTCTAGCTCAGGAACACCACCAACTGCTGTTCTGATCAATCTGGAGAAAACACCTCAGCGAGCACCTGCTCGCCCGACCGAGCACCTGCTCGCTCAGGATGCTCCCGCGAAAATTCCAGAACCTCAACCTGAGCGAGTCTATGTTCCTAGAGTGCCTTACCCAGTGCCTCCCAAGAAATCTAGGAAGGATTTGGAGGATGCTAAGTGTAAGGAAATGCTTAAGGGTTTGGAGGTAAAGCTTCCTTTGGTCGATACGGTTCAAATGGTACCTTCTCTCAAACGGTACATGAAGGAGCTGATTTCTGGAAAAGTTGTGCAAGAGGAGAATGTGATGATGGTTTCCAAAGAATGTAGTACCATACTTCAGAGTAAGGTGTTGACAAAGAAAGGTGATCCGGGAAGGTTTGTGATATCGGTAAAGATAGGACCTTGCACGTTCGCATGCTTGTTGGTTGATTTGGGTTCCACCGTTAATTTAATGCCTTATTCTGTTGCTAAGCGTCTAGGTTTCACTAAGTTCAAAACTACTAAGATCTCTTTGATTTTTGCAGACAGGTCTACAAAGCTTCTTATAGGCATTATCGAGGATTTGCACGTCCTTGATCCCCCTGATCCTGATCCTGACCCCAAGCCTCCAGAACACAATGAGACAGATGTATTCGAGATGTCACCTAAGGAAGCAGCTACACCTGGTTGTTGCCACAAGCGGAAATTTCATGACATAACACTTCACCCACCTCTCAAGCGGATTAGAGCCAACTCGGGAGCTGCTGTCATCTCCACTGTTGCATACGTGATTGATCCTGGAGATACTTATGGGGTGTACTCAAGAGGACCAAGACCACCACCTGAGCAATGTGACCCTCCTTGAGCCTAAATGGTCTACAAAGTCGAGCTAACGACTTAAAACAAGCGCTGGATGGGAGGCAACCCATCGGTAAGGTTTTTTGTTTCGATTTTAATTTCCTTTTATTACTGACATTTTATTTGTGTTTTCAGTTAAAAAAAAAAAAAAAAAAAAAAAAAAAAAAAAAAAAAAAAAAAAAAAAAAGGTTCCGAGCACCTGCTCGCAACCATGACGGAGTACTGCCAAGTCTCTGGAAATAAGACCGGTCGGTCCCTCAGGCAGACCGGTCGATCCCGTGCCCATACCCCAGCGAGCACCTGCTCAGGCTGAACGAGCACCTGCTCGCTCACATTCGAGCACTTGCTAGGACCAACCAGCGAGAAAAAAGAGGTAGGCAGATGACGACGGAGACGACATTACTTCCGGGTGATATCTTCTTTCACCCTCTATAATCATTGTTTATACCATCTTTGTTTTATTTTTATTTTCATTTGAACTTGTTTTGATCTACTCTTTCGGTACTTTTCTTTCACCGAGACGGTGAAATTTAAGTCCGGGGGAGTGGGTTATTGTCTAACCAAGTTTTTAGTTGTTTTGTTTTCATTTGCTTTGAGTCTTTGCATTGTGCATATAAAAAAAAAATTAAAATTTCAGAAAATACAAAAAAATGCATATAGTTTCTCATGGCATTACCATTTTTATTTTCTTTTTCATGCTAGGATTGAGTCTAGAACATTTTAGGGATGCATTTGCATTTTTGCATAGGGAGCAATGATGAAATTTCCTTGTAAAGTCTCATTTTAGGATTCCATGCTATGCCCTCATTAGAACTTTTTCGATGCATTTAACAATCATGAAGTAGAGGCTCATCCATACTTGGATCTTATTTCTTTGAAAGTCCCAACTCATTAGAAACTTGCATGATCTAGATTCAACTCTATCAACTTGAACTTAATCTTGATTAATTCTTCTCACTTTTGGACTTTGAATCATAACTATGGATAAACACTTGACATTCAAATCATGTTTGCCTAATTTTTACCACTCTTATCTTGATTTGAATGGCTATCTCGATCTAAGTTCATCTTTTAGATGAGGATAGTACCACACCTTTTAAACCCGACCATTTCATTCAAACCCTTGCATATGTTCTTCGAGTGAGGCCTTTTTCTTTGTGTTGCATTGGCAAAATCTTGCAAGCATTAGAGACGACAAGGCAAAGTTTCCATTAGACTAGTTTCTTGTGTCTAAGACTAGTCTTAGGTGGGGAATGAAACCGATTTGGTTAAGTGCTTATTTGAATATCTTTGGGGTTTGTGGTTAAGTGTAAAAAGAAAGAAAGAAGAAAGGATAAGTTCTAGGGAATAAGTTTGAAAAGAAAGTATATAGCTCTAAGTGTTTAAAAGAAAAAAATGATGGCTTAGCATTCTCTTAGAATAAATCAAAAGAAGAAAATATGTTAGAGAATGCTAGGGTAGAAAGAGCTAGTGTTAAGAAAAGAAAATTCCCTAGGATTCGGAAATTTAAAGAAGAAAGAGGAAGTTTGAAAGGTTTAGCCGAAAATGGCTAGTGGTTTAACGATTGGGTAGTGAGAAAAGAGAGATGAGAGATTGCAACAATGGGGTTATGGGTAGAACTTTGGATTCCTAGCCTTGTATGCATCAATTGTCTCTTTTCTTTCTTGCTTTTGCTAAATGTGACACTTGCATTTGAGAGTTAGCCACCAAAAGGAATATAAACCGCCTATTTACATCATTTTCAAGCCTTCTTCTACCTAGCCAAATGGTATTGATTCATTTTCCAATTGTGAGACCGCACTAAACACTATAATGAATGTTAAAGAGTTGAATGTTTGTTGATCGCAAGATTTCTTTTGGGTCTAAGGATTTGGAGTAATATTTCGATAAGTGATGAGTATGGCGAAAGCTTCTTGAGTAGAGTTTGTTGTGCATCGAGTTAGTTCTCATTAGGACATGTTATTGAACTCTTTAGCGTTTCTTTTGGATTTGAGCTCCCGCCTTCAAACCCCTTCTCCGGATTATACTCTTCTTGTTTGCTTGCGGACAAGCAAAAGGCAAGTCCGGGGGAGTTGATATATTAGGATTTTAGCCTAATTTACTCATTGTTTCATGTTGCTTTTCGAGTCTTTTTGTTTCCTTTTGGTGTCTTTTCAGGTTCTAAAATGTCTTGGAGCATAATTTGGAGCTGCTGGAGCTCTATGGAGAAAAGGAGAAGAATTAGAGCAAAAAGAAGACTTTTCACCCTACCGAGCACCTGCTCGGTCCGTGCGAGCACCTGCTCGCACCAGGAACCCAGACCTAAATCCGAGAAGCTTGTATTCCAGACGCAGCCACCCATCAGAGGGCCCCACACGGAGATTTTTCTCTTTAATGGCTCAATAATACCTCCTAAAATCACTCCCCTTGGATTAGTGTTGACTTTCCCTTTGTGGAATATTTGATTCTCCCTCTTAATGAGAGGATCATGGTTGGATGCAAAGAAGGAAAGAATATTAAGAATTGAAGAGGAGATCATGCTGAGCAATTAAGAGGAGATTTGACCGAGACTTGGGAGGAAGACTTTTAAATTCATTTTGCAAAAGTATTCTTATAAATTTTTGTTTTCTCTACAGACTTGAAAAGGGGGGATTCTCTCTTCTTCCTTTGGTCACGTTCTGTACTTTTTCCCAGAGAGCTTGACATTGTTGACTTGGGAATTTCCATTATTTTATTGAAAACGTTTGGTTCGTTTCGTTGTTGGTACTCGTTGACCCTCTTGCTTTGGACTCACTCGTGCATTTGGAATCATTTCCACGACATATTATATTCGGAGAAGAATTCCTAAACCTATCTTTTATTTATTATTTCATGATGAATTCTCTCTGTTTAGTTGTTGCGATTTTGTTCTTTATGTGTGAGTAGTTCTTTAGCTAGGTCGAGGTGGTTTTATTGGTGAATTAGGGTTTTAGATGGTTGAGCCAAATAGGGTATTTGTATGTCTTCATCTCTAGGAAATCTCAATGCTTAGGCTAAATTGATCACTTAGTCTATGATCTCTAGGTTTAATCTATTCACCGAAAATGATATAGGTTGCTAGAACTACCTTTGATGAGCATTCGGTGGTAACCAAAACGCCATTGATCGTTGCCATTGAATGTGAACATATCGAACCAATGCATTAAGGCTTGTTTACTTCATTACTAAATCCACTCGGAAGTGTAGGTATTTAGGTTGTAGACAAAGATATTGATACATCGCCGAAAGCGGGGCAATATTATATTTATGTTTGAGTTCTAGACGGTGCTCAATTAAACCCTGAATAGATGCTCAACCTTAGTATCCGAAATCACCAAGGAATCATCTCGGCCTAGTGCCTTCATCATCTGATTTTATTACCGATTTTAATCCAAGCACCTGCTCATTTGCATTAAGCACCTGCTCACATCAGTTTACAACTCATTTAATTTATCTTAGCTTTATTTGAAATCTATAAATTCATAGTGTAACCTTGGTCTCTGTGGATTCGATACCTTATATACTACTGCTTTTGCCTGTGCACTTGCAGCATTATTTTGGGTTAAAACTCGAGACTATCAATTGACCACGGAGGAGAAGTTTTGGCGGAGAAACGGCGGAGAAACGGGAAGGAATCGCCGGAGAAACGGAGGAGAAGAAAATTTTATTTGCAGATCTGTCCGGGGAAGACGAAGACTGTGGATTTATAACAGAGCCCGACGGCAGGCTGACGGCATTCCGACGGTTATTAAAAATTCCGACGGTAATGCCGACGGGTTTCCCGCGTTGACGAAGATTACAAAGTCTTTTGGCGGCTGGTCAAATTAGGGTTTCCGTTGGTAGACCATCGGAATTTAAGACGGAATTCCGACGGTCATTGTTTTAAAATATAAAATTTTACATTTTTTAGATATTTTCCCGTCAAAATAAATCCCGTTCCATTCTATCCCCGATCCTATATTCCCGTTCCCTTTAGTTTTTTCTATGTTCAATTGCATTTTATTTATTTAGACATTTAGACATTTTATCTATGTTTACTTAATAAATTTGGTAAAAAAATCTTTTAATTTTGAATCCCCGAATAAATACGTCTGATTTTTCGAATTGGTGATGTTATTTTATAAACATTATCATATATTTTATACAACTCTTATAATTCCTTTACAAAAACTCTTATAATTCCTTTACAAAAACCTTATAATCAAATTTAAAATCTTATTACTATAAATTAAAATCAAACACCGTCGGAATTCAGTCTAAACTATAAGACGGAATTCCGACGGTGTTTGATTTATTTTTTAATTTTAATTTCTCGGAACAAGAAAAAATTAATTTAAAATCACACCGTCGGAATTCCGTCTGCCGTCTGCACTTTAAGACGGAATTCCGACGGCTATAATTTATTTTTTAATTTTAATTTCTCGGAACAAGAAAAAATTAATTTAAAATCAAACACCGTCGGAATTCTGTCTTAAAGTTCAGACAGAATTCTGACGGCTATAATTTATTTTTTAATTTTAATTTCTCGGAACAAAAAAAAATTAATTTAAAACGTAAGACGGAATACCGACGGTGTTTGATTTTTTTTTTCCTTTCAAAATATATGATAAGGTTTTAAATTTGATTATAAGGTTTTTGGAAAGGAATTATAAGATTTGTATAAAATATATGATAATGATTAAAAATAACATTATCATATTTTCTATATAATTAAATATATAAATTGATGTAACACCAATATTTCATAATTTTAGTTACTTTTGTTTTGTAATGATTTGTGTATCAATTTATGTTATTAAATATTTTGAAAGGTATTTCACTTATATAACACCAATATTTCATAATCATTAAAAGGAAATATAACACATGAAAACATTATACGATTGTAAAATAGATATTGGATCATTATTGAACATAAAAGCAACATAAAGTTGTTATCATTAAATTATTCTTATTTGTGGACGAGTTAGATGTTTAGTCTTCATCAGAGTCTGGAACTGTTTCATACTCGTACCTAGTAGTTCCTCCATCTTCCGCCTCGATGGTAGATCCTTCCCTTGGTTGGTATTCAACAATAATCGAATTAGCACCGATTATCTGTTTCAAAAACGAATTTAGTTAAGCATTCCCATAAATATTTATAAATGTATATATGATGTATCTACCTTAACAATGTTCCGCTCTGTGATGTTCAGGTAGTTTTGGTTTTTATCAAAACGGCAAACGGTAACATTCTTCAGGATTACCACCGCACCTACACCAGTGGTGAGTCTTTACTCGTCGATGTTATGGTGCATGGTTCCCTCGATTTGTCCTGAATGATCTTTTAAGGTTACAAGCAAATCTCCTTGGTCATTGGGGGTTAAACTAGAGAGCATAGCCACAATCTGATAATAAAATATATAGAATATACTTGTCAGATAAATTGTATGTCTAAATGTTAATAAAATATGTTGCAAAACGTAAACCTTTTTGACTTTATAAAATTGTGAATGCTGGGATTTAATGTCTGCAACCTGGGTCCAGAATGGTGTGCTTCTTTTGTTAGAAGAACCTACATGAAAATGAATGGTAGATTTAGTATTTGTCAGCTACAATCATTATTGTAAAAGTAAAACCGGTAATTATATATATATATATATACCTTCACGGATTATGTAATCGATAGTAGAAGTCCACCGAGGACTACTAAAATCCTGGTCCTCCTGTGGTGCCTCATTCATGACCTCACGAATAAAATCTTGTGTTGGGCGTGACTGAGAACTTTCACCTCGCATCACCTTTGCATCATGAGACCTCTTTCGAAACAGGTCTCGCCGTACAACTTGGCCAGGTCCCGGTATTACGGGCGTTTGGTTCTGGGATTGTTGAGTTGGATGGAGTGAAATAGTCGTTTCAACATTAGTAACATTTAAGTTATCGTAAGGAGGGCTTGAAGGAACAAGAGTTGTGGCTAGAGGGTTATGACCGGGGGATCGGTTTTGCATATAGTAATTCCACATCTTTGTTTGCCAATACGCAATTGAATTTTTCTGTGTTATGACTTGATGGTTATAATTTTGTTATGAATGCAATGAAAAAATGTGCAAACTTATGTAGAACGGATATCCGTCGGATTTCCGTCAGAAAACCGTCTAAACACTCCGACATAAGACCCCACCAATCCCTTCCGCGACCGCAGACGATTTATTAGCCACTCAAACTTTGCCGACATCAGAAACCGTCTACAATCCGTCGGAAAGCCGTTACATAATTGTGACGACAAAGCTCCGTCAGAAATACGTCGGTACAGCTGACCAATCAAACTTTGCCGACATCGGAAACCGTCTGCAAGCTGTCGAAAATCCGTTAAATAATTCTGACGACATATATCCGTCGGAAATCCGTCGGTACAACTAACCAATCAAACATTGCCGACATCAGAAACAGCCCGCAATCCGACGGCATACAGACGGTTTATACAGTCAAGTACAACTATAAATAGACCTTATGGAGTGTATATCTTCTACACCTCTCCATAACCAAAAAAATATGTCTTCTAGCTCTCCTAATGAAGACGCAAAAACAACATCTGAGGCTAATTATTTTTATGTCCCAAAATACTCTTGGGAAACCGAATCTCAATGCGACGAATTCACTCAAGAAATTCCCACTTACTCGTGGGAATTTGATACATGCTCACCAATCCAAAAAGAAGATTCCACATCAACAGTAGTGCCTGACAGCCAGTGGTCGCCAAACATCCACCACGCCAATCCAATCGAAGTCGAACAACCATGTGACTTGGTGGAAAAGTCTGATACTTACGGTGCAAGTACTTCAAACGTATGTAAGGATCAGTCGTATGATTCTGAATTCGCCCAAAGCCCTGAAAAGCCAAACTTAAATTTAGATGTTGATGCAATCAAAAGTGAATTGTGCGGCGGATTTATAGATTGTGCACAAAAGGATCATTACTATGATTTTGAATTCGCCCAAAGCCCAGACAAGCCAAACCTAAATTTAGATGTTGATGCAATAAAAAGCGAATTGTGCGACGGATTTGTAGATTCTCAAGAAAAGAAAATAAAGGGAAAGCACATCAGGAAATGGTTCTAACAAATGGTAAGTTCGGAGTGAAAACCGACATATGATTGTAAAATGAGGAGTTTATTATGTACTTGTGTCGTAACGGTTGTGTGTTAAAAATTTCAAACTCTCTAATGTAACTGTTAACGTTTATTTCATCTGTTTTAAATTTTATGTTCCAATAAATGTAATGTTTCATTGGAATTGCAATAACATTAGTTATCTTTAATTACTCATCGTCCATGACTATATATATAGTATTAAATAATATGATATATGGAACACACAATTGTGAGAGAACAACATGCATTAATAAGCAAATTTTTATTCCCAAATAATTATTCTGAATCTTCGGAGAAACCTTCCCTAGGGATGGAGTCTGAATCGTCGTCAAATTCTCCACGTGTTTCCTCTTCGTCCGAATGCACTTGATCATCCCCGACATAATTAGGATCAATGACAAGGTCGATGTTATCCATCTCCTCAACCGGTGACATTTGTACACTTCTCGATGGTTGTACAGCATCATGTTCTGGAACTCCAAAGATTTTTCCTCTAGGGTTTATTGCAGTTACTGTGATCCATGGATCTGTACGGTAGGCAACTCGAGGATATGGAATGTAGCAAACCTAATAATAATTAGTGGTTATTGATAATATACATGAACAAGAAACCTTAACAATGAGTAAGTAGGTAAACATATTACTGTATTGATACCTGGTCTGCTTGAGACGCAAGGATAAATGGATCGTAATACTGTAGTTTCCGGCTTGAATTAATCGAAATAACACCAAGAGGGTCAACTCGAACCCCTCGACCATTGGATGGGTCATACCAATCGCACATAAACACAATGCACCGCAAATCCAACATTCCTGGATAGTGGATTTCCAAGATTTCTTTTAAAATCCCATAGTACATCGTATCACCGGATTGCGCCGAAATACCACAGTCCGAAGTTGACCTTTTACGTCCTTCCTCACGGATCCTGAACGAATATCCCCTAGTACAAAACCCGCGACATGAAGTCGCGGTGCTGAGTAACCTATGAACAAACTCAACTAACCATGTCGGGACATCTTCACCACGTGCTATACAATCAGACACCTACAAAATGATATAAGTAAGATATAAGTAACATATGAACGTGAAAACATGGAAAAGTAAGAGTAAGTAATTATCTTAAACTTACATAACATGGCAACCACCCCGGAAATTCTTCATCTTTCAAGACAGCTAGTTCGGCATCTGTCTTATCAGAATGGTATTCACGGGCGAGAGACATGTAGATCCTGTAACATAACAGTTGTTAGTTGATGAAGGCATATATATATTTCCATAAATTTGCCATAAAAACTTATATACCTTTCGTACTTCAAAATGTCGTCACAGTTTCTGAGGATATACGTATGCAAATGTGTGACCTCTTGTTGTGATAGTCTGCGTTTCTTTCCTTTTCCAATTGGTCGACCAACTTGGGCAAACAACTCAAGTACAACCACGGCATAGACAGCTTTCTCACCTCCATCATCATGTCTGGCAGGACGTCTCGCCTTAGTACGAGCTTCCGATGGAAAGTAAGTTTTGGCAAAGTGTGAGATTTCTTCGTTTAGGCTTTGTTGAACAATAGATCCCTCAACCCTGCTCAAATTTTTTACCTTTTTCTTCAGGTGGAACATATAACGCTCGAACGGATACATCCATCGGTATTGAACAGGGCCTCCTAAGGCTGCTTCTCGTGGGAGGTGAATAGTTAGATGTTCCATAACGTCAAAAAAGGACGGTGGAAATATCTTCTCAAGATTACAAAGGAGAGCCGAGATATTGTCCTCCAAGTTACGTATCCTGTGGACGGTAAGCGTTCTTGAACATAAATCTCGGAAGAATGCACCAACTCCTATGAACGAAAATTAAACAAGTTAGCTAGTACATATATAGTAATATTATGGTAGTAAGAAACTAATGGGAGTACGAAATATACCTCCAATTGCTTGGTGGATTGGTTGTGGAAGAAGATATGCAAATACAAATGGAAGAAGACGCTGCATCACGACATGACAATCATGACTCTTCATTCCTATAAACTTGCCTTCCATCGAATCCACGCAATTACGTAGATTAGATGCGTAGCCGTCTGGAAATTTGACAAATTTTTTGAACCATTCAAAAAATACTTTTTTATGGCCTGCGTCTAACCGGTACGCAGACATCGGTAATCTATCGTTAGAAACATGAAGAGATTCCCTTGAACAAACCAATAGCAAGTCTAACCTAGACTTCCTGTTGTCTTTTGTCTTCCCTGGAACGTTTAAGATGGTGTTCATGATGTTGTCAAAGAAATTCTTTTCAACATGCATGACATCTACATTATGGCGCAGTAGATGGTCTTTCCAGTAAGGCAAATCCCAAAAAATACTCTTCTTGTGCCATTTGTGATATTTTCCACAACCGTCGACGGGGTAATGGTCATTACCCCCACATTCAGGAGTTCGCTCTGCACCAAAATCTCGTAACTGTTCTAATATGCTGCGACCATCTATCTCAGGAGGTGGACCATGTAACACTTGTACATTCTTCTTGAAATGTCTTCTAGACCGACGATATGGATGGGTTGACGGTAAAAAACACATATGGCAATCAAACCATGAAGTCTTCCTTCCGTGCTGCAATTGGAATGCTGAAGTATTGTCTTGGCAATAAGGACATGCCAATCTTCCATGCGTTGTCCATCCAGACAACATACCGTATGCCGGAAAATCGCTTATGGTCCACATAAGAACCGCTCGCATGTTGAAATTCTGCTTGATTGAAATGTCAAATACCTCGACACCATGCTCCCACAACATCTGCAACTCATAGATCAATGGTTGGAGGAATATATCGAGTGACCGTCTTGGATGATCAGGCCCGGGAACTAGAATTGAGAGAAATAGGAACTCTTGCCGCATGCACATAGAAGGAGGCAAATTGTAAGGTGTTACGATGACCGGCCACAATGAATATTTTCTTCCATGCTTTCCAAATGGGTTGAAACCATCGGTGGATAAGCCGAGGTATACATTCCGTCGTTCATATGCAAAATCTGGATATACGGATTAGAAGTGCTTCCACGCTTCCGCGTCTGAAGGATGCGTGATATCTCCATCTTAACTATGCTCTGCATGCCATCTCATAGCCCTAGCAGTGCGGTCTGATTCGTACAGCCTCTTCAACCTCTCCGTTAAGGGTAAATACCACATCCGTTTAAATGGAATCTTCGCCCTCCCACTTGTGTCCTGGAACCGTGGTTTGTGGCAAAATTTACATTTATTTCGGTTCTCGTCTTCTCTCCAGTATATCATACAGTTGTCGATGCACACATCTATAACCTCGTAGGGCAAACCAAGACCGGCAACAAGTTTTTGGATCTCGTAGTATGATCCGGGGGACAAATTATCTTCTGGCAAAATATCTTTCACGAACTCGGCAAATGCATCAACACATTCTTCGGACAAATTGTAATCAGTCTTCAGGTTCATCATCCTAGTAGCAGCAGATAGCGGTGAATGACCATCCCTACAACCGCTGTATAGTGGTTGCTTTGATGCGTCTAACATTTCGAAAAACCTTTGGGATTCTAAATTAGGTTCTTCAACCCTATCACCCTCATGATACCCACCCGACTGCAAATTCTCTCTAAACGCATCGTTAACCATCGCAACCGTACTTACCCCAACATCTACTTCCGGTGTACGTTCTCCTACGCTATCCGGAAAATAAGGTGCATTACTACTACTACTACTACCACCATATTCATAATTGGTTTCTCCATGTAAAAACCAAACCTTATATCCCGGCCTAAATCCATATATATATATAAGTGATTCCAAACTTTACTAACCGAACCACTAATTCTATTACAGCAATTAGAACAAGGACATTTGATATTCTGACCTTTCTTGGCCGCCTCTTGATTTCTAGGTAACTGCATGAACTCGCAAATACCTTGAGCGTATTCAGTCGTTAATAAGTTCGACCCCTCTTCCATCATTGGCGCGTCCATCCATGACCGAAAATATGAAGAACTCATCTCTCAAATTTTTTAAGTTTGGTTTTCAGATGTTGGTATAATGAACGTTGGAAGAAATGTGCAAACTTATGTAGAGGGGATTTCTGTCGGAAATCTTTCGGAAATCCGTCAATACATCCGACATAACACCCCACCAATCACATCGGCCACCGCAGACGGTATGTCAACCATTCAAACTCTGCCGACATCGATAACCGTCCGAATTCCGTTGGAATGCCGTCGGAAAATACCGATTGATAATGACCGTCGGAAACCCGTCGGTTATGTCCGATGGTTGTCCGAGGGAATCGTTTTGGTCGGCATGCTGTCTGACAACCGTCGGACATAACCGACGGTTTTCCGACGGAACAAAAATTTCCGTTGGAATTTACCGTGTTTTCTTGTAGTGGATTGGTAGCGATATGCAGCACGATTTGCATTTCCAGAACTAAAGGCCATATTGTTTTGTAAACTTCTGCAAATATAAATTATAACTTGTATTTTTAAAAGGTAATTAACTTATAATTAACATTAGGTTTTGAAGAGCCTACGTACCCTGAGTCAGGAAGCCAACCATTGAGTCCTACAACAATTTTTAGGTTAAGGTGAATTAATCCACATCCATAACAACTCGCAACATAGAGAGCTACTATCGAAACAACATTAAATGATTAATCACTTGACCATGTATAGTCGAACATTTATGAAATTAATACTCGATAAATAAATAATGCTTGGTTACCATTCCCGGGTTCAGATGACAAAAGGGTAGCAATAAATGAAGCTACAGAATATAAAGACACAAGATCATCTTCCATGGTTTCGGAAAATTCTGAAACATTGCACCCTAATTGATCAAAGAGGTTGTAGTTATATTTCAAAGACATCACATGATATCTTTTTCGAAATTTGAAGGTAAAATTGATCTTACATGCAGTGGTTTGCATTCCACCAAAACATGTAACAAGACGTTTAAGAGCAGTCGGACAAATCCATTTTATCTATGCACAATCATACATTTTTATTAGAAACTTGTTTCCATTTAGCTATAGAAAAAAAAGAGAGGTCAGATTCATGTCAAAACAGGCATGTTAATTGATTCATACATGTGGAAGATCCAACGTTCTCACAAACCGAGCTGAGCTGCAAATATAATAAACATATATATATATATATATATATATATATATATTACTTTATCACCATATAAATGATTTAAATATCGTGAGCTATTCGAATACAAAGAAGACCAATAATTGAGGTGTAGATAACTTATGTGAAACAAGATTAATATCTCATTAAAAAAAAAAGACTAGAGAAAATGTACAATATATAGAGGATGTTATTTATTCTTTGCGGCAAACATGTTTAGATGCAAATAAAAGTTCAACAAGAACGGAAAAATAAAATAGAATTTTAAAATTTATTATTAGCATAACATGCCAAAATTCAACTTAAAAATAAAATAAAAAATCAATACAATAAAAAGCTGAAGTTATAGCAAAACCTGTTTATAATAAAATAAGAATAGCTTCATTTTGACTTTTGAAAACAAAATCTATAACAAAACAAATATAAAGAAGCATGTGAGGGTTAATTACGTACTCGGAGCCATTGCGGCCAATGTCATGCAGCCATACTATAGTGGCCTTATGGGTTCCTATGGGCTGAACAATTTGAGTGTCTCCATATTCACTACCTGTGAAGATTTTATCAGTTATCATACACAAATTTCATTAATCAGTTTCATGCAGGTATTATATGAGAGAAAACAGTTCAACAATTTTGATAACTACGTAAGAACTCGAACTGTTATAGCAAGGGAAAAAAAGCATACCAGAAGCCATACTATGATGAGAAAAGCTTCTTGTTTCTTAAAGTATTTTTGTTGTTCTTTCCAAAACTTATAAGTTGCACTAGAGGGGAAATATAAGGGAAGGTAAGGAGGGCATTGTGTATATATATACACCAAAGGACTAAAGGAGGGTCGTTGTTGAGAAAAATATTAGTATTCAAAGTTGGATGCATGACAAAATCTTATTATTAAAATTTTGATGGATGCCAAAAAAACTTAATTATCATGTAAATTTGCAGTTAGTAGAGCTAATCAATACTATGTTATTTGATAATTATTTAATTAACTTTTAAAATATCCAAAAGAAATGAAGAGCTCAACAACCAAAAAAATATATGAAGAGAACTTGAAAAAGCCAAAAATAAAAACATTAAACCCCTTTATTCATAATCAAGAATCCAACATAGACAAAAGAACAAACGACAAAATTAAATCACAAACAACGAACCATGAACTATATATATACCCCAGAAGAAACCCGCCCATTATACATACTATCTGATCAAGTTTACACTAGTTTTTTTCTTTTCTTTCATCTTCTAAGCCAATCCCTTTTTGTTCCAATTTATTCTTCTTCGTTGATCATTTTTTCACAGTCTCTCAAGTTTAACGTGAGCCCTCGAGCCCGAGCCTAGTTGTGAGCCAGTGAACGACCTCATCCATTTCTTTAGGAACGGTATAGTGACCAAGTCTACACATTTGGCACAAGCCAAAAAAAAAAAAAACTCTTTAGAAGTCTATCTTAAGGAAATGGTATAATCAAATCAAATTTTCCTGTTTTGGTTAATTAGTGAGGTGTAATTACCCTTCATATGGTTTAAACATGACTTGTCGAAATCCAGCATTGTGAAGAGAGTATGCAGATTTCTCTCCAAACCTATACGGAACCACATCATCCGCTGTGACACAAGATAAAGATTAGCTTTTCGCGGTCATTAGTTTTACGCGAAAATTAATATATATATATATATATATATAGATTGCACATACAATTTCCATGTGTAAGTATGATTGGTAACGATGCAGCACGACTTGCAGCCTCATATGAGCATTCTATTTTGTTTCTTATGCTCCTACAAAGTTAAGTTAAGAACTTGTATCAATAAAAAAAATATGAAGCAAAAGATTATGTAACATTAAGATTAAACAAAGTTGTAACATGTGAATTTTAGAAGTAATTACTTCCAACCGGGAAGCCAACCACTGAGCCCTACAACAGCTCGTAGGTTTATCGGATAAGTATGGCCCGTTCCATAACGTCCAAGCGCGTAACAAGTCGCCGAGTAGAGCGATATTGCTGCTCCCATGCTGAAACCTCCTATGCCCACTTGGACTATAAAAATAAATGACCAACTTAAAGATTAGCTTAGAGATCAATGTGGTTCATACTATAATCTAAAATTTAGGTTTAGAGGTCTCTTAGTGCTTACCATCTGCTGGTTCAGCGGACAAAAGGTTAGCAATATGTGAAGCCGAGGCATCTAAACCTTCCAAATCATCATGACTGTCTTCAGAAATTTCCCCAATATCAAACCCTGATTAACATAAACCAATTTATTCAATTTTCTGTTCTAAAACAAGTTTAGAGAAAGTAAAGAATGTTTTAAAAAAAAATTCAAACCAACTGATGGTACTTACATGCAGTGCAAGTAAATCCACCAAGACTTGAAACAGGGCGTGTAGGAGCAGTCGGACAAATCCATTTTATCTGTCCATAACAAATATTTTTCTTTTTAAGTACAAAAATAATATTTCAATGTGGTTTTAGTGGATTTAGAACGAAATATGTTACACGGATTGTTACATTTGGAAGATGCAAGCTTTCCATGAGCTGAGATGAGCTGTATACAAAACAGAGACAAGCTAGGTGAGATTAATACACAAAATATCGAATATTCTTTTTCATATGAGACGAGAAAATTGTCTTGTTAGTGAGCCAGTGGTCCCCTAAGCAAGGTATATACAATTTGTTTTATTACAAACTTAATATTCCCATTTGACAAAAAAAAGAAAGAAAAAAACTTAATATTCTCATAAGGGAAGACATTTGAGAGGAAATATGCAATGGAAAAAATATTAGTTATGTATAAATATAAAACTTAAGAAAAAACAAAAAGCAGCAGGTATAAATTTTGTAGTTGAAAATGGTAACATGCCAAAACTCAACTTTCGAAAACTACTTTTTTAAAAAACACTAAAAGTGGAAGCTTTGTCCAATATATGTATGTTACTACTTACTACGAGAAGAGCAAGCATTTAGCATGAGTTTAAGCTTCACAAGGTTGCTTTGACTCTTGAAGACAAGAAAGCATAATAATAACACTAACAAGACATGTCAAGAGTTTTACCTAGAGCCATTGTCACCAAGACCATGAAGCCATACTAGAGTGGCTTGATGCTTTCCTTTAGGCCTCACAACATAAGTTCTTCCAAATTCATATCCCCTTGCATTTCTACTACCTTCAAATATTTTACAAAATGCAGAGTCATTAACATGCTTCGGGGAGAAAATATTTGCTTCTTAAAGTAACTAAAGTATCTTAGAGAAACCTTGATCACAACAAGGAACACTAACATTTCAAGATAACAATAAGATGAATAATCAAGAAGGAAAAATTAAAAACAAACCAGAGCCCATGCTTTGATGAGAATAACTCATTGTAGTTCAACGGTGTTCAAACACTCTTAAGGTTTTGTAGTTTGTCTTTTGAGAGCTTTCAAGTTCCAAAACACACAAAAAACAAGTGATGATGAATAATATATGAGAAGGTAAGGGAAGAGCAATGTGTATTTATACACCAAAATTAAAGTTTTGATGTGGAAATGTGGAATAAAAGAAAAGAGGTGAATCTGAATCATTCACTATGGGATGTTCATTGTGTACAACAGCTAACCAAAACTACTAGAAAGGGAATTGAAGGGGAAAGCTATGGAGAATGCATCAACAAGAGAATATAAAAATCAGTTTTATATATATGCAACAAAAGAAAGTAATCTTTTGGGAAACATTAGGCATAGAAAATAGGGAAATAATTAAAACTAGAGCAAGAGAGCAGAGCAAGAGAGAGGGAGAATCAATGCCTTATATTGTAGGCAGTGGTGGAGGAAAAAATAAAAATTACACTTAACAATAAACTTTTCCTCCTAGAAGAATATTAATTCTAAATATAACAGTAAGTCGTTTTACCTGAAACATTAAGGCATAATCCAAAAATGAAAAAGAAGACAAATCTCTTTATTCAATCATTTATTTACGAAAATATATATATATACATATATAATTAAGATGATTGATACCCATTAACCAGAAAGCTCAAAAGTCTTAAACTTTGTGAGGAAATCCTGCAAAAGAAGAACTAAGATTGGAGTGTTTGATTGCAATTAAGGGTTTTGTTTTATCCAAGTGTATAATATAAAGATCTCAATCTACTGCAATGATGACAAGTATGAAAAAAACATAAGAGACCAACCTGGATTTTCGGGTGGGGTGAAGAAGATATTGAGGAAAAAGACATAAATCTTTTTCATCAATTTCAACGCTTTGCTCATTGCTATGTTCTGTTTGCCATTGTATAATGGTTATTGCCCTGTACCCACCAATAGATTCAAATCATTTAGGTTTAGAAGTTGTACGAGTGAGTGAATAGTGAGGAGCCCATTCCACGGGAAAACGGATTATTCGTACCCGCATTACATGCCCATGTCATCATAACTCTCTACACGTAAAAAGAGTGTTAAACATATCCAAACTCTCTTAGATTTTGAATTTTCAGTCCACAATATCAAAACATGGTCTTAATTTGTATGCTTTTATCCGTAAGATGTAATATGCAGATTTGAATTTAGATATTGATACATCGACAATACTAACACAAACTTCTACTATATTGTATATTTTGACCATCATTAAAAAAAATTTGTTTTTAACTCTTTATTCATATATTTTTATCGATTAATTTGAAAGATTTTATATTACTAAAACTGAGAAATCTTTAGTCTAGTGGTTGATCAATCCGTATATAGAATTTGATACTGAAACGTTACAAATTCTTATAGATTTTGGATGAAAACTTAATGAAGATTCTTATGTGTTGCATGAGATGAATTTATGTCCCTGAAAAAAAAAAATCTATTGCATTTCAAGTTTTTATTTCATATAAAATTGATATTTTTAATATTACTTTGAGGAAGTGACCTGAAAAGGGAATAATGGGAAAGGTGAGTGGGTCTGAGCACATGCACCACAATGCATGTGTCACCTATAGTATCCACTCTTGATGCCCCAATCACCCATCACTTCCATTTTTCCCGATTTTATTAAAATTTGAAGTTGGTGGGTCAGTACAAGAATTTATTCTTATCGCAATCAGGAATTGTAATGACAAAACTTGTTTAATATATCAAAATGTATATAGAGAAACAAAATATCGAGACCAGAAAGTTAGATAAACGTAATAATTGCATACATTTTAATCATATAGTATACATCTTTCTACACAAAAATCTTTCTACAGAGATTTATGGGAATGATTACTAGCTGAACATGGTGCTAAATAAGTAAATATAAGTATATGGTGCATTGTAATTGACTAATTGTAAGCCAAAAAGAATTATGGAAATGGTTGACTTTAAAATTATAGTGGGTTATGACATGCCTTTTGAATAAAAAATGGCGGTATCATATTTAGTTAATAAAAATTTCTCAAGAAGGTCAAGCAATTTGCAATTTAATTATAAATCTTAGTCAACTCTTTTTATGCCCCCACCATTTTCTTAAGAAAAAAAATGACTTCAATTCGAGTGAAGAATCAGCCGAAATCAGAAAAGTTAATGTCAACTTTTAATTAGTTTTCATTTCAACATGATTATATAAAGTTTTGTTAGAATTGCATTGAATTTGAAAAAACAAAGGATAGATGCTTTCGGCACTAAATGTTAGTACTCATTAATGGTATTTAAAGGTGTATAGTGTTTGTTTGTTCGTGGAATTAAAGGGCTAATTAAGGCCATTGTAAGTGTTTGCGTTTAAATTTTGAAAGTAATCATTTTAAAGAAAATAATTAATGTGAAAAAATTAATAAAAATAACAAATAAAATATTGGAATGAAATTTTACCCGCCCTTTAATTTATGAGGAAATTTGTAAAAATATTCTCCAAATCGTTTTTATTTTGAAAACTAACCCCTCTTTTAAATTTTTTGAAAAATACCATTTTCTATATTAAAATAATCATTTTAAACTAAAATGTTTTCTATAAAAATCAAAAATTTAATAATTAAAATATCAAATAAAAATATCTTTTTTAAGTTAAAAATAAAAGTAAAAAATAAAAAATTCCCATGTTGATAAAAAAAAAAAAATTCCCTAGAATACTACCTTTTTGAAAACTCTAAAAATACCATTTTTGAATAGTTCCAAAAATAACACAAATACAAAAATTGATTTTTAATGGATTTGTAGTTAAAAAATTTTGGGTTTGGATTAACTATTTCAAATTAGGGTATAGTTTTTTTAAGGGGATATGGTTTGTATTTGGGGTTTAGGGTTTATTTTTACATGTTGAAATTTTATTTTAATTTAACCTAAATTAAATTAGTTTCAAAAATATTACAAATTCTCAAACTTTTAAAATTAAACTAACTAAATTCAATCAATTTCGGAAAATCTTTTTAAAAAGAGAATCTTTTACTTATCAGAATAATTTGTTTTATTTATTAAACAAAAAGGTTAGTTTTCAAACTTTTTAAAACAAGGGTCAGTTTCCAAATTTTATAATTTTTTTGGAATATTAAACCAATCCTCCCTTTATTTATCTGGCACTTTTAAAATAGAAATGCTACCCATATTTAACAGGCTAAATAAAAATATAGAATCTCAAGATAATAAATAGTTTAATATAACATAGATAAAATATCAATAAATAAAAATATAGAATCTCAAGATAATAAATAGTTTTATATAGAACCATTAATCTGCAGTACTAAGATAATAGAAGTAGTCATGTCTAAAACTCTAATTAATAATATAAACGTCCATATGAAATTAACATTTTACAGAAAATCATTACAAGTCCCATAACAGTAAATAAGAAGGACATTATCAAAAGTGGTCGGCACTATTATTCGTTAGGCGATGGAAAACAGCCTTACTGTTTTATTTAATTGATGCTAAAATAATTAAGAATACACATCAATTAAGTAATTGATGTAAAATCATGTTTTGTATCACTTCCTTTTAAGTGATAGTACAACTTATGATAAATTAGTATCATTTTTATTTAATCGATGTCAACTATACCAATAATAACATCAATTATATCAATCGATGTCAACTATACCAATAATAACATCAATTATATCAACCGATGTTAAACTACAAAATTTGTATCATTTGTAAATAAATAATACTAACTAGCATCAGTTAATTTTCTGATATATTTTAATTGATGCTATCTACCTCTTTTTTGTAGTGGTATAAGCAAAACCTCATCCGTAAAAAGGATACATTAAATTTTATCAAAAACAAAAAAAATGATACATTATAGTCTGAAAAGTATTTTTCAAAAGGAGTATTAATGGATAAAAACCCCACTACACATTACAAAACGCTGACTTTGTATAAAAAATGGAATGAGTTGCGTGTCAAATTAAGACATGCATGGTAGATTTAGAAATTGCAATTTGCCAATGTGTGATATACGTTTTACACTGATTAAAATTATTAATGTTTTATGCTAAGTATATACTGTATGTCTTAATTAATTATCATTGAGTAGACGTTAGTGAACCAAAATAAGGTAGCTAGGGTTCCTACCTTCGCTTAGGCTTAGGTTTTTAATATCAGTTTAAAAAACATATCTAAGCTAAAGAATATTCTTAATCTTAATTAAGCACATACATATATTTTTGATTATTGAGCTTTATATATATGTTGAAAACTATTTGAATCTAGAATGCTCTACTACATTATCCCATCTCATTGACTTAGATTAAAATTCGTATTCACTACAAAAAAAATTACAAATATATATATGAAAATGTGTGTTTGGAGCAATAGTATTAGACCAACACATATCTTCACTTGAGTTAAAATAAAACCTCTTAAAAAAGATTCTTGTGAACAAATAAATTGAATGTATGTGTGAAAACGAAAGTTGATAATGAGGGCAAGTTGTGTGAAACTTTAAAGTAAGTATATATATTGGTGATTTGTCTGAAATAGAAAGGGAATAGAAACTACAACCTTCGTTTTCTTGAGATTGCTTTTTATTATGAGACTTTTGGAATTTTTATGGAATTGATTCTTCATGCATTTTTTATATTTTCTTGGTAGGTTTTGCTTTGTTTTCATACGATGGCAACAAAAAATGTTTTATTATCAAAGGACAGTTCTTTTTGTAATTTTAGTTATTATATGTATTTTTTTGACATAAATAGGTACGTCGATTATAGGTGCACACATTTTTAGATAAATTATTGAAAAGCTCAAGATTGAATTATCTATGTTGAAATTATTTATTTTCGCATACAAATAATTTTTCATCTTTGTGTTCTGATAGTTTATAGCCGTGAACAAAAAGGTGTTAAATTACGCGGGGAATCTCAAATTTAGTTTGTAGCCGTGCAACAATATATTTGTTATAAAATGTAGAGAAAAAATGTAAGGAATATAAAAAATTTGTAGTGCAGAAGAATAAAAGTGGCTTTTGATGTTAACGTCGAGTATTTGTGTTCTTAATATTCCTTTTTTTTGTCAGTTTAATAATAATAATAAAAATTTGGATGCTCGTTTAATTAGTACATGGCCAATTTAAGGTGGAGAGAAATCGAGTTTTGTTTTTTTCTTTTTTTTATAGAGAAAATCGAGTTTCTTCGTTTATTATACTTGTTTTGTTTGGTTTCAGGCATCTTTGTTCGTTTGTCTTATTAAGGATCTCTTCCCCCCAAAAAATAAAGATGTAACATCGAATCTGGCTTCACTGAAGATAAAATTGAAAATTATAATTGAAAATTTTGAACGATGCCACCACCAGCCACCAGGTACGGTATCTTATGAATTTTTTTAGTATTCAGTTTTCATTATTCCATGATTATATAACTTTAGATTATTTCTTACTCCACCATTTTTTCATTTCATTTTTTTTTTTTTTTTTTTTGTGGGCCTATGATTTCTAGAAAGTTCGAACTTATGTCTTAAAGGAAAGAAATATAATCATCATGTATCCAAGGCGATTCGAACTAGTGTGGGAAACAACTACCTCCCAAATGGGTTGTTCTATACCTATCACTAGCCGTAGCCGGGTGAAGTTTGGGTTTTTAAAGAATCGGTAGGTCGGTATCGATGACCACCCAATTTGGTTTAAAGCAGAAGAACATACATACCATAGGGTTTCTCTTACCACAAAAATATAAACAACGCGAAAATCAAAATCTATATTTATAATTCAAAAGGGATGAATCTTTTTCTAGCTCAAGGATCATAAAAACAAAAAAAGTAAGGACCTCATAATTTTTAATGCAAGCAAAAATCGAGTTAGAGGCAAGGAGAGTTGTGGTGACCTTTACTATTGAGTTGGGCTCTTGTATAGGTCCAAGTCTATTAGGTTTAGATTTCTGATTCACTTAACATATTTTTGTAACTATATATGTTACTTGTCAATAAAATATCAGAGAAGGTTTTCTTCTTATAACATATCTACAGCCTACAGGATTAGAAACATAAGTACTTCATCAACAATTTTTGTTTACATCAATCACTAATATAGAAAAGAAAATACTTTGCAGTGAGAATATGGTGGTGATCTTCATTGTGAACCATTTTGAGCTACCATAAAAAAATAGCAAAGAAAGTTTCAAAAAAATCTCCAACTATGTTTTTGCTCTTAAATTTTTGTAGTAGGGATTTTATATCCTGAAAGGAACAAACGCCGAGATTTGATTTACCTCGGAGTATTGAAAACACACTAAACATTCAAATGGCTTTTCTTTTCTCTAACCAGAAGGCCCAGAACCAAACTCATCATTTGCATTTCCAGGAGAAATAAAATACGTTGGAAAATTAATGGACCCAACGACCATCAATGATCAAAAGACTACGTAAATTTTTTTAAATATAATTATGCCACCTTTTTTCTTCAATTACCAGGATATTTTGTGCCACAATCCGTAATCTCTTAGGTCCGAAATAACAACATATAATATTAGTTTCGTACCCAATGCAACTAGAAACAGCAGCCTCTACTTTTTATATGTAAAAAGTTCACGTTGGATAAATCAAATAGGTTTTAATCATTTTTTGCATCACACAAAGACACTAAATCATAAACAGATACCATCTTTTATAGCACCAATCAGTAAAATGGTAAAGAAATACCGTTAATATAATGTTATCTTTTCACTATTCGTAAATCTTCAAACTGCACTAAAATAAAAATCTTATACCGGTCATTAATACCATCAAAATAAGATCCAATAACTCATTATTTTGTCCTTAAGTTCCTAACGTTTGATTTGCATTAACCAAACGGCTCCTCCACGTTTAAAATAATTATTAAAAAAACATGATTTGTCTTAGCAAAAAGAAAAGACAATAATAGATAAAGCGTGTAGACTTATCCATATTCATAAAGGCTATATCTAATGCAAACACGTCCACCTAAACTCTCCGTGTACATTACATTAATTTCTATAATACCCTTAATCCAACGGACCAAATCTATTTACAATCTCCATATTGTAAACCTCATCACATCAGATCACTACACCAACTTTCTTAAAATTACATTTCGAAACCCTGAATATTCTAAAATCTCATTTCAATCATCTTCTTCGTCTGCAAAGAAATTTCCTTTTTTAGCTATGGCATCGACTATCTGTTTCTCAAATCCAACAACGATCCGAGCTTCTTCCGAATCCGGATCCTTTAAGAACTCGGATCCGAATCGTAAGAGATCCGTTTCTTGGTGGGCTCATCTCTTCGGTTTATCTTCCGATCCAGATTACCTCAACACAGTGATTCCAGAACCGAATTCGGATACAATAACCGGGTCGGGTCAAGATTCCGGTCAGAGATTCCGTCGTGGTTGTCTCACGGAGGAGAAAGCTAAACAGTTGAGGAAGAAAATCGCAGAAGCTTCCAATTTCCACGACGTTATGTATCATTCGGCGATTGCGAATCGTCTCGCTTCGGATATCTCCGATCGGGTCAAGGATTGAAACCGGATCCGGGTCGTTATTCTTCAGATCTGGAGATTAATAAATGATAATCTTTTTTCTTTTTCTTGTTCCTGTATGATGCAGACTAATCTTCTACCGGTGCTTCTTTTTTATTAGAGCCGTTGGATTGTGTCGTAAGAACCGTTGGATCGTAGTTTAGTGGATTTTACTCTTAATTAATCTCCATTTTTTTCTTTTTTGATATTTATTTTCATTAACTTATAAGAATTTTGTTAATTCCACCTTAATGATCTAGTTGAATTTGATCTTGAAGCTGGTTTTTGTGAAAATGAGTTGGAACTTTTGATATGGTGATAAATGATTTAGAACTTTATTTGAGTCTAAACTTTTATTTAATTAACACGAAATCAAAGTTACTTTTGTTAATTAACACAAGAATAATGGGCTTTAATGGGCCGAATCTCACTCCACAATGATTCCAATTAATGAAATTTGTGTAAAACGGACACGTATGTAAAGCCCAAAAATATAAGGGTCGATTATGCAACATATACAAAATACAGGGAGTAATTGTAAAACAAAACAAAAGTATGTGTTCTTCTTCTTCCTCTTGTACAAAATCCCTAGAAACAGATTACTGTGGTCTCTGTACAAATAAAAACACCAAATTCCTACAATTTACCCCTTTTGTCTGTAGAATTTTCCGGGGAACAAGAATCTAACTGTAGCTTCAGATTTTCTCAATCAAAAGTGTGTAGATCAATCAAAGTTTTTAGATTTGGGGATTTGTAGAAAACAGAAAAAGTTTGATTCTTTCCGATTAGAAAAAAAAAACCCTTTTTCAAATCTGAAAAGATTTGATTTGTGTTTAGGGTTCTTGGGTTTGTGTCAATTTAGCGGCTAGGGTTTTTGTTGTGTTGTTCAAAAATGGATAAGAAGAAAGTAACGATTCCAGTAGTTTGTCATGGCCATTCTAGACCTGTGGTTGATTTGTTCTATAGTCCAATCACACCAGATGGTTTCTTCCTCATCAGTGCTAGTAAAGGTAATTACTTTATATTTTGTTTATTTTGAAAAAAATTTCGATTTTGTTGTATCACAATTGAAGTAGTTGATGAGATTTAAGTAGAACTTGTGTCTCTTTGATTACAAGAACAATTCTTTCTTACAGTTTTTGAGTGTTTTGAGAATTGTTGTGTCTTGATGTGTTTAGATTCGAATCCAATGTTGAGAAATGGAGAAACTGGAGATTGGATTGGTACATTTGAAGGTCATAAAGGTGCAGTGTGGAGTTCTTGCTTAGATAACAATGCGTTACGTGCTGCATCTGCATCTGCGGATTTTTCAGCGTATGTCTTTGATTTGTTTCGGTTGCAGTATTACGTCGTTTTCTTAGGTACAAACGTATATAATCGTCGAATTGTTTTTACTTGTACGTTCAGGAAACTTTGGGACGCGTTAACCGGAGACGTGTTGCATTCTTTTGAGCATAAGCATATTGTTCGAGCATGCGCCTTCTCAGAGGTGCGTTCCAATTATTACCGTCTCTGTGTAGCTATTCACATTTTTTTTGTTTGTGTATGGTTCCTCGTAGTTCATATTTATGCATTAGTCACTGATTGATTGTAGTGTGTCTGATATTTTAAATTAATTAGGATACGAAATCGTTGCTCACGGGAGGATTTGAGAAAATTCTCCGTGTGTTTGACTTGAATCGGTTGGATGCACCTCCTACTGAAGTCGATAAATCTCCTGGCTCAATCAGAACTCTTACATATCTTCACAGTGATCAAACAATCTTAAGTTCATGCACTGATATTGGCGGTGTAAGGTATGCATTTATATGAAATAACAATCCACGACTAAATATTCATTCTCGAATAGAAACAAGGTGTAATTTAATACTAACGGTAAACTTGTACAGGTTATGGGATGTGAGGAGTGGGAAAATTGTTCAGACATTAGAGACTAAATCTCCTGTCACCAGTTCTGAAGTGAGCCAAGATGGTCGGTATATCGTAACCGCTGATGGTTCAACGGTTAAATTCTGGGATGCAAATCAGTAAGTTCTTGTCCCGGGAACAGAATCCAGTCTTATCTCGTTATCTTTTGTAATTTGCTCAGGCTATGTCTTTGTCTATGGTTCTGTAGTTTTGGACTAGTGAAGAGTTTCGACATGCCTTGTACTGTTGAATCTGCGTCGTTGGAACCAAAGTCTGGCGAGAAGTTTGTTGCCGGTGGAGAAGATATGTGGGTCCGAGTGTTTGATTTCTACACTGGTGAAGAGATTGGTGAGTGACTCTTAAAAGATTTACGCGATTGTCTCACAAAATTTGATTGATTACGATGTTTTGGTTTCTGATAATATTGTCTCAAATTCTGTCTGAAACTTAGGATGCAACAAGGGACATCACGGTCCGGTACACTGCGTGAGGTTTTCACCTACTGGCGAGTCCTACGCGTCGGGATCTGAAGACGGTACGATCAGAATCTGGCAAACGAATCCCGCGAATCCAGAAGAGAGCGAATCAAGTTCGAGGAGAGTGAAGCAGCATAATGTAGATGAAGTTTCTAAGAAGATCGAAGGCTTTCACATCAACAAAGAAGCGAAAACCGCAGAGAAACCATCGTCTGATGCTTAACAAAAGATTTATTGTGTTTACAGTTCTTGATTTGCTTGTGTTTTGTTTCCAAGACTGAAAATATACAGATTTGAATCAAAAGGTGTTAATCGTATCTTTTACTTTTCCATGGGACTTTTCCGTTATTTAAACAAAATAAGAGGACTATTTTGTGGTTTATGACGATTGGTTTGGGCTTGGGCTTTTTTTGGGAAGTGTAATTAGGGTTAGAGTAGAGGGGTAAAATCGTCAATTTAATGAACCGCCTTTCCGATCTAGAGAAAACAAATCTATCGACTCGGATCTCTTTCTCTTCTTCACCATTCTTCTTCGTCTTTCAATCTCTCTCTCTCTCTGCGAAGGAAATTTTTGTTTTTACAGTGAGGGTTTTATTTTGGCGGGAAAATGTCGGGGAAAGGAGCTAAAGGGTTGATTATGGGGAAACCCAGCGGAAGCGACAAGGATAAGGATAAGAAGAAACCTATCACTCGTTCTTCTCGAGCTGGTTTACAGGTACGTATATGAATCCTTGTTTGTTGAATCGATTATGTTGTGGATCGATTAGATTCTGAGTTAGATTTTTGGTATTTTGTTGTGGAATTGAGATTCGAGATTTGCTTTCATCTGTTTATGTGATTTTGGATTTTGGATTTGATTCAGTGAGCGGATATTTGTTTAGGATTTTGTTCTGTGTCTTCGTAGTTGTAATCGATTTCAATGGCGATTTGAGTTTTTCAATCTAGGTTTAGTCATGGTTATGCTACTACTTAGAGAAGTTTATCGTCAAAAACCCTAATTTGATTCATCAATATGTGTTTTCTTGAACCATTATTGGTGTTGAAGCTTGTAATACTCGATTTTCGGTTAGTTTTGATGTTGTGGCGGATTTGGTTTCCTATGTGCAGTTTCCGGTGGGTAGGGTGCATCGGCTGTTGAAGACGAGGTCCACGGCTCACGGAAGAGTTGGAGCAACCGCAGCTGTTTACACGGCGGCGATATTGGAGTATCTGACTGCGGAAGTTTTGGAGTTAGCTGGTAACGCGAGCAAGGATCTGAAGGTGAAACGTATTTCGCCAAGGCATTTGCAGCTAGCGATTCGTGGTGATGAAGAGCTCGATACTCTCATCAAAGGAACTATTGCTGGTGGTGGAGTTATTCCTCACATCCACAAGTCTCTCATCAACAAATCCGCCAAGGAATAGAAATCAATCTCTTAGTGTACTATCCGCTTTCCTTTGCGTTTCTCTGTTTCTCTCGTTAAAGTATTTCGTGGAGTCTGTGTTTGATAATGACGACGCTAGAGAGCTCTTTTTTAGGATCGTTTGCTATTTATTGTTCAATGGTGTGTCGATTTCATCTATCTTTTAAACTTATGTATTCAGTGATTATCTAAAACCATTTCTGACTACTACCTTTCTAGGTTTGCTGCTCGGTATCAAATTAACGATACGTAAGAAAAATTACAGGTTGTGTTTTAGGAGTTAAGAGTTTGGTAGTTTAGGTATCAGTCTGGAAATGAAGGAACCGAGAGCGGAAACAAGTGTTGTAGGACACTCTTCATGTGGTAGATGTCCGCATCCAGATATCGCTACAAATCTCTGTTCGCGCACACACACACACACATAAAACCGTGTCAAAAGAGAGCGGAAACTAAGTTATGAAAAAAATCTCGGAGAAGCGGGTGTGAAAACTTACAGAATTGGCGAGTTTCGAAGCAAGAACCTGTGAAGATTTCAAAGGAACAAGAGCATCCTCAGCCCCGGCGACAACTAAAACTGGATGATCTACCATAGATGTTAACAGAGCTGATGCATTTTGAGGCGAAAGACTCATCTCATACGATAACTTGCTTATCTCATTAAGTGCTTCATCCCAAGCTTCTAAACAAAGAGGAGCCTGAAATACACAAGAAAGGCACTAAGTAAATGTAACTACTTAATCTCAAATTAGCATTATGTAAGGTTATAAAGTGATTACCCTGTAGAGCATTATAACATCAGTGCTTAACTTAGTAGTATCACACCACGCACGCCGGTTCACCAATTGGGTTATCTCCGTTCGCAACAAAGGACGAACGAAATGCTTCTTTCTAAGTGAAGTATGAAGTAGTATCCTCGCAAATGCGGGTACTACTTCTCTTGATAAACTAACATTTATCAAAACCACTCCTAAGATTCTTACATTGCATTTGAAGGTAGAGGATGCTTGTACTCTTTCAACAGCCTTAAGAGCAAGCAAACCGCCATCGTCGTGACCAAGAAGTACTACCGATGAAAATCCCATCTCGGAACAAAAAGATAGTAGTAAATCGACCTATGCAGAACCGGCTCAAAGTTATTATGGGCCATATGGCCAAAAAATATTGTTTTCACAAAGGCATTGTATGAAAAAAAAGCTTACTTGGCTTTCAAGCTTATAAGGGTTAGGTAGATTTTTCTCTTCCCAATCTTTTCGGATAAGCCTCGAGGTTAAGCCCCAACCAGGTCGGTCATAGGCAACGACTTTGCAACCAAGGTTTAGCGACAATTCTTTCATTACATGTCTCCAAGAAAAGACTCCTCCTCCAAATCCATGAACAAGAACTATACCAACATTCTCATTTTTCTCCAAATCATTACCAAGATTCATATCATCCTTATCAAAGAAATTAATAGGAGTAGTTGAGTAATTAGATAACAGAGGATCGTATAACGATGATCTATCGGGCTGTATAGTGTAGCTTCGATGCAAATGATTGCTTTGAGTTTGCGCGGTTAGGTTTGACATCTGCTTTTCTAGTAGTCTCAGCCTTCTTGCATCAGAACCATTTACGATAGACGGTGAATCACATTGCTTGTAATGTACATTTAAGCCATTGATCTTGATGAATAAACTATCTGCATTTGCAAGTAGTCTTGGTTGTAATAATGACTCTTCTCTATCCAAAGATGTTCTTTGTCTGAATTCACCAGCATAAGTTAATATTTTGCAGTTTAATCGAGTGAGAGATTGACGATGAACTTTCTTGTAACCCGAGAAACCAGATTTACACGAAAAAACCTACAATAATACCATAGAAACAAGTAAGCTCCAATCTCAATGAAGAAGCTAATAAGTCAAAAAAAAAAAAAAAAAGTAAAAATATTTTACAGCTTCTTGGTCAATCTTGTGGTACATAAGCTTCCTTCTTGCTGCACAACTTGTTCGATAAGCGACAACGATATGAGCTAAACCGAAAACCGCGGATGATAGTAGTAAAACCGGCATTCCCCAAGCGATCTTGAAGTAAGAAACTTTTGCCTCAAGATGAGTATTCACAGTGAAAACTAAAGTTTTTACCAGAAGTATAAGAAACCCACCAAAGGAAGATAACATTACTGTTTCAAGATAATAACCATAAGCTAATCTTGTGTCTTCACAAATCCAAGAAAGACCTGTTTTCAAAAGCTTAATGAATCAGAAAACCATAACAAAAGTAATGATAACATTTTTGTTTGGGAAGTGAGAATGAGAATCCGTACTTATAATGGTGAGAGATCTAAGGAAAGAGATGATTGGTACATCAATGAAAGAGTTCTTGAAACTATAGAGACGAAAATGTGCTGAAGCGGAATGGCACGTGAGGCACGTGATGCTGGAGATGATAAGGCAAGGAACCGCAACATCAACCACCGTGATTAGTACCGGTAACGACGAAGCTAACAGAGATGTTATCATTGCTGCCATAAAGAACATTGTTCGTAAACATCTTCTTGCTTTTTCCGCCACAATCCACGACTTCCACGCCACCATTTTCGTCGACTAAGTTGGAGCAAATGATCTAGCGTCCGTAGTTCTATTGCTTTTACATAAGGACAATTGTTTCAAATTCAGACAAAAGGTTTTAGCTTTTTAGGGAGATATGTAATGAAACTGGTAACAGTTGGTTTATTTGTAGGTTTTATAATATAAACATTTATTAGTATAGAAATATTGGTGTACAAAATATGTAATGAGTTGTAAGATAAAGTTTTAATTTATGAAATATTTAATGATTAGTGGACCAAAAGACAGCAAAGAGAAAGAAAATGATAAGTGTGTTGGACGAAGAGTGGCTTATAGAAGCATGTGGTTTTTAGGTAATAAAGGTTTCACTCTAATTTTCTTCCAGCCAGTTTCTTCTGTCTTTGTTCCCCTCTCAAGGTTAGCTTACTATTTGTTTATATTTATTTCTCACATTTTTGTTAAATAATTTGGACATATATAAATGTTGTCATTTACCAATCTTAACTATGAAGGTTTGTCAATTGGAATATTGAATGTATAAGATCAAGAAGCTTTCACAATGTGTGTAAAAACTTACTTGGCTTTCAAGCTTGTAAGGGTTAGATAGATTTCACCAATCTTTCACCACTTCTTTTTTTTTGTTTTAAAAAATATAGACTCCGAAAACACTACAAAATGTTTTTTTTTTTGAACTAGAACAGAAAATGTTAATATAGGGTTGTTCATATAATTGAGATGTACTCCCTCTATTTTTTAAAGATTAATTTTTTTGGTTTTTTTTTTGTTTTTGAAAGATTGATTTTTATATCAATTAATGTATTTTTTTATCTAGTTTATTAAATATGGTGCAAAAACGCTGACGTGTCGTCCTTAGAGTGATTTTGAAGTGGTTAATTATAATACTGTCCTCGCCCAAATCAATATATTTACCCATCGATAATTCTGACCGTTGATTCCTGTTATTAAATCTCGCACGTCCATCTGATCTATTTGAAGTTGGGCTTTTATGTAGAGTCCATATAGTTATAGTGGCCCATGTCAATGTATAGTTTACGATAATGCCATCAATTAGTTGCATGATATTATAGATTCGTGTGATTATCGGTTTGGGCTTGGGCTTCGTTTTTAATAATTTTTCCTAAGATATTTCATGTATACATTTTGTTTCATTAGAATATCCCTTTTTTAGTTAATTTTCCATATTTATCTTAGCATAAATAAATAAAAAAGATCTAATAGTGTAGATAATAGAATATTTCCGAAATATATATGATAGATACGAATTTATGTAAATTTCTGATGTTGATCTCATTGTTAAAACCCTATTTTTTATAGTATATATATGCATGTTTCGTCTCGACTCACTACTAATCGATTCTATTATTTTTGATCTCTTAATTAGGTTTACAAATATGTTGTCTGTATAATTATATATTATCGTTTTCCTTATAGTTTCTTATGGGATCTGATTCTCTTTCTGTTTCATTTTTTCAGGTTATAATCGCCAAATCTTTGGACTCATTAGCTTCTTGTGTTTTTTTTTCCACATTTTTTGTTTTTATTTTCTATAGCTAATGATCTATATGTGATTTGTGTTCTTCAGCGTTTATATCCTTTTGGCCGTTTCACCATTGTTTTTGGTACATAATTTATACTAACACACTTCTATCTTAGTAACTGTTTTATTATTAGTTTCAATTGAATTGTTTATTTTGTTGGTCATTTGTTCTATATTCATAAAGCTGTCAGATGAGCCAACCCAACCCATTTGACCCAACCCGTCATGGGTTTATTTTTTTTTTGCCCACAGTGGACCGGCCCATGAGACCCGCGGGTCAATACCTATAGATCCAAACCTAACCCACTAAATACCATGGTTTTTTTGGACGGCCCATGAGTTTTAATACGTACTGTAAAATAAAAATAAAAATTGGTTAGTTTAAAGAAAAAACACCAACAAATTCCAATAAATTCAAAGAAACATAGAAAAATTAAAATCGGACATTCTAAATTCATAATGTATAACCGAAAACCAAAAAAACCAAATGAAAAAACTGATATAAGAAATAATACTAAAAATGATTTGAAAACATATCTGGCTTCCTTGACACGAATCAAGGTCATTCTTGCCTACGTTCTTTGGGAGGTATGGTAGGTTCTTTTTCAGGTTCACCATTATCCTCTACATAGTTCAAACAAATAGTATAAATAATAAACAAAATTAAGTATATGATTTTGCAAGTTTGAAAAATAAATAAATCTTTACCTTCATATGCTTCAAATCCGCGCAACCAGTTTCAACTGCATATTAATACTTTTGTTAAACTATTATTATATTTTAGATATACATTAGCTTATATTTATGTTGGTGGGTAACCCATTAATCCGTAGTTTTTTTAATGGGTTTTACCCGCGAAACCCGTTACCCGTCATGGATCAACCCATTAGACCCATTTCTTTTGGGTTTACATTATTGAACCCATACCCATCCCATGGTGGGATGGGTTGGGTCGGACCCGTGGGTTTTGACTCACTCTGACAGCTCTATATATTCATATGTCGAGCAATCGTGTATCGAATCTTTATGTAGCTACCACACTTTATCCTCGGAGAGCTGAATTCGTTAATGATTCATCTTATGCGTGTTATCAAACATGTTTGTACATAATTTCAGGTTTTATATATCTATTATCTTTAACAAAAAAAAAAAATTCTATTATATTAATTTGGTTTACTTTCTGCAATTATATATAGGTTATTTAGATGGTCTATTGATTCTTCCTTACTCATCATGTGGTCCTATTTAGGTTTAGTTGTGTTCTTTATGTAAAATGTATGTTAGTAGAGTGTATTTTTAATTTTAGCAGTTATTTGTATAATGATCTGAAAAGTTTCTAATTTTCTATGTGGGATTCCCCTCGCCTATCATGTTTGATATGTTTCTATGATATTGGATTCTCATTAAAATTAAAATGAAGTTTTAACATTTAAAACTAAGTCCTAAATTTAAACCCTATCCTCTAAAACTAGGGATAATTTAGAGATAGTTAACCCAAAACTAAAAATTTAAATTATAAATCTATTAAAATCATTTTTAAAATTTTTAATATTTTTGTAACTATTGAAAAAATGGTATTTTGAAATTTTTTAAAAAATGGTGGCATTATAGGGAATTCCTCTATTTTTTTATGCCTCAACTACAAGATAAAGGTAAAAAAATTGAAATCAGCTTCTAAACTTTAGCAAGGTCTTTTCACTTTTTCATCTTATTCCAATTTGTCATGTATTCCTCGGACTGCTTGATCCACCAACAATAGTGAATGATTCTATCAGGTGTTATTGTATTTGTGCATTTTTGTTTCTCTCCTTCATAAGTGTTGTAGAACAATAGAAGCATCCTCAATCTCATAATTCATTGAATTTTGCTATGTTACATAATTGCATGTGTTTTTCTGATGTTGAAGCTTATAAAGTTGCCTGAAGCAGATGTTTCTATCTCTCAACCGATGGGTAGGTGAAACAGAGGCAGAGTTTAGAATGTGTATTTTCTTAAAAGTTTGAATTTTTAGATGAGCCAAACCGTCAACAAAAAATAAAGGGCTTGGAAGTTCCATTGGTCACTTGAATGGCATGTCTTATATTTTAAATCAGACGTCTAATTGGTCAACAAAAGAATATTGGAATCGTATGTAATTGTTAGAGAATGTTTCTGATGTTGAACCCTAATCAGTTAAAGCCATAGAGCTTAGGTTTCACTAGATACAAAAATAAATGATTTCTAACAAAAACAATCCTAGCCAGTAAGCAAACAAATAGATCCTCACAGCAATCAAATGTGAATTTCATGGGCGAATGAGTGGTGTACACAATAAAGAAAAAAAAAAATCTCATCTTAGCGTTGAGTTGTTTAAAGACATGATGAATCAACGGTGCCAGGAAATAAGAAATAATAAGAAAATGAGCATATATCATAAAAGATAGGAAGCATGTAGTCTAGAAATAGTCATTTGCAAGGTCAAACAAAAGAATCCATCTATGAAAGAATAATAAAGTAGGGTCATTGATAAATGTGCAAAGATTATCTACAGATGGGAAATCAGGGGAACGGGTACCCAATAGATTTTCGAAAAAAACGGCATGTCAAGTTTGGGTAGCGGAATGGGTTTGGGAAATTCATGTAGTTCAAACTATTGATAATTTGGATGAAGATCAAGTTCGTAATAAGTATTTTGAATAATTTTTCAGAATATTGGAACTTATTGATCAAGTTCGTAATAAGTATTTCGAGTAATTTTTGAGAACATTGGAACTCATCGATCAAGTTGCTCTATCAAATGATATAATGTGGAGATTTCATTGCAAGATCTACTATATAAGCATCCCTTATTAATAAACGTTATAGATGAATGTATGTTTGGTCGGCTCATGTGGAGAAATGGTTTTATGAAATGGAAGTTGTCAAAGCGGAGAAAGAGAGAGAAGTTAGTCCTCCAACTTTTTAACATGTCAGAAGGTACACTTTTTAAATTCTGTATACTGCTCTCTATCAACTCAAGATGATTTTTTGACACATTTTAAATATTGTGTTGTAATTTCATTCCGTGTTTAATTGGCTCATAACAGAGTGATCAATAAGATGGATAATACATAAAATGGCTAAATGTGTAATCTCTGTTCTTATTAAAGTTTATGGTTTCTTCTCGGGTGTGGTGACTGGCAAATTTTCGTAGGAACTCTTTGTTCTTATTACTAGAGAAATGGTTTTTGCAACATTAGACGGATTCAGTAAGTTGCTATTCAGCATCATTATGGTAATTGTTTATTGGAGTTTCCTTTTCTTCTGACATATATACATTTTGATCTTATATTTGTCTGGATGGTTCATATTTTGATGATAATAATTTATAGGTATGGAGCAAAGTCATCACATGCAACAAACAGATGATTGGAACAAAGTCCATACTCTTAGAAAGTTGTGGGTTGTTTACAAGATCTGACACCCAATAGTGCAATAAATCGATCATCTTAGAATTGCTATTAGAATGATTGCCGAAGAAAATAAGAATGTAGGAAGGAAGCTCTTTCTCTCATGGATGCTACTTTGTACCACTTTACATGAATGTAGGAAGGAAGCTTTTTTTTTTTTACCTTGGAAAAGAAGTGTGATCGTATAGGGTGGCTTCTTGATGCAGCGCATCCTATCATACCATCGAGACCAACTCTGTTTTGGGCTCTGTTTTTATTGTTAAGGCTTTTACCTATTACTTGGGCTTTAAGTTTGGTGTTTTAGTTTTCCTTTTTCAATTCTCTTAGGGTTTTTTTCTCATCTTCTATTGCTATATGTATTGCCTCTTATGTTTGTGAGAGGACACGTTTTATTGAATAAGAATCAGAGCTTTTAGCTTTTCAACCTTCTCTTGATTATCGGCTATTCTTTGAATCAACGATCTTCAAGCTTTCGTCTATTGTTCGGTCATTATTCGAATCAACGAGCAACAAGACAACCCTTTTGTTCGGCCATTCCCTTGAATCAACGAGCACAAGGTTCTATCCTAGTTACGCTGCGCCACTTCTTCTACTTCTTAAATTATGGCTCTGCATCTACTGTTTAATATCGACATGGTGGCTCACTCTCTCTGTTACTTTGGACGATGCAAAACATGACATAAAGGTTGGACTCTTAGAGCATCCCCAATGGTGATACTTCCGCAAGTGTCTAAATTTTTTTTAGAATTAAATATATTAAATTTTAAGAGACTTGAGTGTCTAAATTTTAGACACTTACGAAAGTATCACCATTGGGGATGCTCTTATGGCCATAAAAGCTGTAATTGTTTTTTTACAAACCTGAGTTTCTTTTGTAAAATCTTTTAATTTTAACTCGAATTGCTCTGTTTTCCGGTTGGTTCAGGTTCCCATTTCCTCATGCTTTGAAGACGAAGAGACTTTGTCCATTAACACTCAAAGAAATCGTCCTCATGCTCGCGGCACTTGACTTCAACTGCAAGAAAGGTGTATTTCTAGCTGGTACCTATGTATAGAAAGGATATCGTTAGCATCATGATTTTGTGTATTTAACTCTTTACTATTGCATATTATACGTGCATGGTATAAGATAATAAGAGCGAGCTCCTACCATTGACAGACAATGATCCAAAGCTATGTTAACGTTCTAGAAAATAAATGTGTGTCCAACTGGTATCGTATTTAACATACATGTAAACTTTTATGATTGGGGTTGGTTTGGAGTTTCAAATCTCTTAAATGGACAGAATGGACTCTCACCTCCACCCAAACCATAGTTGAGCCTAAACTGAACAAGTCGTATAAGACAAAGAAAATATCAATCACGCTAGACAACATAAATCCACAAAGTTTAATTTAATATTGGATCCAAAACCCACAGATCAATTTGAAAAAAATGATATAGTTGGTAAAGTTTAAAGGCGAACCAGAACCAAAACCATACCAAATCATCCATATTTGATAACCAAAACTAAAAACCATAGAATAAATTGTATTTTCTACAACTGAGAAATGAAAAGTTTAGCGCAAGCCTAATTAGAATACATTGTTTATATGCTTATAAAAAACTCTTGCGACATCTAATAATTCTATTAGTAGAAAAAGAAAAAGATGATCTTCAGTGGAAAAAAAATGGAAAAGATAGACACAAGAATTAAGAGACAACACTGAGATCGACACAAGAATCATCGTGAGACAACAATTAATGCGAATAATTAGAACTAAGAACATAAAAGACCAGACAACTCACCGAAAGAAAAGGAAAAACACATTAATTTATTTTTAAATCCGAACATTAAGCTTATGTATTTCAAATATTTTATGTAAAGACAAGAACACTAAAAAATCAAATGGAAACTCATCAAAGAATTTGCATGGTTAGGGTTTAGACTTTCATGTTATGTTTAACATCCATAATCAAAGAATTTGAAGGCATTGATTGCTAAATAGATCAAATTTGACGTGTTTATATTTAAATTCAGATAATGATGCTAGAGCTTTAGGTTTAAGATCTTTGTATTGTTTCCAACGTTTATGAATAAAAGATATGGTAAAAGAGTGGAGAGGAAAAAGAAGAAGAAGGAAGAGAAGCTTTGTTTTCAAAGAGTGAACAAAGAGGGCTATGAAAAACTCTCTGAAGGAGAATAAGAAGAGGGAGGTGAAAAACATATAAGGATAAGAAGATGTAAATGCAAGATTTGTAAATAACAATTGTCATTGGTTTAGATCTATCATCCAAGAAAATGCAAGAATATGTTTTGGAACTCATAGTTGAGAAAATACTAAAAATTATGATGCATGAGAAATTGGGGTTTTGCATAAAACATTAAAACTTAGGTTTTGGAAACGTAGGGCATAGGGTGGGGTTTAACAAAGGAAAGATTAAGAGTTTTCTCACAGGGTAAAGGAAGAGAGATGATATTTCTATATAAAAAGTCATGAGTGGGTGATAAAATTTAGTTAAGTTTCAAGAGCAATTAGTTAGGGGATTTTTAGTAGGCTTAAAAATGAGTTTAATGAATTCTTTTGATATCATATCGTTTTTTCTTTGTTTTGCAAGTGATATGTGATTTTTGAAATCTCAAAAAGAGTGAGAGAAGTTGTAAGAGAAGGTAGTAATCTATATTCTCAAGAATAGGTAATAATCTAATAAGAGAAAATAGTGAAGTTAGACGATGAGTTTCCATTATTTTGCATCTCATGATCATCTAGATCACTTGATTAGTTGTGTGATTTGTTGTACATGTTACATGAAAATATATTAATTTTTTATAACTCAACTCTAAATGTTAAATGTAATATATTTCAAATTTTGTGTTCGTTACTCGGAAAATATAATTAGTTTTATGTTTAATATAAAGTTTCAATTTCAATTTTAAACTACTAATTTTTCCGATATTGTTGTTTGATTATATTTCATTGAATGTTGTATGTATATTTATTTAAATTAGGTGTTTGTTAATTGAAATAAAGCAATTGATGTTGTGATGCATGTAAAGGTTTAACTTATAATCTTAAAACTGTTTTATGTTATTCTGCTTATCGGCATTCTTTAAATTAGGTTTTTGTTAATTAAGCTGCTTATCGGCATTCTTTAACCAAAAAAATTCAATATATTATGAATTGTAAATTAATTAACATTTGGTAAGAAGCTTAAAAATACTAAATAAAGTTATTGGATATATACAATAAGAATGTTTATTTCAGATATATACAAGAGGAACTTTTACATTATCAATCTAAATGGAATTATATAGAGTATATATTTGTTTTTTTTTTTTTTTTGAAACTTAGAGTATATATTTGTTAATAACAGTTAATTGGCAAATCAAATCGTCTTCTACTATCAAAATACGGTTTATTGAATTGTGTGTATATATAGGGGTAGGTTGTCTTCGAAGTATTCACATACTCGATATTTCACAGTAAACATAAACATGTCTTTCATAAAAAAGAAAACCACTGATATTGTTTGGTGCTTACATGTCCATGAAGTTGAATATGTATATATGGTGCTATTAATGTCTTTTTCTATTCACAAAATTTGTTCTCTTTTTTATTAATGTCTTTTTCGTCTTCTGATCCCACAGTTCATAATTGTTTAACTTAACCAAGTTATATACCATATATTAAATGTTTACTCTGAACTATAAATCTTTGCTATGATTTAATTAGTATTTACATATTTACATCCATTAAACTATTTTACTGAAAAAGTTTTAGCTTATCATCAACATATTTTAATTATAACTCTTGTTCTTATTTTATATTATATATGGTCGTAAACAATACTAATTCTTTGATAATAATATTTTTTTGATTAACATTTCTACGCTTGGCGTGGATCTTTGCCTAGTTACCATGTAAAGTAAAATCAAATGTTTGGGAAAACTAAATAAAAAATGTCAAAGTGTAGTAATTATGAAGCCATCTATCTGGCAGAACAAATCAAGATATTGTCTATGAGATACTTACGGGATCTTTATAGCAAAAAAAAAAAAACTTATTTTAGAAAGTATAATAGAATAACAAGTCAATAATTAATAATTGTGTTCCCATGCATGTTACTGCCGAAACAAAGGAATAAAAATGGTACACCGATTTATGTACGTTTCAAATAACGCATGTCGATATAATACGAGAAAATTACTTATGTTTGTATAATTATTTTTTTTGTCAACACTTATGTATATATTCTTTATTTTATATTATAGATATTAGGAAACAAACCCGCACGGAACACGCAGTAAAATAAAATTTATTGATGAAATAATTTTAAAATGCAATGGTTATCATTTGACGAATGATAAAATCGAACATATAACATCATATAATGCATAGCTTTTATGATCTTATCACCAATCAATAATTTCACTTTCATTATATGACATATGTTATTGTTATCATTTTCTTCTTTTACATTTGATGACAATTTCTTAATTTATGTAGTTCTTTATCGTAGTAATATGGGTTTTGAGTCCTTAAATCTTTTAAGCATCCAAATGGTTAAGGTTGTGTACAACCCCAAATCTCTAAAGAAAAAAGAAAACCACTATATTCCTTTTACGCCTTAGACCGACACTAATTTTGTTATAGGAGGGAAGCATTAAATAAGAGAGAGATAGAATTAATACCCACTTTAAGAATTCTTTGTTGTTGTTCCTGTTTGTAACACAAATGAAACACCATTTCAATTGTTTGTGTAAACCCATATATTGATAGTGATGTTGTGGAAGACGGTTTTTAAATGTAAGATATCGAAAAAATTCAGAGAATTCGGTGATCAAATTAGAGTCTAAGATAAAATCATTATATAATTCTCAAACCATAACAATGTTTTAAATCCATATAACCACTTATGTAGTAAATTTTAGAAAAACCAAAAAATTTGTAAAGAAAATATAATTTTTTGCTTTCGTATCTATTTATTCATTTATAGACACTAAAACTAAATGTAAGTAAATACATTTGATTGATGTGTAATTTGAAATTCTCTCAGGTGAATAAAATTACAAATCTGTTAAAGTTAAACAATACCAAGCATCTAGCTGGATTTCTTGTTGGGAAAAAATAATTCTACATTTACGCGTAATATAAATGGTCACCATGTCAAAAGCTACATACTGAGAGCGCAAAGAAAAATCAAGGGGCATTTGGATTGATATGGAAAAGAATGAGTTCGTCAATCTTTTAAGGATGTTTAGTTTTCTTTTGTTTCGCTACTACCTCATCATCATTATTTAAATTTCTATAATCACATTATTAGTACCAAACTTATGTTTACTATCCTCAATATAATAACATTTGTAGAACCACAATTTTAAATCACAAATAAGTGTCTTGCAATGGAATTATTTTAGGTGAAGGATTCTGAGACTATCAAGCATCATGCAAGTATAACCTTGGACCCCTGGTTGCCATGTAAACTTCCTCTAATTTGTAACCAAAATCCCATACCTTTTAAACCAAACATATACAAACAGGAGCTCTATAATTCCTCTCAAATCCCATTGCACCAATGGTTAACCCAAACAAACCCAGGTTTGACACAATTGGTTCAACCAACATACCCAGGCTAGACAATTAGAAAACACATAATACTAAAATGACTTAAATACCAAAATATTAGTTCCTTGCATAGTGAAAAATTTTATAAACCAAACCAATATCTATAGGGAAAGTGAGGTAAGACTTGTAGATGCCTTAAATGTTATTTCTGTTACGAAGGTTTAGAAAAGCGTTGATTCGAAGAAAGAATCAAGAAGAAAAAAAATCAACAAAACTATCTTGAAATAATGGTGACACAAGAAATGTGATGACACAACAACAACGACAAAGAATCGACGAATTTTAATGCCTAGTTCATCGGCGAAACAATCACCACTCTTCATTAGCCAAAACGATTTCAAGTTTTGAAAGGGTGCATATCTTAACTGGAATACTTAGAATGGAGATGGCATGACTGTAAAGAAACAAAAGATTTAGTGGAGAACACTTAATGTGGTTCACATCAATTGTTTATATTTATCATAAAATTATACAAAAGAGAAAGATATTAGAAACAAAATATATAGCAAAAGACAGAGATACCAAAAGAAATACAAAAATTCCCGACGACTTTACACTCCTTCACAAATCATCTCCGTCATCTCCGCCTCGGATACCGATATTCCTATGACTATTTTGCTCTCCGTCATAGTTAGTTTGGTGTTTATATGTTAATGATTTTAGGGTAACAATGTGGATTGAGGTAATTTAAATTTCTACTTCGATACCCTCAAAGTGGAAGAATGTAAAACTTAGCAATCAAGAATTAACATTACCAAATTTGACATATTTATAACTACAAACCCAAAATATATGACATACGTTTCGTTTAGAATGTTCAAACCTTGTACAAATTAACCAAATTTGCTTAAATGCAAGACTTTTATCTGAAAAATCCATTTGTTTTAGAATGATTGATTTTTAGGTGGTTCAACTACTAGATTAACCTGTCTTACATAAATATTTGAATGAAACATCTTAAGTGAAAAATCCGAAAGATCCAATCCAAATCAATGAAGCTCTCAAAGAGTTTGGGGTTTTTCATCACAAAGCAATATCAATGAAAAGGCTTAATCTTCGAGCCCGAGGGTCGATGTCAACCACGCGCACAACTCATCCATCTCCTGTGGGATTTTGTAGTGACCAAGTGCACTGTAAGGCTTAAAGGTCATCTTCTTAAACTCGTGTGAAATCAAGGCCTGCGAAGATTTCTCTCCAAACTTGAACAATACCACATCATCACCTGGAAACCAAAATTGCATGAATCAACCATGAGAACAACAAGACAAGAATATCTTTAACAAATGTAACCCTTCTTAAACTTTGAATCGATGTTATGAAACAAATTATCGCTCATCAGATTTTTTTCTTAGAGATTATGAATTGCATTTACATCAAGGTTCAAAACTTAAAACCATGTCTAATTGGTTTGGTATTTCAAAAAATTTCAAAAGTTCAAGAGTAATATAACTTCTTTAATTACCTTTTCCCTGCCAAACTAAAATGGGCAACGATGCAGCTCGGCTTTTGATCTGTTCCTCTTCTAGTTTGCCAGCCAATGTCCTGAGAGGACAATAAATAAACCAAATTGACTCAGTTATCCCAATTAAGCTAAGTGGAAGTTAAGAGAAGAGGAAAACATACTTTGCACAAGGAAGCCAACCGCTTAAGCCCATGACGGTGTTTAAATTGATAGGCTAAGGATTGCCATTTTCATATTTCCTGAGAGTGAAACAAGTTGTAGATATAGAGATGTCCCCGCGCCCATGCTGAACCCTCCAACACCTAATTTAACTTTGAGCAATGGAAAATAACACAATTTTAGAAATGGGATCTCGAAAATCTTGGGTTTCAGCCACAAAAGAGTTTCATAGTTTTCCATATGACAATTAGATTATCACTGGAAAGAGTTGCTTTCCTTTCCCTTAATTATTTATTCGCAGCTCTTCCTCAAACGATTACTATACAACATACTGTTATAGTACTTTTGTTCTTGTTTCGTTATTATCAGATGAAGTACATGAACCATTAAGTCAACTGATAACTAACTAGAATAGAATCAGCTTTATCTTCTTTCTAATTCTACTCCTTCAATTTCAAAAACAATGTTTCTCTCAAGATTTAAATTCCTACTATTAAACTGCGATAGTGTACCATACATCAATTTGTAGAAATTATCATCATCATGTATGTATGCTCCTTCTTCTTGTATTCCAGGGACAACGTGTAGGGGACTAAAGAGGAACGGTTGGAGGAAAAACTTACTGCCAGCAGGCTCATTTGACAACAGATTTGCAACATGTGCAGTAGCCGTACATCCAATCCTTCTACATCATCAGTTCCATCTTCATTGATGTCCACAACATCAAACCCTACATCAATTACAATAGCAAACTCATCAAATATTTTCTCATGCAAAATAACTGTTCAGAGTCATTGATATTCGCGCACAAGTTTGATGATAGTGTCTTTAAAGAAAGGTAAAGATTGCTATATTTGTTATAAAAACTATGTATTGCCTCTCAACATAAAGAGAAGTACACTGCCTAATGATCAAATTAGAAAAACGAAATCGATGGTCTAAGCGAGTCATCCCATTGTGCGAGATTACGGACAATGAATTATTCGTGTACTTGGTTCCTGGCTTTCTTATAAGTTTTAGCGGTAGACTTATCCTCACCCAATGAAGATTAAAACCTGCGAATCTAGATTAAGATCACTTTCTATCAAAGATTCAGGTCATGAGATCCAAAAATTAGTTAGTTAGTAATTGAAAGGATTTTTCAATTTCTGAATCAAACATCAACCCTTACCAGATAGAGAGATTAATGAAGCGGTGAAGTGGAAGGATACGAACAAAGTCACAATTTTTTTTGTTGATATATAATAATATGAATTTGGGTTTCCTAATATATAACATTAATCTCTCCTAACCCAATCAGAAATTTTCGAAAACTGAATATAAAATCAATAAAAGTTTACAAACAAAGATCAAGTAGGGATGACTAACCTACTTGTTCGGTAAAAGGATAAGAGATGAGTCAAATAGAACTTGTTCGGTAAAAAAGACCAATTTATTTGCCTGACCAATCTTGACCCTTTGTATGATAAGAATTGATATGAACCATTGGATCATTTTTTCTCTTAAAAGAGAAAAAGAAGATGACATCATCAATAAAAAAGTTGGGTTTCCTAATCAATCTTGACCCTTCATTAAAAAATGAATCAGATAAGTACCATTGGATTGTTTTTTTTCCTATAAAAAAATTGGCGACGTTAGCAAAAACAAAATGTGGGTTTGCTATTATATATAGATATCATTGTATTCTATCATATGGTTTGCATATATAAATATTATCTTTCTCATAGCGAATTAATTTAATTCCTACCAATCATCGGGATTTTGTTGGCTCTTGAGCTTCGCTATACTCTCTCTGTTTCATAATACTTGCCGTTCTAGAGGTAAATTTTTGTTTTATATTACTTATCTTTTTGTATTTTCAATGCGTATTTATTGTTAATTTTTATACTTTTATCCCTATCTTTTGACTCTATTAATTACTTATTTCAAACAAAACAATATATTTTTTTTTTGGTCTGAAAGAGGGAGATGGTCTCCCCCAATTTTATTAAAGAAAAAGCAATTACAATCTAACCTGGCGTGACACACCAACACCACCAGAATCTTCTAAAAAAATCAAATCAAGAACATCCGGAACGGAATCAAACAAATGCAAACCGAAAGGAAGGGAAAAAGCATAGTTAGCCAACCCATCAGCAAGACGGTTGGCCTCCCTATACACATGCGAAATACGGACAATCCAGTCTCTTGAAATAAAGCCATTGCACAACCGTACCAGGAACGACAGCGGATGCGACTCACTTATCCCTGTCGTAAGAAAACCCACAACCACCTCTGAATCCACCTCGATCTCCAAGCGTGAAATACGGCGGTCCCATGCAATACAGAGCCCGTAATACACTCCCCAAAGCTCAGTCATAGGTGCAGAACATATGCCAATATTCAAAGCAAAACACCTCTCCACTCCCCTCCACAACTACGAAGCACTCCACCTGCCGACGCCAAACCAGGATTCCCTCTAGACGCTCCATCCGTATTCAGCTTAATCCATTCATCTCTCGGCTTGGTCCAAGCAATTAACCTCTCCTCAACTACACGGATTTGATTAGTCCCCCCAGTAACCTTCAAAAAAGCCGAAGTAGTCTTAGTCGCCAACTCTCTCAAAAACTTAACCCGATCACGGCACTTCCCCGTTACCCCGAAAACATACCCACACCTCCACTTCCAGCTCCACCAAATGGATAAAGCAAATAAAGTAGACTAAATCATCTCTCCAACCCTAGAGTGATCACCCAAATTCCCATAAAGCCAATCAAGAAGGGACTGAGAAAAGAACGTCACTCGCTTTCTGACAGGCACGAACCTGGTCCAAATCCCTACCATAGCTGGACAATCCCGGAGGATGTGAATAATAGTCTCCTCTCCACCTTGACAAAGTTGACAAACACCCGTATTACATAAATGTCTTCTTTGTCTTTCCATGTTTGTGATGAGAACCTGATGCATCCCAAACCAAATAAAAACCTTCACTCTTTCAGGCACCGCAACCTGCCAAATACGTTTACATAAGTTCCCCATATACGGTTTGGGGTTAACATCGCGACTTAGCATAGCATAAGCGGACTTGACCGTGAACCGTCCATCCTGAGTTTCTCCCCATGATAACCTATCCCTTGCTCCTGTAAAATTATCCAAAACCATAGAACCAAGCTGCAAGACAATATCCTGAGACACATACGGAGCAATCAAGTCTAACTTCCAGCCTAAACCATCATGCCAATAATCGCAAGCCCGAAAAGCTTCTAACTCAGCTGGTAAACCACCGGAAACTACCTCACCCAGAGAACGGTCAGTGACCCATTTATCCGTCCAAAACCGAACCGTTCTCCCGTCTCCAATTACCCAACTCAAACCCGGAATCACCACATCACGCAACCCGACACCAATACTCCGCCAAGTGCTCGACCAATTACTCTTAGCCACCATCCACGCAACATTCTGCACTTCTTTGACCTTATATTTACTCCTAACAACCTTAGCCCAAAGGCTCTCCTCATCGTGCAAAAGTCTCTACCCTATCTTAGCTATCATAGCTTTGTTCATCTTCCCTGTTCCTCTTATTCCTAGGCCCCCTTCCTCCTTCGACAAACAGACTTTGTCCCAACTAAGAAGATGAAGTTTACTCTGTCCCGAGCCGTCACCCCATAAAAAAGAACAAGATATTTTATCTAGATCCCTAATAGTAGCCTGCGGAAGATAAATAATACTCATGGCATGAACCGGAATAGATGAGAGGACAGCTTTAGTTAAAGTTAAACGCCCAGCGAAGCTCAAACACCTACTCTTCCATCCAGCTAACCGAGAAGAAACTTTCTCCAAAATCTCACCAAAAGTGTCCTTATTGATTCTCTTTTGTAACACCGGCATACCAAGATACTTCCCGAGTTCCTGCGTGGACTTGATACCACTTTCGTTGCTAATCGAAGACTCCAACACCCGACTGACATTAGATGAAAAAAAGATCTTCGATTTATCCATGCTAATTTTCTGACCCGAAGACACACAAAACTGCTCCAAAACCCGTCTAATAATCCGAACCTGCGACACCAATGCTTCCGCAAAAAGAATAAGATCGTCTGCAAAGCAAATATGCGACAGTAGAGGACCTCCTTGAGACAACCGGATTGGTTTCCACTCCTTTCTCGCTATCGAACTGTCAATAAGATGACATAACCGTTCAAGACACAATACAAACAAATAAGGAGACAACGGATCACCTTGACGAAGCCCTCGCAATGGTTTAAAAGGCTCAGTCTTCTCCCCATTCCAAAGAATATTCATCGACGGCCCCCGTACACATGTCATAATCCATTGTACCCATTTCTCCGAGAATCGTGCTGCTCGAATGGTGTCTTCCAGGAAATCCCAGCGAATTCTATCATATGCCTTCTCAAGATCAAGTTTCAGCAACATCCAACCCTTCTTTCCTTTTTTACGGCGCATCGAATGCACCGCCTCTTGGACAATAACGATATTATCAACACTTAACCTCCCCGGTATAAAACTTGACTACGCTGGACCAATAAGTTTTGGCATTACCCTTTTCATCCGAAAAACCATAGCTTTAGTAATTGTCTTAAAGATCACATTACACAAGCTTATCGGTCGAAATTGCGTTATTCTTTCCGGTACAGCTACCTTAGCAAGTAAAACCACTAAAGCGTCATTAGTTCCTTCCTGCAACCTACCCGTATTAAAAAACTGCAGAACAAAACGTTGTAACGAACTGCCAACAACATCCCACGCCTTCTGGTAAAAGACCGGTGAAAACCCATCCGGCCCGGGTGCCTTAAACTGTCCCATGCTTCGAATCGATTGCTCCACTTCCACTGGCGTGAACTCCTTCTCCAAACCTTGAATGTCCAGCCTCGATAAAACTGTAAACCCATCTGGAGGCAAACTAGCAACGGTTGAATCCACATCTGCCATAGAATATAAATTCTTGTAATACCCTATTGCCAAATTCTCAAGCTCCATCGGGTTTGAAACCCATTGACCAGCATCGTCCTTCAATAATTCAATTCGGTTTCTGCGCCTACGAATAATTGTCGATGTGTGAAAAAATGTTGTATTCCTATCACCATGGACAATATATTTCTCACGTGATTTCTGAAACCATATCATCTCCTCCTGTTCCAGCACCACATCAAACTCCTTAAGTAACAACTCCTCTCTCTCCAGCAGTAAATCAGATTGTTGCACATCCAGAAGCGCTTGAATATTTTGAATCTCCTTCATTAAGCTTGCTTTCCTTCTCTGGACATCCCCGAAGACCTCACGGTTCCATTTCTTAAGTTTATCCCGTAAGATTAACAAAGCTTGAGGTGTTGATAACTCATCACGCCAAGAGTTACTCACCATATCCTTAAAGCTCTCATGCTGGATCCATGCTGCTTCAAAACGGAAAGGGCGCCGTCTAGGATCACCTAGTACCTCCGGGCTCATCTGAACAAATAAGGGGGCATGATCTGAAGACAAAAAGGCAAATGTGTAACAGATGCTTCTTGCCACTTCAACCGGGTATGAGCATTACAAAGCACCAAGTCCAATCTCTTCGCGATACAAGTACTTGCTTGTCTCCCTCGTCTCCAAGTAAACTTGTTACCTTTGTAACCCATGTCAATTAAGGAGGATTCATTAATCCAACTACCAAACTCCAGCGAATCCACAGACAGCCTCCCATTTCCTCCTTCCCTCTCGTCTAGCCTAAGGATTGTATTAAAGTCGCCACCTATGATTAGCGGTTCTGCAATCCCTTGAATAACTCCTTTCAACCGATCCCATAATTCCCTCCGCCTACTCACCAACGGCGCAGCGTACACCATAACCAAATGAACTACCTCAGACCCATCAGCAACTGTAGCATATATGAACTGAGAAGTTGACTGGACAATAGTAACAACACCAATACCCATCCTCCATAGAAACCACAAACCACCACTTTGACCAACTGAATCAACCCGAAATGAGCCATCAAAGCCCAACCCTTGACAAATTCTACCTGCTCTATCACCTGCAGCGTGCGGTTCAAAGATAGCTAGCACATCCGTTTGATTTTTCTTCAACAAATACCGAATCGATCTCCTAAAATTGGGTTTATTTGCCCCCCGGCAATTCCAAAATAATAGATTCATCTTCATGCTAAAAGCTTGACATAGTTGAAACACCGGGGCGTGTTGTTACGCGACAACAACCTCCATCTCTTTCCCAGGAACTGGATCCGTTCCATGGCTCTGCTCTGTATCCATTCGCAATTGGACACTCGGACCAGAGCTTTCCTCTTTACTCGGAGTCGACGCCTCCATTCCACTCTCGTGCTCTATCTTATTAGATAATTCACTGACCGGTCTCTCCACCACCGACAACTCCGATCTCTGTTTCTTTACCGAGGCAGACAACTCAACAACATTCAGAGTTGGCCCGAACACTAAACCGTTAGTAGGCTTGTGTTGTCTGTTTTTAAATTTCGGCCCATTAACTTCTAAACTCTTTCCGTGGATTTGGCTCTTGTCCCTGGGCCCACCTTTAATTCCATTCAAACGATTACCCATATTCCCTCCAACTTTCCCTTTTCTCCCACGCGTACTAGCCGGTAAACCACCATTTAAAAACAGAGCATTATTATTTTCCTTGTTCGAATCACTCGCACAATCTTCTCCCCTTAATTCACTCGAAATAATATCTCCTTCATTCGTCCCATGTAAGGAAACATCTTCATTCAACATTCCAAAAGTATTAGATACTCCAATATTTGGAGATCCCTCAATCAAAGCTACTTCCCTTAACTGCCCAGTCAACTCAACCACCGGAACACCGCCGGCGGGAACCACACTCCGGTTAGAATTTCCGGTATTCCTCCTTGACCGTCTCACCTGTGTAAAACCATCGCCATCATTCACCTCCATCCTTGCATCCGAATTCTCCTTTGGCAATGACTCAGTCCCCGTAGACGAACCTCTGTTCAAACCACATGAATGAATCAAATGGCCATACAGCCCACACTTTGAACATATGTTCGTCAACCCTTCATACGACACATAGTATCTTACTCTGTTAATAAGAACCGAACCTTTCAGAGGTTTCTTGAGGTTGACTTCAACACATAGTCGGGCGAACCTTGCTCTCTCCATGTTTAATGTTGTATCATCCACCCTCACAGGCTGACCCAAACCCTTCGCAATCCCCATGAGAATTGACTTATGATAGAGATTCACCGGTAAGTTTGCCAATCTAACCCAAACCGGAGTCGTGGTAATGTCATCTCTGGTCGGCTCGAAATCAGGGGACCAAGCCTTAACCATCAAGTAACTACCGAATGCCCGCCATGGACCACCTGTTAGCGCCGTTAAGTACTCCGCCTCATCCCCAAACCGGACCATAAAGAACTGCCGAGGCAAATCCAGAACTGACATCGATCCTTTTGGCTTCCATAGCTCTTTGAGTCGGCGATTAAGCACTGCAATCGAAACGTTCCTCCCTAGCACCTTGACGATCATACACTGCCTCCAAAGACCATTCATCACCTCCAAAACCTCACTCGCAATCGTTACAACCGGCTCTCCATCCTCCCCATCAGGAAACGATACACTCAGTCTTGCGGCCACAAACTCCTCATCCATCACACTCTCCGGCACTGGTTTCCCCCCTGCACTCGTTCCACCCACCTTCGAAGCCCATGACACTCCCCGATCCGGAGGCTCCCCTGGGGGCCGCCCCTTCTCAGCAATATCCAGCATTGTGGCGTCTTGATCCCGGAGAACCCTAGCCGTCATAAAATTATCTTTTTTTGGGCTTGAAACAAGAGTTCTGTAAAGCTGTTGACACAACAAAGTAATCTGTTGAAATAGTTTCTTATTACAAAACAATATATTAATTAGGAGTAAAACATAAAATATAACTATTTTCTTAATATGTATAAAAACTCCTAAAATGACTATTAATTTAAAACGGAGGGTGTATCATTTAAACACTTTTCAGTTTTCAATTATTGCAAATAATAATAGACACTATGTTGGAATTATAAATGGGTTATTAGTTAATACTAAAGTAAGGCCCAATAAGTTTTTAAACAAGCCCACAGGCAAATTCTTTGAGGTGGAGAGTAAACAGAACCAACGGTACAATCAATGGGGTTGTAGACAAATGAGCGAACCGAACCGGGAGTTGGTGAATGAAGTGACTTTATCTGATATGAATCGGGTCGGGTCGGATCCATACACCAACTTTCCACAACAACTCTACTGACCCTACCAACCCCAAACGCATCGTGGTTGGTGAAGTGAAGAAATCAATCATTTATCCATTTTGTTTTGAGTTTTTAACTTTTTATTAATCATGTGTTTATTTATAATGTAATCCTTGTGGACAGGATTATAATTTTGCGAAATGACAGAAACAAAAATATTTGTAATAACGTAAGCAAACGCATTCAATATTAAATTTTTTAAACTAGTTTATCATATAATTTTAAAAATCAAATTGATTTACTTATTATTGAATTAGTTATCAGTTTTGAATTGGGATGCCAATAACAATTGTTGAACAATCAAAAACATTGGCTGATATAAATGAAATAAATATCACATCCTAAAATTGTGTAATCATATTTATTTCTATACAAAATATAAAGAAACGTATTTGCCATCGATTTTTCCCCTTAGTTTAGGACTAAAAAAACTTTACATTCATGTATCAGAGAAAAATACCACTGAGATTATTTTAAGTATTATACACAATTTTGTTTAATTATATTAATTTCTACTAATACTTTTATTTAAATAGTCCTTATACATGTTTAAAATTCATTTCTCTTTCTCTCTAACGCTCAATTTCTCACCTCCACCAACCAAAAAACTCACTGAGAAAAGCAAAACATCAAAACGATGTCGTCGGAGGCGGATAAGAACTCAGCGAAATTCACTCCGGCGACGTCAGAACCGCCGTATTTCTGGGGTGATATGCCGGAAGAAGAGTATTACACATCTCAAGGTGTTCGTAACACAAAATCTTTCTTCGAAACACCAAATGGTAAGCTCTTTACACAGAGCTTTCTTCCTTTAGATGGTGAAATCAAAGGAACTGTGTTCATGTCTCATGGTTATGGATCCGACACGAGCTGGATGTTTCAGAAGATTTGTATCAACTATTCGTCTTGGGGTTATGCTGTTTTCGCCGCCGATTTGTACGGTCATGGTCGTTCCGATGGAATCCGCTGCTATATGGGTTCGTTACTTTTTCGCCCTTTTTGAAAAAACTCTGTTTTTTGAAATCTTGTGTTGGATTAGAGAAATTGAATTGGTTAAAAGTTGAGAAATTTTGCTTGAAATTTGAAAACTTGATTGCAATTATATAAGTTTAGGGATTTAGGAGGAAGAATGTGTAAATGTTAGGAAAAAGTTGAAACCTTTTGCTTGAAATTTGAAATTTTGATTGTAATTTACAAGTTTAGGGATTTAGGTGGAAGAAATGAAATGTGTGTAATTGTTTAGGCAAAAGTTGAGAGATTTTGCTTGAAATTCAAATTTTGTAATTTTTACAAGTTAGGGATTTAGGAGGAAGAACTGAAATGTGTAAATATTAAGAAAAAACAGAGAAATTTTCTTGAAATTGATTTCTTGATTGTAATTTACAAGTTAATGATTTAGGAGGAAGAGTTGTAATGTGTAATCTTTAGGGTTTGTTTAAGACATGTGTATGGGTTTGTTCTTTTCACAGGTGATATGGAGAAAGTTGCAGCAACATCATTATCTTTCTTCAAGTACGTTCGTTTAAGTGATCAGTATAAGAATCTACCGGCTTTTCTCTTCGGTGAGTCCATGGGAGGTCTCGTCACGCTTCTCATGTACTTTCGATCCGAGCCTGATCTCTGGACCGGTTTGATCTTCTCGGCTCCTCTCTTTGTTATCCCTGAGGATATGAAACCAAGCAAAGTTCATCTTTTCGCATACGGTCTTCTCTTTGGTTTGGCTGATACGTGGGCTACAATGCCGGATAATAAAATGGTCGGTAAAGCTATCAAAGACCCGGAAAAACTCAAAATCATCGCATCAAACCCGAATAGGTACTCAAAGCTTGAGACTTTTACATATTATCGTGATGTTCGACAACATTTTGATCAATTGTCTTTGTAGATACACAGGGAAGCCTAGAGTAGGAACAATGAGAGAGGTATCGAGCAAGACTCAATACGTGCAAGAGAATTTCGGGCGAGTAACTATTCCGTTTCTGGCGGTTCACGGAACAGCGGATGTAGTAACATGTCCTACATCGGCGCAGCTAATATACGAAAAGGCATCGAGCACTGATAAAACATTGAAGCTTTACGATGGAATGTGTCATTCACTGATTCAAGGAGAACCCGACGAGAACGCTGAGATTGTGTTAAAGGATATGAGAGAGTGGATCGACGAACGAGTTAAGCGATATGGATCTAAATCCGCTTGATGATTACCTACATTTGTGAAAGAGAAATGTACATTGACACATTTTGATCCATTTCGTCGATTTCGAGTTGTTTTGTTGTTTGTGTTTTAAAATCCAAGAACATTGCTTTTGTGATGTAATAATAACTTATATACAATCCTACTTATCATTTTCTAAAATCTTGGATTAAGCATTTAAAAGAAAATTAACATGTTTTGTGGTTATAATAAAAAGAGGACCATACAAGACAATGTTTGTGTGTGTTTCATATTCAGAAGAGAAGAAGTATTAATTTATTTTGTCTTTGTTCTATGCTCTGTTTTTATCAATAATTACGCTAAGAGTCCTAGAGAATATCAACGACACGTCCTTGTAAACATTTTGTATTTTTTCTAAATATCTTCTTTGGAATTGAAAGAATATTTTGTCTTCACATAATTTTTTTTTTTTTTTAATCTCTATCTCTATCTTCTTCTTATTCTTCACAGCCTCTCAATCCTCTCCAACGGTTGGATTATGTCTTAAGCTATAGTCATATGGCCCATTTCATATATTTTACATTATGTGAAAAATATCTCAATGTTTTGTGTCGTTTAATTACTAAGACTTGAGTTTTCCTTGATCTCTCTCCTTTTTAGTTAACGAACCCATATATTATATCAAGTATAAACGGTTTGTTATCATTTATTCATCTATATTCTTTACATTGGTTTGAGCAAGACTTGAGTTTTACATAATTGCCTAAACCAAAATCATATAAAAATGTTTGCTCATTTCATACATATTGAATTAATCATATAAGATTAATTCAATAGCTTCTTACTGAAAAATCCCAAAATGTTTTGGACAAAAAAACCTCAATAGTGCATGTGGAATTCTTAGATCTAACTTGATTGGTTTTTGTATAGGAAATGGTAAGAATTTGTTCTTTCCTTTGGATTTTTTGGTTTTGAGTCTTGATGAGACGATGACGTTTCATTGAAAGACTTTTCAAGAAGACAAAATATAGAGTAAACACTCTATAAAACAAACCCAACATTACACACATTTGCAACTACTAAAAAGAACTTAAGACAATGGAGAAAACATCTTCACCGGAATCTACCATCATGACCTCAGCCAAATCTCCGGTAACAACCGCTGGAGAAATGGAATGTTCTTGGTTCGACGATGGTTGCATTCTCGACATGGACTATTTCGTTAAAACCATCGCCGGAATCAAAGCCAAAGGTGTTCGTCCTGACCTCATCGGTTCAATCATCGCTCATTACGCTTCCACGTGGCTCCCTGACCTCTCCGTGACCGCCATAAACCCCGATGACCCGCAACCACAACATTCGGAGAGCGTAACCGCGTTTGTGATGAAAAAACGTTTTTTTGTCGAAACATTAATCGGAATTATCCCTCCGGAGAAAGACTCTGTTCCTTGTAACTTCCTCCTCCGTCTTCTCCGAGCGGCTAACATGTTTGGCGCAGACCGGAACTATACGGCAGAGCTCGAGGCGAGGATTGCGTGGCAGCTTGATCAAGCTTCACTCAAGGAGCTAATGATACCTTCGTTTAGTCACACGTGTGGGACATTGCTTGATGTCGAGCTCGTGACTCGTTTGGTTAAGAAGTTTGCCGGATTAGGCAATGAAGGTGTTAAATCCGGTGCTTCACTCGTTAAAGTGGCGAAGCTCGTGGATTCTTACTTAACCGAAGCTGGCATTGACGCAGATTTAAGCCTCCAAGAGTTTATTTCCCTCGCGGAAGCTCTTCCTAACCATTCCCGTGTAATAGAAGACGGATTATACCGTGCAATCGACACTTATCTCAAGGTAAATGTTAATTTTTATGAGCTTCCGATTCAAAACTAATTTGACAATTAACAAATCGCCCTATGTCACTTGGTAAATGTTAAGTTTCATGAATTTCCGACTCAAAACTAATTTGGCAATAAATTAATCTATCTCATATATGTATTATACTTTAGGTTCTTTCTTACTCAAAAATGCGAGATTTTAATATTAAAGATGTCAAAATTTTGAAGCTTAAGATGTGATGGGTTTGAGTTTGATTATGCATTTGGGTTTATCTCAAGGTAAATGTGAATTTTATAAGTTTCCGATTCAAAATTAATTTGAAAATGAATAAATCGGCCTATATCATTTATATATTACTCTATCTCATACTACATATTGAGTTTCATAAGCTTATGACTCAAAACTAATTTTGCAATAAATTCGTCTATGTCACGTATATATTCCTCTAGGCCCTCTTATACTTAATATTCGAGATTTTTAATAGTAAAAGTGTCGAAAAATGAAGCTTAATTTGTGATGGGTTTGATTCTTGTATTTGGGTTTATTGTTTAGGCACATCCTAAATTGGAGAAGCAAGAAAAGAAGAGACTCTGTGAGCTAATAGATAGCAAGAAGCTATCAACGGAAGCATCACTTCACGCTGCGCAGAACAATCGATTACCGGTTAGAGCAATTATTCAAGTTCTGTTCACTGAGCAGACAAAGCTAAGTCATCGCCGCAACAACAACATTGATTGGAGTATTGGCTCATCTTTTAGTCCAAAACCTTCTAGTTCACACTACTCGGAGTCCGGTCCAGCTCGGTGTACGTCCAAACGCGAGATGAATGTTCAGCAAACGGAGATTAGGCGATTGAGAGAGGATATGGCGAAGCTTAAGAGCGATTTTGAAGCGATGCAAACGCAATTAGAGAAGTTGAATGAGAAGAAAGGTAGTTATAGCAACAATGGTGGAAGTAAAGGGTTTTTTAGGTGGAAAAAGTTGGGATTTAGAAGCAGTTTTAGCGTTAGCGTTTTGGATAAGACGAATGGTGAAGAGTTTGGTGACCATGGAGAAGAGTTTGATTATGTGAATCAAACGCCGAGTAATATGAAGACAAAGATTGTTAAAGGAAGAACACCTTCTAGGTGGAGAAAATCTATGTCTTGAAAAAGAATAGTCTTATTGTATTAAGTTACTTTATTTTGTTGTTTTTGTGTATAAATAAGTTTATCGATGACTTGTGAGTCAAGCTTTAAATGGTTTTATCAATCTTCTTGCTCTCTTGAAAATTTCCCATAGGTTGAAACCTCATATTATTATTCGTTCTAGACCGTTTATTTTATTCAAACGGATACGAGAAGAGAAAGAGTATGAGAAGAGTTACATGTCCCGAAGTTGGCCCTTGGTAAATTGATTAAAGTTTAGGTAGTGATTTTAGCTATCCGAATTTTCTATCCCTTTTTAAAATAAAATAAAATCATTTAGTAAACGAGTTTAGTGATCGAGCTTAAATGAGTTGGTGAGTTATGCGAGCGAGCTCTAATGAGTCGTGAGCTAACTCATGAACAATTTATTTTTTAACGTTTTAAAATATTATATTGATATATTGTAAATATATTTTAGAACTTATCAACCAAAATATATATATTCTTGTTCTTTTTGAACTAAAGTACAAATGTAAATAATCTTTAATACATATTATGATGATGAGCAAAGAATCCCTCGACCATTTGAAGACTCTCAAGTGGAATAGATTCAACCACTCGATGATCATTGCATTGTTTTTCTTTAAAATTTGAATTTGATTCAGCATTCGATAACAATACTTATTTGGATTTGGATTTGTTTTTACTATTTTAATATTTAAATTTAATTTAAAATTTTATATTACTTATTTGTTTTTATATTTATTTTTGTATTACCTCGCGAGCTAGCTCAATTAGCTCACGATCTTGGTGATCTGAGTTTGAGCTTATTGATATGCTCAAATTAGACCTAGAGTTACTCTCTCAAATTAAGAGATCAGAAGTAGTACTTTAGGGTCGAATCCACAGGGAATCAATGAAACACAATAGATAAATAATTTCAGATTAAACTAGGCAAATAGTATTAAAGTAAGTAAATCAAAGCAAGCAAAACAAACGGCTGTGAAACAATAAGAGAAAGGCGCTAGGCACAGAGAAATCTCCAGTGAATCAGAATTGCAGGTATGATAAGATAGTTAGGAATATTAAAGCACAGTTCCTGAACATGAACACGAATATAAAACTAATCAACTTTCGTTGCAGAAGTTATCTATGATTAAATCCTAGCAAACCAAATTTCTTTGCGAGTTCTATAAATTTAATCAAGCATTAAAGTTCAAGTTCAATTGTTCATAAAACCCTAAACCAAATTTCTTTGCGAAAAGAAATTTTGCTCATCAAAGACTAGTTCAGGTAATCAATCAAACTATCGTTTCTATTAATTAACCCTAGATCAGATTTTAGTTCGCGAGGCTAAAATCAGCAATAAACACAAGTCAAGATGAAGAACATTCTAATGATATTATCCTAACAAGAAATCAGATCTAGCAATTCATCAAACACTTTCGAATAACCCTAAACCTAACAAAGAAAACTACTCAGACATATCGAATGATGAAAACATGTTTTTATTAAAAGATATCTCTAAGAGTTAAGTAAAATAAAGCGTAAGCCTAAACAATGGCTTGGAATACGTATATATACGAGTACAAAGTCGGCCAAAACATAAAAGTAAGCATCTGGAGGTTTCGGGCTTCGAACGGACTTCTGCGATTAAGAATTGGGCTTTCTCGAACAAGGTGTCGATCGACACCTATAGATGGTGTCGCTCGACACCAACTTCAAAGTCGGGTTCTTTGGCTTCATAAGTCTTCGTGTCGAGCGATGCTCTTTGTGGTGTCGCTCGACACTGCTTCTAAATATCGATTCCGAACTTGCATCTTTGCCACTTCATTCCGTGATGCTCCAAAACTCCCAGTAAACATATTTTATGTTCCAAACGTCTAAGTACTTGTAAAGACTCTAAAACCAACAAAAAACACAACAAAGACTCTAGATATTGGACTTATATCATGGCTTAAACAGGGTAAAAACCATGATATATCAACTCCCCCAGACTTAGCTTTTTGCTTGTCCCTAAGCAAAACAGTGTTATCACTCCTTTAGGAACCACATACCTTTGCAAAGCTAATCCGGTGATCCTTCGATGTTTCCCTAGAAGTATAGGAGTCCTCCAGATTGAATCCAAACCCCTTAGAAAATCTCAGACTTTCAGTCGCAAACCCCTTTAGTTTAATTAGGTGCGGTCTCATCAAGGGAATATCAATCGCTGGATCTTCTAGATTCTTTCACTTCCTTTAACACTTTCCTGCGTTTCACCCTCTCTCTTCCCTCTGAAACTGTATCCAATTAAGGATATCATAGAGATGCAATGCCCTTTGTTGAACTTTTTCGTCAAGATTTTTCTGATTTTTGGACTTGGCATTTTTTCTGCAGATTTTTTTTTATTTCCTTGGCGTCTCTACGATCACTAGATTAGCGCTCATTACTATTGTTCTTGTGGAGACAGGGTCATGAGTCTTTTTTTTCTTTTGATCTATGACAGTTGTATTCGTCATTCGGGAAGAAGTTTCAAGAGCGGTCCGTCCTCGCTTTCAAGTGTTTGGAAGCTGAATCAAGTCTTGCGATTACCAACGCCCTTGACAAGAAATTAGAGATTCATTAGGGCGGGGTCTGCAACATCTTTCTGGCGTTCTCCAGAAATCTGAACTCGCTCCGTTAAACCGATCCACTTCCAGTTACCCACCTCAGTAAAACCAGCCAACTTGCATTGGAAATGGTCGTTGAGTACTATTCAAAGTAAGTTGGAAAGGGGAGTTTCGACCCGAAAAATTTAAAATTTGACTCAAAAACACCAAAACAAAACACAACATCAGCAACTACCTCCCCCAGACTTAAACAACACTGTCCCCAGTGTTATTAAGCCTAAGATTGGTGAAAAAGGATAGATAGAAAACGAAACGTATGAAAAATAAAGTGAAAAATCGTACCTGAAGGAAGTGTCGAGCGACACTGACTCAGTGTCGATCGACGCCTTTGAATTTGTCGCGTCGAGCGACTGAAGTTCATGTCGATCGACTGTTCAATTTTTGTTGGTGTCAAGCGATGCTCCTGTTGGTGTCGCTCGACACCTTCATCTAAAGTTCATACTCACTTGCAATTCAACGTTTAATCTCCTAAAAATCAAGCATTAAAGTTCAAGTTCAATTGTTCACAAAACCCTAAACCAAATTTCTTTGCGAAAAGGAATTTTGCTCATCAAAGACTAGTTCAGGTAATCAATCAAACTGTCGTTTCTATTAATTAACCCTAGATCAGATTTTAGTTCGCGAGGCTAAAATCAGCAATAAACACAAGTCAAGATGAAGAACATTCTAATGATATTATCCTAACAAGAAATCAGATCTAGCAATTCATCAAACACTTTCGAATAACCCTAAACCTAACAAAGAAAACTACTCAGACATATCGAATGATGAAAACATGTTTTTATTAAAAGATATCTCTAAGAGTTAAGTAAAATAAAGCGTAAGCCTAAACAATGGCTTTGAATACGTATATATACAAGTACAAAGTCGGCCAAAACATAAAAGTAAGCATCTGGAGGTTTCGGGCTTCGAACGGACTTCTGCGATTAAGAATTGGGCTTTCTCGAACAAGGTGTCGATCGACACCTATAGATGGTGTCGCTCGACACCAACTTCAAAGTCGGGTTCTTTGGCTTCATAAGTCTTCGTGTCGAGCGATGCTCTTCGTGGTGTCGCTCGACACTGCTTCTAAATATCGATTCCGAACTTGCATCTTTGCCACTTCATTCCGTGATGCTCCAAAACTCCAGTAAACATCTTTTATGCTTCAAACGTCTAATTACCTGTAAAGACTCTAAAACCAACACAAAACACAACAAAAACTCTAGATATTTGACTTATATCATGGATTAAACAGGGTAAAAACCATGATATATCACTTATGTTTATAAGCTCGTAAAATAAATGAGTTGAGCTGAGCTGTGCAACACTCTAGCTCATCATGAGCTGAGCTGAGCCGAGTGAGCTAGCTCATTTTGACACCCCTAGTTTTATGGGTTAATTTATGAAATAAACAAAAAATTATATATATAATTTGCAATCTAACCAAAAGCCCTAGAATTAGTGGCCATGATTTTGAAACATTGAAAGCTTTTGGTTAGATTGCAAATTATAATTTTTTCATGGTTATTAATGCCAATATCCGTGGGGAAACGGCTTATTGGTACCTGCATTGTGGGTAACTGCGAAAATTTCTACCTGCACTTTGAAGACCGGCTTATTAGTACCCCCATTCTGAAAAACCGGCTTATTAGTACCCCCATTCTGAAAAACCGGCTTATTAGTACCCCAACTCTGGAACAACGGCTGATTAATACCTACACTTCAGGTCGTTTGGCAAATTTCTACCTCCTCTTTAAAATGTGCTTAAACCTACCCCAACTCTTAGTAATCAAGCTTATAAATACCTCATGGTTATAGTTGAAACTCTATAAATTAATAATCTATAAATTAACATATAAAATATGCAATAATTTATAATTTATGGATTTATAAATAAATATTATATACGTAATCGACATAACTTTTAAAAAAATAAATACTCTATAAATTTAAATTAACATATAAAATATGCAATAAATTAATACTCTATAAATTAACATATAAAAATAGATATTTTATTAATAATGTAATTATATTAATCGATAAAAAATATGTATTATTTGTTACTTGAAAAATATGATTAATCGTACTCTAGAGTAATTGTATTAATCGTACTAAGGGGTAAAAGTTATGTCGATTACAATTTGTATTAATCGTATTAAAGGGTAATTGGAAATCGGGTTTGAGAAGATATGAGGACTTTAAAAAGAAAATGTTCATTCTAAATCTCTCCAATCATACTTTAGCTTTCTAATAATTTTAAGAGTCTTAAAATCATTTTTATTTTTTTCACAACATTTATTTTTTTGCTCATGTTACGGTTTTTTTTTAGCGTATTTTTTTGCTCATGTTAACTTTTTTAAAAACTAAATCACAATTACGTATATAAAAACTATAGCCTTAAACATTATTAATAGAATATCTATTTTCAATATGTTAATTTATAGAGTATTAATTTATTGCATATTTTATATGTTAATTTATATTTATAGAGTATTTATTTTTTAAAAAGTTATGTCGATTACGTATATAATATTTATTTATAAATCCATAAATTATAAATTATTGCATATTTTATATGTTAATTTATAGATTATTAATTTATAGAGTTTCAACTATAACCATGAGGTATTTATAAGCTTGATTAGTAAGAGTTGGGGTAGGTTTAAGCACATTTTAAAGAGGAGTTAGAAATTTGCCAAACGACCTGAAGTGTAGGTATTAATCAGCCGTTGTTCCAGAGTTGGGGTACTAATAAGCCGGTTTTTCAGAATGGGGTTACTAATAAGCTGGTCTTCAAAGTGCAGGTAGAAATTTTCGCAGTTACCCACAACGCGGGTACCAATAAGCCGTTTCCCCCAATATCCGTAGTTTTATTATCTTCAAAAACCTACAAGACTACACAGGAGATCTTTGAGACATTTTCTATGATTCATTTGTTCTGTTTTGCGTGACGATCTTCACTTATATTAAGTCTATGGGTCTAATACTTCGGCCTAAACAATATTAGTGCTCGATGAAATCGACTCTTACGTTTATAATTTACCCTACGTTTTTGTTGTTGTTGATAAAGACATCGCTAAGTAGACCTAATTCCTAAGTTATGTCTCTTGTAACTAAGCTTCGTCTTCTTTGCTTGGCTTGCAGTTCTCAATCGGCTCTCCACAGCTGATCGGATGATTTCATGGAACTCGAGTACATCACCTGTTTGTGTGCTATGCTCCCAAGGGAATGAAACTCACAATCACTTGTTTTTTGAATGCTATTATACGTCTAGAATTTGGAAGAATCTCGCATATAGGTTGCTTGGTAACTACTATACAACGGTTTGGGCTCAGCTGATTTAACTTCTAACAAATTCGACCATCGACAAACTTAAATTGTTTATGCTACGTTATCTCTTCCAATTGACGCTGTATTGGATTTGGAAAGAGAAATTCTCGTCGACACGGTGAGCCTCCAAACTCTTCGATCATCATCATCAAGTTCATCGACAAGGATATGCGTAATCGATTAAGTTCTTTAAGAATCATATGCGGCCATGACTACGACGAGAGTCTAAGTACATGGTTTGGGAGTCGGTTATAATATTTTATTCTTACCTTCTTCGAAAACTTCTTTCAAAATTTCAGATTAAAATCGCAGTTCATGTAAGCTATGTTTTTTTTTGGTTTGAATATAATTTCACATTCATTTCAAAAAAAAACAAACAAACAAAGTGATGTATTTATATACTAAGTGATAAAAACTAAGTGATATGTCTTTTTCGTGTCCATTAGAAAAACCTACATATGAATTTTTATTTTTCTATGAACGAATGAAAACGTATGGTTCGGGATCAACAAAGAGTAGAAGTAAGTAAGTAAGTAAATTAAGGTCAATGAGATCGCACTTCAAAACATATTGATATGCTCAAATTAACCCTAAGCTACTCTCTCAAATTAAGAGATCAATTGCAGTATTTAGGGATCGAATCCACAAGGAATCAGTTGCACAATAGACTAATAAATTCGGATTAAGCTAAGCAGGATGATGAGAATACAAAAACAAGTAAAAAACAAGTAAATCGGTTGAAAAGATCAATTAAAAGAAAGCTAGGCACAAGGAAATCGCAGGTGAATCAGATATGCAGATGATAAATAAAAGATAGGATTATGATGCACAGTTCTTAACACATGAACACGAATGTAAAATCAATCAACTTTCGCTGTAGAGATTATCTATGTCTAAATCCTAGAAAACCAAATTTTTTTGCGAATCCTGACAATCTAAACAAGCATTAAAGTTCAAGTTCAATTGTTCACAAAACCCTAAACCAAATTTCTTTGCGAAAAGAAATTTTGCTCATCAAAGTCTAGATCAAGAAATCAATAAAACTGTCGTTTCTATTAATTATCCTAAGATCAGATTTCAGGTCATGAATCTAAAATCAGCAATAAACTCAAGACAAGATGAAGAACATTCTAAAGATATTAATCCTATGCAATCCAGATCAGATCTAGCAAACCATCAAACACCTTTGAAAATCCCTAAACCTAACAAGGTTACTACTCAGACATAATCGAAGCAAAAATCATTATATTAATTGAAGATATCTCTTAAACAAAGATAAAATAAAGCATAAGCCTAAACAATGGCTGCGAAAACGTATTTATAAGGTACATAAACTGTCTTAAAACAAAATTGTAAACATCTGGAACTTTCGGGCTTTGAACGAACATCTTTAAATTCAGGCTTTTGGCTTGGTCGAGCAGGGTGTCGATTGACACCTAGAGGTGGTGTCGATCGACACCATCTTCAGATTTCGACTCTTCACTTCGATCTTCGCCACTTCGTTCCGCAATGCTCCAAAACTTCCAGTAAACATCAATAATGCATCAAACGTCTAAGTATCTGCAAAGACTCTAAAACATACCAGAAAATACTATAAAAACTCTAGATAATGGACTTATATCATGGCTTAAACAGGTAAAAACCATGATATATCACATATCCCGTCGAATACGCCTCTTGCATCTTTATAAAGTCAAGTCAACCACTCACTCCAAAATTTGTTGAATCTATTGTTTTCTCTAAAATTTATTGAACCTAACAACCAACTTGTGATTAACAATCAATAATTTTAGTTTAAGAATGAATTACTCCATGTTTTGAATTGGCTAGGAGTCTCTATACACTTAATCGGAATTTTTTTTTTCGTATTATTACTTTTTATTAGATTAATATTACGATGTTAAATATATTTCGGATAAGTAATATATTAATTATTTGTTTTAGCTGATTTTTAAAATAATGTAATATATTAATTTTATGTTTAGACTAATTAACCCAACACTTAAATTAAAAACCATTGATCACATTCATAGTTTTGGTTATTTTTAGGATAATGCTTTTAAAGAACATATTTTTCCAAAAAAAAAGCTTCCAGTGAACATATAACAAATGGAGATAACCATAATTCTAGCCCATCATTATTAAGTTGTGAAATATAAATTTAGTCTATCACTAAATTTTGATTTATTTTATATTTTTTTTTAGTGATTGTCTGAGGGGAAACTCTTAGATTTTATTATAAAACATGAAACATATTACACGCAAACTCGTCTTAATCGAGTCAGATGCTAATTTCCTTAGATAATAGATGACCTAATTGAAGATAAATAAACCCCATTAATCAATTATGTAATGAGGAAAAAAAACATTATAATATACCATAAGTTGGCAATATAACAATTGAAATTAATGAAAAATAAAATAAAATAAAGACTTTTCTCTATTCACTGTTCTGCTTAATGCTCGACTTGACTTCGAGTGTAATCGTCTCTCTCTCCACTGATGATGCAACAACTTTCTCACAAAAATCGAATATTACAGAAAAATTCATCTTTTTCTTAACCCTTAATCAAAGTTTCAATCTTTGTCCTAAAAACCAATCGTCCCGACAACGCAAGCTCCTGTCTTTTCTGGTTAATGTCACTATGAAATCGATAAATCTCCTTCTTTTGATCTTCCTCACAAATGGGTTTCTCTCTATTGCTTCATTCTCGAATCCAGAGTTTGAAAAAATCGATTTTGAATCCTCACCAGCATCAATCAGCGAGTCCAGAGACGAATCAAGACCTAAAATCAGTTACGATCGGATCGATGAAATGAAGAAAAAGTGCAAATCTGTCTTATCTTCAGCTTCTGAATTAAACCTCGCGGAAATCTCAACAAAACCCAAGAAAAGATTCAGTTTTCGTTACGGTGATTGGATTCAAGATTCTGGTAATTCACCAATCTTACCTTTTGATTCATCACAAAACTCAAATTCGTCTTCAAAACCTATGAATCTAGTTTCATTCTCAGTCACAGATCTAGATCTTCCTCACCGAACCAAGAAATACGTTGGTCTGAACGGTGTTTTACTTCTCGCAATCACAACGTTTAACGAATTGCCTAGTTTAAGATCTTATGGTAAAATTCGTGAGTTTGAGTTATGGCCTAGTCATACTCAACTTAAGATCACATTTCAAGGAATCTTCATTGAGAATAAAGAAGAAAGAGTTTTGTGTATGCTTGGTGAAACAATGTTACCGTTTCGTGATTCTGTTTCTGATCCATGGAAATGGGTTACAGAACACGAGTCCGATACGCCTCCGCTTTTACAAGACGATCAGATTATGTTACTTCTTCGATATCCGAAAACGTTCTCGTTGACGAAACGAGTAATCCATGGAGAGCTTACTAGTTTTAACCAAAAGCCGAGTCTTAAGTTTTTCGATAAGATCAGTTTGTTTTCTCAGTTGGGGAAATCAGCTCAGTACGATTTCGTATCGGACGATTTGGTTTCAAAGGCGTGTGATCCGTATCCGTATAAAAACGATACCTTTTCGGGTTCCGTTTATAAAGGGAAAGGCTTTTGTGATGTGTTACAGAGAGTTATTAACCGTGCGCCGCTTACCGTTGTACCGAACTGGAAATGTAATGGTACTGATGAGTATTGTAGCAAGTTAGGTCCGTTTGCGTCGGACGGTGATATTAAATCGACGGATGGTAGCTTTAAAGATGTGAAGTTGTATATTCAAAATGTACATTGTGAGGAAACCAAAACCGAGGCTACTACTAAAGTATCGGCGGTGTTTCGTGCAGTTCATCCGAACGAGAATCTTTACATTTCGGGGTTGAAATCGGGGTTAGATAATATGACGGTTACAGCGGAAGGGATTTGGAAACCGTCTAGCGGTCAGTTATGTATGGTTGGTTGTAGACGCGGGGAACTCGACGGTTGTAACGTTCGGGTTTGTTTGTATATTCCGACGACTTTCTCGATACGGCAACGAAGTATACTAGTTGGTACTTTCTCGTGCCTAAATACCGAAAATAATTTGACTCCGTCTTTCTTCCCTTTATCGTTTGAGAAGCTTGTGGAGCCGACGGATATGCAGAATTACTTCCAGTCTTCGGTTTCGCTTCCGTTTTATAGTTACTCGAAGTTAGACGAAGCCGGTGTTATTCTCGAGAAAAACGAAGAGTTTTCTTTCGGAACTATAATCAAGAAATCGGTGATGAAGTTTCCGAAATTAGAAGATTCCGATGATTACCTTTCGAGTCTTTCGAGCCTAGCTGAGGATTTGACTTTTCATACTCCGTCTTTTACGGACAAGCGGGTTTTGGGGACTAATCTCGCCATGGACGTTCTTTCGCTTGGTCCTTTATTCGGACTTTTTTGGCGTACGTCGAACTTTTCTGTTACGGAACAGACTAGTCCGTACCGAACAAAAGCCGAATTCACTGAGAAGCAGCTTCTTTTAAATGTTTCAGCTCAAATCTCGGTTACGGGAGATGTTTTCGGTAACTTCTCTGTTCTCTACTTGGAAGGTCTTTATGACGAGCGTGCCGGGAAAATGTATCTTGCAGGATGCAGAGACGTGAGAGCCTCGTGGAAAATTTTGTTTGAGAGTGCTGATCTTGAAGCCGGGTTAGATTGTTTGATCGACGTTGTGGTTTCGTATCCACCGATCAAATCACGGTGGTTGGCTGATCCAACGGCTAAAGTTTCGATATCTAGTCGAAGACCGGAAGATGATCCTCTGTTTTTCAAATCGGTTAATCTCGTAACGACTCCAATTTTTTACCGAAGGCAACGCGAAGATATTCTTTCTCGTGCAGGCGTCGAAGGGATTCTCAAGGTTCTTACGTTAACGTTCTCTATCGGTTGTATCACGAGCCAGCTTTTTTACATTAGAAGTAATACGGACTCGGTTCCTTTCGTTTCGCTTGTAATGCTTGGAGTTCAAGCTCTCGGTTATAGCTTACCGTTGATTACCGGAGCAGAAGCTCTCTTTAAAAGAAAAGCCGATTCGGTAACGCTGTCGTTTGATTTACAGAGAAGTGAATGGTTTAACGTGATTGATTACACGGTGAAGCTCCTCGTGATGGTTTGCTTTTTACTAACTTTACGGCTTTGTCAGAAAGTGTGGAAGTCTCGTGCAAGATTACTCACACGAACGGATAAAGTCCCAAGCGATCGTCGTGTGGTTCTAATCGCGTTGATTTTACACGCAGTTGGATACATACTCGCGTTCATTCTACATCCCGCAAGAACCGATGTAGTTGTTGGAAGTTATTCACCGTGGTGGCAAACCGAAACAGAGGAGTATATTGGTTTGGTTCAAGATTTCTTCTTGCTTCCTCAAGTTATCGCGAATTTTATGTGGCGGATCGATTCTTATCAACCGTTAAGAAAGCTATATTACTTCGGGATTACGCTAGTGAGGCTTTTCCCGCACGCTTACGACTACATTTTCGGTTCTGTTCCTGATCCTTACTTTATTGGAGAAGAACACGAGTTTGTTAATCCGAATTTCGATTTTTTCTCAAAGTTTGGAGATATCGCGATACCTTTAACCGCGATTCTACTTGCGGTTATTGTGTTTGTTCAACAGAGATGGGATTATGATAAGTTATCTCAAGCTTTAACGTTTGGACGGTTTAGGATTCTACCTTCGCGTTCTGCTAAGTACGAAAGAGTAATGTCTCAACCAACAGAATCCGAAATGGTTGGCGTTAATGGTAATCGCGGTGATGAAGAGTGATTTTTTTCTCGATTTTGTGCATTAATACCATGTAAGTATGTATGTCTTATTGAGTAATATGATACTTACTTTTTCTCTTATAAGATTATTACATTTTACATTTTATGAAGCTTGAAATAGTTGATACATGCATAGTAGACGCGGTTCAAATACCGCAATAGGCTTTGATAGGGCACTCTGATTTGTAACCTGTGTCGGTTCTGTAAAATCGAAGTAGACCGATATGATCGAATGGCTTATACTTGAGAGGATGTTGATGATCGCTTACTAGTACTTGGTGTCGTGGAGACCAAACCCTATCATTGCTCCATGCCTAAAGGGTTTATATATACACTTAAAATTAGTTCAAATTTATGTTTTTTTGAATTGTACATTTGTAAATATGTATTAGTATTATTTAAGTTTACCATCAATGCGACGATCATGAAGAGTGACGGTGATGCTAGATTGATATTGATTCGCTCTCCGTCTCGGGTTTCCATTTCCAAACCATTGACTTGATTCTGATGAAGTATTGTTGTAAAGCTCTTGTCTGTATGTGTAACGAATCCTAAATTCGGGTTTTTGTTGTTCGGTGCCCGATTTTTCAGCACACGGAGAAGGTAAGTCGTTGATTCGATGTACGGATCATAGTATTTCTCGACATTATAGCTTTCGAAAACCATCCGAGTTACCATTTGATCAAGCTTGGCTACAAACTCCGCATACTTGTGCACAGTTTCACTAACACAAACCGAGTAAAGCTAAAGGTTTAAACAGGGTGGGCAAAATTCCCAAACCGAACTATGAACTGTAAAATAACTTGAATGGAAGAGAAATTTCAAAAACGAATTACCTAATCTCAAATAAAAATTGATTAAATAGATAAGAAAATATATTAAAATATACTAAACATTAACAATATTAATTAAAATTAGTTAATTTTATTCGAAATTGGATATACTTTCTAGACTAAAAAAAACCCAAAAATCGAAAAACCTGAACCGAACCAAACCAAATAACCGAATGCTCACCCATAGGTTTAAATATCTAAAAGAGCAATAGTTGACCGTTTTAAAATGGATCAGATACCTGAAATGTTCGTTTCCTTGCGGCCACATTAAACCGGTGAAGCTTCTGGTTGCTTCTAAGGAAGTGGCATTATCAATGCCAAGACTTTCATGAAGAGGAAGAGCTGGAATCTGACCAACATAGCCATTTAGCGGCTTATCGTATTTGTTCTTCATTTAGGTTTGTGTTGGAAGATCAAACAATTCGACTAAAGAACCAAAGACTTGATCAAGAAGATTTAAAGGAGTCTTGTCTTGAAGATCTATAATGAAACATCCATATTCTTCAAGTGCTTCTTTGATGTTCTTGCTTGTTGATTCCCAATACTTTGTGCCTTGCTTTAAATCTTCTCTTGAGAAATCTAAGGTAGGGATTTTAGAAGACATTTTGTATGTTACAATATTTCAAGATTTTGGTGGGGTTTTTGATGGGTCATTTGTTATGTATATATGTAAATGTAAATGGAATATTCCTTAAGATGAAAATATATTTTGGATGTTCATTAGAAGACAAATGTTGAAAGGATCGTAATTCTTAGGTTTCAAGTATTCGTTTTAGCGCAATGACAAAACATTACTATACAAATACTATTAAGTCATCGGAATTTATGGACCACATTATATGTTACTATCACTAGTCATCGGAATCTCTGGACCACATTATATGTTAATGTTACTAGTCACCGGAATATTTGGACCACATTATAAACTAGGATACCTACTTCGGATTTTGATTACGGTTTTGAGTTTTTTTTTTTCCTCCGAGTTTTTGTTTGATCGGTTTGATATCGAATTTGGATTTAAATTTTATATTTCTTTTTATGTAAAATGATTGATTTCTGATTCCGATTTAGGGTTGGTTTCGGTTTTTTCGAATATAGAAATTTCTTACAATGATTTCCATATTTAAAACTCAATTCGGATTTTAGATATGATTTTCGATTAGGTTTGTAGCGGATTGGTTTGTTTTAATCTTTGACTGAACGTCCCAATAGTATAAACTCATTAGTATTAATTATTTTTCGTCTGAAACTTACTTTTATAATAAAAAAGATTAGAAATCATACAACATTACATTAGTAAGCCAAATAGGAACATACTAACTTAATTATATATATATATATATATATATAGGTGATAAAAGTCTCATAACTATATGTAATAAAGTCTCTATAAATATCAAAGTTGCTTCTATAGCCAACACAATAAGATCAAGATATAAACAAACCATCCATAATGGAACCAATCTTGAAAACTAAAGTTCCAATTCTTGATCTCACGAGCCAGCAAGACTTGAAACCAAACACTTCCACATGGCGTTCCATTTCCAAAGAGGCTTGTGAAGCTATGGAAGAATACGGCTGTTTCGTGGCGGTGTACGATGGAGTAAGCCAGCAACTAGACGATTCCACCTTTGCCGTGGCTAAGGAATTGTTCGATTTACCGACGGAGACAAAGAGGAAGAACGTGAACGAGAAGCCTTACCATGGCTACGTTGGTCAAATGCCTATAATCCCTCTTCATGAAGGTCTTGGAATTGACTATATTACCAACAAAGAAGATGCTCAAAGATTCACTCATCTCATGTGGCCTCAAGGAAACCATCACTTTTGGTATGTCTCATTTGGTTTTTCTTTTTAACTATCGGGTTTATTAGTAGAGCCTAAGAGCATGTACAATGGTAAAAGTTCTTCAAAAAGTATCTACCCAATTAATTATTAATATTTTTAATATGTTTAAATTATTTAATTAAAAAGAGAAAAGTGAACCAATGAAAACAAAGTTAAAGCTAAGAAACATGTTCTAAATTTTCTTAAATAAGAAACTTCTCTTACCTTCTCTCCTCCATTTTAATTTTTTCATTGCTTTAATCTTAAGAAACTTTGTTAGAAACACCATTGTACATGCTCTCATCAAATGAAATAATCTGTAGCTCTGTTTGATTTGTTTAATTTCAGTTTTACTCGGTTTGGTTTTAGTTATGTAATAAATTTACAATATAAATAAATAATTAATATTGGATTTACGAATATGATTGAATATTTAATTTTTGGTTTATTTGGTCCAAGTTTAATTTAGTTATACGGTAAAATGGTCGCATTTTTTTGGTGTGTAACAATCCAATTACTTTATAAACTAAATTAGTCTTATTCACTTTTGATTTGGTTCAGTTTTTTTTTTTTTTTTTTTTTTTGTTATCATTTTTCTCCTCACTTAGTTTTAGGTCATTTTCCTCATACTATTTATTTTCCCATTCGGACATAGCAAAGTAGCTAGATTTTTTCGGTATGGTATGTTTAAAAGCCCTAATAATTACATGAAGTTTTGAAGCAGAACCATTCTGATTTTTCCTGACTTAAACTTTGAAGTGAAACCGTGCATGCTTTCTCAACCGCGGTTGCGGAATTGGACCAACTAGTGGTAAGGATGATATTCGAAAACTACGGTGTTGAGAAACACTATGAATCGCACGCTGAATCAAAGACTTACCTACTCAAATTCCTCAAGTACTTGGCTCCACCAGAATCTACTTCAATGCAAGCTTTTCCTCAGCACACAGACAAAACTTTCTTATCGATACTTCACCAAAATGATGTGAATGGTTTAGAGGTGAAATCGAAAGACGGTGAATGGATTTCCCTTCAACTTCCACCAAAGTCATATGTCGTTATGGCTGGTGACATCTCTATGGTAACTCTAACCATATATGATTTGCGTCTTAATTTTTTGTTTGCTTTTATATTTAGTGCTTTTTTTCTCCAAATGAACCAACAACGTTTAAGCATCTTATGCAAAACATCATTTTGTTAAATGTAGACAAAATGCCAAATGCAAAAAAAAATTCATGAATCTTAAGCAAAATATTTTTGCGGTGTTAGGCATTTGCGTTTGCACTTTACAAAAATCATATATATGAAACATTAATCAAGAATTCAGCGGATATTCACATAATTTTAGGATTTAATTGTAGCCAAGTATTTGATTATTTGCCTAAGAAAGAAAAAAAACTAATAATATAGGAAGATTCACTTTGGTGTTATTTTAAAAAAATTCTAGATTCAATGTAAATCAAGAACCAATCTCATAAATTAAAGAGTAAAGAGATAAATTATTACGCCTTAGATACTCTAGAAACATATAAATACATGAAACTTTGAAAGTGGCTGCATAATTCAAAAGCTTGCCTTAGCTCAGTTGGTGGAGCGGAAGACTGTAATCTGTGGCAGATAATCTTTAGGTCGCTGGTTCGAATCCGGCAGGCAAGAATTATTTTTTCCAAATTTTTACGGCGTGGTGTTCTCTTATATAAATCACAGGCGGCGTGATGAACTCCTCTACGTTCTAAACATTTGCTTCCGCACGCTTTGCCGTCTGTCTTGGGCTTAACCTCTCGTTTTTATATGGTTAGGGTTGGAGCAATGATAGGATACGTTCTTGTGAGCATAGAGTGACAATGGAAGGAGACAAGACGAGGTACACTTTAGGTCTTTTCTCGTTTGTCACGGGCTTGATTTCGGTTCCTGAGGATCTTGTGGATGATGAACATCCTCTTATGTACAAGCCATTCGATAATATCGCTCTTATAAACTTCTATGCAACCAAAGAAGGCCGTGAAGCAAAATCGACTCTCAAAGCATATTGTGGTATCTAAAAAGTATCTATACACAAAAAGATTGATGATCTTTAGTGATAATGTTTTGGACATGTCAATGTTATTATTCCACTAATCAATGATTCAAAGTGATAAGATCCCATAAATATGAAAATGTTATGTGATTGGTTCCGTACTTAGCAAAGTTTCATTTTCAATAAGATAAGATAAAAAGTTAAAGTCTTTTTCAACGATTTTGATCCAATCAAACCATTCCGAAGTTGTTTAGTACGCAACAATAAGAGTGAAAACTACAATTTATCTAAATTAGCACACAAAAAAAAGAGTGTTAATAGAAACCATAAACATATAATCAAATCTAAAAACTACGATAATATTGTTGAAAAATCAAACTCTAATGGTCTTCGAAACCTTATATAAGAACTCATAGAGAGACATCTAAAACAGAACAAGTTTCTAAAAGGGAAAAAATGGTTAGTTTGGAAACCAATCTTGCTCTTCAGCTCCCGGTCATCGATTTCACAAGTCGAGATGTAAAACCGGGAACTGTCGAGTGGGACTCCGTGAGAGGCAATGTCCGAAAAGCTCTAGAAGACTACGGATGTTTTGAGGCTTTGTTCGATAAAGTCCCTGTCGAATTTCGAAAGGCGATTTTCGACGCTTCTAAGGAGGTTTTCGAGCTACCTTTAGAGCATCACCAATAGTGATACTCATAAGAGTGTCAAATATTTTTTTATAATTAATAAATGAAACTTGAGACACTTATAGTACCCTTTTTCTTACTTATGACACTTAAGTGTCTTAAGTTTCATTTATTTAATTATAAAAAAAATTTAGGACATTCTTATGAGGTGATGCTCTTTTAGAGACCAAACAGAGAGTTGTGTCCAACAGAAAATATAGAGGATACGTAGGTCAGATTCCAACGTTGCCTCTTTTCGAACTCATCGGCGTTGACTTTGCAGAAAATGCGGAGAAAGTCAATGCCTTTACTCACAAGCTATGGCCCAAAGGAAACATCAAATTCAGGTTTTTGATTTCGGTTTTAGTTCATTCGGATTTTAGGAAAGTACCAAACTCTTAAAATTTCTCTGTTTATGCAGCGAGGCGGTAATGTCATTCACGGAGAAAATGTCGGAATTGGACTCCATGACTCGGAGAATGATAATGGAGAGTTTCGGGCTCAATGAAAACTACATAAACGAACATTTGAAGTCGACGAAATGTCTCGTACGGCTGATGAAATATCAAGGAGTTGAACAGAAAGAGGAAGAGTTAGGTATGGAAGCTCATACAGACAGAAACATGCTCACTATACTTTGTCAAAACAACGTAAAAGATGGACTCGAAGTGAAAACTAAAGACGATAAGCATTGGATCAAAGTTAATCCTTCTCAAGACTCTTCATTCATCGTTCTTTGTGGAGCTATGTTACATGTAAAGTCTGTACCAAAATTCATATTTTCTCAATATAATCTCCCTAATGCTTAGAGTCAGCTTTTAGTCTATTTCCTTCAGGATTATTCCTCACTCAAGGAAAACACTAGGGCCAACTTGGTTACATTTTTTTCCGATTGCTTATAGCGTAAAGAATGTTTTCAGGTGCTACTGAATGGCCGGGTGCTTACCGGTGTTCATCGAGTAATGAGGATGGGAACGAACACGAGATTCTCGGTTGGATTGTTCTCTGTTTCAAAAACAGAGGATTTGATATATGCACCAGAGGAACTTGTTTGATTTGCTTTCTGAGTTAGTTGATTCTGACCATAATAAAGATAAATTATCATTCTAAAGATTATGTTTGAGATCAAATATAATTCAATGTTCATACCATACAACAACAACAAAAATTTAAGAATCCTATCAAACTATTTTCTATTTTGAATTTTATTTCTATTTTCATCAGATGAATACAACAACGAAAAATTTAAGAATCCTCCTACCAAACTAATCTGAATATATATTTAAAAAAAAATAATAATAATAAATAAGAAAGTTTTTTTCAGGACGAAACTTTTCATAATTCAAGAAAAAGGACCCAAAAACAAACTATATTACAAAGATAAAGATGAATTTATTACAGTACAAACAAAGCAAATGTGTTATAAGATTTAATAGCTTAGAGATATGACCAACTCACCAACCTCCAAAAGATAAGAAAAAAAGAACAATTTTTTTTGTGAGACACACAACAAATGAGGAATTCGGAAACCAATCTAGCTCTTCTCGCTCCCAGTAATAGATATAAAACCGGGAACTATCGAGTGGGACTCAGTGAGAGGCGATGTGCAAAAAGCTTTTGAAGATTACGGATGCTGCTTTGAGGCCTTGTTCGATAATGTCACTATCGAACTTCGGAAAGCGGTTTTTGAAGCCTCGGATGAGCTTTTCCGGTTACCAATAGAAACAAAACAGAGAACTGTTTCTGATGTAAAGTACAGAGGATATGTAGGTCAAGAATCCTACAAATCCTCTGTACGAAGGTGTCGGTATTGACTTTGCAGACAATTCGGAGAAAGGAAACGACTTTACTCAGAAGCTTTGGCCTCAAGGAAACATGAATTTCAGGTTTTAGAATCTTGAAATGTTTTTGTGCCTCTTTTCTCATTTTCTATTCTTTTGGATCTTTGAAAAAACAGAGTTTGCTCTGTTTATGCAGCGAGGTGGTTTTGTCGTTTACCGAGCATTTATCAGAACTAGACTTCAAGATCCGGAGAATGGTTATGGAGAGTTTTGGCCTTGACGAAAACTATATTGAGGAACATCTGAAATCGACGAAATGTCTTGTGCGGATGATGAAATACAGAGGAGTTGATGAAAAAGAAGAGAAAGAGTTAGGCATGGAGGCTCATACAGATAGAAATGTACTTACGATACTTTGTCAAAACAACGTAAGAGACGGAATTGAGGTGAAAAAGTAAAGACGGTAGGCACTGGATCAAAGCTAATCCTTCCCAAGATTCTTCATTCCTCGTCATTAGCGGAAGTATTCTACATGTAAGTTACTATTCATTACGATAACTAGTGCCAGTCTAAATGTTTTCTGATGCCTTACGTTAATATAGTGTCACTCTTATGTGTAATAATATTGGAAATTTTGCGCCTTTTTGGTTACTTAGTTTGTTGCAACAGACTAAGTAACCAAAAAATGGTTAATGCCGAATTTTGCGCCTCTAATCGATGATTTTCGATGTTTCCAGGTACTATTGAACGGTCGTGTGCGAGCTGCGGTTCACCGTGTGGTGAGGATGGGGACGGAAACAAGGTAATCGGCTGGACTCTTCTCTATCCCTAACACCGATGATTTGATATATGCACGGGAGGAAATGGTTAATGCCGATTATCCTTGCCTCTTTAAGCCCTTTGATTTTGAAGCATACTATAAGTATACTTCCGAGGGACCCGGAAGGAGAGATCTATCTGGTCTTAAGACTTATTGTGACCTCCTAAAATAACAAAACTTCTTTTAAGTTTTTGACTCTTGAGGACTTTCCATGTAACTTGTTACCAACAGAATAAAACTTTAATGTATTCTAGCTTGAGAACATTATCAAATTATCAAATACAAGACCTTGTAATATTGAGTGTAAAACAGTAGGTTAAACACAAAGATAATATCTTTGTGTTTAACAGAGTTGGTACAAGAACTGATGGTGATGTTTTGTCTTCAACTACCTATGGAATAGTTGACTTCAGGGTCATAATATCCACTCCAAAATAGATAATGATTTTTCTATTTTTACCTTAAGTTTGTAGTGTAATAGAGGAATTTGACATCTTGTGCATAGAATCATGAAAATATAGATTCCTTGAGGCTGATTTCAAAACATATATATATCAATGAATTTGTAACATTTCAATATTAGTAACTCAATATCTCACTAAATGGGTTCTGAAACACCTCTTCTTCCTCTTCACCTCCCAATCATCGATTTCTCGAACCAAAACCTGAAACCGGGAGAGCCCGAATGGGACTTAACCAAAGCTGATGTCAAAAAAGCTCTACAAGACTATGGTTGTTTCGAGGCTTCTTTCGATAAAATCCCTATCGAGCTACGAAAATCGATTTTCGAGGCTTTACAGGAGCTTTTCGACTTGCCTTTACAGACCAAACTAAGAAACGTGTCCAAGAAACCGTTCCACGGGTACGTGGGTCAATATCCAATGGTGCCATTATACGAAAGTATGGGCATTGATGATTCTGATGTTGCATCTAAAGTCGACGCCTTTACTAAAACACTATGGCCTCAAGGTAATAACATTTTCAGGTAAGTAGTAAACGTTTTGTCCTTATTTCGATTATTTTTCGACATATTTTGATCAAAATTGTGTTACTACTACCAGTACAACGATCCAATCGTTTTCCGAAAAGTTATCAGAGCTAGACATAACCATAAGGAAAATGATTATGGAGAGCTTCGGACTCGTGAAATACGTCGATGAACATCTTGAATCGACGAATTACCTCTTGCGAGTAATGAAGTACAAAGGACCTGAAACAGAGGAAACCAAGTTAGGTCTAAACGCTCATACCGATAAAAACATCGTCACTATACTTTACCAAAACCATGTTGAAGGTCTAGAGGTATTGACAAAAGACAAGAATTGGATCAAAGTAAAGCCTGCGCAAGATTCTTTCATTGTTATGATCGGTGATTCTCTCCATGTAAGTTTTGGTTTTTAAGTAACTTCCTTCAAAGACAGTCTTTTCTTGACATAAAAGCAACTTCCTTTAAAAACACTCAATGTTTTTTTATGTTACAGGCATTGCTAAATGGGCGATTATACTCTCCGTATCATCGAGTCATGATGACAGGATCAGAGACTAGATACTCACTTGGATTGTTCTCGATTCCGAAAGCAGGATATATAGTGAATTCGCCTAACGAGCTTGTAGATGAAGAACATCCTCGTATGTTTAAGCCATTTGATCATGTAGAATTTCTTCAATTCTACTACACAGAAGCTGGACAAAGATCTCAATCTGCTCTCAAAACTTATTGTGGAATGTAAAAAAAAAAAAAAAAACTTTCTCATTTGCTTGCTTCTCTATAAATCCTATGTATCTACCCTTTTAAATCAATATTGAAAAATTTCACCACAGAAATTGAAAAATTTCAGATTATATAAATTAGTAGTTTTAACAAAACTACTAATACAAGTGAAATTAGGAGATCTTTAGTGTTCTTGATATTAGTACTGTTATTGGCGAATGTATACATAAGGACTAGGATTATGTGGGTAATTTAAAGAGAAAAGGTTTAAGTGATTTTTCTTCTTTCATTTATTTGATTAATTAGCTGGTTTTATTTGCTTCACTAAACACATTTAGCTAATCTAATGAAACATGTCGACCAAAAAAAATCTAATGAAAAACATAATTAAGTCATAGCTTAAGGGAAATTTAAATAGAATGATTTGGGATAAACAATTTTTTTAACATAAAGATATAATATTTTGAGATGATATATTAAAATCAGACGCAACAACAACAACACTTGCATTTCTGGTCGCAGCAACAACAACAGAACAAAGCGAAAAACCTGAAACAAATGAATTAAAAGGACTCATCAAGAAATGCAAAAAAAATCATAAGTAATTAAGAATCTACAAGGCCATAACTTATAACATACAACAAGAAGACAGATTTATATTGTAACGTACGTTGCGTATAAACAGCCTCTCTCCTCTTGCTGTTTCTTAACATGATCATGGTAGGTCATGTCCAGGGGCGAATGTAGAAATTATTTTTATAGGGAGCATTATTCAAAATTTTCAAAATTTTCAAAATTTAAAGGGTAGAAATATAAAAAACAAAGAGGGCATTAATAAAATTCAATAGGAAATATATGGCATTTACAAAAACCATCCGGGGCATGTGTCCCTCTCGTGTTCAATGTGGCTTCGCCACTGGTCATGTTTTGTTGTGAAGGTGCCTTCATTTCCAAAAAATAAATTAATTATATAAAAAAGTAGATGACACAATAACTTTGTTTGTGTAAACCTTAACATATTATATAGATAGGTAATAGTTTATTTATAAATAGCAAAGTTGCTGCTAACAAAAACACAACAAGATCAAGATATAAACAAACCATCCATAATGGAACCAATCTTGAAAACTAAAGTTCCAATTCTTGATCTCACGAAGACTTGAAACAAAATACTTCCACAAGGCGTTCCATTTCCAAAGAAGCATGTGAAGCCTTGGAGGGAGGAATACGGCTGTTTCGTGGCGGTGTACGACGGAGTAAAGCAGCAACTAGACGATTCTGTCTTTGCAGCGGCTAAGGAATTGTTCGATTTACTGACGGAGACTAAGAAGAAGAACGTGAACGAGAAGCCGTACCATGGCTACGTTGGTCAAATGCCTATAATCCCTCTTCATGAAGGTCTTGGAATTGACTATATTACTAACAAAGAAGACGCTCAAAGATTCACTCATCTCATGTGGCCTCAAGACATATATATATATATATATATATATATATATATATATGAATTGTAACATATCAGTATTACTAACGTTACATTTGAATGACTATTTGAATGGAAATGGTAGATGATGTTAGTTTAACGTTAAAATCGACACCATTCAATTGATGAATTTCAATGAGTTTTATAAAATTAGGTAAATTTTTTGAATCCAGCTCAATGGACCAGATTGAGCTAGTTAAATGGATAATGTCAAAATTAGGGGTGGGCAAAATATCCGGAACCGAAAAACCGAACCGAACCCAACCGAAATTACCCGAACCGAATCCGAACCGATTTTTTAAAATATCCGAACGGATCCTCCATACTTAAAATCAAAAATCCGATACCGAACCCGAACCGAACCGATAACCGAACGGGACCCGATATATACAAAACATAGACAAACTTAAATATATTTAGAGTTAAGGTCATGTGTGTTCATATAGTTTATGTCATTTTTATAATTTTTTTTTGTTTTTTTTATCAATTTGGATATTGTATATACATTTCGGTAAAAATAACCAAATTATGTTATTATTTGTAATATTACAATTGTTTTTTGTTATTTTGTTTAGAGTATTTTTGGATAATTTGAATACCAAATAATTAAATTGAACCAAATGAAAAAGAAAGCGAGGTAATTATAAACCTTTGGATTAGTTTTTAAATATTTTTGATAATTTTTTAGTATTATGGATAATCCGGAGCCGACCCGAACTCAACCGAAATTGAACCGAACCCGACTCGAAGTTTTCTAATATTCGAATAGGTATTATATCTCTAAACCGAAATACCCAAAAATCTGAAATACTCGATCCGAACCCGAACGGGTACCCGAATGGGTACCCGAATGCCCACCCCAGTCAAAATAATAAATAACACATATTCCCTAAAGTAACTAAAACCCAAAAATTACAAAAATACTAAATCTGATACTTCTCTCTCGACAAAGACAAAAAAATCTCACCGTCACTTATCCTCTATCCCTCCGGCGAGTCATTGGAAGGTATTGTAGGCGAGCTTCTCCTCTCTCTTTTTGATTTTTCTTATGTTGCTGCTGAGTTTGATGATTCGTATGTTGTATTTCAATTTCGTATGAGAAGGAACGTTGATGAATTTTGCTGGGTTTAATGTGTATCTTGACTTTTGATTACTTTTGGAGTTTGGTTCTGCAACTGTTCCTGTGCATTTGATTGACATTTTTTTCGATGATTAGATGATTGGTTCAAATTGGTTCATTGATTCAAAATGATTTGTTATCTTGTATTGGTCTTTCAAGTTACATTCACATGCAGTTAGTTTCTTGTACATATTTTTGCAAATTTGGTACACATTTGATGGGTTACTTTTACCAAAGTCTTTAGGTACAAACCTATGCTTCTTATATTCCCTTTGTAGATACTTGTGTGTTGAATAAGTTAAGGACTCTCTAGCATTCTTCTTTCTGGTTTGTTTAACAGAAACAGAAGCAGCCACTTTACTCAATATCTCACTAAATGGGTTCCGAAACTCCTCTTAACCTCCCAATCATCGATTTCTCGAACCAAAACCTGAAACCGGGAGAGCCCGAATGGGACTTAACCAGGGCTAATGTCAAGAAAGCTCTAGATGACTATGGTTGTTTCGAGGCTTCTTTCGATCAAATCCCTATCGAGCTACGAAAATCGATTTTCGAGGCTTTAGAAGAGCTTTTCGACTTGCCTTTACAGACCAAACTAAGAAACGTGTCCAAGAAACCGTTCCACGGGTACGTGGGCCAATATCCAATGGTGCCGTTATACGAAAGCATGGGCATTGATGATTCTGATGTTGCATCTAAAGTCGACGCCTTTACTAAAACACTATGGCCTCAAGGCAATAACATTTTCAGTTAAGTAGTTTAAACATTTTGTCTTTATTTTGATTCTTTTTCGACATATTTTGATCAAAATTGTGTTACTACTACCAGCACAACGATCCAATCGTTTTCCGAGAAGTTATCAGAGCTAGACATAACCATAAGGAGAATGATTATGGAGAGCTTCGGACTCGTGAAATACGTCGATGAACATCTTGAATCGACGAATTACCTCTTACGAGTAATGAAGTACAAAGGACCTGAAACAGAGGAAACCAAGTTAGGTCTAAACGCTCATACCGATAAAAACATCGTCACTATACTTTACCAAAACCATGTTGAAGGTCTAGAGGTATTGACAAAAGACAAGAATTGGATCAAAGTGAAGCCTTCGCAAGATTCTTTCATTGTTATGATCGGAGATTCTCTCCATGTAAGTCTTGGTTTTCAAGTAACTTCCTTTAAAAACAGTCTTTTCTTGACATTTAAGTAATTTCCTTTAAAAACAGAGTTTTTGCTTGAGAACTCAATGTTTTTTCTTATGTTACAGGCATTGTTGAATGGTCGATTATACACTCGGAATGTTCTCGATTCCAAAAGCAGGACATATCGTGAATTCGCCAAACGAGCTTGTGGACGAAGAGCATCCAAGACTGTTTAAGCCATTTGATCATGTAGAATTTCTTCAATTCTATTATACAGAAGCAGGACAAAGATCTCAGTCTGCTCTCAAAACTTATTGTGGAATGTAAAAGAACAAAAAAAAACCTTTCTCCTTTGCTTTACTTCTCCATAAATCCTATGTACACTTTTTACATTAAAAATAAGAATTTTCACCAGAAAGATTGAAAATTTTCAGATTATATAAAGTATTTATTTCAGGAAAACTAGTAATACAAGTGAAATTAGAAGATCTGGTGTGCGATTCAAATTTCAAGAAATGTTCTTCTTGTGAGCAAATTCTTTGCCATTTCTTTTAGCTCTTCAGATTAGGTTGTTAAGAGATTTTTCTTTGCTTCACTAAACACATTTAGATGATCAAATGAAACTCAAGGAAAATTACATAGAATGAATTGCAATAAACAATTTTTGAACACCCAAAGATGATATGAAATATTAAAATCAGACGCAGCAACAACAACACTTGCATTTCTCGTCGTAACAACAACAACAGAACAACGCGAAAAACCTGAAACAAATGAATTACATAAAAAATGAAATAAAAGAACTCATCAAGAAATGAAAAAAATAATAAGTTAAGAATCTACAAGACCAAATTTTAAAACACTTAAATTTCAAGAGAAGAGAATTATAACGTACGTTGCGTATAAACAGCCTTTCTCCTCTTGCTGTTTCTTGACATGATCATGGTAAGTCATGTCTTGTTGTGAAGGTGCCTTCATTTTTTAGTAGTGTCTTGGTTACAAGTTTAGAGGAGTTGGATTAATTGTATGTAGTATATATATTCATATGTGTGTGAACTTCAAATCTGTTACCTGCAATTGATATGACATTTAATATGGAAGATAGTGGATCATTTATTTGGACCGACAAAGTAGTTAGAATATTCACTCAAAAGTACATTATCATCAGGAATATGCCATGGCTTTAATTTGGCTCTAGGTGAAAAACTTTTAGATTTTCTGAATATCTATATTATTTTTTCATAAATGAGTTGAGAAGATTCATTGGTTTTTTGGTGTATTTTTTGGCAGAGCGAATTCGAATTTTTTTAATTGCGATTTCAATTATCATGGCCACCCGTAAACATCTTCAATGGCGAGAAAACCTATATTTCTATGGACTTTGAATGATTAGGATGGATTTCTGTCTGGGATTTTTCTGGTTATCTAAAAACAAAAAAGTCTTAACTTTTTTCTTCTCAAAAAAATTTAGTCTAACCTTTTGGTGATGTATAAAGATAACATTATAAAATACTTCATGAGGTAAATTAGTAGGAGGATTAATATAAGTAGAATATACCACTTCAATATTAAAATCAATAAACATAAACCTGCATCGTTTATGCAAGGCTGAAAAAGCTTTAACGGTAAAAACATAAAATATGACCACCAGTAAGGAAAGGAATCAGTGACTGATGATAAAACTTCTTTAATTTGAAGAAAATATGTATATTGCCTACTATGATCATATGGAATTTTTTACTCGAGTGCTTTCAAACTTTATGATTAACCATAGGTCATCATTACTCGAATGACGAATCTCGTTGTAGACCAAAACCGGTTTCATATGATCTCTTCACAATCCTCAGTCTCTTGCATGACTCTTTGAACATCCTGCCAACAACAAATAAAAATTTACATGTTTTAAAAACATGCACAAATCTTGAATTTAAAGAGGTTTTGTACATTCATTTCGATAAAGTTGATAATCGATATATATATAATAGTGTAAGCAATATATGATCAAAATGTAATATAAACATACTGCCAAGGTACATCTCCAACGAGCATCCAATCTCTATCCTTGTCCTCGTATATTATAATGTATTCGCACTCACCGTTCTTTGATACCAATCCTACACATTTTATACGTATAATTAAGTCTCTAACTCCAACATGCGATGTAACTAACTAATACCATGGGAATGACTAATGAGACCATATACACTAACCTAGGCCAAGACAGACGAAGAGATCTTCAAGAACAGTGGCTAAATGATTATAACCGTGGCTAGAACCAAGGTTAATCTTCCTCAAGTAAGGTACACCATCCATACTCACTTTCACGTACCCTGTCGCTTTCGTTGCTTCCTCATTCTTCTTCTTTCTCCTATAAGAACAAACGGGTGGCCATCCCACCACCTGACTCTTCATTGGTGGCGAAGAATCATCCTCAACTTTTTCCGGGAGTATTACTGATGAAACGACGCTGTTTTCATCCTCCGAAGATGATGTCATTGTCTCCAAGAATATCCTCTTCTTCTTTGATTCGGAAACTGATCTTTCGCCATTGTTATCTCCCGGAAGACCTAATCTTAGCTCTGTGATTTCAATTCCTAAACCTTCATTTGCCATTTATTTCTTCTTAATTATGTTGGTTTGGCTTTGGTTATATGAAATTTTGATACTTTTCTTTGTTGCAATGATGTTTAATTAGGTAATGCCTTTGCGGTTTTATATGTTGTTTAGTTTGTCCAACAAGAATATCTCAACATGTGGAAGAGACTAATCTTCAAAGTTTTTTCTATAAGCTTTTGTGGAGGAAGACAAGGTTAGACCAAATCCAGGTCAAATGAGGATCTGGTGTTCGTCACATGAGAGACACATTTTGGGTCCTTGTTTATAAAAATACTTAAGTTAAGGGAAGAAATCATAAGTTAATTGTTGTTAGGTTTTTGATAAGATTTGTAGCTGACCGTCCGATAATTGAAAGCCTTCCCAAACATCCCATGTGACATAATTGAAAGCCTTCCCAAACATCCCAAGCATGTATGTACTTATATTATTTTTTCAGCCAATTTTTGTTTTATAATTTTTACACTCCTTAGCAAAAAAATGTTGTGCAAACAAGTACATCACATAATGTTGATAGTGATTTTTTTTATGTTGTAATGACTATATAGCTTTAGATTAGCTTAGAAACACACTGAGTTGGCTTGACTCTTGGCTATATATCTATTGAAGAACAACAAATTGGAATTCATGTGAGATAATAAACATCAATCAAAAGTCATAACTATTAAGCAGACGCGTTTACTTCCATTTCATATCAAACAACACTAGTAAACGGTAGCCCCAGGCCATAAATTTATTTCTCCTACTTTCCTGTATTCATTAATTCCCCATTTTTCTATGTATATGTTGATTTTATTATATACATATCGTTTGTATCTGCCTAAAATCTTTTGGTATGATTTCCAAGAGAGAAGTGCACGACCAAATGAAAATAAGACTACAACCATGTTCCTCCATAGTATAGCTAAATGATGAAATCACATGAGCTTTGATTCGATTATTAGTTTGGCTTGTGAAATAATTAAAAACCAACGACTCAGAAATTTATTAATTTTTAGTATAAAAAGATACAATCAGAATCAGCAGAATATTTGGTTGGAAATCATCAAGGGAACTAAATAATTTAATATTTACATATGTGATGATAATGAAAGGCAGATATCATGAAAAATATTAGATAAGAAATGATTCAATTCTATAGTTTTTTCAGAGATTATTTCAATTGGAGTTTTTAATTCTATAAATATTTAGATAGAATATTATATCATATGATCATGGAGTTCTATATATATTATATATATTAGAAAGGAATTATATCATATGTTGATAGAATGATATATATAGTTAGGCAGAATGGGTTAATTTGCCAAATAGCATAATTTTGAATTATAATTAGTGTAATAGCCGTGTAATAAATATAATTAAAAAACTAACAACTAATCTAGGGGAATTTACGATTTTATCCTTGATACTATTATGTAGAAGTACAGAATTGAATAGATTATCGGAAAGACAAAATTGTCCATAATACATATTATACACAATGAACAGTAATTTTGGCTATTGAGTAAATTATAATATTTTTTTGTGTTATATTTGCTAATTTCCCAAGGTAGAATTCTATCATATGCTGATAAAAAAATGTGTATATTCGATAGAATTATGTGCATAATTATTAGATAGTTTTATATTATGTGTTGATAGAATTTTATATATATCAAACAGAATTATTTGTATAGTAAGATTTAAATCTGTCATATTTTAATAGATTTCTACATATATTAGATAGAATTTTAAGCATAGTTAAATAGATTTCTATCATAGATATATTCTTTTACATTTCGAATATCTATCTACTTCTTAAACTGTCTAACAATATCGTCGAGGTAGACATGAGCTAGGCTTCAATATTACTCCAAGGTAGTGTGACTTTTGTGCCCTTGAAAGAAGCCCAATACAACAAAAACTTAAGAACACTACTTAAAAAATCCGAAACCGAAAAACCAAACCGAAACCGAAAAACCGAATTAACTGAATTTCGGTTTCGGTTGTGCCCTACTAGTATTATTCAGTTAATTCACCCTAATTTATATATAAAGGGTTAATTTGTTATATGACACCAAAAAAAAAATTATAATGTAGTAACTAACCAATTGTCCTAAATCTGGTGGTTAAGATCTTGCCACATAGAACTACATTAGTTTGTTGCTATATAGCAAATAAAACCAAATATAAATACAAACATGACATTGGTAAGTATGTGTACTCATTTTTCTACTGAAGAAAATAAGACCTAAAGTACTTTTGATCTCCATGAAATCCAACGCGAAGACAAGCAGATCCTGATTCACAAAGTCTTTGAAACCATTCTTTTTGCCAATAAACTGTTGCAAAACATAGCCAAAATTGTATCAAAATTATATTTGCATATATTCAACAGTGATTAAAACTATACAAAACTATATGTGAGGTACTAATATCATATTCAACCTCAAACTTAGCTCGTTTTGTTAAGCTAACTACGACCAATTAAGCTTAGTAAGAGCTAAGTTTGAGGTTGAATCTGATATTAAAACCTCACACTGTAATCGAATACGAAAACATGGTGCTAACCTCGTGATTCATTCACGTTTTCTTGCCAAACTCGTGACATCGTAAACAACAAAAATATGCCCAAAATTACGCCATACAAAAACTTCTTAGCCATTGGAGATGAAAGAAAGTAAATGGAGGATGATATATTTGGGGTATTTACCCATACAAATGATAGATTTATAACTCTCAAATGTTTTGAACAATATTTTTGATTATTGACTATTTCAATGATTTTTAAATTGTCAAATTAATGGCTTTAGGTCGTCACAATTTTAAATGTTTTGAACAATATATATAGTATTTGCCACATTTAATGGCGTTGGAAAATATCTTTTGTTTTGTCTTAACGTGTGCCTAACTTTGGTTCTACCAATAAGCTTATACGAAGATTAATAAATATCTATCATTCATAGTTACATGTTTCTTTGATAAGGTTTCACTTTCAGACAGGAAACGTGTCCATGTGTTGTGTAATGTATTACTGGTTAAAATTTTGGTATGATATTTATTGCGACGTTACAATACACATGGTGTACGTTGATATTCACATTGGATTAAATCGGATCAATAACCATTCCAAATGTCAGATTTTATCTACACGTTCGAATTCATATCGAGAAAATGACATGAAAAAGAAAAACACAAGATATTCAAGATATGTTTGTATATCTTGCTTGAAAGAAAAGAGAAAAACTTGTATAGCGTGAAGCTAGAGAAAACCGGATTAATCCGGAAAAAAGAAAGATCAAAACAAAGCCAATTCTTTGGATGAATGTTAGGTTTCTTTTTTAAAATATATGACATGATAATCTTTGGTATTAAGTTTCGTGTATAATCAGCGTAATGAACATATTGAATGCATGGTTAAAGTAACTTGTAATCATGTCATTGAATAATATATATAGTAACAACAGTTGATAATCATAGAATTTAAATTATTCGAATAAGCAAAAATATCAACTGTTCCTAACATACCAAAAAAAAAACTCTTTTTAAAACTGTAAACCTTTTCACATACTTCCATAATTTAGAAAATTAGATAAATTATCTAATATACATTACTATTACACATTAATCATGTATAATTCAACATTCTGAACAACACACTAATCTCACCAACACCACATTTTATATATATTAACTAACCACGTAAGTTTCTTTTTAATTACAAGAGTTTCCAACATCTCATAAATTAAAGTCCTCTTGCAGGTAAATAGATAGATGCATAAAATTATTTTAACTAAAAACCTATGATCTCTATTCCTTTGTTACATATCATTATATGTTTTCATTACAAGAAAAAAAACAAGTGGTTAAAATATTTATTTATTCATCGGTAAGATTTAAGAACAGAGCCACAGAAACTGCAAACAACAGCTCTCCAAGATTTCCAGTATATCGGAATAAAACAAAATCTCGTCGAAGTTTTCATATCGGCGATGCTCGCACCATGGCCACACCGTGAGCAGGTTCCTGCCGCCGGTTTGCTCCGTTTAACCTTTCTCTTCTGATCAACCAGAAAACAGAAACAAACCATTTCTTCTTCTTAATTTCAAATTTTAGATTCTTGATAAATCAAGAATCAGAAAATAGAAGAAAAAGAAAACACTTTTAGACTAGACTACGATTGGTTTCAGAGAAGAATGTTCTCTGTGTTTTTGTTTGGGAAGCGGTGGGTTTGGAGTTTACAGGTTTGAAGAATTTTTGTGCTTATAAATAATAAAATATGTAGGACGGGGAATTAATTTAAATAAAAGAACAAAGTCATATCATTCACTCGTGTGGGGAGTTAAAAAGATAAATGAGACTAATTATTTTGAGAGATTGGACATACATAAAACACGTACAATCCTTAATAAATGAAATTTTCATGTTGTCAAAAAAAAATCGTAATTTTACAACATAAATTAGAAATAGTATGTGCAGAAAATAATTATTATAGCTATTATTGGTAAAAATAGTTATAACTTACGGCAATGATATTTATGTAATCTTAATATGCGTATATGTCATTACTGTAAATGTGTTTTGGTAAAATTTTCATTTACGTTGGTTTAAAAAAGCTTTAAATTAACCAAATAGTGACAAATTTAAAGATTAAAAAACTAGAAATGAAGCCTAAATTCGCAATTTGTTTAAGTTTAGTTTTTATTAGTTATTTAGTCGATGGCTATTTTTAGTTTTTTGAAAATAAATTGAAGCACAAAATATTTTAACTGATACATTGTAGCATAATATACAGCTATTGACCTAATATTGAGCACAAAAAGGTGTTTCTTCTAAAATTGACAAGTACTGAAAACAGTGACTATATACAAAGAAGAAGAAATGGTACGCAGGTACAAAGTCACTTCATCAATCAGGACGTCTCAAAATTTATAGAGGTCCTGTTCAAATATCAAAATTAGGCCCTAAATATTATTTGTTTTTAATCGTTAATTATAAAAACAAATTACATATAACTTATCGTAATGAATAGTTTATAATCATAAATATTTTTTTTTCTTATTTTTTTTATAACAAATAAAATTTTATTACTCAAATTTTTTATTTATTACTCAATTTTTTTCATTCATACAATTACAACCAAAAAATTATATTTAAACAAAGTCATTCTTCTTATCGATCAAAGAAGAATCCCTTCGAGACTTTTTAATTTAAGTTTGTAACTTGAAAAATAAATTTACTTAGAAATATAATATAAGGAATGTTTTGTATATTAGATATCATAAACAACATATCACTAAGTAAATAAATAAAAACATGAAAGTACTTTAAAATGATCTAATTAATAAAAAATATTTAAATGTAGTCAAGTAAAAACCTAATTAATATTCAAAAGCCCTTTTCCTTTAATATTAACAATTGATACTACATCATTTTCCTATGCTAATTATATATATCAAAGGTAAGTAATCCTTAATTTAGTTCTTTTTTATTTGGTTGTTTAAATAAAAATTTTTTTTTAAAATCTTTAGTGGTTAACAAACTCAAATCTTTTTAATAACATATTTTATATATAAAAAAAAATTTTGGGCCCTTCTAAATTATGGGTCTTATTCGACCGCACTACTTGTACACGTAAATAGACGTCTCTGTCATCAATATTAATGTTATTATGATTTAACTTAGTGGCAAAGGATTTGTGTCATGCGGAATGTGTGAGAGTAGCTGACACGTGGATAAAACAGTTGGAAGTTGAGTTTGTCATTGTCTTTATCAAAAAAATATGGAGGAGGATGGGTCATGAGAAATTTCTCCTACTCAAAATATTTTCAATTCTTTCTGCTTTTTATTTATTTATTTGTGAACTATTTATTCTCAATTTACCAACAATATTTGCATTTATGAATTCGTACTATAATATACAAAAAAATCGGTGGCAAAACGACAGGTATGGCAAACTTTATATTGTTGAATCGTATAAAGACATTTAATGTGATGTTTATATTGGTAGGACACTATTAAGTTTACTTTAATCTGAATTAAGAATCCAAATTCTAAAAAAATATCAAAACTAAGTGAATGGTGTTAGTGATGTCATTGCATTTTCTCCAATATTTCTCTCTCTACCTTAATGTGGTTTAAGTATTAATTATGTGAAGATAAGAATCATTAGATTGAGAATGATTACTTAATTTACCACAAATAGTTGAGAACTACTATTTATCAACACTTTTTGGTGATAAATTGTGTAATATTTAATTTAGAAAATGAACTCTATGACAAAAAAAAAATTGAATTTTAAACGTCTGCCACATTCTCCTCCATTTTTTTTTATCGTTTGCAGCCAAAAAAGGGAACAATAAAGACCATAGATTGTTTAGGACGATATTAAGGACATAAATATGGTTGCTTTTAAAGAAAATCTGTTATTGAGCCAAATATAAATAGTTGAACATAATCAAACAATTAATAGCGATGGCTACATCTATTGCAACCGCATGACTTTACATGTTCATATTGTTAATTCCACACTGACATTATTGATTATTGATAATCTGTTCATATTGTTCATCAAAATAGTCTAAATCTTATGTGAAAAAAATTGGCACATAAGTCAAAAACTAGTGGGCAACCCGTTCGGTCCCCGAACGGAGGGTAGATAACCAATTTATTTGTCGTCGGTGTAGTTTATAAAAAAAAAACATTTATTAGTTGGTAGTAATCGGTCCACGAAAGCATGAGAAATTTGTATTTGCAGAGTATAAGACTCGGTTTGTAGTAATTGTATTTCGAAAATGTAGTAATCGGTCCACGAAAGCAGGGGAACATAGTATTTCTATTTGGATCGTATAAGACTCGGTTTGTAGTATTAGGTTAAGTATAAAAGAGTACAAAAGAGTAGAGTGACACCAATGAAATATGTATTTACTACTTAAGTGTAACGTATATATACAAATATCTTAGAGTATCCATAGTAAATTAAGGTTTTCAAACTTATTTATGATTATAATTAAATAGTTATTATACAAATATGATATAAACATATTGGTAAATATGTATGAACATGGATCAGCACATTCTTGAGGGATAGTATTAAATTAAAGTTCTATAATCGGGAAGAAACATGTAACGACACTGGATTTTTTTAAGTGAGTGAAACATAAAATGGTAAGAATACAAGCTCATTCTCGTTAAAACATAATCACGACCGTAGGAGGAACAAACTCTTCATCCATTTGTTCAGAAGCTAAAATTAAGTCCGATATACTCCGAGGAATTGGTGCAATCTTATCGAAATAAAGCTCGATCCATTTTGTATAAAAAGATTCCAGACGTTTAAGCTTTAACTCAAGGGCACGCTCTTCAAACCCAAGTCGTTCAACATCATATAATAGACGCTTCTTCTTTTCAACAACCTTCTCATGTGCAAGACACGCCTTATTGTACTTCTTTCGCAACTAAAAATATAACAATGGATTAGATCCAAGAACAATCTTTGCCTAACTATTAAACAAAAATAAGTGCAAATATTCTTCAAATACCTTATCGAAAAAATATTCGTAGTGGGTGGAATGCTTAGCTCGTGTAATCAAAAGCTGCAGGATCTTCAACCCTGTGGGGACAAAAGGCCTTGGAAGCAGATGAGAATTGATCGAGTACTCAGACATGGTTGGTTCTAAACACCAACCTACAACCAAATAAATAAACAAAAAATAGATAAAGATGGTCCAAACGAAAACATGTACAGATCAAACAAAATACGCTATAGGTATATAAAAGTAAATGCTTCGTAATCTACGAAATCGAAATTATTAAATAGAGGAAAATATGCTTTGACTGTCAGAATTAAATATATTGGAATAGACTACACAATGCAGAACACAATGCATTCACTAAAACCATGTACAATGGTTATGAAATTCAACATGTACAATGGTTATGAAATTCAACATGCACTATTGACATTTTTAGAGAATGTTGATACTCTGATGTAAATCATAAAAGCAAACATTATATAATGTATACTCTTTGACAAAATAATTCCTATTAAGTACTACAATATGTCTCTACTATTGACATATATATATATATATACAAATATATACAAATATCTTTCGGTTAAAGAATTTTTTTTATGGAATTACGTAATTATTAACCTGTAAATTACAATGTATGAATCTTAAACGGTTTAGGAAACATTATATACTTGTTTAAATATTCAAATCATTTCTGATGAGATATAAATTATTAAGATTGATAAATTAAAGATATTCATAAACCATAATTAATACATTTTTTATTTGATCATCAAAACATAGTGATGATTTGAGGAACGAAAGTGGAAGGTGTTGTAGAGAGAAGTATTAAACTCGTTATACAAAATGGTAATGGTGCTATTTTATTAAAACCAAGGATTTGCCATTCCGTGTAAGGAGATTGGAGGCGTCTTATCTTGTTCTAAAAAATGAGACGCTTCAACTCAAGACGCCGTCTTTGGTCCGGGTTCATTGCCATATGAAGTAATATGTCGTCGTACGTCCTACATGATTTTCGATACTTATGAATCAACTAAGGGAATTAAGGGAAAAAAACATCAATTAGAAACGACAACACGACAATAACAACATTAAATTTCCTATAATTAGAGTCTAAATACCTTTGTTAAAAAAACTTGAGAGTGTTCACAATGTTGTGCACTCATTGTTAAGAACATCGGTACATTCAAACCACTACTTCTAAAATAAACAATGGAATTGTTTGTAGAGTCATTAGAACTCTTAGACATCGTTATCACCAAACAAAACAGAAAAACAATTGGTAAGGATACCAAAGAGGTACAAAACTAAGAGATTGTATAATATATTTGGCTTAGCTTTGGTTTGTATTTATATCAATGATTCCGCATTGTACATAACGGGGTATACTTTCCTAACTACAAATCTAAATTAATGTCACTGTCAATAAATGTGAGTAATGAACTCACATTTATTATCAGAGCTATCTACACTATTAACAGAGTCAAACATATACTGAAATAGTAAAAACCCTATTGAAATTCTTAAGGAATGTTGATACTCTGATGTAAATCATAAAAGCAGACAATATATACTGTATATTCTTTGACAAAAGAATTCCTTTTAAGTTCTTCCTTGTATTTACTATTTACATTTTTTTTTGTCAACTACTATTTACATATATATATATACAAATATCTTTCGGTTCAGAAGAAAAAATTATGCAAAATCATGTTACAGTATCTTCGCTTCATACATTTGACTACAATCTCAATATGTTGTTAAAACTATTTATGGTTATAAATAAATTACGTAATTATTAACCTGTAAATTACAATGTATCAATTTAGTGTTGCAATTTTTCCTTGTGTTGAATCGTACATATTATTAAGATTGTTTACTAATTAGAAAATATGAATATTATTAATCGATTAATTTTTTTCTAACAATATTAAAATGGTAGAATACATTATTCCTTAATTAGCTTCTTCGTTCGGATCCTTCATCATCTCCATTGCATCTTCAATGATCTTTACTTTTTCCATAAGATTCTTCACGTTTAGTCTGGTTATGGTAGCTCTTATTGACTGTTTTAGGTAGTGTGATTTGAGGCAAACTTCGTTCCAAGCAAAATCTTTATCGATTTTGCTCTTCTCTTCTTCATAAATTCTGTTGTAAGAGAACTTTAAGTCATGTAGCTTTAGAAATCTTTCCCAAAGGAACTTGAATTCTTCATCTTCGATTTGACGATTTTTCTCTATTTTCTCTATGTACGCCTTTGCTTCTGTTAAAAATTCTTCCTTCAATTGGCGAAATTTGGTTGGATCCATTTGTGTAGAAGGAAAATTGAAGGATATCGACTAGAGAATTTATGTGTTTTACTGAGATGGGAACTTTTTATTTGTAAGATCTTATTTTTATATGCTCTTCACATGTTAAGGCAAATAAATAATCATTTCCCAAAACAATAAAGTGTTGTCATTTAAACATTCAATCAAACAGAAATGGTTCACTTAAGAAAATGGTATAATTTTCAAAATATTTGATTTGACTGAGACGGTGACCGAGACTAATGCATGAGAAATATATAATCAAACTTGGGAATATAAAAAGTCATGAAAAGGAATCACAATATAATTTTACTTCATTTCTAGTAATGAGATTTTTAATCATTAATTTCTTGTAAGTTCTGTTGAGATAATAATTGATCGGAAAGATTATTTGTTAATACCGAATACAGTAAAAACTCTATAAATTAATAATATTGGGACCACGATATTTTATTAATTTATAGAGTTATTAATTAACCAAAAATGGAAAATTTCCATAATTTTTTTAAATAATTTTAATTTTAATTTTTTTAATTCATATTATGCTATATTTTTATGAAATTAGTTTATTCACTTTGTTTGTTTATACTATATCAATTAATGATAGAGTTATAAACAAATTTCATTTCTAAGAAAAAAATAAACAACACTAAAATGATATATAAATATATTTTAGTCATGTTTATATAGCATATATTAATTTATGATATTATTGGGGCCAAATATTTACATAGGATTTCTAAAAAAATTATTATCTTATTATCTTATCGAACTGTATTATATTTTACACCAGCCCAACTCGGGACCGGCCAAATTTATTAATTTAGAGAGTTTATTAATTTATCGAGTATTAATTTATAGAGTTTCTACTGTATATCATTAAATTATTTGTTAGTCGATTGAATTTTCTCCAACAACATTAAAAACTCGTAAAATCCAAAAAAGATAAATTCCTTAATGAGATTCTTGGTTATCAATATATTTTAGGTTTACACATCCTCTTAAACCTAACATCCAATTTTTTATTTTAGATATATATATCCTTTTGAACGTGTGTTTGCCTTTCTTGTAATGCGTTGACTGCATGAATGGGCTTCGCATTGGCATCCTCTCTTCGAGCCATCATCTTCTGTTCCGATTCATTGTTGATGAGTTTGAAGAGGTACTTGATAGAACTATGTTGGTTGCACTACTCGGACCGTATAAATTTTGAATATGTCATTAATCCAAATTTGTTGGTAATCGAATCCTGAGATGTTAAGAAAACTAATTTCAACAAAATCAAAAAACCTACATATAGCAAACAGACATAATCAGAATAGTATTACATACATGTTGGGTGCGTACACGATTATAGGTGATTCTGTTGTATGATCTTAAACGCATGATGATTATCATCATGAAGATAACCTTATAAACCAATGCAAAGAGAGATAAAGAAAATAGAATGTAAAAAAGTACACCATAGAGGATAATCATTTTTGATGGAGATAGGATCACCATGTGTGCTCGGTAAATATATAACAATTGCATTTTGTGTATGATGTTAGGTTAGAATTTGGATGGATTTGTTAAATTAGCCCATTAATCATATTAATTGTTTACATAAGATTCATTTCAATTGGCCCATTATAACTGATGGACTTTATAAACGTTGGAAGAACCTAAATTCAAAAAGAATATACTCGGTTATTCCATACGAATTCTTTTAAAAAAAAAAAACAGATTCGAATATTAGAAATGTTATACATGAATATTTTGTTTCCTTTGCAAATCTTTAACAAATCTTATACGTTAAATTCGTAATTAAACCAAACTAGTAATTCGTAATCTTAGTAATAAATAGGTCTTCGTATCCAAGTAGGTCGTTGGTGTAGTTTTAAAAACAAAAAAAGCATTTTATTAACCACCAAAGTAATAAATACTCTTAAATCATACTACAAAATCATGGAAAATTAACATGGAGATGATTGTTACGAACAACCAACCGATTCATATAAATTATGATAATGGTAATATTTCATTGAAGGTAAAACATTATGACTTAAGATGGAGAATATATATTATATGATATAAGGCATCTAATGATTATTATTATTTAAACGATACTCATCATAGATGATGTCTGGTATGGAAGCTATTCTGTGAAGACTTCAATTAACCCAGTCTTCATGACGTATTTCCATCCAGGTTATTTCATATTGAAGCTCTTTAGAATTGCATTCAATATTCCACAGTTCATCATCAATCTTCTTTTTGACAGAAATGATCCTTTCGCGTTCCCAGTATGCTTTCACATACTCTATCTTGAGCTAAACCAATATTAATGTATTTAATTGTAGAAGATTCAAATGTAACAAATAATTCTATCTTTTAGTTAAAAGGGACATACCTTAGAGACAAACAGTTTACACTGTTTAAGATCATAGGTCGTCTGATTTTTAGAAATTAAAATTTTTAGAAAGCGTAAACCGGAAGGCTTGAACGAAGAATTCACAACAGAAGAAACATGAGAGTTTTGAGACATTTGGACGATGATAAGAAGAGGATAAAATATGGACGTTGATGCATATAATAAAAATGTTTCGTCGTATTTATAACAATAGAAAAAATCGGAATTGTATGTTGACATAGTCAAAGCTCTATTCACATTTTTAGGGAATGTTGATAGTCTGATGTAAATCTGAAAAGAGACAATATATACTGTATATTCTTTGACAAAATAATTCCTATTAAGTATTATGTATTTACCACTTGCATATACAAATATCTTTCAATTACCAAAAAATATGTTTTTTTTAAATATGGATGGTTATAAATAAATTACATAATTATTAACCTCAAAATTACAATGTACGCATCTTAAACGTTTTATGACACATTATATACGATAGTGATTTAAGGTAGTTCAAATTGTAACATCCCAAAACCCAAAATAGTGTTTTAAATGGGTTTCGGATCGAAAATCAATTGTGCGGCTTATTGGGCTGCTTCGTGGGCCGTTTATATGCCTTGGGAACGTGATTAACCCTAAGTGTGCCGCTTAATCACGTTAGCCAGAGAGATTAGAGAGAAAAAGAAGGGTTCCTTTGTTCTTGAGAAAGTGTTTGACCGGTTTTGAGAGGGAGATTCGGAGGATCATCCGTGGTCAGTTCGTCGAGATTTTCTGGGGGTAAGTTCTCGGTGATTCACTCTTGCTTGTTGGGTGGTTTGTGGGATACGATTGATTGAAAGTGGTTGGTTTCTGCAGTTTCTGGGTTTTGATCGGTTTTGGAGGGAGAGATCGGAGGTTCATTCGCGCTTAGATCAGAGAGATTTCTTGGGGGTAAGTTCTCTGCGTTGTACTCTTGAATTCGGTGAAAACCGTTTGTCATTTGGGTGATTATTCGTTGAGTTATGGTCGGTTGAACTTGGTAGTTCGTTCTGATTTTCTGCAGTTTCTGGGTTTTGACGGTTTTTGGGAAGCGTTTTCCCGTCGATCCAGTGGGAGTTAGGAGCTTTTCTTCACACCGTTGGAAAGCTCGCGGTGTCTAGTTTCTGGAACTGGGTTCGGTGTTCGTTTTGGTGGATCGAGCCGAGAGTTATCGCCTGTTCTTTCAGTCGGTTTTCTGTGTTCATCGCGTGCTTCGTCGTTGTCGAATCCTCGAGGTGAGTGCGCGACCGTGGGTTAGGATTGTCGATGATTGAATAGGAATTGGGCTAGAACGTTTGTGGGTGATTGTGTGATGATTGTGTGCTGATTGTGTCTTCTGATTTAAATGTTTTAATCTAATTGTTATTTAATTGTGGATTTATCCAAATTAACCTGTAGTACCGTTCTCACTAAGTATTTATGAAATACTTACGCAACTCGCGGAATCATGGCCGGAGGAGGGGATGATAGGGTTGTGTTTCATTTGTGTTAGTCTAGTAAACCCGGTTGCTAGATTTCTTTTGGTTATTCCTGAATTAATTTTTATTATTATTATTGGTTTATTACTATTATTATTATATTATTTATTGAGTGTTTTTCCGCTGAATAAATTAATTAATTAATTATAAAAAAAAAAAAAAACCGGGTGTTACACAAATCATTTCCGATGAGATATAAATTATTAAGATTGTTTACTAAATAGGAAATATCAGTATTATTAATCGATTGAATCTTCTCCAACAACATTAAAATATTATTATGATTATTTTTTCAATATTTTAACAATATCTCCGATAACTCATACAAAGTATAATAAATGTCGTATCAGCTGAAAATATTCGGAATAGAAACAAAATATATTTTTTTGTTAACTAAATTTATCATACAAATCATCGCAAAATGGTAGTTCTTGGCTAATTCTTTATGATTTCATATTGTTCATCAAAATTGTCAACTAAATCTTATGTGAAAAAAATTGGCACATAAGTCAAAAATAATTTTGAAAAATGATTCGGCGACTTTTAAAAATATGGCCTCCATATTGAAAGCTCAATTAAAAATAAAATAGATTAAAATGCGTGAATATTATAAAGTTAGGACTAATTAATCTTCGACGATCAGTTTAGAAATGAGCATTGATTACTTGATTAGAGTTGATTGATCGATTATCAATTTGCTATGGTTAAAATTAGCCAAGAACTACCATTTTGCGATGATTTGGGCCTCACTGAGCCAAGCGAGAGGTAATATTATATAATTTTCAAAGCCCAAGTTAGATGGCAAAGTGTGCAAAAGCAAATGTTTAGAACGAAGAGATGTTCGTTTTTTCATAACTTTTCACGCCGTCTGTGATTTTAAGAAGAGAACACCACGCCGTTTCTATACCCAGGGTGTAAAAATTGGAAAAAAAAATCCGACCTGCCGGAATCGAACCAGCGACCTAAAGATTTGCTGTCTCAGACTACAGTCTTCCGCTCTACCAACTGAGCTAAGGTCGGATGTTGAACTATGAAGTCATCTTTATATATTTATATTAATGTATGATTTCTAAAGCATAGTAATTTGCCACTAATTCTTAAATTGAAGTTATGAGATTAGTTCTTGACTTACATTGAATCTAGAAACTCTATAAAATAAAAACAGGACCAATGGGAATCTTTCTATTTTTTTGTTTTTTTTTTCTTTCTTTGGCAAATAATCAAATACTTGACTACCACTAAGTCCTAAAATTATGTATGGTATAAGTTGGACCACCTTTCTATTCTATGTAACACATCTATATATTTTTGTAAGAATATTAAATTATTTAATATTTTTAATGGTTATAAATATTTCCAGCATTTCACACACACACAAAAAAAACATTTATTTCTGTGAAGAATCTAGTATTTGTACTTGTGGACTGTCTCTTATCCTAATCCGAACTCCGAAGAATCTTCTATCCGTAAAATCCAGAACTTTTCGCTCACACCGAAATTTTCCAGAGCTTCTCATCACAGCCGTCTAATATTAAAGTCAAACATAATGGAAAGTCAAAACATAAATCACAACCGTCAGATCTTATTACGATAACCGTAGCGGAACAAAGCACCGTAACAAGATAAAACCCTCCGTTTCAAATTATTCACAACTCGGAGAGAAAACCGAAACGAGTCTGACTCACTGAGTTCATCACCGAGTCAACTCGTGAGCTCTCCGCCATGGCTACTGCTTCTTCACTCCACACATCAATCTCACCACGCAGCTTCATCTCTCTCTCAAAACCAACTCTAAAACCTCAGCGTTCCCAAATCTTCCTCAGAAACAACAAACAGAGAAATTGCGTTTCGTTCGCGTTGATTCACGACGAAATCGATGTAATTCCGGTTCAGAGCCGAGATCGGGCCGATAAACAGGAAGGAACGGTGGTTTTAGCCGCTGAGACTAACGAATCGGTGGTTGTTGGATTCGGTGCTGCGACGAGCGAAGGTCGGTTATCGTTAGAAGGGTTTTCTGATTTGGGAGATGAGAGAAGTAGAGAAATCGAAGAAATGGAGAAGATGATTGATCGGAGTATTAACGCTACAATCGTTTTAGCTGCTGGTACTTACGCCATTTCCAAATTTCTCACCATTGATCATGATTATTGGCATGTAAGTATCTCTAAATCTGTGGATTTGAGCTTGGATTTGATGTTGACTTAGTCGAAATGTATAAGATTGATGTTGCTTTAGTGGAATTTGTAAGATTTGAGCTTGGATTATTGTTGGTTTAGTCGAATTTATGAGATTTGTGCTTGGATTTGATGTTGGGAATTGAGTATGAGTGATTGATTCTATTGGATTTTTCTTGAATGTTCTTGATCATGTGTGTGTTTTGGTTTTTGTAACCTCAGGGTTGGACATTATTTGAAATACTAAGATATGCTCCTCAACATAGTTGGATTGCTTACGAAGAAGCCTTAAAAAGAAACCCGGTTCTAGCGAAAATGGTGATAAGTGGAGTTGTGTATTCTGTAGGAGATTGGATAGCTCAGGTTTGTTTACTCTCTAAGCCGATAGTTTTAATCCGTATCGAATCGCTTGATGACATTAACATTCTTTCTCTTCCAGTGTTACGAAGGAAAACCGTTGTTTGAGATTGATCGGGCGAGAATCGTGAGATCAGGACTAGTTGGTTTCACTCTCCATGGCTCTTTGTCTCATTTCTATTACCAATTCTGCGAGGTGCTTTTCCCGTTTCAAGATTGGTGGGTTGTTCCGGTAAAAGTCGTGTTCGATCAAACCGTATGGTCTGCGATATGGAACAGTATTTACTTCACCGTTCTTGGGTTTCTTCGTCTCGAATCTCCTCTCAGTATATTCAAAGAATTAAAAGCTACCTTCTTGCCTATGTTAACCGTAAGACGCTTCCTCTCTTTTACTCTGTATCTTCAAGATTCAAGAGTTCGAGATTTAACATACGGTGATTTTGAATTGGTATGCAGGCGGGGTGGAAACTTTGGCCATTTGCTCATTTGATCACATACGGTTTGGTTCCTGTAGAACAGCGACTACTGTGGGTTGATTGCGTCGAACTTATTTGGGTCACTATACTTTCGACGTAAGTATCAAACTAAATTTTGGTCATTCTTGTTTGGGAAAAGACTAAATCTATCGTTTTTCTTCTCTGTGTGTGTTCTTGAATTAAAGTTACTCGAACGAGAAATCAGAAACCAGAATCTCGGACTCAACCATTGAGACCTCGTTGAGTTCGACTACATCCATTGATCCCTCCAAGGTACTACTTACATCCAATAAAAGCATTCACCTTTTCGCATTTCGCTTCACAAGAACATCGGTCTAACACAGATTTATGGTTTTATAGCAGGAATGAGAAAGAAGAAAGCCGAAATTCGGTTTTATCGCCATTGTATTGTATATATATACACAGAGTTAGCCAATAAAAGTGGCTAGAGATCTGAGATTGTTACAGAGAAAACGAAAATATTTAAATGGATAGATCTCTTATGTATAAGAAACAAATAACCAGAATCTGAATACACCACACAAAAAAAAACATTATAATTGAATTCTTATTCATATTACAAGTTTTACAAAACAGAGCCAAAAGTTCTCTAAATTAGGGCTGGGCAAATTATCCGTTAAATTTGCTCCAATCCGAAATCCGCTTTGATTCGAACCGAAAAATTTGGATATCCGTTATGAATCAAAGCAAAACAAATAGTAAAATCTACGATCCGTCTAAAGCAAAGCAAATCACAAATACTAATTTTAAAAATGTTTTCCTTTTGTTTTTTTCGTTTAAAACGAATATCTGCGAGTATCCGAATATCCGAAAAAATCTGGATATCCGTACGTCCAAATATCCGAATTTTTTCAAAGCAAAGCAAATCGAAAAATTTAATATCCGTAAAAAACAAATCAAATCACAAATACTGTATTTTTTCCGGATATTCGATCCGCGCCCAGACCTACTCTAAATGGCTCTGAAAAATTTGTATTCTCAATACATCAAAATTTATTTACATAACAAGAAGTAAAAAAAAAAAGGTTTACTTTTATAATTTTGAGTAAAATCAAGAATTCAAGTTCAAGATTTTCCCAAAAAGGATAAATTATTAAGAAGACGACATATTACATAGTCGACTTGGAGTTGGTCGGAAATTCCACCACCGTTGGTGGTGGCTCATACGACGGTGGCTAATCGGAGTTAAGGCTCTTTTGATAATCTCTCTGTTTCCATCACTTGCTCTTCTCATTAGCTTTTCTCTACTTGGAACCATATAACCATGACGTACACACCGAGCCGAACCGGGTCGGCCTGAACACGTGCAAGCCAGACGGGTCCTTAGACCGGACCCGTGGTTTCTCCGGCTGGTTCGGTTTGGTTCGAATGTTGGCATTTCTAGACCTTCTCTTGGTGGAAATCTTCTTCTTGCAATCTGCATTTCTTAACTTTAAGAGTAGAGAAAAAAAAAATTAAAATTTTGTTCTACTTGGTTTGCATGATTTATATATTTATATTGGAAGATTTGAGATTTGAGAAACAAGAAGATCGTTGACGTAGTTGGTTTTATTACAGAAGAAGTACAGGTTAGTCTGGTCTGGATCATATAATATTGAATAATATTTATTGTTGATGTTTGTATATTTTAAATTTTGGTTTTTTGTTAGGAATAATAATTACGAAAATATAGTTGGCTATGAGAAGGAAACTTAGAAAACAAAATTAAAAGCTTTTTGCAAGCTGCACATTTCTGCCTACTTATCGTATTAGCTGTAATGAAAAAGAAGTAACAAAGCATTTTTTAAGATACTTATTTTTATTCTATGCTTAATATTTATGATTTTCTAAAATAGATTTGATTTTACAATTCAAAATGTAATGTGTTTTGTTTATTGACAATGATCACTATTAAGAAGTTAAATCAACTACTTTTTTTTTATATTTAAACCATGTTGTTTAAGTGAATATTTGGTGATGATGAAACAATATCAGATATTTTACGAATTACTAACAATTCTCATGAGATGGTGGTGGTTGCTATGTTAGAAAATATTATAAAAATCATGAGGTCCATATAATTAAGAAATATTATATTATTCCCATATGTCATATAAGATCATATTGGATACAGAATGGGTTTCAAACAACCTGGATCTTACAGGTGTGGTTGTGTGACACACCTGTATTACTTTTCATTTCCTATATACTCTGTTTTGGGGTTATTAGTAGTCGTAACGATTTCTTAATTAGAACCACAAATTCATTCGTTCGGTAGTAATTAATATAGTTATATAATTTGGGTGGGAAAAAATATCGATATGATTCCAAATAGTCTATTTTTATAATTTACTTTGCTTAAATAATATTTGTAAGTTATCTCTATTAACTTTTTCTGAAACGTTTTAGACAAAACATTTAGCAAAAAAAAAAGGTTTTAGACAAAACTAACTTATACTGGTCTAGTGGTTGATGATTTATTCGGTCAAATTTGAGTTCTTGCATTTAGATTCAATTATGATTGGCCATATGTAAACATTTTAAGTTGTGAGAAAATTCGGATTTCCGTAGTTTTAGAGATTAGTTTGTGTTACCCCCGGAAAAAAAAAATGTTCTAGACAAAATATTGTGACATTGCACTGTTCATTATTTTCGTGTGTGATGAATATCACGTCTTAAACTTTTTAAAAGTTGCAAAACTTTCATAGTCGTTATAAATTTTCAAACATTTATAAGTTTGAAATAGATTTCGATATACATATGTTATCGATGCACTTTTTCTCAAACAAAAAAGATCTTGAAAGAAGCATGGTGACCATCGTAAAAGCATTTCATCATATTTTTCTAACATGTAAGGAAAAACAAATTTTTAGGAATTTAGAAAACCAGAAGAGACCATTAAACCTAATTTTCGAAAAACATATGCAGTACATTACTTTGTAATATCTTCCAAAGTTTTGTTTCGAATATCTTTCAAGTTTCAAGTGGCCAAAGATATGTTAGTTCCAGTGTTTTGAAAACCGGACCGGACCGGTCCAACCGGTTCAACCGGATTTTTAAATATCTGTATTTTCAATTATATATATAAGAGTAAGAATAATAGATTATGTAAGTTTTTAAAAAAAAGACAAAACATACTTAAACTTTATTTTTTTTATATCATTTTATCTTTTGAAAAAATAAATTACAACAAAATAAGATAATATATCATTTAAATGTAGAAATAATAATATGGAATTTGGTTTGATCATGTAGTAATTGTCATAAACACACCTACATAAAAAGATTTTAATCTATTTTGTATAAAAGTTTTGTTTTTTTTGTTTAAAGTAAAAAACAAAAATAAATTTAAAAGTAAATAAATAGTGACTCTAAATCATAATTTGAATTTTTGACGAAAAAACTCAAAATTTAGACTTAACTTTTGTGAACCAGGTTTTGACATGGAACCGGATCACCGGTTTTCGGCCGGTTTAACCGGTCCAACTCAAATCCGGATTTTAGACTAACCCGGAATCGGCTAGAAGAAGGAGTCCCGGTCGGACCGGTCCGGTTCGGTTTTGAAAACCTTGGTTAGTTCTGAGTTTATACATATCTATAATTTTATATAAACACCATGTAAATTGTCTTTCCATCTCAATATTTCGTTTTTGCTTCACTTATTAACCAGGGATCTTTTATTTGTTATCTACCATTCCACACACAAATAGGTAATAAATAACGTATGATCTATATTGGTAATACGAAAATGACCGCCCAATAGGATAATATCATATACTAATATGGTACTTGAGAAATCTCCTTCCAAAATTTGTTCACATATCATATAAGAGTTATATATGTCTATATAATCTTTCAAACCCCTTTTCAAATATGTAAAGGGGAAAGTGCGTGAAATGAATAAGAAGACATTTTTTCTCTTAAAAAACAATGGAGGATAAATGCATCAAAAGTTCATATAAAAGTTTTATTAAGGATTTAATGCAGTCCTAATATTATTATTTAATTTTTTAATAAATGGAAATAGGGTTGAACTAATTGACAAGATTAATTACTAGTGGCACAACATTAGTAAAAGTTACTTAGTACTTCTTTACCAAATGAGGAATCTACTATATAAAAGCACTAAGGCTCTCTCCATATTCTGACACATCAGCCCACCAAAATCGACATGTGGCAACAATTTTTCAACCAATGAAAAAGCTCTCATGAGCCACGTAGCCGTCCATTCACCTTCACAATTCCTTTTTAGTTTTTGTTCTCGAGAAACCGTCTGTCGACTCGACTCTTCTTCTCCTCCATGGGATTCTATTTCCTCTTCCTCCGATCCACACTTTCTGATATCCACAAGGCACAATATTTCTCTCTCTTTTGTTAATCCCCTTCTTTCTCTATTATGATAGTGTGTGAGAATAGAAAGATCAGAGAGAGCCGATCAAACATAAATTAGAGCGTCTCACATGGATTGTTCTTCAGCAAACCATGAGTAAGAATTTGATGTTTAGTTTCTACAAAAATAAAATGAATTAGTTTTGTCACTTTACCTTGATATTCGCTCTCCTATTCCTTTCGTTTTAGATTAATGTAACAAAATTTCATCTCTAGAATTCTGAATTTTTTCCTTCCGCTTTGTTTGTTGTAAGGGTGAATTGCCTATAGTTGGGTTCAAGTTTTGCGGTAATTAAACTTGGGTTGTTCTCGTTGGATTTTGGCTATGAGTGTAGGCATGGTTGACAGACTCCTTTTCATTGATAATGATATGGCCGACAAGGGAGATCGGTTTGCTTTGTTCCATTTGTACGGAGGCTAAAACGGCGACCGAGCGTGGGCTAAGCTTCTGATATGTTGGATTTTTGGCCTAATTTACCCATGGTTTTGTGTTGCATTTCTTGTCTTTTTGTTTCCTTTTGATGTCTTTTCAGGTTCTAAAGTGCTTTGGAGCACAATTTGGAGCTGCTGGAGCTCTATGAAGAAAAGGAGAAGAATTGGAGCAAAAAGAGGAGTTTTCACTCTACCGAGCACCTGCTCGGTCCGAGCGAGCACCTGCTCGGTCAGAAGTCCCAGAAGTTAACCTAATAATTCAGTGACCGCCGGTTGCAAGGAGGGCCCACATGATCTCTGAATAAATGAGTCAAAGCAATCCCTTTCAATTAGGGGAGAGACTTATGCTATCTCTTTATGATTAAAGAGATTTTATTTCCTTTTTAGTTTTCTTTTGAGATTTTTAGCTTTTAATGTTATTTGGTATTAAAAAGGGGGGAAGAAAAGAGGGGGAGAGAAGGGTTGACTGCTCACGTTCAAAAGAGAATTCTCTCTAAGTTTTTAATAAAGGAGTTCATTGTTCTTCATTTGTTCTTCATTGGTTTTAGGTTCCGAAACCTTGCACCTTCCCATTCCGATTTCTACCACCACCGTGGACTTCACTTGGCCAATCCGAATCATCCCCAACACAATCTCTTGAGAAGAATTCTAATCCCTTCATCTATTTCCATTGTTTTATGATGAATTCTCTCTCTTTGATTTTTGTGTTTGATTTCATTATGTCCGAGTAGTTCATTAGCTAGGTTAGGTGATTTCAATGGTGATTTAGGACTGTTTTAGGTTGAGCCAAATAGGACCGAATCTTATGTCTTCATCAATAGGGATGTTTAACGCTTAGGCTAAATTGATCACTTAGTCTATGATCTCTAGGTTTAATCTATTCACCGAAAATGATATAGGTTGCTAGAACTACCTTTGATGAGCATTCGGTGGTAACCAAAACGCCATTGATCGTTGCCATTGAATGTGAACATATCGAACCAATGCATTAAAGCTTGTTTACTTCATTACTAAATCCACTCGGAAGTGTAGGTATTTAGGTTGTAGACAAAGATATTGATACGCCGCCGAAAGCGGGGCAATATTACATTTATGTTTGAGTTCTAGACCGCGTTTATTTTATGCCCTGAATAGTCGCTCAACCTTAGAATCCGAAATCACCGGAGAATTACCTTGACCTAGTGCTTGTTTTATTGATTTTCATACCGTTTAATCGTTTAGTCAATCGAGCACCTGCTCGCAAGACATTGAGCACCTGCTTGCTACCATTTCCACCAATTTAATTTATCTTAGCTTTATTTTAGAACCTATAAATTCATAGTGTAACCTTGGTCTCTGTGGATTCGATACCTCTTATACTACTGCTCTTGTCTGTACACTTGCAGTTTATTTTGGGTTAAAACTCGAGACTATCAGCTTCTACGGGGTCACAAATTTCATCGAGGTATTTCTCTGTTTCTCTTTGTGGATACTAAATGGTTGGGTTTGCTTTTTTGATTTGACAGAATTCCTTCTTCATTGTCTTAAAAGACTTCTAGAATTGTTATGTGAGGTCACCGAAACAGAATATATGAAGGTTTAATTACTACTTCATTACAAATGCCAAATCTTTTCTATTGATTTCTCCTATGTGTTTGATGCATCAATTAGCTCAAAATCTCATATTATTCGTTTAATTAATGTTCCGGCAGTGAGTGCTTAATATGCTCTTGAGAAAGGACAGAGCTTCTACGACTTCCAACTCAACACAAGGCTTGTTACATCCACAATTATGATTTTGTACTTCCTCTATGTAAAAGACCAAACTTTCGTCAAATTTACGAGTTATGAGAGATAACATCTTCCCTTCTTCTTTTTACTATTCTCACCATTTTGCAAGTACATAACATTTTCATCATTACTAGATTAAATCAACATTCTTTTCAACATTGGTTTAGATGGTTATTAGTTGATACGTTTTTAGCATTGTTTAGATGGCTTAAGTATGGGGTTTATGTGGTAGAGTTAAAAGTTTTACAAGTTATGTTGCACGCCCAGTTGTTCTTTCTATCACTTGTTCTTTTTGGTGGCAGTATTCTACTTATCATATGGACTTCTCTCTTTCCATTTTACTCAATGATGGCAAAATTGTTGTGTTGGTGTTTTTAACCGTAATGAGACCCTCAAGAAGTACAACCCGACACTTTCTCCTATATTATGAGACTATGCGTGTTGAATGAAACTACTCTCCACTCTTTATCTTTTCTTTAACCTCTTTTAAAATCAGAACATTCAAATGAGTTGTTACAGAAGAAACCACATGTATTACTTTCTTACTAGATATGCGTCGTTTAGTGTAGTTCTCAAGTTTAATAGAGTGTATGGCTTTTCTGGGAATGAGTAAATAGTTCAAAGAAGATGTGGAAGAGGAAGAAAGGAGTCTCACCTTTACTTCTTCGCCATTTCTCCCATGATAGTTTGAGATTATTTAATATTATTCTCTATTAGAATAAGACAAATTCCAAATGAATTGAACATTTAGAATATTTTTTGCGGTGCCATTTTCAACATATGTACAATGTACTATATACTTATACTAGAAAAAGTCTACGCGTTGCATGGAAAATGTTAGTTAGATGTTTTTCTAATTTTATTTTACTTAAGTGATGTTTCAGATTTCACAAGTTATATTTTTAAAAATTTAAACATCATTTTTAAGATTTGATATGATGATATAAACAAATGTGTTTAACTAATGGAACAATACATTTTCAGTTGTGCTTAAAATTTTAAATTCTTCTTCTTCGCCTCTTTGTTATAGTAAAAAAATGAATGTTTGTTCTGTACGTGGTCGAAAAAAGAAAAGTTATACTATGAAATATAAAATAATTATATATAACTATATAGGTAAAAGTTAGTGAAATTTTGAACTGCTTTTAAAATTAACTGATCACATAGTTGGTTTACAAAATATAATTTTCTAATATCTAATTTAGATATCTTTTTATTTTATCATGAAGTTGTATATAATTACTTTTGTTCGGTGCGTTCCAATATCCTTAACCTCGTGGCTGAAAATGGAAATAAAAAAATTAGTTGACACCAATAAGATTTTCTTATTGACTTTAGAAAGAATTTTAGTAGTCGGTTATATATGTTTCTTTCTGTGATACATATAAGTGTCTTTAAAAGTCTAGTGGCTCTTCTCTAGTAAAATTATCAAATTTTGCTCGGTTCGAAACCCAAAACATTTTAATTTTTTAAAAACTAATAATTTTTTAAAAAATAGGTGACACATGTCGTCTTGTCAGAGAGACTTGATTGTTGACAACCCTAAAATATTATAAAGATAGCCATGCAAGGGCCAAGGAAACTCTTCCGAACAAGTCTCGTATGTATAAATTAAGTTAATCAAATTAAGAAGAAACAATATTCGCACCAATCTAACTATGTTTTCAATTTAAAATAGAGTACAATATAAATATTTGAATTCTACAATTTTAAGAGTCATTGGAACAAGGAAATGACAGTTATGGAGGAATGATTTAGAAAACACAAAACAAGGTGGAGACAAATGTAATTCAGAAAATTCTTGATTTGCAAAAAAAATGTTTCCTCCTCTCTAAGGTTTTGTTTGATATCTTGAATACAGAATATATGGGAGTTTTGACATGTTGGTGTGAGTTTCATTTTTTTCCCTCACAAGTCGCATGTTCGAGGAAAAGTTTTACCATCATGTTAGAGGAATAAATGTTTCACTAATAAATCACGTAGGGTTCCAGTGTCGACATAGGTTATGTATATATAGTTTTACATATAATTTATGTCCAAATATACACAAGAATGACTATTGTTTTCAGATAAAATTTGAGAAAATTTACATAAAAAATAAATTTACATATTTAACACAAAATGAATGTGTACGGTTAACCGTCTACAAGATAGACATATGATTTTAAAAAATTATAACAATAAAGTATAAACCAAATAAAAATACATATAGCTAAAATATTTTAAAAACTAAACTAAAAATTTTGTAGAGCACAACCCGCACGAATGCTCGGGTATTCACCTAGTATAATTAAAAGCATTTCTAGTTTATTGGTTTAAAGATAATGATTTGTTTTGCTGATGAAGACAATTGAAGCTTATGGTCCATTGTTGGCCATTTCTTTCTAATCTCTATCACTCTTTTGTCTTTTGAAAATAAAACTGCCAACTTGTCGTATGAAATTGGAATCCACTTTCCAAAAGTTATTCTTCTTTTATTTGAAATACCCACTTTCTTAAAAATCATGGAAGAATTTAGGGGAAAATTGTTGAAATAACACTTTAGTAAGAATCCATTTTATTCTTGACACTTAATCTAAAATGGTGTGTTTTTGACACTTTGTACTCTTATTCATAGTTCTAATATCGTCCTCCACTCCAGAAATTACAATGATGTCATTTCTTTCACTTGTCCAACCCTCCACGAGATCTTCTTCTTTTCATTTTTTTTTTATTTCATCTTTCTGTTTTCCTATTTGTTTTCTATTTTACTTATCCATACATTATAAAAAAATTATATTTTTTCACTTTTCAAACACTTCTTTTTTGTCTTAATCTTTAAAGTTTCATATTACCATATTTTCGCATAATTAAAGTGAGGTAATTTTACAGTTACATATATTCTTTATTATACATGTGAATGTGTGTGTACATATGTTAATATGCATGTGTATGTGTAAATATGTTCAATATGTATGATATATACATGTGTCTGTATGTGTGTACATATGTTTTATATGTGTAAGCGTATATGTATGTGTATGTACATATGTTTTATGTATACGTGTATGTGTATCTATATGTGTGTACATATGCTTTACGTGTATATTTGTGTACATATGGTTTGTATGTTTATGTGTATGTGTATATGTCTGTACATATGTTTTGTAGTGTATATGTATGTGTGTACGTGTAAAACATATGGTTTGTATGTGTTTGTGTGTGTCTGTGTCTGTACATATGTTTTGTAGTGTGTATGTGTACAAATATTTTATATGTGTATGTATATGTATATGTGTATGTACATATATTTTATAGTGTACATGTATGTGTATATGTATGTGAGCACATATGTTTTATGTGTACATGTATATATATACATATGTTTTATATATATGTGTGTACGTATATGTATGTATATATATTTTATAGTGTATATGTATGTGTGTACATATGATTTATGTGTACGTGTGCATATATTTTTATATATGTATATGTATGTGTATATGTGTACATATGTATTATATATATGTGTGTACGTATATATGTGTACATATGTTTTATATGTAAATGTGTATGTATATATGTGTACATACGTTTTATAGTGTATATGTATGTGTGTACATATGTTTTACAGTGTACATATATGTGTGTACAAAATTTTTACGTGTATGTATATATGTATGTATGTGTGTATATTTAATTGTACACACATCTAAATAACATGTACATGTACGCATTTAACAAACTACATGTAGTGTTCATATCTTTATGTACAAGTATAATATATTTTAAATTTAAAATAATTTATTAAATTGAAAAGAAAAAAATGCAATTATAATTGAATCTGGAAATAATTTATGAAATATATAAGAAATAAGAAGAAGGGAAAGTGTGAAAATAAGAAGAAAAAAAACAAACACTGTTTTAGAAAATGTTTGTTAGTGGATCCAATGCTAAAATTGGTGGGTGTATACAAAGGAGTGGATGCATGGAAGATGGGTTTGAACATATAATTCAGTTGGGCGTAGGGTCATTTTAGACAATTCATGTTAGAAAGTGTTAAGTGCATCAAGCTTTTGAACCAAGTGCTATGAATCCATAAGAAAAGTTAGGAAAGTGTTATCTCTCCCTATAATTTCAAGAATTTATCTCTTAATTTGAATTAGAAAAGTGATATTTTCGGCTTTTTTTTCTTTGAGGAAAAAAACATCTATTTTCATATATTTTTGGCTTATTGTTATGGAAGATACTTTACAAAACCAAAATTAATCTATTTCTCGAAATAAAATCTTTAAAAATATATTAAGAATTAAGTAAATTAATGAAACCAAGCTTGCATGTATATTTGGATCCTGTTTAGAGCCGGTTCTTACCACACTTTCACCTTTCATATAATAATGTCGACTTGTTGCGGTAATTGACACAACAACTCTTTGTAGAAAGAACCGTTTCAAATAAAAATGTTCATCATACATATGAAGCAGATACAGATGTATGTTATGAGTCTATTTTTAGCCTCCACTAATAGGAATTATCATTGTTCAATTTGTTTATTTATAAATGCTTTGAATTGAGAGATTATTGGTTTATGTAATAAATAAAATAAGATAGTGTAGTATGATTTATGGATTTGAAGCAAGAATATCACAGACAACGTTATATCATGAGAAAGAATTTCAGCTTACAGCTATAGTTATATCATGAATAGTGAAACCTATAAAAATAAAATCAATAGAAATAGTTATTGCATACGAGGATTTATCTGTTATTATTCATGAGAAAGACAGAAAAAGAAGATGATGCATCGTTTTCACTGATCGATGGCCCCATGAGTTTTTTTTAATCTTTCTCAACTTTTTATATTTTATACTATATCACTATGCATTCACACGTACAGCAGACTATATCATATACATTTTTCCTATCAAATATTGGAATCTCTTATCTACAAAACTCAGTTTGATGCTTATCACAATATCCAGCAAGTTTCAGATGTTTCGAACGTCTATTGGTTTTCAATATCTTTATAAGCAATGATGAATAATATGATTTATTTTATTTTTGATTATCTTTGTATGTTTTTATATCTAAATTAGAAAACAGTCCAAAATTGAGGATAGAACCAAACTTATTTTGTTTCATATTGATTTGGTAGCTAGTCATGCAGAGCTATTATTAAATGTCAATTTTATTCGATAGTCACCGAGTTATATGTTATTTAAGAGAATAACAAAATTCATTAGCATGCAATATTCAAATATCAATTGTTCATGTAAAAATATACTCCGAGATTGGATATCGCAATCAATATTGGTTATACTTGGTCTACCAATACGTAAAATTTTGCAACTTATAAATCGAGATTGGATTTGCATGGCGTCTAATTTTATATAGGAAGTTTAAACGTTTACTGATGTTATTAATGGGCGATGAACTCTGTTAAATGCTTGAAAGATAATCCATTACATTCGATCAAAATTTATGAACGTATCTTCATATATGCGAAAAAATATGCTGCATATTCAACTTTTTAATAAAAATCACATACTTATCAAATTTGACAAAGTTGATCATAAGTGAACAACTCTAGTAGTCTGTAATAATGTTATCGTTTCATTATATGTTATTATACAAATTCAAATCCGACATGATGCAAGTTATCCGTTGTTTGATTATATATTTATAGATTATAGGATGTCGCAGAGATTTGTATTTGATGTTTTCGTGTTTTTATACAAATTTTAAATTTGCTTGATACTTTGCAACTACTGTATTTGTATTTGAATATGTTTTAAAGAGTCATTTAAATATCTATTTAATCATGATTTATAAGAATAATCTTGCACTAAGGTTAAACATGCGAATGTACAAACAGCTGGTTTTTTTGTGGTTTTGACTACTACATAGCTTAAACACACACTCATTTTTAAAACTGTTAGGAAACCTTTTTTACATGCATCAATTTATACAATCTACAAACATATATCTTAGTATAAGCAACTACACATTTAGACCAAAATTTTTTTAAAAAACAAATATTTAACCCTATTGTTGTTGTATATTTTCTATATATGTTGCCTCACCTCTCCAAATCTCTTGAAATTTAATCTCCTTTCCTTCTAACACTATACAAATAATAATAATAATCAACCGTAACTAATTCCCCAATTCCCCAAATTACTCAAACTATATATACACATAACTTTAAAATCATAGCATCATCTAAAACTCTCATCATCAGTCCAAAAGAATCAAATTCTAATAAACTCTTCAAGAAATTTTCGAATTTGCTTTAAGCGTACCAATTTAAACCGGGTAATTGGTACGATGTCTTAATCAATCCTTCTCCCAATAGCCCACCTTGTTGCTGCATTAATGGAATTGAAGACACCATGTTCGAACAATCTCCACCGTTAAACTTCTTGCTCGACGATTCGATAACCGTCGGATCTTGGTTTAGGCCATTCATCATCATCATCGACGGTAATAATTGTGCTGGTTTCGGACCAGAAGACGACGATGCGAAATTATGATTCATTATGTAGTTTCCTCCTCCCCCACTACCACCACCGTCGTATATAGCCGCGGGATCATTGTTATCGGAGAAAATCGCCGGAAAAGTATTCATTCTTGAGACATTGTGACTAGGAATTGACGGTGGGATTTGACGGTAGATATCATCGATCATCATGACATGATGAGGTTTATAGAGATGATAATAATTATCAACATGTTGATGATGTTTAGATGATGTACTAATGTTTTTCTTGTAGATTCGACATAACACCCAATCATCAAGCTACATGATAATTAAAAAAAAAAATTACCGATCAAAATAACATTTTGATGTTATTTTAAAAACTAATCATAAACTTGAATATTTAGCAAAAAAAAATCATAAACTTGAATAAAAACGATATAGAATGAAGCAAAATAAATATCAAGAGACTGAAATAATATCAAAAATTATAAAACAAAATTCCATAGTTTACGAATGAAATAAAAATGATCCAGGACGGAGTAAAATGAATGAAAAACGGGCGGAATAGTATCAAAATTGATATTATTCCGTATGTTTTTGTCCATCTTATTCTGTTCCGCACCGTGTTCAAAGAAAAAATAATCAAAACCTTTTTGTTGCTATTTGAATATAAATAAAATAATATTATTATATTTATATCATACCCGGAGGGAGTTTTTCTTGTTGCCGAAGTCACATCGAATACTTGGTTTATTATCAGTTAATCGATACTCATGCATAATCCAATCTGATTTAAGTCCTTTTGGTGGTTTACCAGTGTAAAATACAAGAGCTTTTTTAACTCCGATTTTTTTACCTCCACCACCACCGGTTGAAATCACCGGTTTATCTGTACCAGTCGCTTTCCAATAACCGGAAGTAGCCGCTCGGTTAGGTCTAGCTCCGTTTGGATATTTCCGATCTCTTGGACTGAAAAAATACCATTCTTGTTCTCCAAACAAAGCTTTCTCTGTTTTTTCATCATCAAACCAAACAAAAATAAAAAAATTCAGAGTGAAATTTTAAAGTTTCAAAATCGGTCTAGATCCGTTTCCGGTTTAATCTCGGTTTATTTACCTGGAAGTTCCCACGGATCGAATTTGTAGAGATCAACGTCCGCGATAATGGAAACCGGTAAAGGAATTGAATCGGTTTTGGGTTTAAGGTAGTGAATTACGAGTTCTTCATCGGTTGGATGAAATCGGAATCCAGGAGGAAGGTTAGGTTGCGACGGAGGACCACCGGAAGAATCAGTACATTCCATTATTCCGATGATCGGTGATTTTTTTTTTTTTGGTTGGGAGAGAAACAAAAAAAAAAGTTGAGGAATGGTTTGACACTTATGAGAGTCGGCGTTAGTAATATTCTTTTTATTTAAATGGAAGCATAAAATGCCAAAAAAAATTAATGGCTTTTTAATTTTCTGGAATCTTTTGTACGTAGATATCCCCAAGTTATTAAATTTTTTTTTTACAAGTACGATATTGAATATTAACAAAATATCTATTTTTTTCGACCAAAAAAAACAAAATATCTATTTTTTTTAGTTGTGGATGGAGGATCATCATATAGATAACATTAATTAGTGTATTTATATATAGTAATCTAAAACAGATAGGCGCGTGTTGTTTTTTTACATTTTAAACTATTGCACAGATCTGATATTTATATATATAGATAATAGATGTGCTATGTAAAAAAATTATTGGAAAATGATTGTTTAGTTTGAAATAATATACATATATACTTTAAACTAATTCGTTGTAAATTTATCATTATTTTGAACGTATTAGATTTTTATTTTATTTTTTATTTTGTAGGAAACAATTAAAACCAATGATCGGATTAATTGTATAAATGAATGTAGGTATGAAAAAACTATAGGTCCAAGTAGATTTCTATTAGTAATTTTTTTATTACTATTATCATAGGGATCCCAACGGTTTTCTACGCCGAAAGACTAATTCTACGGACCTACGTTTCACCATCCATTTCTCGGTGGTGGCCAGGAATCGAATCCAGCTGGTGGTATTTACAACCATGAGGCTATTAGTAATTTCGGTTACAAATTAACGTAAAGGCTTCGTGAATCACGAGAGAGTATATGATTTGCTTTATTCTATTCAGCAATTAATATTATCTATATGAATCTATAGCGTTCTACTCGTTTCACATATTCTGTAGAATTAAATGTTCCATATTATTTTTATAAGTGTTTTTAAAAAAGAATTAAGAGCTAATCTCAAAATAAACCAGTTGTACAAAATTATATTGTTTTCCTCAAATTATGATTATAAACTCGGCCGGATATTTATTTAGAATATGCTTGCAATTTATAATAATAATACATAATTCCCCATATTTCAGCCGAGTTTAGTGTGATTTGGTTTGTACTAAAAGGAAATAAAGATTGATGACATTTCGACACATAGACAAAGTCTGACTAATCATGTCGAATCTGTTTAATTACCATACTAACCAAAGTTTAGAGAGGGTAAATTAGATATTTCGGATTAGATAATGACTTTCTTAACCATGCATTATAGTATGTGTTCATATAATTCGAAGTGTGGCTCGAGTCTCGACACGAGCGACCATGTGGTAATTGCAATTAGTAATAATGATAGCGATGCTTTTTGTTTGTTTAAATTAATATTTGTCTCTTTAGTAAATTAAAATAACACAAAGTTCTATAAAAAAGTGGAACGTTATAGCTTCTTCTTTTTTCATCGGTTTTTTTTTATAATTGGTTTGGATTATATTTTTCTTGGTTTAAAACTTTATTTCGGATAATTGTGTATTTTTCGATTTTATTTTCAAGAATATCTTTTTATCTGATGGTTTTTTTAAATTTTGGTTTATATTCAAATGACAATAGATCAAGATAATAATTGTATCACATAGACAGCAGCTGAAAAATAGAAACAATTTTGGTTTATATTCAAATGACAATAGATCCAGCTGCTGTGGATCACAGAAAAATTGTTTCTATTTTTCAACTATTCCGCGTATTTAATTTGCCAATGAAAAATACATTAGACTCATTTGAAAAAAATTGTATTATTTGTGTGGACACGATCAAGGTGCATGCCTCCAAATGCCAATAGTACCGTGTTAATCTGAGTAAGTGTCCATTCGACACGTGGCAAACTGTAAAAGTAGGGCTGCATATTGCCACACAAGGCAACAAACGGATGATATGGAAAATTCGAAAAAGTTTTTACGTTTCATATGTCATGTCACGCATGTATTTGGTGACCACTTGAAATATTATTTTTAAAAATGTTTAACATGTTTCACCTTACCATTTTATTCGTTTGTTTATGATTTGTTATATATTAACAAGAATTAACTTATGTAAAGAAACAAAACAAGAATTAAGTCAAGATTTTTGTTAGAAAGATATAAAGAAGAACGTTTATTTAACAAATATCAATCCATCTACTCCATTTATATTTCCCTTATTTAAAACCAATTTTTAAAGATTTTTTAAAAATTATTTTTTGTTAAAATATGTAATAAATAAAAGCAGAAAATATTATTTTATTATTTTCCACCTCCCAACTTTTTTTGATATACTAATTTTATGCATGTTTTTAACAATCAACGTCTTTATAAACATAGAGTCAATAATATACTATACTATAATATTCTGATAACCAAATTACGTGACACTAAAATATATGAATGGTGGTCGTAGACAAACTCTTGCCAGCAAATTAATGGTGACCTAATTACGAGTAAATAAAAATGTAAGAATGGTGTAAATAGTTTATGTTTTGAATTTGAATGGTGATGGTGTGGTACATATTGCCGGACCGTCAGCTTGCCACTTTTCAAAACGTGAGATTGTTAGCAAATTTAATTAGAGATAAAAAGTAATAATGGTGTATTGTAAAATGTGGAGCCCAATGTTGGCTTTCAGATTCAAGAAATGTGTATAACAAAAAGAATCTTACTAGCATATATGACAAAGTCACCTATTGTGATCATCGCCATACTTTTATTTTAGCGTTCATTACAATTTATAGATAATAACACTTTCATATATTTTTCAACATTTTGGTTTTGTGGAGATGGGCCGGTGATATAATTGTATAGGTGGATTTTAAATCAGTTGACTAAAAACACTTTAACTTTGATTTATAATTAATATTCTATAGCAAAATTATCATCTTTACCTTATCTTAGAAATAGATACATTTGAAATATTTTGGATTGATTATACAAAAAAACTCGTCGTTCTATAAACTATAGTTTTAAGAGTTCTTTTGTTTCTTCTAAAAACCATAGTTGTAAGAGTTGATGAAGGATAAACTTTAGTCTTGTCTATACAACATCAAAATCTAAAGTACGAAATCTATACTTTCTTATAGCCGAATCAATAATACCGTCGTAATTAACTTGGTCCGATTAATCAAAAAGATATACCCGACAATAGGATTTTATCGATCCTCTTTTAGTTCAGTGTAATTTAAAAGATGTGGTTTTGATTTAATCTCGGAGATATCTCTGTCCAATTAATAGGTGGTTGTCTTTTTCAATTCAATCAAAGATATATATACAAATATATTTTCTTAAGTACCAATTCAAAGATTTTTCTGTCAACATATATAGTTACATACATTTAATTATACATGCATACATCTTGTATACATAGTACAAACATAATAGTATGTACGTATGTATTACACATATGACATAATGGTAACCTATATAACTTCAAATTTTATAATATGATTTTGGTCATCCTGGTGAGATTTCCCCATAATAATAACTTTTGCAATAAAAAGCAACCAAGTGATCGGTGCTCTAATCGGAGAATGTGGTCAAATTTAACTTTTTGTACCTTTGTTGCTTTGAACATGTGAATTTTCATCTTTATTCTATAATTAGAAAGTCACTAGCTATATATCACATAAACGATTGTATTTCAACAAAGACTACGAACGTGGCTCACGGATAATGAGAAAACATTAAATATTTCAATAGTTCACAAAAGAAGGGGGTTTTATTATATTGTGTTACATTTACATTATATGTCAATAGTTCCCAAAATGCTAAGAGATCAAACCCAACAATTCGTTTTTTCCCTCAATATTTGGGCTAACCCTAGCAAAAGCTCTTTATAAATGCGTGTACCTTTTTTCTTTGTAGACATAACAAATTTCTTCTTTTATTTTTTCCAATATTTTATTTTATTTTAATGTTTATTCTCCTGGAAATATCTTCATAAATATTTTTGAAACGTGCGTAAACTTTTTTTTCAACCTGACATAATATAATACGTACTAATTAATCTAATTACACGTACGCCGTGATGTCATACGTATGAATTCAATTAATACAGCTAGGTAAGGGTTAATTATGTCGATAATTAATTAAAAGTATTTAAATACTCATGTGTGTAAAAGAATCCGTGTGGGACATTATTTTTTATTCTTTTTCTTTGAATTGAATGTAAAATTATATTGAAATAAAAAAAAATCGTTTTTACAACAATTGCATCTTTTTTATGAAAGTTTATATTCGTAAATAAAAACTGAAGCGATGATCGGTAGCATTTTTTATTCACTGTGAAGCGAACCATACTTCCATTCCACCTGCATATCTAAGGGGGTGTATTGAACATTGAATTTGTAGTGATTTGATTGTAGTTGGGTTTTTAAATGGTTTTGGGTGATTTAGAGAAATTATTGTGATTTTAACTAAAATTCCACCTAAAACAATGGGATTTGCTTTGTCTCATTTTTAATTAAGGAATCCCACCAAAATACATTAAAATCACAATAAATCTTCTCAAATCCACTGTTTAAAACATTTCCAATAACAGTGCATTTTGAAGTGGATTTGAAAATCACAAGTTCAATAACACTGGATTTGAAAGGAGTTTTTAAAATTCATGTGAATAACAGAGGATTTGTCCTGTTGAATACATCCCCCTAGAATCACCCATTTCTCTGATCGAAATGGGACATTACTTTTACTAATCCTATCTTGTTTTTAATCTTGTTTAGGAAAGTGATTAAGAACCGCTCCTTAATCTTCTGCTTTAATCTTTATCAAGATATTATTAGTGAGCTTCTCGAACCACCCGAAGGTCACGCATGTGCAAATACCTCAACAGGCAAACCAAACCAAACCAATAAAACTATTGTCTCGGTTTAATGTATCTGAGATATTGCGTATTGTATACTATAAATTAAGTCTAGCCACAATTGATTAATACTTACAAATTTATAAATATTAGTTAGGACTATTTGTTAGATAATCAAATTCTCTAGTCAACATTCTATAAATATTACTTAATTAGGGTTATTTGTTAGTTAGGGTTATTTGTTAGATAATCAAATTCTAGAAAAATTGAAAACCTAAACAACCCAAATAAAATAAATTTAGGTTTACTTTTTGTCAAATTATCTATGATCCAAACAACTTAAACCCAATCCAAAACTTAAAAAACTTGATCCACATTTCATTTATGTTACACTTGGTACACTATATATATATCTTAGCCCAAATAACTTAAACCCAACCTAAAACCTAGTTTGCGAAGTGAATCACAAGTTTTTATTGAAACTAATAGGTTAATCAACACAAGCAATTTTGGTTAGGTGTAATCATTTTTAAAAGAAATCCATGTTGTGGAAAATATCAGCAAACCTTTCAAAACTCGCTTCAAGGTTATATAACTTATTTTATTAAAAAAAATATATAACTCAGAAGTATATTTTTTGCCATCTTCATCAATTTTATTTGATATATTAAACTAATTTTATCTCCAAATTCCTCACCAAACCTTCGAGGGCCACGTCAACGTTTGGCTCTTCATTAGCTCCTCTACGACTTAACCGGTTGCCACAACTTGTCCATCAATCAAACGCTAGATGTCCAGGTAGAGACGGTGATTGTGATCATCAACGAGGTCCAAGTAGTTAGACAACGTTTTGAATCCATTAGAACAACAATGTCCCATGTAAATTTTCTTATGCATACGTCTTAGCAATATTTTGTCAAGCTTATATGCTCAAATTTTCCTAGAGCTACTCTCTCAAATTAAGAGATCGTATGCAGTATTTAAGGTGTCAATCCACAGGGAATCAAGTAAACGCAATAGATTTCAACGTTCGAATTATGCTAAGTAAATATGGTTGTAATGAAAAAGAAACAATGCAGTAAAAGTAAATCAAGAGTGAATGTTTAACGATTTAGATTCAATAAAAGACAAATGCTAGGCCTTAGGAAATTTGCAGAATAAAGTTACTATCAGGATAATTATGAAGTGCAATTCTAGAACTCAAACTACTGTAAAGTAAATCAACCGTCGCTGCAAATACTATCTATGTTTAAATCCTAGAAGACCAACTGTCGTTGCGAAATCAGATTAATTTAAACAAGCATTAAGTTCAAGTTTGATTGTTCACAAGGATTCAAAGCCAACTGTCGTTGCGAATCAAATCCTTGCTCACTTATGATCCGGTTTCAGTTATTCAATAATATTGTCGTATCTATTAAACAACCTAATATATCTAACCTAAGGTGATCAATCTTAAATCAGAGTTAATGCAATCAAAGTGAAGAATTTAGATATGATGCAATCCCAATAGTAAATAAATTCTATCAATCTTTCATCATCCTTTGAAAACCCTAAAGCCTAACTAGCAGATTACTCAGACATAATTAATGCAAACATAATAACTGAATAAAATTGCATTAAAAAGATAAGGGTAAGAGATACAAAAAGGGTTCGAAGCACTCTCTGATGAGTATGAACTTGTCTCCCTAAAGCTCTGAATCTCTCTCTCCTAAAATCTCTATGAATGATAAAGCGTGACCTAAACAATGGTCTAAAATAACTATATATAGAGTACTAAACTGATGCAGGCGAAAGCTTCTAAGGATAGAACTAGATCCATTGATTCTGATAATACCTGGAAACTAAGGTTTGTGAATACTCTTCACAGTGGTTTAACAAAACCTCTTTAAAATCTTTCGATTAATCAATATCAATAAACTGAATACAAAAGGAGGCCATAATAGGCTATTTATAAGAAAGCATAAAACCCTAATATTCTTTAGAATATTCTAGAAGATAAACATTAAAATATAAATATTATTAATTAAATAGATAATAATGATATTTGGAAATATTCCAAATATCTCTCTGCATCAGGTCTCACCGGCCAAGAAAAGATTCGTCCTCGAATCTTGTATCTGCGCTGCATCATAAACGATCTGGGGCAGAACTGCAAACATCTGAAACTTCTGGGGTAGAAATTGGAAATCTTCTGAATTAATGTTCTGGTCCAAAATTACCTCGTGTCGAGCGACATGTATGAATGCGTCGCTCGACAGGCCTATTTTCCTCACATCGATCTATTTAAAAGCTGTGTCGCTCGACGTGGTCATCTGATCTTCAACTTCGAACTTGTGTCCTTGACTCCTTGTTCCAAAATGTTACAAAAAGCTTTAGTAAACACCAGAAATGCTCCAAACGTCCAAGTACCTAATAAGAAAACCAAAGACTCGAAAAACACCAGAAAGACTCTAGAAAACATACTTATATCATGGCTAAAAACCATAAAAACCATGATATATCAACTTCCCCAGACTTAAATCTTTGCTTGTCCTCAAGTGAAGACAAACTAGAGATAGATTCAAGGGAGCTATAAAAACCAAATTAACCTTTGTGAGCTGAATGCAATCCTTTAGGACCCCACAGATGTAATACTAACAACCCTGAAAACTCATAAACAGATCAAAAACCAAGATGGTACTTCATGTACTTTGACAAATACATAGCAATGCTACCATACTCAAGTTCCTATGTCTCAGCGACTCTACACCAGGATCCAGAAATCTTACCAAAGGGAAAATGTTCGTCGCATAAGGGTTAAGGATTTGGGCTATTTAGTGGTGGCGTAAAAGTGTTTAGGCTAACCTCAGTCGCGGCCGAATGCAAGTCATGGCGCAAAATCCCAAGAGAACTAAATCCAAAGATGATGCACAGCTTTTCACACTTAAAACTTTTTCTTTATTTAGATGAAAACTTTCTGCTTATCTAAAGAACTAATGCTAAGAATAAGAAATAGAAATCTGCTTATAAATATGCATGTAAAATCTGAGGCTTTATTCTAATCCCTTTCAACTTCTTTTTTTTTCTTTAAATTTTTTTTTTTTTTATTTTAACTTTTTTTTTTTTTTTAACTGAAGTTGGGGATTAGTTCTAGCCTTTTTCCTAAGCACAAGTGATGAAAAAAGACGAAAAATAAAAATAGATATGGAAATACAGAGTTAAAAATCCTAAGCAGAAAGTTTTTAAAGTTGTACCAGAAAGTCTTTAGAATGCTAGGCTGGCCGGACTACGTCTCCGGAGTTTTTGCGCTTGAGTGCATGTCAATGTCTTCAATAGAATGCATGAGGTTTGAAAGAAAGGTTAAGGTAAGGGTGTGGTACCAGACTAAAAGTGAGCCTAGCCATTAGGAGTCTTGAAGAGGGGATAGTGTTTGAAAAATGATAGGACTCCTAACGTGGTTGATACTTCTTATGCGATTTCGAATTCCCTGAGTTAAGAAAACAGACCAAAGTAAAGAGTATCAGCGTTAGCTTTCAAGGAGATGGGAGCCTTCTGGTAACACTGATCCGCCTAGGGCGTTTTTAATCTTCCCATTGCTTTGATTAGTCACTGTTAATCTTAAAAGGGTTACCAAACATCATGTGGTCCTAGAATTGCATGCATATCACAAAGGTTTAGTACAAACTGAAAACAAGAAAATAGAAAACAAATGTTAGCAACCACCTCCCCCAGACTTAAACAACACTGTCCCCAGTGTTATTAAATCCGGAGCAGGTAAAATAAAATAGATAGATAAAAGACGAACCATGTAAAAAAAACTAAGTGGGATTTGTTACCTTCTGGTCGTGTCGAGCGACACGACCATCTGAATCGATCGACATGACTTTTACCATCGTGTCGAGCGACATGAACCTTTCGTCGCTCGACACAGTAGTCTGATGGTAAAATCAGACACGTTTTGCTGTTCTTCCAAAATTAAATTAGCTCTCTCTCACAGAACTGGTAGATCACTCAAACAAAACACGTCAAATGCAACCACATAGATATAATCCATAAGTTTTAAACAAAGGTCCTGAAAACAGAGAAACAACTGACTCAAATCAAAGTAAAAACTAACTCAAAAGGAAGAAAATAAAAAGAAAATGAAAAACCGGGAAACATGAAGAACTAGTCTGTCGCCTAATCATCAGAATCAGCGGAAGGTGCAGGAGGAGGAGATTATCTAGGACGAATACATCCACAAGCAGCAGTCCTCATAATGGCATCCCAAATCCTCTTAAGCGCAGTAGTATGAAACTGGAGAACAGCTGCCGTATCCGCTGTATCCTCTGGCTCTGGAGGAAACTCAAGTGGTGGTGGATCCGGAGATGTGTAAGCGGAAGTACTCGCACGAAAAGGACCTCCAGCAGTCTTGCGTCCTCTAAACGCAGAGATATTCCTCTCATTAGGCAAGAAACTCAATAGGGTCCTATCACTCCCAAGATCCATAAGAGCGCTAATGGGTAGTTGAACCCGAACTGACTCTCCAGGAGCAGGTCGATAAATCCAAGTCGTAGGCATCTTGAGCCAGGTAGCTCTCTGTAGGGACTCCAGGTCAAGCAGCTGGAGAGTCTGGTCCTCTGTATGAGGAGTGGTATCAATCTTAAGGAAACGAAAGATAGGAGTGCGAATGCTACCCATAGTAACTGGCTTGGAACTCCTTTTCTTGAAAGGGATAGTCTTCAAAGAAAGCAAATGATGGGCAAATACAGCGGCCATGCGCACATCTGAATCCAAGGCATTCTGAGAATCAGCAGGAAGGTAGGACTGAAGAGCAGAATAGAGAATAATGAGCGTAAACGGAGCTTTCCAGGAAACAAGTGTAAACGCGAGTTTTAGAGCAGGACTTGGTCATTCGGTTCGAAGTTCCTAGAGACGATCTTCTTATCGTGATATGCCTTAGTACGCTCCTTGTATAACTTGGAATTGTCATAGGCGTGAATGCAAATCTCATCTAGTTCATTCAACTGAATCAAACGCCTTTCTGTAGCACTCTTGATATCATAATTCACTCTCTTTACTGCCCAAGCTGCCGCGTGTTCGAGCTTAACTGGAAGATGGCACGCTTTCCCATAAAGTAGATGAAACAGCGTAGTCCCAAGAGGTGTCTTGAATGCAGTCCTGTACGTCCAAAGGGCGTTATCTAGCTTGACAGACCAATCGTGCCTAGTAGTTCCCACTGTCTTCTCCAGAATCTCCTTGATATGTCGGTTTGAAACCTCGACTTGTCCACTGGTCTTGGGATGATAAAGAGAAGCTACTATATGTTGAACACCATACTTTCTTAGGAGATTAGCAAATACCTTATTGATAAAGTGTGGACCACCATCACTTATAACTATCCGAGGCACTCCAAATCTTGGGAAAATGATGGTCTTAAACAGCTTAAGAACCATAATAGAATCATTCTTCGGACTAGCTATCGCTTTAACCCATTTGGAGACATAGTCCACAACTACTAGAATGTACTCGTTCCCATAAGAAGACAGGAAAGGACCCATGAAATCGATGTCCCAGCAGTCAAAGACTTCAACCTCAAGAATGAAGTTTTGTGGCATCTCATTCCTCTTGCTAATCTTCCCTTTCTTTTGACAAGCGTCGCACCTTAAAACAAAAGCATGAGCATCTTTAAACATGGTAGGCCACCAAAATCCTGCTTGCAGAACCTTAGCAACTGTCTTAAAAGTAGCAAAATGCCCAGCATATTTTGAACCATGACAGTGAAACAGCACACTCTGAACATCTGAACCAGCGATGCATCTCCTGTACATTCCATCTGAACAATGCCTGTAGAGATAAGGCTCATCCCAGTAATATCTCCTAAGCTCTCTAAAAACCTCTTCATCTCATATCCCTTAAGATCATCGGGTTCATCATCTGCAGCAAGGTAATTGGCAATGTCAGCATACCAAGGACGATCCACTTCAGTCACGGCACAAGCAAATTCCAGAAGAATCTTTTTCACAAAATCTGAAAGAAAAGTTCCCTTCAGGTCGTCGTGTCGAGCGACGTGGCTCATTGTGTCGATCGACACGTTTAAATCTGGATACTCTAATTTTGAAATTTTATGTCGTGTCGATCGACACGTAGTGAGTGTGTCGCTCGACACGTGCTCCAGATTGCTATGCTCGATCAGATTTATCGTCTCTTCTGGCAAGAAATCGTCAATTGGTACTTCGTCTTCAATCCTGATCTGTGAGAGATGATCTGCAACACCATTCTCAACACCCTTCTTGTCTTTGACCTCAATGTCAAACTCTTGAAGAAGCAAAATCCATCTCAACAATCTCGGTTTCGCATCCTTCTTTTGCATTAAGTACTTGAGCGTTGAATGGTCCGTATGCACTATCACTTTAGCACCAACTAGATATGGAAAAAAAATTTCAAAAGCAAACACTAGCGCCAACAACTCCTTCTCAGTCGTTGCATAATTCCTTTGCGCATCATCCAAAGTTCTGCTCGCGTAATAGATAACATGGAGCTTCTTATCCTTCTTCTGTCCCAAAACAGGCCCTACTGCATAATCACTAACATCACACATTACCTCAAAAGGCAAATCCCAATCTGGAGGTTGCACAATAGGAGCACTCACTAGAGCTTTCTTGATCTGCTCAAAAGCTGATGAACATTCTGCAGAAAACTCGAATTTCACATCCTTGCAAAGAAGAGCAGTCAATGGCCTCGCGATCTTACTAAAATCCTTAATAAATCTCCTGTAGAACCCAGCATGTCCAAGAAAACTCCTTACAGATTTGACATCCTTTGGTGGCTGAAAAGTAGTCATAACCTCTATTTTTGCACGATCCACTTCTATACCAGCTTCTGAAACCCTGTGACCAAGTACAATGCCATCCTTAACCATGAAATGACACTTCTCCCAGTTCAACACCAAGTGTTTCTCCTCGCATCTTGCTAGAACCTTCTCCAAATTGCCCATGTAGTCCTTGAAAGAAGACCCATACACAGAAAAATCATCCATGAATACCTCCATATAATCCTCAATCATATCTGTGAAGATAGACATCATGCAGCGCTGGAAAGTAGCAGGTGCGTTACACAGTCCAAAAGGCATTCTGCGATATGCAAAAGTACCATAGGGACAAGTGAATTTGGTCTTCTACTGATCGTCCGGATGAATGGGAATCTGGAAGAAACCTGAGTATCCATCGAGGAAGCAGTAGTAAGGATGGTTAGCCAACCTCTCCAACATCTGATCAATGAACGACAAGGGAAAATGATCCTTCCTTGTCGCTGCATTCAGCTTCCTATAATCAATACACATCCGGTGTCATGTCACAGTCCTCATCGGAATCAGCTCATTCTTCTCGTTCTTAACCACTGTGACTCCTCCTTTCTTGGGAACTACATGAACTGGACTAATCCAAGCGCTGTCCGAAATTGGATAGATGATCCTAGCTTCTAGCAATTTCATGATCTCCTTCTTAACCACCTCAGCCAAATTCGGATTTAGTCTTCTTTGATGCTCAATTGACGACTTAGTCTCATCCTCAAGATTGATCCTATGCATGCACAAGTCTGGGGAGATACCTGCAATATCATCAAGAGAATACCCAAGAGCTTTGCGAAATTTGCGCAGCTTGTTCAGTAGTAATGCAAGTTCCACATTGTTTAAAGAAGCACTAACGATAACTGGATAAGTAGAATTAGGACCAAGAAACGCGTACCTTAGCCCTGCAGGAAGTGGCTTCAACTCGATTTTCGGAGCCTTCTCTTTGCTCCAATCGCAGAGCTTTTCAGCTCTCTTAGAAGTATGAACCAGTTCCTTGGAAGTATCCACACTCAGCACCGTCTCACTTGCATCAAACAATGTTGCATAGCCCTTAGAAGTCTCATCCAGATCCTTAAAACTCATCTCCTAGAGGTAATTTTCAGCGAGATCATCAATGGTATCCACATAAAATGTCTGTCCATCTATTGTAGGCTTCCTCATCAGCTTGTCCATATCGAATTTCATCTCAAGATCACCCACATTCAATGAAATTCGGCTTCCTTTGACATCTATCATTACACCAGCTGTAGCTAAGAAAGGCCTACCCAAGATAAGGGGATCTTTGGGTTCCACTTCGTACTCTAGGACCACAAAGTCTGCAAGAATCAAGCATTCTCCAATCTTGATCATAACGTCTTCTGGAATCCTCACCGATCTGTCTGATAGGATAAGAGAGATCCTAGTGGACTGAAAATCTGTCATCCCAAGGCTGATTGCAACTGATAAAGGCATCAAGTTGATGCTAGAACCCAAATCGCATAGAGACCGCGGAAACCTCTTCTCGAAAATCAAACAATCTAGCACCAAACTTCTTGGATCTTCAAGCTTTTCAGGAACACGATTCTGAATCATCGCACTCACTTGCTCGCTGATCATAGCACATCCTTCTTCATGACTCAAGCTTCTAGTAACCATCTTCTTCAAATATTGCTTGATAACCAGAGTGGTTCTAATCGCATCAATCAAAGGGATTTCAATGACAAGCTTATCCATCATAGCCTTGCACCTAGCCTCATCCAGCTCCTGTTTGGACTTCTTCTGCTTCCTAGGATAAGGGAGTTTCGGTTTGTAAGCAGCTACGGTCGGAGAAACTGAAGAATTTGCGACTTTCGGATCAGACTGGGGATCGTGTCGGGCGACGGGGTTGACTGTGTCGATCGACACGTTCGTTTTGGTGCTGTCGATCAATTTCTCCTTGTTTGTCGATCGATCCATAGTTTTTGCTCGTGTCGAGCGACGTAAGTAATCATGTCGCTCGACATGGTCATCTGATTCGAAAATTTCTTCTTCGTCGTCTTCGATTGGCTCGTTGACTGGATCCTCATCAATTTCCTTGTTCTGAACTGGTTCCAGCTTGCTCCTGCTCCGAGTTACAATGGCCATAACACCTCTTCTGTTGCCATTCTTTGGATTTATATCAGTTTAGGATGGGAGAAATCCTTCTTGTCTCTTCACCGACTCTGCAGTCTGAGCAACCTGAGTATCAAGCTTCTTCACGTGCGTGTTCAGGGCTTCAATCTTCCCATTCAGGTCAGTGTAGAGCAAATCAAACTTCTCATTGAAGTCCACGGTCATCTTTTGCTCCTCCTCTAGAAGACGCTCCATCATGGATTCCAGATTACTAATCGCAGATGGAGGAGGAGGAGACTGATACGTGGATGCTCTGTAACTTCTTGTGTAGTTGTTCCCTTGAGATGGCTTCTGATAGTCGCTCTTCTGATAGTCAACCCTCTGATATTGCAGCTCCAGTGAAAGAACTCTTCTGATAGTTGCTGTTGTAACCTCATTTCCCTTGCTGATTACCGTACCTCTGAAAACCAGCTCCGTTGACATAAGCTATCTCTTCATCCTCAGTGTGATTCTCTGGCTCAAATGTCTTAATCTCCTGAGCGAACTGAACTGAATTCTTCCCTGCTAGAAGATCATGCATGTTGTCCAGTTTCTTAGTAACCTCCGCGAGCTGATTCCTGTTGATGTTCTGACCAAGTTGACTTCTCTCGTAGTCGATGTTCTTGGTGCTGTTACTAGTAGCCAAGTTCTCTATGAGACGGAGAACAGCTTCTAGGGAATTCGTGTTGAAATTCCCGTTGCTTGCGGCATCTAGAGTTACCGAGTACTGCATAGTTATCCCCCTGAAGAAAATGCTTAGAAGTTGATCCTCACTGAAACCATGAAGTGGACAATCTATCTGGTAGCTCTTAAACCGGTTCCATGCAGCCTTAAATGCCTCGAAATCACCTTGCTTGAATGTAGCAATCTTAGACCGTATTTCTTCAGACCTTGCATCGTCAAAGAAATAAGCCAGGAAGGCATTCCTAGTATCCTCCCAGGTAGTAAGGGAACTTGGTGGAAGCATCCTAAGCCAATTCCTAGCTTCCCCTTGGAGAGAGTAGGGGAAAAGCTTGCAGTACAAGTAGTCCATGGAAACCCCATTAGCCTTAATGCAGGATACGATAACCTCAAAGCTCTCTAGATGTTTCATTGGGTGCTCATGAGGTAACCCACAGAAAGGGTTATGAGACACAAAAGCGAAGTAGGCGGGCTTTAATTCGAAGTCATTTCGCTGGAAAGGAGGTGGGCAGATCGCAGAACGGTTAGCATAGTACTGCTCTGGCCTGTTATAGTCCGCAAGTGTACGTTTTTGAGCAGCATTCACGTTTATCGGCCCAGCTAGCTGATTCTGCGCTTCTTGTCGAGTGACAAGAGCGTTATGTCGCTCGACACGACATTCTTCTACACGTCAAGCAATTTCTCCTCGCATCGCTCTACGTGTTCTTGCTCCTCACGAGCCAGACGATCCAGCTCCTTTTGCTAAGCGTTTTCGGTGTCATGTTGCACGATAGGCTCCTCGACAACATTTACCTCTTCGTCGAGCCTCTCACCGTCCTCATTGTATTGATTTCCTTCCCTATCGAAGAAACCACCGCCTCTTTGAAACACGACCTTATGCGCGACCATCTTCTTAGCTTCGTTTGTTGCTTTTCTGTTGGTACGCTCCAGAAGTGCTAAAGAGTGAAGATCGAATTCAACTAGCTCCTTGTTTTTCTTGCTTCTTGTGACGTGGTTAGGCATACACCTGAAACTCAAAACAAAAAGAAGAGAGAAGAGACTAGTTAGTAAATTAAAATAAAGAAAAAGACTTAGTCAAAATCCTAATAAAGAAAATATAATGGGTTATGACTTCCCAGCAACGGCGCCAAAATTTGATATGCTCAAATTTCCCTAGAGCTACTCTCTCAAATTAAGAGATTGTATGCAGTATTTAGGGTGTCAATCCACAGGGAATCAAGTAAACGCAATAGATTTCAACGTTCGAATTATGCTAAGTAAATATGGTTGTAATTAAAAAGAAACAATGCAGTAAAAGTAAATCAAGAGTGAATGTTTAACGATTTAGATTCAATAAAAGACAAATGCTTGGCCTTAGGAAATTCGCAGGAATGATTCCAAATTGCAGAATAAAGTTACTATCGGGATAATTATGAAGTGCAATTCTAGAACTCAAACTACTGTAAAGTAAATCAACCGTCGCTGCAAACTATCTATGTTTAAATCCTAGAAGACCAACTGTCGTTGCGAAATCAGATTAATTTAAACAAGCATTAAGTTCAAGTTTGATTGTTCACAAGGATTCAAAGCCAACTGTCGTTGCGAATCAAATCCTTGCTCACTTATGATCCAGTTCCAGTTATTCAATAATACTGTCGTATCTATTAAACAACCTAATATATCTAACCTAAGGTGATCAATCTTAAATCAGAGTTAATGCAATCAAAGTGAAGAATTTAGATATGATGCAATCCCAATAGTAAATAAATTCTATCAATCTTTCATCATCCTTTGAAAACCCTAAAGCCTAACTAGCAGATTACTCAGACATAATTAATGCAAACATAATAACTGAATAAAATTGCATTAAAAAGATAAGGGTAAGAGATACAAAAAGGGTTCGAAGCAATCTCTGATGAGTATGAACTTGTCTCCCTAAAGCTATGAATCTCTCTCTGCTAAAATCTCTATGAATGATAAAGCGTGACCTAAACAATGGTCTAAAATAACAATATATAGAGTACTAAACGATCTGGGGCAGAACTGCAAAGATCTGAAACTTCTGGGGTAGAAATTTGAAATCTTCTGAATTAATGTTCTGGTCCGAAATTACCTCGTGTCGAGCGACATGTATGAATGCGTCGCTCGACAGGCCTATTTTCCTCACGTCGATCGATTTAAAAGCTGTGTCGCTCGACGTGGTCATCTGATCTTCAACTCCGAACTTGTGTCCTTGACTCCTTGTTCCAAAATGTTACAAAAAGCTTTAGTAAACACCAGAAATGCTCCAAACGTCCAAGTACCTAATAAGAAAACCAAAGACTCGAAAAACACCAGAAAGACTCTAGAAAACATACTTATATCATGGCTAAAAACCATAAAAACCATGATATATCAACTCCCCCAGACTTAAATCTTTGCTTGTCCTCAAGTGAAGACAAACTAGAGATAGATTCAAGGGAGCTATAAAAACCAAATTAACCTTTGTGAGCTGAATGCAATCCTTTAGGACCCCACATATGTAATACTAACAACCCTGAAAACTCATAAACAGATCAAAAACCAAGATGGTACTTCATGTACTTTGACAAATACATAGCAATGCTACCATACTCAAGTTCCTATGTCCCAGCGACTCTACACCAGGATCCAGAAATCTTACCAAAGGGAAAATGTTCGTCGCATAAGGGTACAAAAAGGGTTCGAAGCAATCTCTGATGAGTATGAACTTGTCTCCCTAAAGCTATGAATCTCTCTCTGCTAAAATCTCTATGAATGATAAAGTGTGACCTAAACAATGGTCTAAAATAACAATATATAGAGTACTAAACGATCTGGGGCAGAACTGCAAAGATCTGAAACTTCTGGGGTAGAAATTGGAAATCTTCTGAATTAATGTTCTGGTCCGAAATTACCTTGTGTCGAGCGACATGTATGAATGTGTCGCTCGACAGGCCTATTTTCCTCACGTCGATCGATTTAAAAGCTGTGTCGCTCGACGTGGTCATCTGATCTTCAACTCCGAACTTGTGTCCTTGACTCCTTGTTCCAAAATGTTCCAAAAAGCTTTAGTAAACACCAGAAATGCTCCAAACGTCCAAGTACCTAATAAGAAAACCAAAGACTCGAAAAACACCAGAAAGACTCTAGAAAACATACTTATATCATGGCTAAAAACCATAAAAACCATGATATATCAACTCCCCCAGACTTAAATCTTTGTTTGTCCTCAAGTGAAGACAAACTAGAGATAGATTCAAGGGAGCTATAAAAACCAAATTAACCTTTGTGAGTTGAATGCAATCCTTTAGGACCCCACAGATGTAATACTAACAACCCTGAAAACTCATAAACAGATCAAAAACCAAGATGGTACTTCATGTACTTTGCCAAATACATAGGATTGCTACCATACTCAAGTTCCTATGTCTCAGCGACTCTACACCAGGGTCCAGAAGTCTTACCAAAGGGAAAATGTTCGTAAAATGGAAGAGGGGCTAATTGTTATATGGACCTCCGAGAATAGGGAAATCGAGCCTTGCTCGGGCTATAGCAAACCTTTTAAATTTTGACATTTACGAGCTCAAACTTGATTGTGTTCAAGATGATATTGCTTCTTAGTGTAGGCAATAAAACTATTTTGCTTCTTGAAGATATTTATAGGCACAAGGTAATAATAATAATAATCATATTGTTGCTTACTTTGTTGAATTTTAATCACATATATTGATCAACGTTTTTTTAATGAAATTGCAGTTCATTAAGGTGTCTATGAGTTGAATTTCGAACAGCATTGATGGTATATGGTCCGCTTCCGGTGAAGAAAAGATTATTGTGTTAACCACAAACAACGTACAAGTCTTGGACCCGGCCTTAATAAGAGATTGACGCATGGATGTGCACATCTACATGGGGTATTGCACATTCGAAGGTTTTAAAATCTTAGCCTACAACTATCTCTCCATTTCTGAGCATGTTCTCTTTCCCAAAATCGAAGAATTGATCATTGAGGACGTAATCGGAGTGATAATGCGTAGTGGTGATGTTGAGAATGGTGATGTTGAGTTAGCTCTCAAAAATCTAATCAAATTGCTAGAGGAAGAAACAATGAAGAGAAAATCGAAGAAAGAGGTGCCTCTAGAATCAACAAAGTTCAAGAACACAAGACTTAACAAAGAATAACTCTCTTTATTAATGAGTTAGGAAAATTACTCAAAACCAAAGCTTTCAATCTTTCTCTCTTAAACTCATAGGCTATGTCACAACTTTGACATCTTCTTATATAGAGAGAAGTTTCCTATACATATTTAGATAACTCCTAAATATAACACTTTTCCTAAACTCTTTAGGATAACTTATTACTCAAGTATCTTCAAGCTTAAGCCAACATTCTCTTCCTTAAGCTTTAAATCTTCTTTTGACACATCTTGAATCCCAACAAGATCTCCCATCTCCTTAAACTTAATCCTCCCAAGCGCCTTTGTTAAAATGTCAGCCTTTTGCATATCACCAGGAACATATTCAACCTCCACTTGCTCATTCTCGACACATTCACGAATAAAGTGATACCTCCTATGAATATGTTTACTACGCCCATGAAACACATGATTCTTTGTTAACGGTATTGTGGACTTGTTATCAATCCGAACATTTACCTTTCCATATGGTTTTCCAATAACTTCACCGAGTAGCTCTTGTAACCATATCGCTTGTTTAACTGCTTCAGTAGCTGCCAAAAATTCTGCTTCACAAGAGGATAATGCAACAATCTCTTGTTTTTGAGAACACCAAGTAATAGGGCAATCATTCAGATAAAAAATATGGAAAGGTAAATGTGAGACCATAGGCGAGAGTTCCTTGCAAGTATCTTAAAATCTGCTTCAGTGCTATCCCATGAGATTCTTTGGGTTCTTGCATATACCTACTTAGTACACCAACACCATAAAAAAGGTCAGGACATGTATGTATTAAGTATATAAGACACCCAATGTTTCTCCTATACTCTTTCTCATCTATTCATCGCTCTTCTTGTCCCTTAGATAATTTCAAACCTGAGTCTATAGGAGTATGAACTGCATTGTAATCTCTCATTCCTGCCTCTGCTAAAATCTTCCTTGCATATCTCTCTTGTTTTAGGGTAATTCCTCCTTCATATTGAACTACCTCAATGCAAAGATAATAGGTTATTCTTCCAAGTTCACTCATCTCAAATTTTGATGACATTCTCCTTCTAAACTCTAGTATTATCTCGAGACTTGAACCCATGACAAGAAGATCATCTACGTAAACCGCTACAACAAGGACTTATTCCTTCTCTTGCTTCTGAAACAAGGATGGTTCTTTTGAGCATTTTTCAAAGTTCAATTCTCCAAGAACTTTGTTTAACTTCTCATTCCAAGCTCTATGTGCTTGTCTCAATCCATAGAGTATCTTGTTCAGTTTATAAACCTTGTCTTCACTTTCTTTGATCACAAATCCCTCCAGTTGAGTAACAAAGACAACTTCCTTTAAGTCACCATGGAGAAACACTGTTTTTACATCCAAGTGATGCACTTCCTATTCATTTGAAGCTGCTAAAGCAAGAATAAACCTCACAGTTTCAATGCGAGCTACTGGAGAAAATACCTCTTCAAAATCTATACCAAACCTTTTAACATAGCCTTTTGCACCAAGTCGTGCTTTATGCTTGTTTATACTTTCATCCGAGTTGCATTTGATCTTAAAGATGCATTTTAGTCCAATTGGTTTAGCTCCAGCTGGAAGATCAACCAACTCCCAAGTGTTATTCTTGATGATAGATCTGATTTCTTCTTTACAAGCCTCTCTCTATACTTTCTCTTCTTTTGCCTCATTATAATCCCATGGTTCTTCATTGATCATTACTAGAAGAGTTCTCCTTCAGTCTCAGCCAATAGTATATAATCATTCAAGTAACTTGGTTTCTTACTCGGCCGTGTTGATTTTCTGAGGAGGTTTTGACCCTCTGTTCCAACACCTTCTTCTTCTTCTTAATTCTCTTCATTCTGGTTGGGAAACTCATTATCATGAAGTGGAACCTCATCATTACCACTATCTTCTTTGTTTCACTCTGTCTCTTTTTCACTCTCCTTTTCTCTTATGCCATTGTTTCCATATTCTCCAAAAGCAACTTTAAACATTCCGGGTTCATTAGCTTCTTGATATGAATCCTTCCACTTCCAGCTCTTGTTCTCATCAAATACTACATCCCTGCTCACTATCACCTTACAATTACTCGGGTTAAAGAGTCTATACGCCTTTGTTCCTGGTTCACTTCCAAGATGTACCAATGTTCTTGATCTATCTTTTAACTTTTTAAGATGTGGTGATTGGATTTTAGCATATCCAATGCATCCGAATATACGTAAGTGCTCAACATTAGGTTTCTTGTTTCTGAAGGCTTCATATGGTGTTTGTGAGACCAAGACTCTTGTTGCAACTCTGTTTATAAGGTAAGTAGCACGTCTCACCGCTTCTCCACATAGGTAATTCGACATCTTCATATGCTTCAAGATACTCCTACTCATCTCCATAAGAGTTCTATTTCTTTTCTCAACAACTCCGTGTTGTTGAGGCGAATAAGGAGTTGTTAGATGTCTTTGTATTCCAGATGCTTCACAGAAGACTTGGAATTCATGCGAAGTGAACTCACCACCTCTATCTGTTCTAAATATTTTTATAACAGCTCCTATCTCTTGCTTAACCAAAGCTTTAAAACTCTTGAATTTAGAAAACGCTTCTCCTTTCTCCTTCAAGAGGATCGACCACATATAGCGAGAGTAATCATCAATAAGTACAAATATATACCTATTATCTGCAAGTGTAGAGGGCGTGATAGGTCCACATAAATCTACATGTATCAACTCATGTGTCTACTTAGCACGATATGATGTTGCTTGTGGAAAATTTTGTCTTGCTTGTTTTCCAAGTAAGCATGCTTCACATGTCTCTTTCTCAACACTAATACAAGGTATTCCTAAAACCAGTTCTTTTTTCACCATTAATCTCATTGAGTCTACTCCAACATGTCCGAGTCTTGCATGCCACTTCGCCGAGTCACTTACAGTTATCACTTGTAAACACCTAGAGTCAACTATCTCCATTAAAACCTTGTATAATCGATTCTTGGATCGATTTGCTTTGGTTATTAACTTTTCATCTTTATCATGTAAAGTAAGATAATCTTCTCTCATTCTCACATCACAACCTGACTCGGTGGCTTGTCCAAGGCTGATAATATTAGAGTTCAAATTCGGTATGAAGTAAACATCGGCCAAAATCTTTTTTCCCCCATTCTTGGTGATAAAGAGAATTGATCCTTTTCCCTTTATATTTATGCGAGAATCATCTCCGAATCTAACCTTCCTTGTGATAGATTCATTAATTTACTTTAAGTAATCGCGATTTCCAGTCATGTAATTACTCGCCCCATTATTTAAGTACCAAACATTCTCTCTATCTGAACATGCTTCAAAATCCTTTGGCTTTATGTTCTTTTCATTGAGAAACACCACCTCGTGAATCAATAAACCATCAGCCTTTTGTGTATCATCCTCTTTACTCTCATATGCTTCTTGAAGCTTAAGCAACCGGTCAATGCAATCAGATGCATAATAACCAGTTTTATCACAACAATAGCACACCACTTTAGACAAATCTCTCTTACTATTGAACCTTCCACGACCTCTTCCTCTGTTATAGAAGCGTCCTCCGCAACCCCTGCCTCCATAACCTCCATAATACTCTCGATTTGGTTAAATAGATTGAGCCTCCATGTTCACATACATTAACTTGTTTTGGTCTACTTGAACTTCTTCTTCTTCCTAGGATATACGTTCTTCATAGGATTTTAAGCGTCCTATGATGTCTTCGAAGCTAGTAGTGTTAAGATCCAACACTTATTCAAGCGATGCTACCATGTGTATGTACTTTTTCCTTGGGAGACTTTTGAGAAATTTCTTCACTAATTTGGAATCTTAAATACTTTCTCCTAAAGCAACTGCCTTTGATGATATCTCAGATAACTTTCCAGCAAAGTCATATATTTTCTCGGAATCTTTCATCTTGATATGATCAAATTCGGCCATCAAGGTTTGTAACCTAGCTTCTTTAACCCTCTCAGCTCCTACATGTCTAGCTTTAATTGCTTCCCAAACTTTCTTTGTTGAATCAAGCTCTCCCACTTGCAAGATAAGCATCTCCGGTATTGAATAAAAAAACAAGGCTATAGCCATGTTATTTTTCTCTCCATTATCCTCCACCGTGTTGGTCTCTATAGCATCCTAAACTTTATGGACTTTGAGTGCTATCTTCATCCTCATGGACCACACCGTATAGTTTGTTGTACTAAGCATAAGACATGTAATCGATGCGGGTCCTCCTCCTCCTTCTTTGACTTTCACCACCGGGACGATATCACCCATACCTCCTCAGATGTTTTTCACAATGATCTAAACTTGGCTCTGTACCAATTCTAGAATCAACAAAGTTTAAGAACACAAGACTTAACAAAGAATAACTCTCTTTATTAATGACTTAGGGAAATTACTCAAAACCTAAGATTTCAATCTTTCTCTCTTAAACTCATAAGCTATGTCACAACTTTAACATCTTCTTATATAGAGAGAAGTTTCCTATTCTAAAAAGGAAAACATACATATTTAGATAACTCTTAAATATAACACTTTTCCTAAACTCTTTAGGATAACTTATTACTCAAGTATCTTCAAGCTTAAGCCAACAATGCCTACTAAAATTACTCAAGGATAAATGTTGCAGGTTATGTTCTGAAGAAAGATAATAGGGCAGGTTCTAAAGAAAGAAGAAAGATAATGGGGTTTAATGGGGTTTACTGTTTCTCAGATCTCGTTTGCCTCTCCAATTAGGTACTTGTTGTACATGATTGTTTCATATTTAGAATCTATGTTCTTTCTAACACAAATGCTCTTTGTTTTTTGTTTTGCAGATTAATCAATGTCAAATTGCACAAAGAAATGGTTGTTCTTGTCGAGTTGATCTCCTGCAGATCTTGACAAACAAAATCAAGAAGGCTTTAGTCAGTCATTAGAGATGCATATGGCAGTTCCATGAATCTTCTTGTAACTTTTTCTTCTTAATGAAATGCATCAGGTGACAACTCGGTCAAAGTAAGATGGGATTTGTCCTGCCAGCAAAAAGTTGTCAGGGAAAGATAAAAGGTGCATCAGAAGCAATAGCCTATACCTAACTCGAAAGTTCTGGTATTACCACTTTTTCTCCTTCCTCATCCTTAACCATTTGGTATTGTTCTATATAGTTAAATGAAAGTGATGAATGTGTTTCTTTGTATGTAATTTCGGGGTTTTAGGGAATGTATTGCAACAACAAGTGATGAATGATATGGTGTTGTTTGAAGAAGGTATGTACATGACTAGCTTTAACTCGACCAACAAAAATCTCTCTTTTATATAAATTGAATTAGCTTGTCACAAATACTGTGGGATCAGAATGTAAAGAGAGCTTTACTCTTATTTAGTTGACTGAGTTATTTCATGTTTCCCTATCTTTTCCAGTCTAGTATAGCTCTGAATTTGGATTTTTCGTAAGCTATTGGACACTCGTTTACTTTTGTGCGTTATATAGATAACCATCAATCATTTCCTAGGTTTTTTTGTATGGAATCTCATGTGTTAATCTGTTTCACTTTGGCGAGCAAGAAATCAAGCATCCATGGCTGACGGTGTTTCGTGGGGCATTGGGGAAGATGCTACTGAAGAAGAAGAGGTAATCATATGACTATATTATATGTTAGTGTTGCTGACTGATTGTATCAAATTTCCAAGAATTATGTAAACAATAGTTTTGACTGAGTGTATATCTTCTACTGTTTGGACATGAAGGATGATGCTGAAGAAATCACGTGGCAAACATATGCATGAGAACTTACACCAAAGCAAGAAAAACCAAAAGAGAAAGTATTGAAACGGTAAGAGAAGGTCAGTTTTCTACCTGATGCTTCCTAATGACCAAGTTTCACGTTTTAGCATCTGAATTACTTCTATATGCATGTTCCAAATTTCTGTCATTCATAAATATGATTATAGACGTTAAAATTTTATTCATAAACTACGTCTAGTTTGCTTCAAACTTAACGTATGTTTTACGTTTGTGTAGATTGGCCATATGAAGAAGGAAGTAGCTCCTATTCGAGCTAAAGGCATTTCTTAGGGTGGATTAACACAAGGTCAACATACGCAGATTGCCAGGAATGATCAGAGATCAGCAGAGGTAACCGTTATGTTAATGTGAAGGTCCGTGTGACAATCTTTGATTTTAGTTACTAAATTCTTTGTTTGGTTTCCTTACAAGTATGGCTGGTACATATATTTGATTATATTTTCCTTTTCTATAATATGTTGTATAGCTTCTAAAAGAACTTGAGACCTTGGAGGAGAAGCATCCAAGAAAGTTTGGGTGCAAAAGGGAGAAAACCAAAGGGTAAGAAGAAAGGACCTGCAGAAGATGAGGAAGACTTCTCAAGGTACTTGAAGTTTTCAATCTGTATGTTTGCATCTTCATGTAAAAGTATAGCTTGTGTTCTGATCCTCACTATAATGTTGTGTATTGTTTCAGTGACGAAAACAACTTGTATGATCGGACTAAGAAGAAACGATCAACACAAAAAGGAAGCGAAAACCACTGTTGATTTTTTTTTGTTGATAAGAGAGACAAAGTCTTGAAAGATATAGAAGGAACGAATGAACGCCTTTCGGCAAAAAAGAAAAAGATGGAGACAGAGAATGTCACAGAGGTTGCATCGGGAGACGACCCCCTTGATGCATACATGACCGGGTTTCTTCTACACTTGGTAATTTCCACTGTTTCACTTTTTATATCATTTTATTTTTATTTTGCAAAAACCTGTGAATGGTAATAATAAAAGTTATATTTTATTGGTTTAGTACAAGATAAAGCTGCTCAGATCCAGCAAGATGTATCTACTCTTTTTTTTTTTTTTTAAATTACACAGTTTCCTCTAAGGCTTTCTAGGCCCAAGAGACTAATCTGTGACTACTCTTCAGTCAGAATTAGATAGGATATTGTACCTTCATCGGATTATTGATTTTTCTTTTATAATGGAACTAAGCGCCACTTAGTCGGATTATCGATTTTTTGCAAGTTCTCAAGACAATAATAACTTTCGTAACAGATATCTGATCTTAGTATATCTCTTTAGGCTTGGTTACACGGTGGCTTTGTTGTACATATCGCCTAAGCCTAAGCCTAAATTAAAGAAGGAATAATAGTTGTTGCACACAAAAAAAAAAAAAAATTAAAAGAAGGAATTATAGTAACACAAGATTGCTTCAAAAAATTAAGGAAAAGGAAAATATACTAAAATTCTACATAAATAAACGCTACACGATTTGCTACTCTTTTTACAGATCTCCCTTGTTTTTTTGCATCATCTTTAATAAAATCTTGGTGCTCAAGTTGACCAAATCAATGCTTGAAGCAATAACTCGTCACAACTCATGATCATCTCTTATCTCCTGTCTCTTCTCGGCTTTCCATCGTTGACTCATCCCGACCATGTTCATCATGTCACGATTTTGATCGATGACTCAACGGAGGTTGTTGGGAAGAACAACTTGCTATGTGAATCCACTAGGGCTTATCTTTCCAGCAAAACGAACCCTAAATTCCACATCGGAGAATACAAGTTCTCCGATCTATACCAAGGTGTCGAGCTCAAGTGGAGGATTCTATGTAATAAAAACAATGTTGGAAAAAAAAGCTTCGAGCTGAGATTTGACGAAAAACATAGAGATTTGTTCTTCAACTCTTACATACCTTTCGTGGAGAACAAGGCCAAAGAGATCAAGAAAAGGAAGAGAGCCCTAGAGATGCACACATACTCTCAATGCTCTGGCAATATTTATTGGGAAACCAAGCGCCTCGACCACGATTCAACCTTTGAAACGATCTTTATGAAAGATGAGCTCAAGCGTGGCTTCATCTATGACCTAGACTGGTTCATCAGAAGGAAATCTTTCTACAAAAGAGTTGGAACGCCTTGGACGAGGTTCTACTTGCTTCATGGGCTACCGGGGACCGGGAAGACTAGTCTTGTTGCTGCTATGGCTAACTATCTCAACTTTGATGTCTATAAGCTACCACTTACGCAAGTAATGAAAAGTGACTTCCACCTAAATCTACTACGTCGAGAAGTCATGGACTGCTCGATTCTACTCGTGGAGGATATAGACTGCTCCCTCGAGGTTTGGTTTTCTTCTTATTTTCTTGATTAATTTCTTCAACATTATATTTATCTACGTTCTTTTACAATCTTGGGCTATTTAAGTTAAACCAAATTACACATAATGTGCTTGGACACTGGAAGCTTTTTTTGTTTTGTTTTTGATAAAGGGTATTCTAAATTGCAAGAAAAGAAGTTACAAAGCTATGACCAAAAGATCATGTAGTTGAAGATTATTTTTAAGCGGTAGATGCTAAGCATACTATTAGCTAGCTTGAAATTTCTTTAATAATCTAGTAAGCTTGATTATTATATATCTTCAAACTAATTACTTTTTTGTTGTTGTTGTGATCAATAGGGATCGACAGTGGCATTATCGCTATTGTTAAGTTCCCTTGGTGGCCATTCTTCGATCGACGGTGGCATTTTAATATTCACTACAAACAACAAGGAGAGAACTGACCCAACATTGCTATGTCGTATTCATGAGCATATTTACATGGGACATTGCTGTTTTGAGGGATTCAAAATGTTGGCGTCTAACTACTTGGGCCTCTCTGATGACAATCACCGTCTCTATCCCGACATTAAGCGTTTGATTGATGGACAAGTTGTGACACCGGGTCAAGTCGTAGAGGCTCTAAGGAAGAGCCAAGACGTTGATGTGGCTCTCGAAGGTTTGGTAAGGTATTTGGAGATGAAAGAGTTTGATACTATCAAATAAGACTAGGTGCTACTTTCAGGCGATATATACATTTTTTATTCTTAGTTGCTAATAAAGTTTTCTTTGGTTTTGTTTTTGATTTTTCAATATAGAAGGTTACTTATATTTTGGAAATTTAATGGTACCTTTGATTGAATACAATTTATTGTGTTATACCATGTTTGTCAATAAATATTGAATTGGATAATTAAGTAATACTCTAAAAAGGATGGCACTAGTAATTAATAAGCAATGCGGATATGGTTAAAAAAAAACTACAACATGCGAATGCAACCAACTCAACATATCCGATCATCAAGGCCGGCCCTGAGGGCAAGCGGGCAAAGCTTATGTTTGCGGCTTTCATATCGATCCTCATATCTTTTATAACAAATCGGCCCTCAAATCCTAAAATTTTTTTATCTTAATGACAAATCGGCCTATTTTTTATTTTTGCTTGGGGTTCATTGAAACTCAGGGCCGGCCCTGCCGATCATTGTTCAATTTTTTTCTTTTTTATTACGATTTCAATTAAACATGTGTTTTCAACTTGGTACGGTATAGACCATTTATCTTATTTCAATCTGGTTAAACAAGTAAGCCCACGTTCTAAATCTCTAGATTTGTTGGGTATTATTAAATTAGAAAATTTTATGTATAAAAAGTTATAGTTGTGAATTGTATACATTGTATGCGTTTGTGGTTATATATATAGTTGTATTTTTATTGCATGATTATTCTAATTTGTATTTTTCCTTATGCTACTTTTTTTTTAGTTTGTATTTGTAATTACTTTTATGATAATGCTTCTATTAAGAATGTATAAGATAGTTTGAAAGTGGTTTTCATTTTTGATAGCTCAAACAGTTAAAACTTCAATATAAATATAGCTATCACTATACAATATTGCATCAATATGCTATTTCAAATTCACTAAATTTATTCGAACACAAAAGATCTATACATAAAAAAGGGTTACAAAATCTAACATGTCAATTTACTAGGCATGATAGATTACGAATCAACATTTAACAATCTACAATTAAACCCAAAAGAATCAAAATCCAAATACTTAAAAATTTGTCAAAGGACAAAAATTATAAGACTAATTAATTTCCTCTTTTTTTTTAATTGCCATCATTTACATAAACCCAAACCCGCCAACTTGCCCCGAATACCAAAACCCGACCGAGTCAACACCATAAACCTTTTGAGCCAACTCGTCCGAGTTACTAAATTCCTCCTCTGTTTTCAAGTAGCCATAATTGAACTCAAGATTAGGAACAACATGACTCATTCCGAGTTCTTGACCCGAAATATGCTCATTATTGCATGCATGACTAGCACTAGCCCAACCGTAGCTCGACGTACCGTTGAACCCGGTTTTCTGTTCGGTTAAGTCCGGTCTGATTGATGAGAATTGGTTTGGATTAGAAGAAAACTGGAAATTTCTGTTGTCAATCTCATGATGTAATGAATCAAGAACGTCTTCAAAGTGAGAAGAAGAAGATGTCGTCGACGAAGCACCATTGTTGCTGAGTTCTCTAGTACTAGTGATTACATTTTCATAAACTTGTTTTTGTGCGCTTGATTGCTTCTTGTATATTCGACATAGAACCCAATCATCCAACTGAAAAAAAAAAAATCAACAATATTTAGTTACATACTAGGGCTTTGGAAAATAACAAAAATGACGCTGTGACAATTTTCGTAAATAAATGATGAATAATAGTATCAGTTAGAGATTTTGTTTGTTACCTTAGAGCTTCCGTTCCTACGCGAAGGTTCAATGAGACGATACTCATGCATGATCCAATTGGTTTTAGTGCCTTTAGGAGCTTTGCCGATATAAAACACCAAAGCCTTTTTAATACCAACTCTTTGTCCTTCCGTCGAAATAATCTTATCCGTACCGGTAGCTTTCCAATAACCCGACCCGGCAACCCGATTCGGTCTCGACCCGTTTGGATACTTTCTATCCCTTGGACTAAAAAAATACCATTCTTTCTCTCCAAATATTGCCTTATCTATAAATCACACAAACCAAAACCATTAAAACAAAGAAATATATCATACAAAAATTAAGGAATTAAAAAAAATATTTGAATATATTTTACTTACTTGGTAAAACCCATGGATCGAATTTGTAAAGATCGATTTCAGCGATAAGTTGCAGTGAAAAATCGTAACCAGCTGCTTTTCTACAAAGATATTGAACCATGAGTTCTTCATCGGTCGGGTAAAACCGAAAACCCGGTGGTAGACTCAATTGGGCTAACGGGTCGGTTTCTTGGATACCCATCTCTCTTTCTTCTTTCTCTCTATGAAGATAATTTTATCTGCAACAAATCTTGAGTCTTGATATTTTTGTAATTTTAGCAATAAGGTTTGGGTCTTGTGCTACTTATATATAAAATATACATATGTGTGTATGTACTTGTGTATAGGTGAATCCACCGCCGCTAAATAACGTGTGCTACTTAAACCGGGACCCACTTTGTGTTTATCTCTTAAACTCGTTGAATTGTGACACGTGTGTCAGTTAGATCGTCGTGATTTATGCAAGCTCCCTTTGATACATTGAACCTACATGCGCAGATTTTGGCTCTTCCTCGTACTAATTTTTTTTTTTTTGTTGAAAATTTGCTTATTTATTGATTAATTCCTGTTCCACTAGATTTAGAAATGTTTTACTATCTTTGTTTTATAACAAAAGAAAATTCTTTAAAATTTTGCTAGTCATTAATCAGAAGTACATGAAGATATGTTTGCGGCTTCTGAATTTTATAAAATAGTTTCAAAAAGAATCTTGTGGTCTGATAGAATAATTGAATTTTGTTAACAATTTTCAGATTACAAATTCAATATTTGAACGTTAGTTTTTAAAAATAGTGATTCTTTTTAACGAAAAACAATTAATAATTTCAGGACCAGTTTTGGAATTTAGCAAACACTGAACAGTAACCACCGAATACTTTTTCACGTTTTTTTTTTGTTGACGCGTATTATTGATTTGAATATCTGCCAAATGTGATAAACAGAGGACACGTGTAAGCGATGGGTAGGATAAAGATAAAGAAAAAAATACGAAAAAGTGAAGTTGAGAGGACGAAGAAACTATTCAATGTATCTTAGGTAACAACATGGAAAGTGTTTTTCACACGGACATAACTACAACGTGACGACACGTGTCCACGTGTTTGTGGCATAAGTTAGGCGCTATATTGATTTGTCAAAAAGACGTCAGAGCAACTGCGTGTGTTTTTAGTATTAAAAATTATTAAAATTTGAGTAAAAAGAAAAAAAAGAAAGTAAAATTTGAGTAAAAGAAAGAAAGAGAGTGTTTTTGGTAATATAAAATTAATAAATTGTGAGAAGAGATAGTTTTGGAGAGTGTTTTTATTTTGAAACTTTTAGGAGTGTTCTTATGAAATAGTAGGGTGTATTAAAATATAAAATTAATAAAAATTGAGTAAAAAGATAAAAGAGAAAGTATAAAGTTGAGTAAAAGGATGAAAGAATGTGTGTTTTAATAATTTTTAATACGAAAAACACACGTAAGAACAACAGTTGCGGTTGCTCTTATAACGATAGACGGAAAAAACAAGACTTGGATGTTGACTAAGGATTTTTCAATTTTTTTGTTTTTGATAAACACTAACATTACAATTTAATGTAAAAATTTCATAGTTTCGAAATTTAGATCCGTATACTTTATTGTACTTATTGTTTTGTGTAGAATTTGATGTTATATGGTACTATTATTCTCAGTATATGCTGTTTTGATTCGGAATAATTAAGCAGTATATAATTGACTAATTGAGTATTCATTTGAATTTTATATATTAAACATTATATCACCACCATTTTTTTTTTAACATCATTGTTTAAAAAAATATAGAATTAGACCATCTATACTTTAATATATTAAAAAGAATAACGAAGAGTATGGCTTCTCATTGACAAACAATGTTGATAAGAAGAGGATTTTGATTTTCCTGGTTGTCATTTTTTTTTTTTTTTTTTTTGGAATTTTCCTGGTTGTCATTTAGCACCACGTTTTATTTAAACTAACATTACTGAATAAAAGTAATTAAGACTTTAAGAGCTATGTTTTGTACTGGTTGATTTTTTCTAAGTTTTGATTTATATTACGTGCTGATGTAATTTTTCTTAATCCATATTTACCCATGTCTTTTTTTTTTGTTCACCTCCATATTTACCTATGTCTTACTACTAGTTTTCTTCATTTAAAGTATTTGATAATTCACAAAAAAAAATGCTTTTACGAGTGATCTTTTTGATATTTTATCGAAGCCCTACAAGTTCTAGAAAACTTTACTGAAATTATTAACTTTTAGGTTAAAGTTTAAGCCCTACCTATCAGAATTGTGATATCATTTCAAAATTTTAGACAGCGACATATAAGCCTTTGTTCGTTAGTGATATATTTGATTTACCCAAATTTATCATGATAGGATGATCTTTATCGAATTCTCTGGTGGTACTTAAAGAATTAGGGTTTCTTTCACTCAATAGTTTTTGTGCCTACTAATAACCATGTGATGCTACGTTTCTTTATCTTGTTTTATCCACATCTCTCATTTCGATTAGCGATTTCTCAAATGATAATGAATGGGCCAGTCAAAGATATTTTTTTGTTGCTTTATTTAAAAAAATTTGTCACTAGACCTTTTTCTTTGTCCCTTTCGAGATGGAAAATATAATGAAATTTTAGACAGAAGGAAAAAAAAAACAGAAAACTCTAGGGGGAAAAAAATGGAGTCTCAATTCGATATGATGTTCTATTCGAGAAAAGGATTCATTTTCGATCCTAAATGATGTACGTTGTGATAAAAAATTCTTGATTTGAAATAGTACTTATGTATATGCATGTGCATGTAATGGATTTAGGTCATCATCCCCGATGACGAACATTTTTGTAACGATCGAAAATATTTTACTCTTTATCATATTTGTAATGAGGTGGCACTAAAAAAAAATCACTATAAATTACAATTTATTCTGAAAGCCGGTCTAATATTGTTGGATGTTTTAGTCAATATCATAAAATATGTATTTTCATGTATGTAATAATATAAAAAATGTGCTTTTTAGTTTATTTTATTGCAATATATCAGCTGAAGTCTTAATCAATAGCTTCATGTGTCTATGCTCTTCATTTTCCTTGATTTTTCTTTGAAAGTTATCTAGATTTTTTAGGGTGTCATTTAGCATGGATTGTTGTTGTAAGCTTGAAATAGCTTGGGTAACAAGCTAACCTTATTGGGCTTAGGAAAAGAGTGTTTTTCTAAGTTGTGTGGGTTTTGGGTAATAGGGTTTTTGAGTTAGTTTTCCCTATATAAGGAGATACCAATTGTGTGGTATAACTTATGAATTGAGATTGTGTGTTTAAGGGTTTTGATGAGTTTCCCTTTGAGTTAATAAGAAGAGTGTTCTTATTATTGTGTTCTCAATTCTACATGTGGTAGCAGAGCTTTGTGATATAGTTGGGAACGATGGCAAAAGATGATGATACGAAGGAGGAATCATCATCCGGTGGTAATGATAATTCGAAATCATTGCAGATGAAGGAAGGGGGAGGATCCTCTTCCATAAAGTGTCCCATGCTTACCTCGAGTAACTATACGGTTTGGTCGATGAAGATGAAGATCGTTTTGAAGGTTCATAAAGCTTGGGAAGTTGTTGAGAAAGAACTTGTTGATGAGTCAAAGAATGATTTAGCAATAGCTTTGCTATTTCAATCCATACCCGAATCTCTTATTCTCCAAGTGGGGGAATTAGAAACTGCGAAAGAGGTATGGATCGCGATACAAACGAGGCATGTTGGAGCTGATCGGGTTAAGGAGGCGCGTTTACAAACCCTAATGGCTGAGTTTGACCGCTTGAAGATGAAGGAAATAGAGAGAATTGATGGTTTCGTTGAGAGGATTTCAGAAATCACAACAAAATCGATGGCTCTAGGAGCAGAGATAGAGGAGTCTAAAGTTGTCAAGAAGTTTTTATCTAGTCTCCCTCGAAAGAAGTTTATCCAAATAGTAGCTTCCCTTGAGCAAGTTCTAGATTTGAACACAACTAGCTTCGAAGACATCATTGGACGAATCAAAGCTTATGAGGAGAGAATAAGCCATGATGAAGAAGAAGATCCGAGTGAAGAGAAGGAGAAACTCATGTATGTTAACAATGAGTTTTCACGTGAGAACAATGGAGGTCGTTTCTCACGAGGAAGAGGACGAGGTGGCCGATTTTATAGAGGAAGAGGACGTGGTAGATTCGGCTACCAGGCACGAGATAAGGACCAAGACTTGTCACATATTACATGTTATCGGTGTGATAGGCAAGGCCATTATGCAGAAACTTGTCCCGACCGTTTGCTTAAACTACAAGAAGTAGTTGAAAAGAAGAAAGATGATGATACTCAATCTGCAGATGAACTGATGATGCATGAAATAGTCTATCTCCAAGAAGACAAAGTGATTCCAAAGACTTTTGATTCTAATTTGGATGCAAGGAATGTGTGGTACCTTGACAATGGGGCGAGCAATCATATGAGTGGAGATAGAAGTTTCTTTTATCGGTTGGATGAGAGCATTACAGGAAAGGTGAAATTTGGTGATAACTCATGTATCGATATCAAAGGCAAAGGGTCGATATCGTTTGTGTTTTAGAATGGAGAGAGAAAAGTCTTACATAGTGTATACTATATACCCGATTTGAAGAGCAATATAGTGAGTCTTGGTCAAGCAACGGAAGCTGGATATGAGATTTGTATGAAAGGAGATAAGTTGATGATCTATGATAAAACTGGGAGCTTGTTGGCAAAAACCACACGATCGAAAAATCGGTTATACAAAGTGATACTGGATGTATAAGAAAGGAAGTGTTTACAACTGAGCTCGTTGATGTCTACTGAATCGCAAAAGTGGCATGCTCGTCTTGGCCATATCAATTCTGACACGATGAAGTTAATAATAAACAAAGGACTTGCAACTGGAATACCAAGCATGAGGGTCGATCGAGAGACTTGTGTATCATGTTTGCTTGGCAAACAAGCTAGACTTCCCTTCCCGCAGACAACAAATTTCCGAGCTACTCAAGCTCTAGAACTCATACATGGAGACTTGTGTGGGCCTATCACTCCAGCCACACCAGCCAAGAAAAGGTATATTTTTGTGTTGATTGACGACTTCTCTCGATACATGTGGACGATATTGCTGACAGAAAAGGGAGAAGCACTTGAAAAATTTAAAACTTTCAAGAATCTTGCTGAAAAGGAAACTAGAACTGCGATCAAGACATTCAGAAGTGACAGAGGTGGAGAGTTCACATCCCATGATTTTCGTGCTTATTGTGAGAAACATGGAATTGAAAGGCACCTAACGGCACCTTATTCTCCTCAGCAAAACGGAGTAGTTGAGCGGAGAAACAAAACGTTACTAGGGATGGCAAGGAGTATTTTGAAGCATATGAGATTACCAAACCACTTATGGGGTGAAGCTGTACGACACTCAACATATCTCCTCAATAGAGTTGCGACACGATCCCTAGTTAATAAAACGCCGTATGAATTGTTGAAGGGGAGGAAGCCAAGTCTCGATCATCTAAGGATTTTTGGTTGTCTTGCATTTGCTAAAACCGATTCGGTTGGGAGAAAAAAGCTAGATGATCGATCTAGAGTGTTGGTTCATTTGGGAATAGAACCAGGTTCTAAAGCTTATCGATTACTTGATCCTGCAACGCAAAATATTATTGTGAGTCGTGATGTGCGATTTGAAGAGAATCAAGGCTGGGATTGGAAGGATTCTGAGCAAAATGGAGTTGAAAGCTCATCCGATTTTGATATTGAGTTAGGAGGTTCTGGAAACAGAGGAGTTGAGCCTTACTCTGTTTCGGAAGGAGGAGATAGCAATGACCACTTTAACGCAGACCATGAGCATGAAGAAAATGTGGAAACACTTGATGAGAATGAAGAACCCGATGAGGAGGATGTGATAAATCTTAGGAGATCAACGAGAACTAGAACAACTTCGAGCTATTGAGCGATTATGTAACGCAAGAAGAAGACTTTGATCAGCTTTTGCTAACTGAAGAAGATGAACCCGAGAGTTTTGGTGAAGCTAAAGAACTTCAGGTTTGGATAGACGCTTGCAAAGACGAAATTTTTTCCATTGAAAAGAACAAAACTTGGAATCTATCCAATCTTCCTATAGGTTTCAAAGCCATTGGTTTGAAGTGGGTATTCAAGGTTAAGCGAAATTCTGATGGAAGTATAAACAAACATAAGGCGAGGTTAGTTGCAAAAGGATATGTTCAGCGACATGGTATTGACTATGATGAAGTGTTCGCACCAGTAGCTCGGATGGAAACCATACGTTTCATTATTAGTCACTCTGCTTCTCTTGGATGGGAGATACATCACATGGATGTCAAGACAGCATTCTTACATGGAGAATTGAAAGAAGAAGTCTATGTTAGTCAACCTGAAGTTTTTGAAGTTAAAGGGAAAGAGGATAAAGTTTATAAGCTTAACAAAGCTCTTTATGGTCTTAAACAAGCACCTAGAGCATGGAATGCAAAACTGAATAGCACTCTCAAGGAGATGGGATTCAATCGGTGTCCAAAAGAACCATCTTTGTACCGAGTTAGAGAGAAGGGTGAATGGCTTATTGTTTGCGTATATGTCGATGATTTACTCATAACTGGTTCATCAAGAAGTTTGATCGTGGAGTTCAAGAAAAGAATGGCTGAAATTTATGAGATGAGTGATTTAGGTATGTTAACCTACTATCTTGGGATTGAAGTTCAGCAACTTGCGGAAGGCATTATTCTTAAACAAGAAAGGTATGCTCAAAGAATCTTGAAGGAAGCTAAGATGGATGAGTGTAATGCTACTCAAATTCCAATGGACATAAACGTAAAACTCTCTAAATCAGAGGGAGAAAAGGGAATTGATGGTAGAGAGTATCGACGTGCAATAGGTTGTCTTCGATATCTATTGCACACACGCCCGGATTTGTCTTTTGCCATTGGAATTTTGAGTAAGTATATGCAAGATCCTAAAGAGTCCCATGGAATAGCCTTGAAGCAAGTTTTGAGGTATCTACGAGGAACAAGCTCGTTTGGTATCTTTTATAAACGATCGGGAGTGATGCGATTAGAAGGCTACAGTGATAGTTCTTATAATGTTGACATTGATGATGGTAAGAGTACCACCGGACATGTGTTTTATCTTGGTGGTGGTCCGGTTACGTGGTGTTCTCAGAAACAAGAAATTGTTGCGTTATCTTCTTGTGAAGTCGAGTTCATGGCAGCCACAGAAGCAGCTAAACAGGCTATATGGCTTCAGGAACTTCTTGTGGAGATTACGGGTAAGCAAAGTAAAAAGGTGACAATTCGTGTTGATAACAAATCGGCAATTGCGTTGACAAAGAATCCTGTGTTTCATGGTCGGAGTAAACACATACATAGAAGGTTTCATTTCATACGAGAATGTGTGGAGAATGATCAAGTGAACGTTGAGCATGTTCCAGGTGGTGAACAAAAGGCAGATATCCTAACCAAGGCATTAGGAAGAATCAAGTTCAAAGAAATGAGGGTTCTACTTGGAGTTCAAGATGTGAGTGAAGATGGTTTCAAGCTTAAGGGGGTGAATGTTGTTGTAAGCTTGAAATAGCTTGGGTAACAAGCTAACCTTATTGGGCTTAGGAAAAGAGTGTTTTTCTAAGTTGTGTGGGTTTTGGGTAATAGGGTTTTTGAGTTAGTTTTCCCTATATAAGGAGATACCAATTGTGTGGTATAACTTATGAATTGAGATTGTGTGTTTAAGGGTTTTGATGAGTTTCCTTTTGAGTTAATAAGAAGAGTGTTCTTATTATTGTGTTCTCAAGTCTACATGGATTACGTAAAACTTTGCATATTAAAATCAACGGGTCCACGAGATTCAATGACAAAGTATGCTACACTAAGGCTTCAAATGGTGAAAGCGTATCAGGCAGATCAAACAAAACAAGTACGGATCTAGCGAATCAAGCAGTACAAACGCATATGTAGCGGAGCTAGCGGTCCAAAATATATGTTTGAATGGTAAAAGCGAATAAAAAGCGGTTCAAAATATAATTATAATAATTAATATTTAAATTTTGTGAGCTTTAAAAAATAATGTAGAGTACAATAAATATACATATTTATATTTTACACATAATATAAATTCAAATACAACCACACCGATAAATAATATGTGTATCATGCCAAAAAACTGTGTATCAAACGAATTAGGCTACCCAAGTATGTTTGAATGGTGAAATAATAATCGACCATATACTTGAATAATAATAAATGGTTTAAACCAATTTTAGATCAATATTCTAACATATGAATATCATAGATATAAAAAGGATACTAAAATTAGCTTTAGAAAATATAAATTTATGAGTGCATTATATGAGTTCCAAAATATATTAGAGATTAATTGTACTTGATAAAATGAATTTCTACCATTTTTTAATCTAAAACGTTGAATTAAAATAAATAAAAGTATCAAGTGCAGATGGAACACTCCAAATTACCTTGCGTTTCTACTGTTAAGAGTAGTTCAAACATTTTGTTCATGGTTTTGTATTGTGTGCCGTACACAATTTAAAAGTGAATGGGAATTTAAAAGTGTATGAACTAGGTGATCCATTGTTTCGCCCGCTACCCTTTCACCATTAAGTTTAAAAAAAGAAAAGAAAGTATACTACACCTACACTACAGATATAAAACAAAGTTAGAGATTCTTTACATTTTAAAATAATAATTGAAGACTATTCTACAATATTAAAAAAGAATTGAGTGGGATATTCTGGTAGTCACTTTCTTGATCAGCTTTATATGTTACTCAGGAAAATATCTAAATGGAACTGTTCGATTTGATTCGGATGGATGAATTTCAAGTCTAATCAAAATTCATCTGTATATATGATTGATTTGGTTTATTTGACTATGGAAAATTTAATTTAATACTTTAATGCATTTTCAGCCCAAGCCCATCTTAAGGCCCATTCAAAAACTCGAAACTTATAAAGAAATTAGTAATAATTGGATAATTCACCGTATGAGAGGCAACGGTATTAGAAAGAGAAAAATGTATGACAAAAAAAAAAAAAAAAAAAGAGAAAAATGTTATTTATTAATTGAACTTATAAAAAATTTAGGACACACACAAAAGAATAATCTAAACGTTATGAGGGGAGATTAAAATCCTCATTAAAAAAATGGTTGCCTCTTCTGTCAACTATCTATATGTTGAGATATACATATATGCATGCATGAAATCAATTAAATTAAATTAATCTTAATTAGAATTAGAAAGAAAAAAAATATTGAGAGAAGCATTTAATTTCGAGTTAATTCAAAGCTCTTCCAACACCTAAACATTTCCATCTTCAGCCTCTAACTCCCCCAACCTCTCAACGATAACATCCGATGCAATTGTAACAACCTCCGATAAATTCCTAAAATGCACCAAAGCAAATTAAAATGGTGTATTTAATTAGAAATTCTAATAGAAAATGTTGTTTTATAATAGAAACCTACACTTACCCTTTATAGGAATCGTACGTGAGTCCAACTATATCTTTAGCTTCTTGAAGAGCCCATCTAAACCGTTGGATTTCGTCATCAGAACATGTCACCCTCTCGATCATAACATCGAGTTGCGAAGGTTTTATGTCGCAAAATATCGGTATAACCCTTTTCTTGGACTCCATTATAAGAGCAAGCTCGTGTAGACAGAAATATGAATCGCAATAGTTGGGAGAAAAAACGGTAACAGCGACTTTTGACGTGAGAATTGCGCGGTTGATATGATCAAAAAGCTTATCCCCGGGTTTCATGTTCTTGATATCCAAGAATGGACGTAACTCACGGGCTTTAAGGTTGTCGTAGAGCAAAGTTGCAATGTTTCTCTTCGTGTCGGATCCTCTATGGTTGATGAACACATCATGCAAAGCTTTGGGTTTGGTTGTTGATGAAGAAGAAAGAAGATCAAGAAATAGTTTGTTGTTAAGTTGAATGGTTTTGGATTGTTTCATGAAGTCAAAAACCCTAGAGACCATGGTTTTTTTCTTGTGATGTAATTAGATTGGAGTTTGGGATGATAAATTATGGTGTGTATGTATTTGAATATTTATATAGGGTTTGAAGTATAATTGTCGTGGATTAATGGGCTTGAATCAAAGAAGAAGACAAGAAGAGAAGTGGTGGATTTTGAACAACAATACGAGGAATGTTTAATAGACGTTGTCCGGGTCAATAAAAATAGTTAGTCACTATATTTCTCTAGTTATAAATAGTTTTGACAGGAAATATGTTTTAAATATATACCAACACCTACAGTAGGGGCCCTACTATATACATTATAAATATGCGAATATATAGTGATAAATTCCCTTCGAGACATCCCATAAAAAGAGTCACGATTATGTTACTTGGCCTAATATTTAATAAGATTAAGTCATAGAAGTTAAAAATAATTAAATTTTAATTAATTCGAATAACCATCTTCTCGTGATTTGAATTACATTAGTTTGTATATTGTTTATAAGTTTTTTTTTTGAATAATGTAATAAAATCATAAACATATAATATTTTTTTCACTAAAGACAATAGAAATTTCTCTTTAAAATGTTTGGATACGTTATATATTAACGATTTTCTCACTTATTATACTAATGCTGCATTTAAAATTTTTAATCCATTCCTAGAACAGAATATAATTATAGAAAAAGTTGTTTGTAGAGTAATTAAAAATGATAGTAATTAATATGATTTGTAGAGTACTAATATGTGGAAAAGTAGGCACTAACTTAATGGGGGTGCATTAATTGAATGTTTAATATGAGGTAGAATATGTTTAAAGAAAAAATTACAATAATTATAAGTAATACATTGGACATGTTGAATGTAAGTTATAAGAAGAATGGAGAATAAGAAAGGTATGTGTAGTAAAAGAATGTAGTCGTTGAATGGAGAATAAGAAAGGTATGTGTAGTAAAAGAATGTAGTCGTTGATTGACCATTTCCCGTCAAAGAAGCTACTAAAGTTGGTTGAAATTTTCTTTCCTCTTATACGAGTTTTTTTTTTCTCATCTTATATATTTTATTAAACAGAACATTACTACAACATCCTCTTATACGAGTTAAAAGAGTAATAGACATTTTGCCTTTTTCATTTGTATTTTGTCGTCTCTATATATATATACTTTAAAGTATATATATGTTGATATATAAATTTAAAGAATTATAATTTAGCCGACAAAGGTCACAAACTTTCCACAAATACGCTTTGAGAATCAAGTGACGGAGGAGACAAGAAAAAACATTTGATTATTTGATTATTTGATTATTTCGAACTTTTTTGTTTTGTTCTGATCACTAGGCGTGGACAATTGAATATGTAAATTAGTTATCGTTTTGTTTGTAATTTTCATAGAATTTCTTCTCAAGAACAAATGCAAGTAAGAATATAGTCTTGTCCATCGAAATGAAGAGAGACAAAACTTGACAACAAAACATGGGAGTACTTCCAATACGACAAAGCCAATGTAGTTTGGGTGTTTTCATTTTGTAATATGTTTGAAACAACAAAGCCAATGTACAGTAGAACTTCTACTGTAGTTTGGGTGTTTTATGTTTGAAACAACTTTCTTTTTCTATGATTAGTTTTCTTCACAACAATTTTTGTTTTGAATTAAATGTAAAACTTATTCAAAAATATATATAAAATGTCTATTTTTAAGTTAAATGAAAGAAAATACTCATTTTAACAACATAGAAATCAAAAAGAAATCATCGTGAAGCAAACCATGTTTCTATTACACTCTTTATCCACAACCTCCCAACTCTCGAAGAGTTGATGACATGTTTCAAATTTGTTTGCCGTTGAATTTGATTAATTGCTACCATAGGGTTTTGTACGTATATCCTGATAGTATATCATGATATTATGGTTCCTCTAAATGGTATAGAGCGTTTTATTCATGACAATTATTCACATATACTATAAATTATCCAACAATTTGAACAATTAAGTGATTGAAAATGTTTCGAGATGTGAGCAAAACTTTGGTGCAATACAATTGCTAACCAAAGTTGCTTGGAACACGTACCTAATCAAAACTAATATAATGTGGTTACGACTTGTGTCGTCTACGAATTTTGAATAATCTGGTTCCATGAGATGGTGTGTTGTTGTCTTCAGTAGCTTTCGCGTTTTGGTTACCCACATTCCGATGAATAACGACACTCAAAAGAATAAATGATTTCTGGTTTCGTCCTTGCACTCACAGATACCACAATGTCGATAAACGATTCAAAGTAGCGAGCCAAGCATAAAAATAATACTTGGATGATGCATTTTAATTTGAACCATATACTTTTATACATTTTTTTCTTGATCCGTGATAATCTTTTAAGCATTCGCCTAACTAATTTTTTATAATATTAGTTAACTCTATATTAAACATTATTAGCAATGACTAATCAAATCACTAACTACACTAATTAGCCTCTCGACCATGCGATATCTAGCGATTCAACTTGTACAACTTTGACCTGCAAATAATCGGAAGATTAGACTTATATCATTGGCCAAAGGCTGAATGCAATTTGGGTGAAAGAAACCGAAGCCTAACCGGATTCCGGTTTAATATACCATTGCACATTTATTAACATGACACACAAAAATCAACCGTTAGATCTAAAGGCATTTCATTACAACAATGTGAAGAGAAACAGACAATAACAGAGTTTATGTCCTACGTCATTGGTGGTCAATGAAAATGTAGACCAAATACGTATAAATAAACATATGTTGGCTCCGATCTAAGCTCGCTTGCCATCCCCTTCGCTGGAGCTCCCCTAGACGCTCTATTTCTCTAGGCCTCCGTCGGTGACAGTTGATCTCTCCATCTCTTGAGATGATAAGCACTCTATCGAATCGAGCCTTCTTATCTGCTCTGGAACCACCGTGTGTTGTTCGTAGCTCCGACTCTCTCCGCCGGATCCACCGGACTCGTTGTGTCGTGACAACGATGCTCCTCACCATAGATCTCTGTGTGCTCACCCCCAATCATCCTCCACCTCTATCTCGCTGCCTCCACCGCTTTCGTCGGCTTCAGATCCTGCTCCGGCGGCGGCAAGAACATCTCTCCCACCGAGATCCTACTCCTCCTTCTCCACAGCAACTGATCTCCTCGCCGTTTCACCGACGGTAATCTCAGATCCAATAGCCTCTCCGCCGCTGTCCTCCTCCTTCCCGCCGTGGATTCATCTCTCCGACCAACCACCATTACCTCTCCGCTGCTTTCCCAGTCCAATGGACCATTGTCTCTCGTATGGTCAGCCACCTCTTCCTTTGGACACACCCTTGGACGGTATACTCGATGAGATCCCCTATCTTGGTCAATATGTGCTTAAAAACTACCGTAGCTTAGGGCTTACTTACCTCAGTTGGAGGCTTCTTTGACCTCAGTATGAGGCTGGTCTTAGGCTTTCTCTTAGCCGGTTGTTACCTCACGATGAGGCTTATATTTGGAAACTACTATTATGTTATGTGCAAGCTCTTGGTCTTGCTCTTAGCCGATTATTACCTTTGTGTAAGGATTTAACTGGAAATTTCAAACCAAGCTACATGGTTGAGTCTAAGCTTATTTCTATTATCAAAGGTTTGAAGTACTACAAAATTCCCATTCCCCATGTGTCTATTGGTGGTTTGGGTTTTGGTTTATGTATGTACTCCTTTATGGAGAGGTTTGTGTTATCAAAACTCTTTCTTGTAGAGTGGAAGGAGCTGAAGTCAGGAAAGATTCACTATCAAGTCTCCTTCGGTCTACTCACGGACGTCTCAAATTTTTTTTAGGCCCTAGACAAAAAAATAAAATCCTGCCTATTCTAATAGAAAATTTTTAAAAAAAATAATTCTGGGCCTTTTTCTTATGAGTAAAATTAGAAAAATCCATATGGACCATGTGCAATGGAACCACTTGCCACCCCTGTTAGACGGTCCTGGGTCTACTAGTTGGTCATTTAACTCTCGGCGTTAATGATATGTCTCTCCCGGTGAATAAGTTTGTTTTCTCTGCCTTTGATGCAGTGTTTGGAACCTTTCAAGATGCATTGGATTTTGACATAGGATGGTGCTTCAAAGACGCAACACGGAAGCCAGTGGCTTTGGTTCAGTTTGCTGAAGCCCACACACTTAAAGTTGCCTTAATTGCAACTACAATCTTAGGAGTTCGAGCTTTACTTCGCTTCTCGAACTCTAAGTCTCTTGTCATGCCACTCGTTTCAAATGGTGTGTGCAATGAGTTGAAACCGCTACTTCCTGACCTTCGTTGTCTTAGCACGGTTTTCACATCTATTCTTTATGCTTTTATCTTTTGTTTGGCAATTGTATTAGCCAATGCTTTAGTTTTATATGGTCTTTTATTGAACGCATCCTCCATCTTTGGAGTTTGAAATTTATAAGATCATTCGATTTGGTCAAAAAAAAAGATCTAAAGGCATTTAATTTGACTTCATCAAGACGGTAACTGTTAAGTTATAGTTAAATTACTTTTCTAAAATTTACGTTTTTTTTGGTTTTAATATTTCTTTAACATTCCTAATTTACGTTTCCTTTCCTACAAAAAATTAGTCTAAGTAACTTTAATTATTAACCAAGGCATGATCTCTTTAATTAACCCGAAGATAAAGCAAAGGAAACCCCACCTGCACCACGTGAAAGGCTCCTAATTATTATTTATTTAACATCAATGTATATACTTAAACCAAATTTAAAAATATATTATATTCTTAATAAATAAAAAAGGAACGAATTAGCGTTGGCTTTTTTTTAATAAAGAAAAAACAATTTTCGTGAGTGAGAGTCATTACATTTTCTTTAATTCAGTCACAGTCTCTTGACATTTTCTATATATTATAATACTAATAATTTCACTTATTTATAAGAAACATTTTCTTCGAGGGAAAGAGAAAGAGAGAAAATCGCCATGGCTTCAAAGCTTGTGATCATCATTGTGTTCATCCTTGATCTACTCGCTGTTGGATTAGCCATTGCTGCTGAACAAAGAAGAAGTATTGTAAGAATCACTCAGTAGAATATTTCTTGTTTATTTTGTTTTCTCTATTACAGATTCTTGAAATCAATCTTTGTTTATGAAATTGTTAATCTCTATAAATTGATAAATTGTTCTAAGACTACAAGTTAGTAGTTTGGTTCCAAAATTTCTGTTAGTGAGATCTCTTGTAATAAAAATCTCTTGTCAGATCTGATTCTAAAAATCAAGATTTAATCTTTGTATGTAACTATAGTTTAATGCATTGTTGAAATCTAGACCTAGATCTCATTTTATTGTTCTTGTGTTGTTTCTTTGTGTTTGTTTAGGGAAAGGTTGTTACGGACAAAGAGAAGGTTTATGAGTATTGTGAGTATGGTTCAGACATAGCTACAAGTTATGGAGCTGGTGCATTTGTGCTTCTATTAACTAGCCAAGTCCTTATTATGGTGGCTAGCCGGTGTTTCTGTTGCGGCAAGGCTCTTAATCCCGGTGGTTCTAGAGCTTGCGCGATCATGCTCTTCCTCATTTGCTGGTAAAAAAATCGATAACTTAGAGCAGAACCAATTAGGTTTCCTGAATTTGATCACTGTTTTTGTGGAACAGGGTCTTTTTCTTGATCGCGGAGATATGTTTGCTCGCGGCATCAATCAGAAACGCGTACCATACCAAGTATAGAACGATGTGGAATATCAATGACCCTCCTAGCTGTGAAGTGATCCGTAAAGGAGTGTTTGCAGCTGGTGCTTCGTTCGCCCTCTTCACTGGTATCGTATCTCAGTTCTATTACATCTGCTATTCCCGTGCTCGAGATGATTACCAAAAGCCACCCTACTAGTAAAGATCCGGAGATGAGAAAACCTAAACCTTCCTAAATCAATATATAGGATACTTAAATTTGTTGTATGTTCATGATTTGCTTCTTGGTTTGTATTCTTTAAGCTCTTTATATAATATAGACAATTATTCTACATGTTTATACATTTTAGAGCTCATAACCTGGAAACAGAGCTTGAGTTGGATCGATCATGTCGAGAAACATGTAAGACATTCCTCCAGTACCTTCAAAGAGAGAGAACGGTCTATCTCCTTCGTGCATTTTACCTTCTGTGATGAGTTTCGCTGATTTATCGAGTAAGAAAGACGCGAAAGCCTTTGCTCGGTGCAAATACTCTGGCTTTCCTGTTAATCGGTATAAAGAAAGAAACACGTACGTGTTTCCGCTGATACCGTGACATATTCCTACTCGTTTAAGCAATCCTCGGTTCCACACGACTTCTCCAGCTTCCATTGCCGCCTCTACAAATTCCCGCGTTCCGAATATCTGAAAATAACTAGAAATGAGTTTCGCATTGTGGTTTTACCGATAAGAGTATAATCGATAAATGTATTATTACCTGAGCTGCCTTTACGAGTGTGAGAGCAACACCAGGACCACCGTGACACCAGTGAACAAGGCGATCTGATTCACTTCCTTCGCTAGATCGGTAATTTCCACTAGGGAAACGGTTTCGAATCATATATCTTAGTGTACCTTTAACATCTTCGATTTCATTTGGTTCGAGTTCCATATGCATAAGCACATGCATGATCCCGGCTAAACCGTGTGCAGCGCCCCAATACTTCTTCCCGTGCCACTCGTACATCAATGGACACTCTTCTCGATTCCCAAGTCGTCTTCCTTCCCTAAAGATTTCCTCAACCACAAATCTCTGCGGAAAACAAACAAATTCATACGCCGATTTCGAACTTTCTTGAGTCGTAACTTTGTTACCATTCTTGAAGACGAAACACAATCTTTCCCGATATGCTTATTCAAGAACAAGCATGACCACAAGTATCCTGCTCTACCGTATAGCAACTCATACGGTAAACCACTCGGAATCCTAATCTGTTACCGAAAAATCAAGTCAATGTACCCAATCTTTTCGAAAAAGCCTACTTTACATGAAAAACAAAAGAAACTACCTCGAGGAAACGGGTTAAGTAACGATTCTGTAACTGATCATCACCGATACATTTCGCTACAACAGCACCAAGAGCACATACACCAGCATAACCACATAAGAACGTCACTCGCCTGAATACAAAAGAAAACCGCGCTAAATCAACGACCTTATTACCGCGAAGGACGAAATCGTTCTTTTCACTTACTCAGAATCTCTTGAAGCTACATCACAAGAATCAACAATCTCAGAACATAGCTTTAGATCATCTTCATTTCTAGTGACTTGATAAGATTTGAATAAGAGATAAGCTGTACCAAGAACACCAGTATACATGTTATAGTCACGAATACGTTTCCCAGATTGTTCCCATGTCTCTAACACTACCTGAACACAAATTACCATAGATTTTCAATTTCAGTAGCTTGAGAAATCAAATTCAATACCAAAACTAAATAAAAATCACAGATTCGATCACTACATCTACACAGATTCTAGATTCCTAAAACCCAAAAATCATATTCAAATTGAGAAGTTGAGTTACTGTATCTTTGAGGCTAAGAGCATATTTCTGAAGCTTCTCGGAGAAGAATCTGCACGGAAGCGAGAGCAATTTCGTCAATGAATCTTCCTCTCCGGCGACTTCTTCCGGTAACTCATTTCGGAAAAATCGTTCTCCCATTTTCTCTCCCAAACAAACGAAGAAGAAAAAGAAGAAAGAATCAGATATTAATGGGCCTAAATGATATAAATGGGCCTAAAGAGATGCCCATTAAGGGCCCAGACCATGATTTTACTTCACTGCTTCGTCTCTAACCTTGCGAGAAGAAGCTTTTTTTTGGGGAAGAAGCGAAAACACGGCGAGATTGTAGCTCCGGTACCGGCGAAGAAAAGCGAAGAGATTGCTCCGGAGAGACATAAAAGGACTTTATTGGGATGGAAAAATAAGAACGAAGAAGAAGATGATGCAGAGAAATCTGAACCTTGTTCTGTATTCAGGAATAAAGAGAAAGTTTTGGTTACTTGTTCTCGTCGAATCAGTTACAGGTATTGTTTTGAATTAATGGGTTTTTCGATTTAGGGTTTAAATTATTGAAATTGGTTTGGGTTTTTCGATTTAGGGTTTAAATTATTGAAATTGGTTTTGGTGTGAAGGTATCGGCATTTGATGTTGAATATGGTGTCACTATTGCCACATTGTAAGAAAGATAGTAAAGTTGAAGCTAAGAGTAGTAAAGGTGCGACTTTGAATGAGCTTGTTGAGCTTAAAGGGTCTTCTTCTTGTTTGTTTTTCGAGGTAAATTTTCAATCTTTATCTTTGAATTCAATGTAAGTTTGAGACTTTTGTTTTTCAAAATTTGATAGTTATACCAAAGTGGTATGATTTGTTCCTTAAGTGTGGAATGTATGACTCAGTCTTTGCTTTGTATGTGATTTGTATAATTACCAGTATTGGCTTGATGTCTGTATTTACTTAGAAATGAACAATCTTTGAGCTTGATGGTTTATTTGTGTTGATTTCTGTTTACATCTTTGGGTTTAGGGTTCAATGTAAGTTTGAGACTTTTGTCTATGAAAATTTGATAGTTGACCTATCACATAGTGTTATGATTTGCTCCTGAAGTGTGAAATGTATGACTCAATCTAAGCTTGTTTATATGAATGGTGATGTATGATTTTCAGAGTTGACTTGATATGTATCTTTCCTTATGAAATGGACAGTCTCTGAGTTTTATTGCTTGATTTGTGCTGAATTCTGTTTCCATCTCAGTGTAGAAAACATAAAGATCTTTACATGTGGATGGTTAAATCTCCCGGTGGACCGTCTGTGAAGTTCTTGGTTAATGCCGGTAGGCCATCCTCATTGCAGACACTTTAGTAGTGTCTAATTGTATTTTTTAATTAAATTTATTAACTTTTAGACACTTCATGTGTCCAATCTCTAAAAGAAAATTCCTATATTGGACACTAATCCTAAACTTAAGACTCCAATTTGTTTAATTATATTAAGTTTTATTCATAAGATCTTGAAAAAAGAGATATTTAAATGTCTGCAATGAGGATGGTCTGTCTCTAATTTCACAAACTGTAGTTTTGTAGAAGTGGTACAAGAGCTGGTAAATTTAGTCACATGTTTAGCTGTGATGGGTTTAATCAGCTTGTATCTTGTTCGATAACTGCGATTTAAAACCGTATCTCTTTTGTTATCTATGTTTTGAAGTTCATACAATGGAAGAGCTGAAACTCACTGGAAACCATCTAAAAGGATCAAGACCGCTTTTGACATTCTCGTCCAATTTCGATAAAGACGTACACTGGAAGCTCTTGAAGGAGATGCTTACTCAGGTTGTTACTAGATTTTCATTCTCTTGGTTCACTTTGATGATTCGTTAGTTCTGGATTACTGAGTTTTGTTTTCGATTTCCCTCTCAGATATTTGGAATTCCCAAGGAACACAGGAAATCAAAGCCGTACCATGACCATGTATTCGTGTTCTCCATTGTCGATGACCATATATGGTTCCGTAATTACCAGATTTCGGTTCCTCACAATGAATCAGACAAGATTGCACGAGGTGGCTTGGACAAAATGACTCTTGTCGAGGTTTGTAGAATCAGACACAGTTTTTTTTATAACTTACACGAGTATATCGCCTCTGGTTTTGACCGAAACAAATACGCTATTGATTACAGGTCGGTCCACGGTTCTGTCTAAACCCAATCAAGATATTTGGAGGCAGCTTTGGAGGACCAACGCTTTACGAAAACCCGTTCTACGTATCTCCAAACCAGGTATCAATATTTGCAGAACATTTTCATCTATAAAAGAATGTTTTATGATTTTTCCTTATAACAAATTATAATCTGTCGATCTCTTTAGATTCGAGCATTGGAGAAAAGGAATAAAGCAGGGAAATTCGCTAAGAAGATCAAGGCAAAGACAAGGAGAAAGATGCATGAGCTCTCAAATCCATTGGAGCCTGATGAGTTTGCAGATATGTGGAAAGATGAATGATCAAAACTTCATGAAAAAATCGAAATTAGATTTCGTCTTTCTTACTGTTGTCTTTTAGCTTTCCGCTTTTTTTTTCTTTTCTTCGCGCATCGATCAAACGAAACCAAGTTTTGTAATCTTTCAATGATATGTTTCCTTGAATTCAAACCGATTTTGTAAGTAAACAAAAGAGCAAAGCATTTATTATAGTTTGGTATCTACAAAAAAAAAAGAGAGAGAACAGAAATGCATCAATGAACAAGCAAAATAGTAGTACTTGAAAATATTACTTGCATTGATTAAATGACTTCTTGTATAATTCAAGATATCAAACAACATAGTAGCACTGGTACATAGAAAAAACAAACAACATAGTAGTACTGGTACATAGAAAAAACAAACAACATTGTAGTACTGGTACATAAAAAAAACAAGCAACATAGTAGTTGTGCACATAAGCAAAAGTTTGACAAAAGGAAGCAACAAATTTAAATAAACAAAAGGAAGCAACAAATTTAAATAAACGGACTCGGATCAAAACGAGCCAAGGGAAAACCACACATATCGATTCTCAAGTGCCTCAATCTCTGCTGGTTTATTGCCGAGGACTCTATCCATTTCTTTAAAATATAACTAAATGTGATGTTCTTAAAATTTAAAATATAAAAGATAATAACTTTGTTACATTTAGTGGAAATAGCAAATCAAAATAAATTATATATTGTCCGCTCTATTGTTATGATATTCATATTCAAGTTTTAATCCACCACTTTTTGGACGGATAACATATAGTTTCCATACAGTTTTAAATTTCATAACCCATCAAATCGTTGGTGGATGGATTGTCGCAAGACCTCAATTTGACTTTATGGAAGCTTCTTCGAAGAAGAGATTATGTAATATATTGAAGAAAACGTGGACATTTACTAATATATATGATCGTGGGTGAGATTAGAAAGTGGTTGTGATTAATTAATGTAAACCTTGACTGCTTATAAATACCAGACTAGAGAGTGCTTTGTTTTTTTTTTGGTAGTGGAGAGTGCTTTGTTTTTCAACACTTATAAAAACAAGTTCAGAGATATATTGAGAGATCATAGAATAGAGATGGAGCAAATTAGCGTTTCTTACCGTTTGGTAGGCAACAGTCATGTGGTTTGTATGTTTAGGGTTTAGTGTTGTGATATGTTCAGAACCATCCGATGCAATGATCAAGACTTACGTGTCATCATCACTACCGTCCAACGTTGACTTGGTCGATTCTTCTATGCTCCAATGTAAGTTAACCACATATTTTTGTTAAAACATTTGCGAGAAAATGTGATTTTTTTTTCCCTTCTTTCAAATTTTGAACATAAATGTAGACCCCTTGTATATAGTTCAAATCAATCCTCATTTTTGATGTGGGATTATATTCTTTACACGCTGGTAGATCATTTATCCATTAATCTTGACAAAATCCCATTATATAATAGTTTCGGGTTAGATCTTCGAGCATGATCAAGTCGATTTCGGTTCGGGTGGAACATTGTGTACTTTACACTATGATATGATATTAAATTTTATGAGCTTCTAATTCAAACATATTGTCAATAAATGGATTGATACACGTGTCCTTGGTTCAAATCACTTCATGATTTTGATGTGAGATTTATTCTTCACAAAAAATAATAAAAAATGGTTATTGATAGATTTTCAATAGGTTTTTTTTTCAAAGATAGTGACGAAAAGTTTCTATTTTCATTAAAATAAAGTATCTCTCATCACAATATCCTTAACAAGAAATGCAAGTTTTCATAAATTTCCTCTCTCTTTTTTTGGGTTTAGCTTTAATTAGTACTGTATCTTGCATTTATGGACTTATAGCGTTTAAACTTTCTGTTGCTCCATTTGATGTATATGTAGTAGTACACAAGATCACTGAATCTGAATGGGATTCACTTGTGATCCAATCCAGACTCCCGGTGATGGTCTTATTCACGGACGAGCGGTGTGGACCACAATGTGACAGGTTCCGCAACATAATGGAATATCTAGACAGAGGTTATTACAATGATAAGTTCAAATTCTACACAGTCAACATTGACGAGGAACAACTTATTGCATACTCATATGGCGTAACCACTACCCCAACCACTATTGTCTTCAAAGGCGGATACGAAATGGAGAGAGTCGAGGGATTTTTTCCAGGTAAGTTAGACCAACTTGTGCATAAATATGTGTGATTTTCCCTTGGCTTGTTTCGTCACCGAGTCCGTTTCTTTGTATTTGCTGATTGCTTTGTCAAACTTTACTAAACTATACACATATACGAACAAAGAAGGCAGAGTTAGTGAACTATTAAAAAATCTAATAGACCATGTGTATAGATTTATGTTTACAATCCTTAGAAGCTAAAACCTCTGATGATCTAGATAATAAACAAACGCGTCATATAAGAGAGGCAAGAGACGAATAGTAACCTTGTAGGGACAATAGTTATTTGATTCTCCATACGTAAAGATTTAAAAGATTCGGACCGTATATTTTTTTAGCAATTGGTATGCTCCAGAAAATTCTCACCAAAAAATTTGTTTGTCTAAAAAAAACCAAATTAATGTTTAGTATAGTAAAAAAAACATTAGAAATCAATAGAAAACACATTATGAAAAATATATGACGGATCGAATAAGATAAACCGGAAAGCAGAATAACCAGATACTAAATAAGAAAAAGTGAACAATAACAAACAAATCTTATAAGAAAAAACACAGGTGCACATGCATAAGATGTCATTACGACATGCATATCATAGGTGTAGTGTTGTTTAAAAACGATGCCATTAGAATCATTATTTCATCAATGATAACCTGAATGATAAACAAAATAAACGAATTTTAGATGATACATACATGAAGATTATAGATATGTTTTGAAGCCGTTGGTTTCTTATGTGAAAAAAAAAACATTAGACAAAAAATTCTTTCGATACGAAAAGTGAACAAACAAATTAACTGTCGACATGTTTTCCGATCGATAAACTTTGTGTATCCTACAAAATTAACATAAACACTAAATCAAATTAGTAATTGACGATACGAAAAGGGAAAATTCATAAACATAATCGTTAAAAGTAAATAGGATCACAAATCATACATAGAAGATGAAAATAACAAGCATAACAACGCAGAAGAAAGAAAAAAAACATAAAAGTGAGCTAAACCCTATGTTTCACGTTCCTGTTGAATATATAAGAAATTATAAATATCATAGCAAGGGTTTTTAGTTTAACCGACATGTTTAATCAGCAGCGTCCCTGAACACATGCGAACAATGCACAGGCATGGGGCCAGGGCCGTTCCTGAGAAAATGGGGGCCACAAGCGAACATGAAAACGGGGGCCTCGGTTTCATAGTACAAAACTAATCAACCGTATTTTCTTTCAAATGATTTTAAATATCCAAAAGTAGCTAAATGAAACACAACTTTTCAAAAAGCATCCATAAGTAGCTGAATGAAACACAATCTCCAAAAACATATCAAAAAGTAGCTAGTTTGACGTTGATATAAAATCTACTAATTCTGAAAAATTATCCTTCTTGCATTTCTTCCTGCAAAATCATTCATCAAACTAAGATAGTCAAGTTTTCCAACCATATATCTCTCAATAGACATCATAGCCAAACCATTTAATCTTTCCTCTGACATAGTCGATCTTAAGTAAGATTTGATCAACTTTAACTTAGAAAAACTTCTTTCCGCCGAGGCGACCGAAACTGGAATCGTTAACATCACTCTATATGCAATCCATGTATTTGGATAACAACCTTCATACTTTTTCAAAAAATCGGGGGCCCCATGCAGCAACTTTTTTCAAAAAAGCGGGATGCTCAGTGAGGAAGAGAATTTTAGAATTGATTTTTTTATCAGAATCGTGGATCAAGCTAAGACATCTCTTCAAGTAAGGTTCGAACAATTAGAAGAATATGACAAAATGTTTGGATAACAACCTTCATACTTTTTCAAAAAATCTAGCACCTCAATAGTTGTTCTGATCTCGCTTGGTAAAACTTCTTTTAAAACATTGATCTCTAGGAATAGATGATTTCCATCAATATCAGAGTGCTCACCCTGTTTAAGAGAAGTTTCGAGGTTGATGCATGATGATTTTAAGCTATCTTGAGTTGTTGTCCTAAGTTTTCTCAAATCAAACTAGAATCCAAACATTTTGTCATATTCTTCGAATTGTTCGAACCTTACTTGAAGAGATGTCTTAGCTTGATCCACGATTCTGATAAAAAAAATCAATTCTAAAATTCTCTTCCTCACTGAGCATCTCGCTTTTTTGAAAAAAGCTGCTGCATGGGGCCCCCGATTTTTTGAAAAAGTATGAAGGTTGTTATCCAAATACATGGATTGCATATAGAGTGATGTTAACGATTCCAGTTTCGGTCGCCTCGACGGAAAGAAGTTTTTCTAAGTTAAAGTTGATCAAATCTTACTTAAGATCGACTATGTCAGAGGAAAGATTAAATGGTTTGGCTATGATGTCAATTGAGAGAGATATGGTTGGAAAACTTGACTATCTTAGTTTGATGAATGATTTTGCAGGAAGAAATGCAAGAAGGATAATTTTTCAGAATTAGTAGATTTTATATCAACGTCAGACTAGCTACTTTTTGATATGTTTTTGGAGATTGTGTTTCATTCAGCTACTTATGGATGCTTTTTGAAAATTTGTGTTTCATTTAGCTACTTTTGGATATTTAAAATCATTTGAAAGAAAATACGGTTGATTAGTTTTGTACTATGAAACCGAGGCCCCCGTTTTCATGTTCGCTTGTGGCCCCCATTTTCTCAGGAACGGCCCTGTGTTTAATGGGCAATGCAAACCATTGGGGCTTCATATCATTATGATAAATACCCTCGAGCGACGAAACACAACTATATATATACAAAAGTAATAAATTAGCCATAATATTTAAATATAAGATTAATTTATAAATTATCATAAGATAATTAAGGAAGATTACCATAATAATATTCAAATATATCAAGAATAATTAAGCAATTATCCTAATCTAACCGATTTAATTTAGATGCTTACGTGGAAAAGTTAATTAATTTTTTGTTGAATTTTCTTTTCCCAAAAGTATTAATAATTTCGTTTTTAATTTTTAATAGCAATATTTTAAAAAGGAAATATAGAACATTAATTGCTATTATCCTATTTTTTAAGAAAAGAAGGAAAACAAAATAGTTAATTACCTACGTGGACCAATCGAATCGCGATTCTAAAATCCTAGGTGGACGGCCTAGGAGCGCTATAGCATCAACTTTTATATAGTATAGACTAGATTTTACACCCACGCTACGCGTGATTTTTTTTTTAATAAAGAGTTTAATATATTTTAGCATTATATAATCTGAAAAAGACATTAAAAATGTTCAAGTAAAGACGTTGTGATCCCATTATCATTACATTTGTGATCTCATTATCATTACATCTTTTACTGCTTCTCATGGAAATTAACAAAAGTGCCATTAAAACCCCACAAACATATAGAAAATCACCGAAATAGGAAATATAGAAAGCTTTGAGATTCATAAATCAAGCATGAGTTTTCTAAATCAAGCTTCTAGTTAACCTCTTTCGAAGTCAATGACGGACCTGTAAAGCTTATCATTTTTTCAAACCTCTTAATAATAGATATGCATGATCCAACCTCACAATTTCTATCATCATTACAAACCCTTTTCATTACAAAACTCATGCATCTCCTCTTTCTTCTTCACTCATCCTAGAATGTAAAGTCTTTCATTATGCTGCTGCTATTTCACTTCCCACCTCCTCTCTTTTGGTCTTTTTCACAATCAAATCGTCGATCATTCTTTCGTCACAAATATCATCTTCGTTCCAAACCTTCTTATCATCAACGCGGCTTGTCTTTGATGATAAGATTTTGTCTAAACAAACATCTCAGATATTAGCTTCGCTGAACTATAGGAAACTTATATAAAACTAGGGAACTTTCAAATTATGATGGGGGAAAAAAACAAATTATATTATAGAACCTATTTGAAAAAAACAACCAAATTAATGTTTCGGAAAAAAAGAATACATTAACATTAAAAATCAATAGAAACACATTATGGAAAAAAAATTAACGAAAAAACTAAAGATGGTTCATTTTCTCCTTTCTAGTAAAGATATATTATTCCTTTGTCTACACAAAATTAAAGAGTGTAGCACATCATAAACCGTGAGAATTACAAACAAAAAAACATATACAATCGCATCCTCATTAGTAACAACATTATCCAATGAGTGAGCCTAGCCAGACTCTAGTGTAAAATTGCCACGAAATTATGTATAAAGCAAATAAGCAACACATAGATAAATATTAAATAAATGTAGGATGCCTAACATACTAATGGAAATCTCAAAAAAACATCACAAAACATGTAGACTAACAAAACTTTTTAAGTATAATGTGACATTGCATCAACATTGGAATATTTTTCAAACTCAGTGAAGTTTTCTAACATATTAAGACCCAAAAAATCACAAAAAGAGAGAAATCATAAACATAGATATTATTTGATATCTAAGAATCAGTTACACAAAAAAGAGAGCAAAACACTAATCGAAGAAGCTTAATACAACTTTCACAAATCAAACGAATTACTAAAAGAAACGAACTAACCTTCTTGAAAAATTGAACTCGTACGCATGACACAAACCAAACCGTTGAAAAAACCTATAGAAACACTAAGAAAAGCCAAAAAAAAAAAAATCATGCATGAAGTATGTCAAATAGTCTTCCTTGCGTATTGCAAGCATAGGCTGCGGAATGTTCGATCCGAAGCGAAGAATCGTTGTAACTCTATCTGCAATCGATAATACATCATTCGTAAGCAATAATGAGATATTGCTAAAATTTGTTTTTAATTACCTCCAAAAGAGCATCCTTGCTTGCTTGCTTTGTACTCCAAATGAAGTCAACATGCATATATGTTAGCCCTTAATTAAGAACCCTAACCTACAAAAGTCAACAACTCAGTTCCCAAAAATATTTCTGATGACCTGCAAAACAAATTATGAAGAGAAAAAATGTGAAAATTCTAAGAGCTAAAGTTAGGTTAATTACAATTACTATTATCCTTATGCTAAATGAGCCAAGAGTACCATAAAATACAATTTCTGACTCGTGAAGCTCATGAAAATTTTCTTAAACAATTGAACATACTGGCATTCATCTCATTCATTGGCCTCTTCATGTGCACATTTGCCTCAATATCCACAATAAGTGCCTAAACTATCTCATATCCATGATGCGACATAGCCTATTATACAAAATAACATATAAAGTCTCGGTATATATTAGTTTTGTGAAGTTTTTAAACTTTTGATCAAGGAAATGGGTTTAGTCGTTTGGTTTATTTTCAAACCCACCATGAGCGGTTCTACAACGTCGTATAAAACCAAGAAAAAAGAAAGAAAGAAAATGCTTACTGGTTTATATAGTTGTACATTCCCATAGCTGCAGAAGAGTATATTAATTAGCTAAACACAAACTTTTAAAGACAAAAACTTGAATATGATTCCTCGTGTTGCTAAGCGTGAAAAAAGGATTTAAAATAAAACTAATCACTGTGTTCTAAGTTCCAACCCAGTTACTTGTTGCTGAAGTAAAAAGAAAAGAACAAAGAAACCAAAAGGAAAAATCAAAACATGCAGCGTAGGCCATTGTTAAGCTCAAAAGAGGCTTGCAATTCTAAATACATGGAGCTATTAATTAATATAATAATAATGGCGCAACATTAACCGTTTACACTTTCTTTGATAGTGTAATTCAGTGGTTATATCGTTCAAATAATGTCTGGCATATAAACCGAAAAGAAAACAATTAAGAAATTGAAATTTAGAATATTCAACAAACAAAATTAGAGATTATGTATTATACATAACAATTGAGTATAAGAGAGATTACAGCACTGAAAATATTAGGAGAACAATGGAATACCAAGAAAAAAGAATATAACAGCCGAACCATATACTAATGATGGAAATTTTAAAAGAAAGGAAAAATTGCCTGCCAAACAAACATAAACTCAATAATTAAAATATATCAGAGACTAATCATGTAAAATATTTACTATAACTAATAAAAGATGAATATTAAAAATTGAATATCATACCCGACTTTACCATGACGTGAAGGATTATGGGTGAAACCTACAAAAACTTGAGAAACACACAAACGATGATAAACAATAAAATAGTTAGCAAAAAACGATGATAAACAATAAAATAGTTAGCAAAATCACGGTTGATAAAAAAAAAGAAACGTTAGCAAAATCATCAACATCAATGAGGTAATAAAATATATGAATGCGATGAATCTATACTATGTAAAAGAAACGAACAAAAGACTTTGATATATTATGCTCACATCCAGTGTTAATGTCCTGAAGCACTTTTCCGATCCATCATCTTCTTTACCTTTTTTTCTCATGTTTTCTTAAAACTACATGACTAAGGAAAAAAATCTATAAATAAGAATACAAAGAATAAGAAGAACCATAAGTAACCCTAGAAACATTGTAACATAATACACCGGAGGTGAGAAAAACATAAAAACCTAAAATATAAAACAGAAAAGGAAAATTAGAGAGGAAACACAAGTGACATGTATATATAGGAAAATTCTAGGGTTAGAAAAATTAAAAAAAAAACTATTAAAAAGAGGAGAACGTATTTATCAACAACAAAAGAAAATTACCTTAATTTAAATCGCTTACGTGGACCAATCAAATCGCGTTTCTAAAATCTCATGTGGATTAACACCACTATTTTTTTATTGGCTTAGGAGATAATCAATGAAAAAGTTTATCGTGCTTGTGATAATTGAGATGAGGGGGTAAAGTGTTTATATAGTTGCGACAATTAATTTCCTTTTTGAAATTAGTGTATGAACTTCTAGATTTCCTTTTCATAAAAGTAATATGATTAACTTATTTTGTTGTTGTTAATTGTAATTTTTCTACAAATATATGGAAATATTGTTTTTACGAATAAAAGGAGTCGGCCATTGTTTTTTATGGAATTATCAAATAGCAAAAAAATTTAATTTTTTTAATTTATGTTTCTTTAGTAAATTTATATGGAATATATGGAAATATTGTCTTTAAGAAAAAATTAAAAAGGAGTCGATACCCGTTTTTATGTTATTATCAAATAGTAATTTTAAAAAAATTTATTTGTACAAAAAGAAAGTATAATAAATTAAATAAAAAATTAAATAATTTATAATTAGGAAAAAAGCTAACTAATAATAAATTAGGTTCCTTTAAATTTTTTTAATATCAATATTTTAAAAAGGGAATATAGAATATTAATTCCTATTATCCAATTTTTTTTAAGAAAAGAATAAAAACAAAAAGCTAATTATCTACGTGGACCAATCAAATCGTGTTTCTAAAATCCTATGTGGACGTCCTAGGTGCGCTATAGCATCAACTTTTATATAGTATAGATTATCACAAACAAAGTCAACTATTATCTACTATGACAAACATTATCAACTATAATTAACTATTATCATAAACATAGTCAACTATTATTAAATATATAATATTTTGGCTATTATAATTATTTTTAAATATAGTTAACTATACCGATCTCCATCTTAATCTACCATTCGAGATTTTTGATCCATACCAACGAGATGAGAAAAAATGATTGACGATTCGTTTTGTAGCTCACCGGAAAGAGAGATAAGATTGGTTACGATATTCGTTTCAAACAAAATAAAAAGGAAAAAAACTTGATGGAAGAAAAAGATTTAGTAATGGTGGAGAAATAAAAAAAAAAAAAAAGAAGAAAAAAAAATTGGATACGGCGAGGAAGGAGGAAGGAAGAAGAAGGAAGAAGAAAGAGAGGTAGAGTTTTTAATTCCAATTTTAGTATTTTCTTAATTATTTTTTTAATACAAAAGTTGTATAATTACACAAGAGTAAAATTAGAATTTTAGATAAGCTAAATGTTAGATAACTAATTTCATTTTAAGGCATGCTATAGACTTAATTTTTGATCAATTAGCTATTATTCATGCTATTATTCACATCCGTTCTCATTTTTTATGTGGGATTATATTCTTTACAGGCTGAAAGACCATTTATCCATTAATCTCGACAAAATCCCATTATAGAAAAGTTTTGGGTTAGATCTTCGAGCACGATCAAATCGATTGTGCCTATTGAATCGATTACGGTTTGGTTGGAACATTGTGTACTTTACACTATGATATGATATTAATTTCCATGAGCTTCTAATTTAAACAATTTCCCAATAAATGGATTGATACATGTCCTTAGTTCAAATCACTTGCTGATTTTGATGTGAGATATATTCTGCAAAGAAAATAACAAAAAATGGTTAATGATAGATTTTCAATAGTGTTTTTTTTCAAAGATAGTGACGAAAAGTTTCTATTTTCATTACATAAAGTATCTCTCATCACAATATCCTTAACAAGAAATGCAAGTTTTCATAAATTTCCTCTTCTTTTTTTTGGGTTTGCTTTAATTAGTATCGTATCTTGAATTTTATGGACTAAGAGCGTTTTAACTTTCTGTTGCTCCATTTGATATATATGTAGTAGTACACAAGATCACTGAACGTGAATGGGATTCACTTGTGATCCAATCCACACTCCCGGTGATGGTCTTATTCACGGAAAAGCAGTGTGGATCTTGTGAGAAGTTACGCTACATAATGGAAAATCTAGACAGAAGGTACAATGATAAGTTCAAATTCTACACGGTCGACATTGAAGAGGAAGACTATATCGCTAACTATTATGACGTAAACGATGCCCCAACCACTGCTGTCTTCAACGGCGGAGACGTAATAGATGGAGTCGAGGGATTTTTTTTTTTTTTTTTTTTTTTTGAATTGAATGTAAAATTAATCCAAACAAAAAAAAACGTTTTTACAACTATTGCAACTTTAATTTAAGCTAGTGTTTTTAATTCAACCAGCTATCAACGAGTCTCAAACCAAGTTGACATTGCTCCTTCGTATCTTGTGTCTCCAATCTCTCGAATTGACGATAAGCGATTCCTTATTTGCTTATCCATAATACTCGTGAGTTGAGTCGATGTTCTTGAAGGTTCTCCATGTCTCCGATTATTTCCAGATGAGTTAGAGAAACTTGTGCATAAATATATGTGATTTTCTCTTGGCTTGTTTCGTCACCGAGTCTGTATCTATGTGTGATTTTCCCTTGGCTTGTCTGTTTCTTTGTATTTGCTGATTGCTTTGTCAGACTTTTGCTTATGTAAACTACTACTACTACTTGGCTTGTAGTCTGTTTCTTTGTATTTGCTGATTGCTTTGTCAAACTTTTACTTGTGTAAACTAGTACTACTTTATATATGTTGTTTGTCAAATTATATAAGAAGTCCTTGTTTATACAATAAAGAAAGTCAGAGGAGGAGGAACATTTTATGATTATTTTTAATACTCTCTTCAAGTTGGAACATGTAGATTCCTAATACAGAATTTGGATAAAAAAGCTTCAAATGTTGGTTGCCCCAAAACCAACCGGACAATTCTCATACCACTTTTTTAAGTTTTTGTTGTTTGGATACTATTAATTTTTAAATGTTTCATAGATACCACTTTTTTAAAAATGTTTCAAAAAAACCACAAAATTAAAGTTAGTTTTAAATGATCAAAACTAAACCCTAAACCCTAAAACTACACCCTACCCCTTAAAATTATACCCTAATTGTACAATAGTTAATCCAAACCCAAAAATTTAAATTTTACACTCTTTAAAAATCAATTTTTGTGTTTGTGGTATTTTTGGAAATTTTGATAAAAATGGTCCCTAAGGAATTTTTAAAAATTAATGATATTTAAGGAACAAAAATTTTGTTTGGTGGAATTTCTCAAACCAAAACTCTCATTGTAATTAGTCTTAATGGCCAGAAATTTGCAAGTGGAAATATGGTTGCTCCACACCAATTTTAATAAATGTCGCTTTTGTAAATAATAAATGGGTTTATAAGAGTCTTACTTTAAGTTAATTAAGACAAGGTTACAAAGCAGTAAAAACAAAATTTTGCAAGTCTTGACAACATTCCATTACTCAGCAGAATCCAACTCATTTTCTGAATCATCTTCCTCATCTGAACCATCCTCACTATCCACTCCATCTTCCGACACTTGGTCCTCATCATCTTCTTGAGCATCAGTTCCGTTTTCATCGTCTGTTTCAGTCTTTGCTTTATCATCATCCTTGAGGTCGTTCTCGCCATCGAAATCTTTTTGAACAGGAACGTCCTTTTGTTGTTGGGAAGACATGATGCCGGCAATGGCTTTCAATGCAGCAGCTGCTTGACTGTTATCAGCAATGGATTCCGGATCTATACCTGGAACTGCGGTTTCTGCTTCAGCTTCTGAAGGCTTATTATCCTCTAGCTTAGGAGGTGGGACAAAGAAAGGTATACGACCTCTCTGCCAGTCATGGAGTATCATCTTAGCTCCCGTCATCAAATCAGGCTCTCCGCCCTAAAACAGAGAAACTGTTGAGTTTCTACGCTAATTTATAGAAGTCAAAAAGAGTATCGAAATTGCGAAAACACATACCTTTAATAGTTTACCAGACGCTTTGCATAGCTGAAGAAGAAAATCATGATCATCCTCCCTGTAAATAACGAAACCGGAAAATTTATAACTTTTGTCACCAAGAGTAAGTTTGAAGAAGTAAAGATAAGAAAAAATCGAATTTCTTTTACCAGTCCTTTATTTTATAGGCTCTCTGCAAGTGCTCCTTCTTGACACGCCTCAGGACTTCTCCAATGTGCTCAGATGCATCCTCCAAGTTTGTAACTCTTACCTATATATCGGAAAAATATGAATCCGTAAGATATTTTGCACTAGTTGCAGATAACAAAACAGAGTGGGTCCAAAAAGAGCAATCAATCATAAGTTTAAATAAGATGACTAGCAATACAAGAAACATACAACTCCCTTGAGGACGATATCTGTCTCAGTATCACGGCTCTGGTATACAACTCCAGGACAATCGATCAAGAAAATCCTCTTGGTGAGTGTGATGTATTGCCAAACCTTGGTCTCCCCTGGAATAGGAGCAACCTTGCAAACCTATAGAAGAGGAACCATGTGATCCAAGTAAGTTGGTAATAATTGGGCGTTGAGTTACACAGGGACTTGATAAGAAAAGTGAAGAGGACAAAGAAGTTTTTACATTTTTAGTTCGCAAAGTGTTGATAACCGATGATTTTCCAACATTTGGATAACCAACAAATCCGACAGATACAGCTTGTTTATCACTTTTCAGACGAGCAAACTGCCTCAACACTGCGAGAAGCGATCCCTGGAAAATCAACCATCATTCAGCAACCAGATATCAAGAGAATAACATAGACCATTAAGAGGCGCTCAAGGGCATGTATAAGTATAACTGATAAAAGTACCTTTCCGAATGACTTGGTAACACTTGCGTGAAAAGCTAGAGTTGGATATTCCTTTGATAATATTCTCAACCATCCTTTTGTAGCCCAAGCCGGTACAAGATCACACTTAAAAACCATACACACCAAAGACACATAGATACCCAGTAAGCAACAGGAACAACCAACTGAGTTTTCAAGAAATGAAAAAAGCTAAACCAACCTTGTTCAACAACAAAATCATGTGTTTATGCTTGTGATGCTCTTTCAAAGTCTTCTCTAAATGATGACACCTAGTACCTTGTGGATCCCTAGCATCTAAAACCTGTTAAGCCAACAAAAATTAGATTAGAGCTAAAAAGATATCACCTTCATTAACTCGGTTCTTGAAACTAGACATACCTGAACAACTACGTCAGAGGAGTCTATGACTTTGTAAAGCTCGCCCCAAATACGCTTACTCTGTCCCTTCTCAAACATATTATGCCTAACAAGATCTCTAAACCCATCTTCTTCTTCTCTTTCACCAGTAGGAGCTGCACCGTTCTTCTCCTCGTACGCATCTTCAAAATTACACAAAAGTAATTCGATTAATACATCATTTCACACACTACAAAGCTCAAAAGAAGCCAAATTTACCCTGAGATTCATACGCCTTCTTCACCAAAGCTTCGTAATCCAAAGCCACAAGCTTCGGCCGCTTCCTTTTTAAAGCATCTTGAAATGGCTCCATATCAAGTAAGTGAACTCTCGATTGCTTCACAAGAAACACCATAAACCAAATCAAAATTCAAGATCTTGTGTACAATCTAACTCAACTAAAGTAAAAGCCTTTACCTTCTTGGTATCAGTCAATAGAGACATAGGCAATTTCCTCTCTTTCAAAATCACATTGTAATTACTAGACATTTTAGTATGAAGCTCTTCCCTAAAGTACTCTAGCTGTTTCTGATCCACAACACGAGTGTTCCCTATACAAAATTCAAAAACCCTAGAATCATACATACGAAATCAAATTGGGGGAAAATTTTCAAAATTACGAATTCAGGAAACGTACCAAACCATCTTCGATCAGGTTGGATTCTCGTATCCGGCAAATCCTTAGATTGATACTCGTTGCTAGTGATTTTACCGCCTGGGGTTCTCTTAGGTCTAGTGTTGTACATGTGAAGACGGCGAACCGTTGCGGCGGAACGACCTTCGGTGGTTTTTTTCTTCCCATCGGAACGATTTGCGTCGAGGGAATGCTTTGGTTTACCGGAAACATTCGATTTCTTCTCCTTCTTCACCATCTCTGATTGATTTTTCTTTTTTTTTTCTCAGTTTTTTGCTTCGATGGAGGAAGAAGAAGAAGATGAAGTGTGGCTAGTGATTTTGCTAGGGTTTTGTTTTTGCAGTGACGACGCATTTGTATCAATATGGGCTCAAATTGTTTAATGGATTTAATGGACTTGGCCCATTAGAATATAAAAGCCCATTTAAATTTATGCGATTGTATTTGTCAAAAGTATTCAAAACACTGCGATTAAGACTCTTAATTTTAAGATTTTGGGTATTGAGGTAGTCATCATAAGTAATTGAGTGTATCTTTAGTATGTTGAATGTAGTTTAAAAAAATATTAGATAATTTTGGTGACCTTAGATAATTCCGGTGTTCATAGGTAGAAAGAAGTATCCATGTATTTTGCCATAATAACCATAATCAAATATCTTATAAGCAGTTGAATTCAATTAATTGATCATCGTTAATCATATAATTATATTAAACTAGAAAAAGTCCACGCGTTGCGTGGAAAACGTTAGTTAGATGTTTTTCTGATTTTATTTTACTATTATATATATATTAACATTGGTAAACTTAAGTGATGTTTCAGATTTATACTCACAAGTTATATTTTTTAAAATTTAAACATCATTTTTAAGATTTGATATGATGATATAAACAAATGAGTTTAACTAATGAAACACTACATTTTCAGTTGTGCTTAAAATTTTAACTTCTTCTTCTTGACCTCTTTGTTATAGTAAAAAAATGAATGTTTGTTCTTTATGTGGTCGAAAAAAAAACTTATACTATGAAATATAAAATAATTATATATAACTATATAGGTAAAAGTTAGTGAAATTTTGAACTGCTTTTAAAATTAACTGATCACATAGTTGGTTTACAAAATATAATCTTATAATATCTGATTTACATATCTTTTTATTTTATCATGAAGTTGTATATAATTACTTTTGTTCGGTGCGTTCCAATATCCTTAACCTTGTGGCCGAAAATGGAAATAAAAAAATTAGTTGACACCAATAAGATTTTCTGAATGACTTTAGAAAAATTTTTAGTAGTAGATATATATGTTTCTTTCTGTGATATACATAAGTGTCTTTAATATTTTAGTGGCTCTTCTCTACTAAAATTACCAAACTTTGCTGGGTTCGAAACCCAAAAGTACCATTTTGAATTTTTTTAAACTAATAATTTTAAGAAAGATAGGTGACACGTGTCGTCTTGTCAGAGAGAGTTGGTTGTTGATAACCTTAAAATATTATAAAGATATCTATGATGATGATGATGTAACATTAGTAGCATTTAAACATATGTACCATTTTAAAACCATTAAAAAAACATATATGTACTAGCATTTAAAAATGAAACGATCCTTTAATGAAAAGAAACATAAAAAGCTTGTCGTTACAAATCACTAACTCATGGGAAGCCTTTATGGCCATAAAAAGCCTCTTTCACCAATTTTTTTATAACCATCACAAGAATAAAAAGAAAAAAAAATGGAGAAAGCAATTCTCATAATGTTTCTCATAGCAACATCAATGGCTTATTACCAAACTCTAGCTCAAGAAGACGAGATCAGCCCATTTTTGGAAGCATTTGCGGATGCACCAGAAGCATTTGCGGACGCACCTATAGCTACAGCTTACGACCATGAACTCGTAAGCCACATGAAGAAACAACGAGTCCGATTTCTCCAAGCCTGTTCGGAAAAATTGACCACGGAATGCGGGATGGAAATGACAAAAGGATTGGATGAAGACAAGCCAGTGTCCGTGGAATGTTGTAAGGACATTTTGATGATGCGGAAAGATTGTCATGACGGATTGATGAATTTAGCTTTTTCTACTTATGAGTTAAAGGATATTGCTAATGAATTTCTTCCTAGGAGCAAGATGATTTGGAACCAATGTGTTAAGACTACTGCTGCTAGGATTGGTGCACCTATGTCTTTTGAAATTTGATAATTGATTTTTACTGATAACAAAAGAAACTATATACTCCCTCTGTTTTTGAAAGATTGATGTTTTGAGTTTTTTACACATATGAAGACGAAATATATATTTGTATTAACTAATTATTTATTTTAAAATTTGACTTATTTTTTTGTTTTCCAATAATTATATTAACTACATCACACCACTTTTCTCTTTCTATTTGATTAAAAAAACTATTTTATCATTTGGTAAAACGTAAAAGCATAAAATAAAGTGTTGAAAATCAATCTCTTAAAAACAAATAAAAAAACCAAAAAATCAATCCTTCAAACACAGAAGGAGTATTATAATTATACATTACATATTCTTCGAGTTATACATATATGGTGTTGACTGTTTGGAGATAAAAATATGAGTTGGAGATCCTTTTGTTTTGTTTGTCTAATAAAAACTCAAGACGATGTCTTTAATTTTCATATAGTACAATAGTACTACGATATAATTATCCCATATTAGAATAATAAACACACAATATCTTATTGGGAAGTCGCAAACGTTCTCTTAAAATTAAGTAAAGTATTCATTTATCTAGAAAAATGTGTAGAAGAAAAAAATACAAATTGTAGGAAAACAATCAACAACAACCGTAAAGAAGGAAGCTAAAAATGATAAGAGTGAAAATGTGGTGATTTCAATATGTTAATATGTATATACTTAGTATACTTATTGATTTGACTATTTGCAGTCTCATGCTTTTTAGCGGAATCTCGTTTTTGGCGAAATTTTTTTATGGACTCGAGATTTTGGGTGGAAATATTTTAAATCATGTTTTGGCGGAAAAAATTGTGAAACCATAATTTTTAGTTTTTTTTTTTGTCAATCCGATCTATTAAAAGCTAATTTGGGCTTACATGGAGGCTTTTTAAAGCCTGTTTGGCTATAGAGTCAGCTTTGACATTAGCTGCTCTAGGGATATGTTTAAAACTGACATAGTTGAAAAGAGCCAAACAAGAGAAAATATCAGACAATATTCCATAGATCTCCAAGATGATTGATTTGGCTTGGATAACTTTGATCAGCGTCAGTGAATCAGAGTGAAAGGACACTGAATCGAATCCATAGTTGGAGGTCATTATCATTGCTGATCGGAGAGCTAAAGCTTCAACCATTAGAGGAGAAGCCACATGAGAAATCACAGAGGAATGGGTTGAATTTATTCGTGATCTGATGAAGATCCATCCTAAACCAGCCGATCCCGACTCTGAGTTCCAAGCTGCGTTTGTGCAGCATTTGATTGTCCCATCCCGAAGGATTGATGGACGTTGTTCTGGTTCCTTGTGCTTCCGGGGAAGGCAAGGAGGGAGTTGGGCTTGGTTACATTCCCTTGCATCTCGTATGGCTTTAAGGACCGTGTCTGCAGGTGAGAGAATTTTGTCATTGAAGATCCTTTGATTCTTGGTGATCCAAAGAGCCCAGCAGATCCAAGGGAATAAGTAACCGCGTTCTAATCCAGTTGGAGGTAGTGAGACTTGAGATTTGGCCATGGCGAAACCGGAGATGGTGTCAGTGATGTTTGATAAGTCCATGCTAGGAGCTAAGGGGGTTGAATTCCAGACTTCTCTAGCAAAAGGACATTGGAAGAGGAGATGAAGAATGGGATTCCGGTTCTTGACATCGAGAGCATGCTGTACTGATTGGGATTTGTCGAATTGCAAGATGCTCTCCCACATGTAATGCATTATGCAAAGATTTCCATAAGAACACCTTGATTTTCGGTGATGTTCGCAGTTTCCAGATGTTTGCATTCCATTCAATAGAGCTTTGATGATTTGCACGAAAAGTAGACTCTAGTTCTTTTGATGCAGCAAGATAACCACTCCTTGTATTCACTAGATGGGTGATGGAGCCAATTGAGAAGGTCAGGGGAACCTAGGAGGCTTGGCTTCAGCTGGAGAATCTGGTCTTTATGGAAAGGTAAGATTTGTTCCAGTAACTCAATATCCCATTCTTTAGTTTGATGGTTGATTAGATTAGAGACTTTGTAGTGTTGAGTGGCCTGCGTTTGGGGTCCCATTGGTCTTTGTTGATTAGAGCATGATAGCCAAGGGTCAGACCATATGTTTATTGACTCTCCATTGCCAATGATCCATCCTAATTGTAATTTCAGGAGATCTCTTCCATCCATGATGCTTTTCCATCTGTGGAAGTGTAGTCTAGGGAGAGTAGAATGTAGGAAGGAATTGGAAGTGCAATACTTTCCAAGTAGGATTCTTGCCAGGAGATAAGTAGGGTTAGAGAAGATTCTCGAAGCACAAAGCTTGAGACGGTCACCATGGCCTTCATCGCTTTTTTACAAAGGATAAAGATGAAGATCTAAAGAGAATAACGAAAGTACATGTTTATAATTGATTTGTGGTGCCTAGGGCTGCTCTGTTTCTCTCAAGAGGCTAAAAGAAAGTATATATAGGTGTAGGAAGAGGTCTTGGGTTGGTGGAAATCCTAGGGTTTCAGTTCGGGCAAAAACGACTTTTTGTCGATAAGTGCGCAGAAGTGGCTACGGCACCGGACGGTGGCACCGGTCACGTGAATTGGTCCGGGGTCTGGCTCAAAATCATTTCCTTGTGCGTGGCTTCAAGTAAATGAGCCGGCCCATGGGTTGGTTCGGTGCTTAGGCCCATCTTGGACTTGATTCTTCTTCTAGGCAGAATGACTTCCAAATTACAACTCCATTGCATATAATTCCAACTCCATTTGGAAGCTGACTCAAATTTTTATCTCCATATGAAATTTCATTGCCGTCCAAGTCGATTTGGTCATCCGGCCGTAGCTAGGCCTCGGCTGATTAACTTCTGTCCAACTTGGGAAATTGTGAAATCTTCAACTTGGGTGAGTTAGATAGGATCCTTTAACCTTGGTAAGTTGTTGTAGGATGAAGAATACTCATTTTGCTCTTTTTTACGCCATTTTGATGATTTGACCTGTATGACTCTTCAAAACCAAATATACGAGAAAACTACCTATTTTGATAGAAAAGCTTATTAAATATAATATAAAATAGATAAAAACGCATAGTAAAAGTGGTAAAATACCGGGTATATCACCCACCTAAATAATTTGCGGGCTAAGAGTTAAGACTACTGCTGCTAGGATTGGTGCACCTATGTATTTTGAAACTTGAACATTGATTTGTAGTGATAACAAAAGAAACTATATATATTATAATTATACATTATATATTCTTCGGGTTATACATAGATGGTGTTAACTGTTTGGAGATAAAAATAAAACTCAAGAGTATTTCTTTAGTTTTCATATAATACAATTGTACTTCAATATAATTATCCCATATTAAAAAAATAAACACACAATATCGTATTGGGAAGTCGCAAACATTCTTAAAATTACGTAAAGTATTCATTTATCTAGAAAAATGTGTAGAAGAAAAAATAAAAAATTGTAGGAACAATCAAGAGCTACTTTAAAGAAGGCATCTAAGAAAGATAAAGAGTGAAAATGTGGTGATTTCAATATGTTCATACGTAAAAAGCTTAGTATACTAATTGTTTTGACTGTTTACGGTCTCATGCTTTTTGGCGGGAATTTTTAACGGAATCTCGTTTTTGGGTGGAAAATTTTATATCATGTTTTGGAGGGAAAAATTGTGAAACCATGATTTTTAGTTGGGTTAACCCATTTCAACCCACTAACTCATTAAATTTTAACCCATTTAACTCATAAACCATTGGATCCATTTATCCATTAGGGTCAAAATACTCAACCCATTAGAATTAATGGTTTGGATTGGGTTGGGTTGGGTTGGATTGGGTCAAACCATGAGTTTTGACCCATTTTGACACCGCTAATAGAACTATTCATGTATGTTGTCGAAAGAGTTACGTCGTGGAACCATAATAGTATACTTTGCGAGTAGTTGAATTCGATGATACAACGTATCTTTTCCGGAAACATATATGAATAGTTGAATTCGATCGACTGATCAATTATAATAAAATTAAGATCAAATATCTATGATGATGATGATGATGTTTCAATAAAAAAGTATAATTTATATTTTTTTGTAAATTTATTTGACTTCTAATTTCACTATTTCGAATAAAATACTGCGATACCAAATGGATTATTTTTATTGCATATAAACCTGAATTGTTTTGGATAGTACTAGTAAAGTTATATGATCCTATCTAAAATGGACATGGCAAAAACACGTTTTTCTCTCTTCTCCAATAAATAAAAATATTCGATTGAATCATTAATTATAAGTAACGTTATGTAACATTGGTAACATTTAAACAAATGTAGCATTTTAAAACCATAAAAAGAAACATATATGTACTACCATTTTGAAATCAAACGATCCTTTAATGAAAAGAAACATAAAAAAGCTAGTCGTTACAAATCACTAACCCATAAAAAGACTCCTTCACCAAATGTTTTTTAACCATCATAAGAATAAAAAGAAAATGGAGAAAGCAATTCTCATAATGTTTCTCGTAGCTACATCAATGACTTATTATCAAACTCTAGCTCAAGAAGAAGAGAGCAACCCGTATCCGGAAGCATTTGCGGACCCACCTAAAGAATTTGCGGGCTCACCTATAGCTGCAGCTTACGACCATGAACTCTTAAGCCACATGACGAAACAACAACTCCAATTTCTCCAAGATTGTTCAGACAAGTTGAGCATTAAATGCAGTATGGAAATGTCAAAACGATTGGATGACGACAAGCCGGTGTCCGTGGAATGTTGTAAGGACATTTTGATGATGGGGAAAGATTGTCATGAAGGATTGGATAATTTTGAATTTTCTACTTTTCTACTTATGAGTTAAAGGATACTGCTAATGAACTTCTTCCTAGGAGCAAGATGATATGGAACCAATGTGTTAAGACTATTGCTGCTAGGATTGGTGCACCTATGTATTTTGAAACTTGATCATTGATTTTTAGTGATAACAAAAAAAACTATATATATTATAATTATACATTACATATTCTTCGAGTTATACATAGATGGTGTTAACTGTTTGGAGATAAAAATAAAACTCAAGAGTATGTCTTTAATTTTCATATAATACAACTGTACTTCAATATAATTATCCCATATTAAAAAAATAAACACACAATATCGTATTGGGAAGTCGCAAACGTTCTCTTAAAATTACGTAAAGTATTCATTTATCTAGAAAAATGTGTAGAAGAAAAAATATTCTTCGAGTTATACATAGATGGTGTTAACTGTTTGGAGATAAAAATAATGTTTTTAATTTTCATATAATACAATTGTACTTCACTATAATTATCCCATATTAAAAAAATAAACACACAATATCGTATTGGGATGTCGCAAACATTCTTAAAATTACGTAAAGTATTCATCTATCTAGAAAAATGTGTAGAAGAAAAAATAAAAAATTGTAGGAACAATCAAGAGCAACTTTAAAGAAGGCATCTAAGAAAGATAAAGAGTGAAAATGTGGTGATTTCAATATGTTAACACGTAAAAAGCTTAGTATACTAATTGATTTGACTGTTTACGTTCTCATTCTTTTTGGCGGGAATTTTTAACGGATTCTCGCTTTTGGGTGGGAAAATTTTAAATCATGTTTTGGAGGGAAAAATTGTGAAACCATGATTTTTAGTTTAAGAGAAAGTCATGGTTTAAAAGTTTAAGAGAAAGTGCTTAAGCTGGAGTAGTTTCAGGATGGGTGACCTACTGGCAAGTGATTTTCAGTATCGTGTGATTGAGGTCAAAACACGAGGAAAGATCACGTGGTGATTTGCAGGGTCAGTAATCAAGACTTTCGAGCCTCCCGGACTAACGTACTGGTCGTCGGACATGGTGGGCCCACGGGCCTGGGAGTAGACGGGGGCCCATGGGAGGGACGGTCGGGGCGTTACAAGTGGTATCAGAGCGAACCCTGATAACTGTGTGCTGTCGGGGTAACGATCTTGGTATGCGCAACGAGGACGTCGCAATCTGTTAGTGGGGGTCATTGTGACACCCCGGTTTCAGGGCATATATGGTATATGCGGTATACACAGAGAGGCTTAAAAGAATTGAATTAGCTACCTATATCACCAAAGTACACTTATCATTTCGGTCACAGGTCTTAAGAGAACTCCAGAGTTGAACGTGCTTAGGCTGGAGTAGTTTCAGGATGGGTGACCTACTGGGAAGAGATTTTCAGTATCACGTGAGTGAGGTCAAAACACGAGGAAAGATCACGTGGTGATTTGCAGGGTCAGTAATCAAGGCTTTCGCGCCTCCTGGACTAACGTACTGGTCGTCGGACATGGTGGGCCCACGGGCCTGAGAGTGGACGGCGGCCCATGGGAGGGACAATCGGGGGATTACATATCTTTTCCGGAAACATATATGAATAGTTGAATTCGATCGACTGATCAATTATAATAAAATTAAGATCAAATATCTATGATGATGATGATGTTTCAATAAAAAAGTATAATTTAGATTTTTTTGTAAATTTATTTGACTTCTAATTTCATTATTTCGAATAAAATACTGTGATACCAAATGGATTATTTTTATTGCATATAAACCTGAATTGTTTTGGATAGTACTAGTAAAGTTATATGATCCTATCTAAAATGGACATGGCAAAAACACGTTTTTCTCTCTTCTCCAATAAAAAAAAATATTCGATTGAATCATTAATTATAAGTAACGTTATGTAACATTGGTAACATTTAAACATATGTAGCCACTACAAGAAAACACTGCCAATTCCGACGGAAAATTCGAACCGTCGGAATTCCGTCGGAAATTTCCGACGGAATGCTGACAAATCAAGTTTCGTCGGAATTCCGTCGGAAATTTCCGACGGAATTCCGACGGTTAGGCTCCGGTCGGCTTTCCGGCGGAATTCCGTCGGAAATTTCCGACGGAATTCCGACGAAGTGTAGATGTCGGTATATTCCGACGGAATTCCGATGTCGGCAAAGTTTGAATGGTTCATATATCTTCTGCGGTGGCCGATGTGATTGATGGGGTGTTATGTCGGAAGGTTTGACGGATTTCCGACGGATTTCCAGTTCTATATAAGTTTCCACATTTCTTCTGACGTTTATTATAACAACATCTGAAAAAAAAAAAACAAAAGAAATGAGTTCTTCGTATTTTCGGTCATGGATGGACGCGCCAATGAGGGAGGAGGGGTCGAACTTATTAACGACTGAATACGCTCAAGGTATTTGCGAGTTCATGCATTTACCTAGAAATCAAGAGGCGGCCAACAAAGGTCAGGATATCAAATGTCCTTGTTCTAATTGCGGTAATAGAATTAGTGGTTCGGTTAGTAAAGTTTGGAATCACTTATATATATATGGATTTAGGCCGGGATATAAGGTTTGGTTTTTACATGGAGAAACCAATTATGAATATGGTAGTAGTAGTAGTAATGCACCTTATTTTCCGACGGTTTGCGTAGGAGAACGTACACCGGAAGTAGATGTTGGGGTAAGTACGGTTGCGATGGTTAACGATGCGTTTAGAGAGAATTTGCAGTCGGGTGGGTATCATGAGGGTGATAGGGTTGAAGAACCTAATTTAGAATCCCGAAAGTTTTTCGATATGTTAGACGCATCAAAGCAACCTCTATACAGCGGTTGTAGGGATGGTCATTCACCGCTATCTTCTGCTAGTAGGATGATGAACTTGAAGACTGATTATAATTTGTCCGAAGAATGTGTTGATGCATTCGCCGAGTTCGTGAAAGATATTTTGCCAGAAGATAATTTGTCCCCCGGATCATACTACGAATCCAAAAACTGGTTGCCGGTCTTGGTTTGCCCTACCAGGTTATAGATGTGTGCATCGACAACTGTATGATATACTGGAGAGAAGACGAGAACCGAAATAAATGTAAATTTTGCGGCAAACCACGGTTCCAGGACACAAGTGGCAGGGCGAAGATTCCATTCAAACGGATGTGGTATTTACCCTTAACGGAGAGGTTGAAGAGGCTGTACGAATCAGACCGCACAGCTAAGGCTATGAGATGGCATGCAGAGCATAGTCAAGATGGAGATATCACGCATCCTTCTGACGCGGAAGCGTGGAAACATTTCCAATCCGTATATCAAGATTTTGCATATGAACGACGGAATGTATACCTCGGCTTATCCACGGATGGTTTCAACCCATTTGGAAAGCATGGAAGAAAATATTCATTGTGGCCGGTCATCGTAACACCTTACAATTTGCCTCCTTATATGTGCATGCGGCAAGAGTTCCTGTTTCTCTCAATTCTAGTTCCCGGGCCAGATCATCCAAGACGGTCACTCGATATATTCCTCCAACCATTGATCTACGAATTACAGATGTTGTGGGACCTTGGTGTCGAGGTATTTGATGTTTCAGTCCATCAGAATTTCAAGATGCGTGCGGTTCTTATGTGGACCATAAGCGATTTTCCAGCATACGGTATGTTATCTGGATGGACAACGCATGGAAGATTGGCGTGTCCTTATTGCCAAGACTATACTTCAGCTTTCCAATTGCAGCACGGCAGGAAGACTTCATGGTTTGATTGCCATAGGTGTTTTTTGCCAGCAAATCATCCATACCGTCGGTCTAAAAGACATTTCAAGACGAATGTACAAGTGTTTCATGGTCCACCTCCTGAGATAGATGGTCGCAGCATATTGGATCAGTTACGAGATTTTGGTGCAGAGCGAACTCCTGAATGTGGGGGTAATGGCCATTACCCCGTCGACGGTTGTGGGGTGAATCACAATTGGCACAAGAAGAGTATTTTTTGGGATTTGCCTTACTGGAAAGACCATCTACTGCGCCATAATGTAGATGTCATGCATGTTGAAAAGAATTTCTTTGACAACATCATGAACACCATCTTAAACGTCCCAGGAAAGACCAAAGACAACTGGAAGTCTAGATCCGACTTGCCATTGATTTGTTCGAGGCCATCTCTTCATGAATCGAATGGTAATTGCCGATGCCTGCATACCGGTTAGACGCTGGGCAGAAAGAAGTATTTTTTGAATGGTTCACAAATTTTGTAAAATTTCCAGACGGCTATGCATCTAATCTACGTAACTGCGTGGATTCGACTGAAGGGAAGTTTACAGGAATGAAGAGCCATGATTGTCATGTCGTGATGCAGCGTCTTCTTCCATTTGTATTTGCATATCTTCTTCCAGAACCAATCCACCAAGCAATTGGAGGTATATTTCGAACTCCCATTACTTTCTTACTACCATAATATTACTATATATATGTACTACTTAACGTGTTTCATTTTTGTTTATAGGAGTTGGTGCATTCTTCCGAGATTTATGTTCAAGAACGCTTACCGTCCATGGGATACGTAACTTGGAGGCCAACATCCCGGCTCTCCTTTGTAATCTTGAGAAGATTTTTCCACCTTCCTTTTTTGACGTTATGGAACATCTTCCTGTCCACCTCCCACGAGAAGCAGCCTTAGGAGGCCCTGTTCAATACCGATGGATGTATCCGTTCGAGCGTTATATGTTCCACCTGAAGAAAAAGGTAAAAAATTTGAGCAGGGTTGAGGGATCTATTGTTCAACAAAGCCTAAATGAAGAAATCTCACACTTTGCCGAAACTTACTTTCCATCGGAAGCTCGTACTAAGGCGAGACGTCCTGGCAGACATGATGATGGAGGTCAGAAAGCTGACTATGCCGTGGTTGTACCTGAGTTGTTTGCCCAAGTTGGTCGACCAATTGGAAAAGGAAAGAAACGCAGACTATCACAACAAGAGGTCACACATTTGCATACGTATATCCTAAGAAACTGTGACGACATTTTGAAGTATGAAAGGTATATCAGTTATTATGCTAAATTTATGGAATTATATATATAACTTCATCAACTAACGACTGCTATGTTATAGGATCTATATGTCCCTCGCGCGTGAATACCATTCTGATAAGTCAGATGCTGAACTTGCTGTCTTAAAAGATGAAGAATTTCCGGGGTGGTTGCCATGTTATGTAAGTTTAAGATAATTACTTACTCTTACTTTTACAAGTTTTCACGTTCATATGTTGCTTATATCTTACATATATCATTTTTTAGGTGTCTGACAGTATAGCACGAGGTGATGAAATCCCAACATGGTTAGTGGAGTTTGTTCATGGGTTAAGAAGCACCGCGACTTCATATCGCGGGTTTTGCACTAGGGGATATTCGTTCAGGATCCGTGAAGAAGGACGTAAAAGGTCAACTTCGGACTATGGTATATCGGCGCAAGCCGGTGATACCATGTACTATGGGATTTTAAAAGAAATCTTGGAAATCTACTATCCAGGAATGTTGAACTTGCGGTGCATTGTGTTTATGTGCGATTGGTATGACCCATCCAATGGTCGAGGGGTTCGAGTTGACCCTCTTGGTGTTATTTCGATAAATTCTAACCGGAAACTACCGTATTACGATCCATTTATCCTTGCGTCTCAAGCAGACCAGGTATCAATACAGTAATATGTTTACCTACTTACTCGTTGTTAAGGTTCTTGTTCATGTATATTACCAATAACTGATTTTAATTATTACTAGGTTTGCTACATTCCATATCCTCAAGTTGCCTACCGTAGAGATCCGTGGATCACAGTAACAACAATAAACCCTAGAGGAAAAATCTATGGAGTTCCAGAACATGATGCTCTACAACCATCGAGAAGTGTAGAAATGTCACCGGTTGAGGAAATGGATAACATCGACCTTGTCGTTGATGTCGCTCATGAGGGGGATGATCTAGTGCATTCGGACGAAGAGGAAACACGTGGAGAATTTGACGACGATTCAGACTCCATCCCTAGTGAAGGTTTCTCCGAAGATTCAGAATAATAATTTGTGAATAAATATTTGCTTATTACTTCATGTTGTTCTCCAGAATTGTGTGTTCCATATAATATATTTCATTTGGTTACCAAAACCAATTGCAACTGCAATAAAACATTACATTTAATGAAACATAAAATTTAAAACAGATAAAATAAACAGGTACATTATAGAGTTTGAAATTTTAACACACAACCGTTATGGTAAAACATTACATTTAATGAAACATAAAATTTGAAACAGGTAAAATAAACAGGTACCACTCCGAACTTACCATTTGTTAGAACCATTTAGTGATGTGCTTTCTCTTTTTTTTCTTTTCTGCATAATCTACAAATCCGTCACATAATTCCCTTTTGATTGCATCAACATCTATATTTAAGTTTGGCTTCTCTGGGCTTTGGGCGCAGTGAAAATCATAGTAATGATCATTTTCTGCAGATTCTATAAATCCGTCGCACAATTCTCTTTTGATTGCATCAACATCTAAATTTATGTTTGGCTTTTCTGGGCTTTGGGCGAATTCATAACCATAGTCGTGATCCTTACATACGTTTGAACCACTTCCACCGTAAGTATATGAATTTTCCATCAATTTACATGGTTGATCGACTTCGATACCTCGCTTATGGTCAGAACATTGTGGCTGCCTATCGTACATATGGTGGATGTTTGGCGAGCATTGGGTGTCAGGCACTATTGTTGATGTGGAATCTTCTTTATGGATTGGTGAGCACGTATCAAATTCCCACGAGTAAACGGGAATCTCTTGAGTGAATTCGTCGCAATCACCAGGGGTTTCCCACGAGTATTTTGGATTAAAATAAAATTTTCCCTCGGATGTTGTTTTTTCGTCTCCATTAGGAGACCTAGAAGACATTTCTGTGTTATTTAGATGTGTAGAAGAGTTACACTCCATGAGCTGTATTTATAGTCTAAGTTATATGTAAAAACTGTCGGTATTCCGTCTCTATTCCGTCTGTATTACCGATGGAATTAACACCGTAGGAAATCCGATGGTTTTTGATGTCGGCAAAGTTTGAGTGGTTATTAGTTAGGTGAAATGCAGTGGCCGATGGGATTGGTGGGGTCGTATGTCGGCGTGTTTTGACAGTTTTCCGACGGAAATCCGACGGACTATATGTCGGCAAAGTTTGAGTGGTTATTAGTTAGGTGAAATGCAGTGGCCGATGGGATTGGTGGGGTCTTATGTCGGAGTGATTTGACGGTTTTTCGACGGAAATCCGACGGACTATATGTCGGCAAAGTTTGAGTGGTTATTAGTTAGGTGAAATGCAGTGGCCGATGGGATTGGTGGGGTCGTATGTCGGTGTGATTTGACGGTTTTTCGACGGAAATCCGACGGACTATATGTCGGCAAAGTTTGAGTGGTTATTAGTTAGGTGAAATGCAGTGGCCGATGGGATTGGTGGGGTCTTATGTCGGAGTGATTTGACGGTTTTCCGACGGAAATCCGACGGACTATATGTCGGCAAAGTTTGAGTGGTTATTAGTTAGGTGAAATGCAGTGGCCGATGGGATTGGTGGGGTCGTATGTCGGCGTGATTTGACGGTTTTCCGACGGAAATCCGACGGTCATCCGTTCTACATAAGTTGGCACATTTTCTCATTCCTTCATAAAAATTTTGAACATAATTTCAAAACACAGAAAAATTCAACTGCTTAATGGCAAACAGAGATCTATGGAATTACTATATAGAAAACCGAGCCCCCGGTCAAAACCCTCAAACCACACCTCTTGTTCCTTCAAGCCCTCCTTACGATAACTTAAATGTTACTGATGCTGAACCGACAATTTCACTCCATCCAACTCAACAATCCCAGAACCAAATACCCGTAATACCGGGACCAGGCCAAGTGGTACGGCGAGGCCTGTTTCGAAAGAGGTCTCATGATGCAAAGGTGATGCGAGGTGAAAGTTCTCAGCCACGCCCAACACAAGATTTTATTCGTGAGGTCATTAATGAGGCACCACAAGCCGACCAGGATTTTAGTAGTCCTCGGTGGACTTCTACTATCGATTACATAATTCGAGAAGGTATATATATATATATATTTACCGTTATTACTATTACAATGAGTGTGGTTGACAAATACAAAATCAATCATTTATAAATGTAGGTTCTTATCACAATAGGACCACACCATTCTGGACACAGGTTGCTGAAATTCAATGCCCGCGTTCACAATTTGTGAAAGTAAAAAAGGTCCACGTTTCCTTCCAATTTTATTAACATTTAGAGAAACAATTTATCTGACAAGCTAGTATATTCCAATTAATCTATCAGATGGTGGCTATGCTCTCTAGTTTGACCCCCACTGACCATGGAGGTCTGCTTGTCACCTTAAAAGATCCGTCGGGAATAATCGAGGGAACCATGCACCATAACATATTCAAGAATGACGAGTACAGACTCACGACTGCTGTCGGTGCGGTTTTCATCCTGAAGAATGTTACTGTATGCCGTTTTGATAGGAACCCAAAGTACCTAAACATCACAGAGCGGAACATTGTTAAGGTACATACACCATTCGTTTATAAATATTTGAGGGATTGGTACATAAATTTTTTTGTTTTGAAACAGATAATCGGTGCCAATTCCATGATTGCAGAATACCACCCAACGGAAGTATGCACCATCGAGGAGGAAGATGAAGGAAATACTGGGTACGCATATGAAACAGTTCCAGAATCAGATGAAGAATAAATAATTTATGTTGCTTTTGTGTTAAATAATTTCCTACTATCTATTCTACGCGTGTAACCGGATAATGTTGTTATTTATGTGTAATATGTTACTATTTTGTGTTGCTTTTGTGTTAAATAATTTCCTACTATCTATTCTACGCGTGTAACCGGATAATGTTGTTATTTATGTGTAATATGTTACTATTTTGGTATTGAAATTCTGTATTTTTTTATAATGTAGTTACTAAGTTATATCCAATGGTTACTTTTATTTTTTCGGTTCAGTTCTCGTCGGTTCCAGTTCGGTTCAGATAGGAAATTTAGTAACAAAAAACCCTAATTTTCTTCGATCAGTTTCTCTAATTGATTAACAAAATTAAAGACTAAACCAAAGGAATTGAGCCATACGAACATCTATGTAAATGAAACCCTAAATCCCTATAAAGCAATTGGAAAATTAATTTGAAAAAAAAAAAAAAATTCCGTCGGAATTCCGTCTTTATTTCCGACGGGATTCCGACGGATGTTAAAATTTTATTTATAATTTTTATTCGAAAAATATTTTTAAAAGTAAAAATTAAATTCCGTCGGAATTCCGTCTTTATTTCCGACGGGATTCCGACGGATATTAAAATTTTATTTAAACTTTTAATTCGGAAAATATTTTTAAAAAAATTTTTTAAATCCCTTCGGAATTCCGTCGGAAATAAAGACGGAATTCCGACGGATTATAAATTTTTTTTTAAATTTAATTTCGAAAAATATTTAAAGAAATAAAATTTAAATCCGTCGGAATTCCGTCTTTATTTCCGACGGAATTCCGACGGAAACCCTAATTCCCCTTGCCGCCTTTGACCTTTGGTTTCACCGCCAAAGCGGCAATTCCGTCGGAAATTCCGTCGGAAATTTTAAAGGCCGTCGGAATTCCGTCGGAATGCCGTCGTCTACCGTTATAAATCCACAGACTTCGTCTTCTCCGATTCCATTCGCACAAAACTGTAAAAAAAAATTTTTTCCTCCGCCGATTACGCCGTCGTCACACCGTCGTCACACCGCCCCAAATCTTTCACCAAATCATAATCAATGTACGTTTTATATAATTGTATAGAGTTTTTGTGGATTTTTTGTTGAATTTCGAGTTTGTATATGGTTTTAGTGAAATTGGATAGAGTTTTTGTGATTTTGTGGTTGAATTTGGAGATTGGATAGAGTTTGTGTGATATTGTGATAGAATTTGGAGATTGGAAAGAGTTTTTGTGAAATTGTATAGAGATTTTTGAGAAATTTGGAGATTGTATGAGAATTTTTGTGAATTTGGAATTAAAAGTTTGTATATAATTTTTGTAAAATTGTATAGAGTTTGTATATAATTTTCAAATGTTTTAATGATTTTTATGATTTTTTTTAAAAAATATGTTTATGAATAATATGTAAAATACTATGAAGAAAATACTAATTATTAACAACCTAAACCTTAAAATTTTAAAAACTAATTAAAAAAACTAAAATTTAAAACTTGAAATCCAACAAAATTTAAAATTTATTAAATCCTTAAAATTTAAAATTTTTTATTTCCATTATTAAAAATTGTCCACATTAGAAATGTTTTTTTGATTTTGAGTGATTTTTAAAAAATTTATTATTTGAATAATATGTCTCAATTTTCAATTTATAAATATCATATATACAATATTTTAAGAATATCATTTACAATCCTTTAAATTTTAAAATTAAATAACATTAATAAAACATTTTAAATCTTTACATTTTTAAAACTAATTAAAAAAACTAAAATTTAAAACTTGAAATCCAACAAAATTTAAAATTTATTAAATCCTTAAAATTTAAAAAATTTTAATTCCATTATTAAAAATTGTCCACATTAGAAATGTTTTTTTGATTTTGAGTGATTTTTAAAAAATTTAGTATTTGAATAATATGTCTCAATTTTCAATTTATAAATATCATATATACAATATTTTAAGAATATCATTTACAATCCTTTAAATTTTAAAATTAAATAACATTAAGAAAACATTTTAACTCTTTACATTTTTAAAACTAATTAAAAAATTTTAAAAATTTATTTGTAAATTTTTAAAAATTTTAACCTTTAAATCCTTAAAATCCATTAACTTTTATTTGAAAATTTACAATTTCTCATAAATTTCTAATTGGAATTCGTAGGGACTATGGGCAGCATCATCGCTCTAGGACTAGGACTCCCAGTACGGGAGGTGCGAGTGCGAGTCACACTCAGGTTCCCGACAGTAATGTCGCGGTAGAGACGCCACGCATGTCTCAGCCCATGGGTACATCCAGCTCAGCTCCCACGGTCATGAGCATCGAGGAGTTTCTGTCGCAGCCCGGACGTGATAGGTTGCCTCGTCTAGATCCAGACGTTCCACCTAAAACGACATGGTATGTATTTTTTTAAATATCTAATGGTTTTAATTAATTTATGTTAATATTTAACTAAATATTAAAATAGGTTTCAATACTCGGGGAACGGGATTACGAGTTCTATCAATGCAATGATGAATTGCTTGGTAACTAAACCGTATCCCTCATACAGTGATATGCCAGTCGAGGACCGAGACACATGGTTCCGGCAATTTGCGGTATGAGTTTTTTTTAATCTTTTTAAAATATATTTCTTATATGACTCATTTTAATTTCTAATGCGTGAATGTTGTTTTTTTTGCAGCAAGAGTTTACGTGGGACCCGGTCATCACGTCGATGGTCCGTAAGCAGTTCGATGCAAAGGCTTCGAGGAAGTACTCGTTGAAGATGAACGAGTGGAAGGAGAAGTGGTACAAGAAGAGGGAGGTGCCTAAAGTTTTGCAAGAGAAACAAACCTTATGGGCTGGACTTCTTGAACATTGGGAACGCGAGGAAACTCGGGCGTCCTCGATGCAACACTCATCTAACCGCAATAGCGACAGGAAGGGGAAGGGAAAGGCGACCCACAACCTCGGAGCAACGAGCAAGGCGTCAGTTGCGGATAAAATGGTAAGTTCGATGCTTTTTTAAATATTTCATACTTTTTATAATTCGCTAATGAAATTTTATATGTTAACAGTTTCAGGAAACCGGTGTGCTTCCATCAAATCTAGATTTGATCAAAGCAACGCACACCAACAAGAAGACCGGTGAAATTCAAGATCCGGTTGCTCGAGAAATCGTGGAAACCGTGGAGAGGCGGCAGGAGGAGTACCTCCAATCGCAACCGATCGAGGAAGGAACTCCGGCGGCCACCGAAGTTCCAGTGGAGAAGGTCAACGAGTTCACGTACGAGGTTAGTAACCGTGTCGTTTTTAATCTAATTTCAAAATAATTTTTACTAGAACTAACTTATACGCTTTCATTATTTTTTTCCCGTAGGCGACTCCGAAGACAAGAGGCCGTGTATACGGTCTCCCTGAAGAAAGTTCGTCGTCCGTCTCCTCGGTTCGATATGTCGGTGCTAGCCGATTGTTGGCGGAAAACCGAGACTTGACCGAGCGCCTTAGGGCAATGGAGCAAGCGAGAGAGGCAGATAGGGCGGAGGCGGAGCGAGCGAGAGAGCAAGATAAGGCGGAGGCGGATCAACGATTTAACGCGCTGGAACAGAAGATGAACGAGTTCTTCCGTAACCATAGGCCCGAGTAGATTTGTTTTATATTTACGTTTAAATACTTTTAAATGTAAAACTTTTAAAATACTTTTAAAACAATTTAATATATTGTTTTCTTAATTTTAAATTTAATTTTAATAATTTAATTTCTTTTTATTTATTCAATTTATTTAAATAATTTCCATTTCCATTTTCCGACGGAATTATGACGGTTTTGTTTTCCGACGGAATTCCGACAGAGGTCTAATTTCCGACGGAATTCCGACGGTTTTGTTTTCCGACGGAATTCCGACAGAGGTCTAATTTCCGACGGAATTCCGACAGAGGTCTAATTTCCGACGGAATTCCGACAGTTTTGTTTTCCGACGGAATTCCGACGGAGGTCTAATTTCCGATGGAATTCCGATTAAATGTCGACAGAATCCGGCAATCCGTTTTCCGTCTGAGAACCGTCGGAAACCACCGACGATTTTCCGACGGTTTAAACTTTCCGACGAGATAGAAACGACGGACTGTTACCGTCGGAATTACCCTTTTTCCGACGGATTTCCGACGGTTTTGCCGTCGGAATAGGCAGTGTTTTCTTGTAGTGAGCATTTTAAAACCATAAAAATAAACATATATGTACTACCATTTCGGAATCAAACGATCCTTTAATGAAAAGAAACATAAAAAAGCTAGTCGTTACAAATCACTAACCCATAAAAAGCCTCCTTCACCAAATGTTTTTTAACCATCATAAGAATAAAAAAAAATAAAAAAGAAAATGGAGAAAGCAATTCTCATAATGTTTCTCGTAGCAACATCAATGACTTATTATCAAACTCTAGCTCAAGAAGAAGAGAGCAACCCGTATCCGGAAGCATTTGCAGACCCACCTAAAGAATTTGCGGGCTCACCTATAGCTGCAGCTTACGACCATGAACTCATAAGCCACATGACGAAACAACAACTCCAATTTCTCCAAGATTGTTCAAACAAGTTGAGCATGAAATGCTGTGTGGAAATGTCAAAACGATTGGATGGCGACAAGCCGGTGTCCGTGGAATGTTGTAAGGACATTTTGATGATGGGGAAAGATTGTCATGAAGGATTGGATAATTTTGAATTTTCTACTTATGAGTTAAAGGATACTGCTAATGAACTTCTTCCTAGGAGCAAGATGATATGGAACCAATGTGTTAAGACTACTGCTGCTAGGATTGGTGCACCTATGTATTTTGAAACTTGATCATTGATTTTTAGTGATAACAAAAGAAACTATATATATTATAATTATACATTACATATTCTTCGAGTTATACATAGCTGGTGTTAACTGTTTGGAGATAAAAATAAAACTCAAGAGTATGCCTTTAATTTTCATATAATACAATTGTACTTCAATATAATTATCCGAAACACACAATATCGTATTGGGAAGTCACAAACGTTCTCTTAAAATTACGTAAAGTATTCATTTATCTAGAAAAATGTGTAGAAAATAATCAAGAGCAAATTTAAAGAAGGCATCTAAGAATGATTAAGAGTAAAAATGTGGTGATTTCATTGTGTTGATTCGTATATACTTAGTATACTAATTCATTAGAATAATTGAAAAAATCGGAAAAAGTTATATAAATCTCTTGAAATTTACTTATATATTTACTTTACGTAAAGTTAATAATACGGTGTAATGTGTAAGATACTCCCTCCGTTTCACGAAGATAGATTTTTTGAGCTTTTTAGTTTGTTTCATGAAAATAGATTTCAATAAAAGATTGTAGTTTTTAAGAAAAAGTTTCTAATACTTTTGGTTGAGATGTCTTGAAAACTGTTTATTGTAGAAATCAATGCACTTTTTAATGATAATAATTATTTTTCTTCATATGTGTGAAAAACTCAAAAAATTTATCTTCGTGAAACGGATGGAGTATTAGATATGGTGGTCATTTATAAAAAAAAATCGATGAAAGTATTCTCCAACACAAAATGTTAGTACTTCGAAATCAGTGTTTGGATTTTATACAAATATCATATTATTATAAGGACAATTCTTGGGTTCACCCCTAGGGGTGAACATAACTCATTCACCCCTCTTAATTAGCCAATAATAATTTAACATGTGTCTCCTTATTAAACAAATCGTTAAAAAAATCAAAAATTAATCAAAGGTGGGACCACAATATATTGTCTCACCCTAAGTTATTATTTTTTAAAAAAAAACTTAAAAGTTAATTAAAAAAACTTAATAAATTAATAAAAATCCGAATTTTAAAATCATTTATCCAAAATAAATTATAAACCTCAAACTTAAACCCTAAACCCCAAAACTATACCCTAATTTGGGAATTGTTAACCCAAACCTAAAAAAATTAACTATTCTAAAAATTTATGGGTTTGAGTTAACTATTCCCAAATTAGGGTATATATAGTTTTGGAGTTTAGGGTTTAAGTTTGAGATTTAAAATTTATTTTGGGTTAACTATTCCCAAATTATGGTATAGCTTTGGGGTTTAGGGTTTGAGTTTGGGGTTTAGAATTTATTTTGGGTTAACTAATTAATCTTTGTTGACTTATGTTTCAACTGGGTTAAAGTTAATAATTTCAAAAGATGAAACTTTCGTCTAACTTACTATAATTTTAGGGTTAAAGACTTTAAATTTATCAAACTCATTTTTCTAAGCTAAATAATGATTCCAAGCTTTTACGGAAACAAAATCAAATTGTGGTCCCCACATTAAAATTCAGTTTTGATTTTTTAATGATTTGTTTAATTAAGAGACACATGTCAAATTATTATTGGCTAATTGAGAGGAGGTGAATGAGTTATGTTCACCCCTAGGGGTGAACCCAAGAACTGTTCTTATTATAATGTTTTAAAAAGCATCTAGTTTATTAACATCCGTTAACTTCAATTTAGAAGAATGATATTATTAATTTCACGCTAGGAATATTAAAATTAGTGAAATAGCTAAGCAAGAAAGAAGAGAGAACTTGAGTGGTCATTAGCTTATAAAACGAGACAGCATAGGCTTTGTACACATACTAATAAAACAAGAGAAAAAAAAGGGAGAAATTTGATCAATGTAGAAAAAGGTTTTGTACGGTTTAGTACTAATGCTCATGTACTTGGTGGATAGTGGCTCTAGTCAAGGTATAGTTAAACCACTTACATATATAGATTCTAACTAATTATCATTGTTTGATCATCTATTAATTCGATATCTATTTATGTGTATGTAGGGGAAGTGAAATTGATAAGTGAAGACGTAACTGAATTGGAACAACTTCTGAATAAGATCCAACAACTCACGGTGGTTGCATTCTCGTCCTTCTTTTGTGGCGTTCGATGTGCCATATTGAATGACCAAGTAGATCAATTGGCCAAATCCTACAGTAATTAGATTACATTCTATAAAGCCGACATTTCGGAGAATCCATACTTTGGTAAACTTTATAAGGTAGTCAATATTCCGACCCTCATAGTCTTCAAAGGTGGGAAAGAAATAAAACGATTATAAAACAATTTCTACTGGGGTGCATAGTATATGACCTAATATTCAAGGGAAATGTATTCTATTTCGCCCCAGCGCCCTCCGAATCTGCGTCGCCATGCGCTCCTCCATCCGAGAATATAGAAGGAGTTGAAAATTTTGAAAGAGCTCTGGCCGAGGCCAAACTTCCCGTAGTGGTTACGGTAAAGTCCTTCTTGTGCGGTGTTCCCTGTGCTATATTGAAGGACCAAATGGCTCAATTGGCCAATAACTACGGTAACAAGATTATATTATATACAGCCGACATTTTGGAGAAGCCATTATTTGCAAAACTTTACTAGGTACTCAATGTTCCGACCGTCATAGTCTTCAAAGATGGAAAAGAAATAATTCGTTTCAAAAGCTTTCTGATTGGAGTGAAATAAATGACCTAATATTCGACTCAAGTATTTTCGATCCCACCCTGCCCCCCTCGGATTCCGCCCTGCCCCCCTCGGATTCCGCTATCTCCCCCTCTGATTTAGATTCGCCCTTCCTTCCTTAAACCGGGGAGTAATCTAAAGTCGCGTCTTGAATTTGTGATGTCTATTTACATGTATTTTGTGTGTAACGTGCTTTTGCTGCTTCCTCTACCAAACATTTGCGGATTTGCCTATGTTGTATAGAAGTGGGTTAATAAAAGTTATAAATATATCTCATATAATGTTTTTCCTCTTAAAGTTACGCAAAGCATTCATTTATGTAGAAAAAATGTGTAGAATAAAAATACAAAATGTAGGAAAACAATCAAGAGCCACATTTTTCAGTAATAATGATAAAGAGTGACAATGTGATGATTTTCATATGCTAATAGATACTCCCTCCGTTTTTTTTTAAATGATATTTTAGGAGTTTTTTTTGTTCACAAATAAGTAATGTTTTCACTTACCAATGCACAATTAATTGATTTTTAAGTATTTTTGACTCTTTAAATTATGCATATTGAATTTCTATTGGTTAAAATGTCTTGGATAAATAAAACATATTGTTTTATTTCAAAACCAAGATAAATTTAATGATTTCTTAATAAGAGTATAGAAACCTTAAACATCATATAAAAACAAATGGAGGGAGTAATTCATTTCACTATATATTTCGAAACTTCGAACAAGTGATATAAATCTCTTGAAATTCAATCACCAAAAAAAAAAAAAAAATCTCTTGAAATTCACATATAAATTTACCTTACGTAAAGTGAACCACAATGTGTATTGTGTAAGATATAGTGGTGATTTAAGGAAATCGATTAAAGTATTCTCCAATTCAAAATATTAGTATTTCGGAGTAATGTTTGAGTTTTATACAAAGAAAAACTCATATATATAAATATTTGTAAATGTATCTACTTGGTTAACATCCATTGACTTTAAAATATATAAGAATGATATAATGAACTTCACGTTAGGACTAAGCATGCACACCCATGATATTCTTTGGGTATCATGGACATTATTTTAGTATAAATTTTAATATTTGTTTATTGTTTGAGATTCATTATGATACTGTTAATAAATCGGCTTTCAGTGGTGAGACCGTGTCGGTATCATTAAAAAAAGAATTTTAATTGTTTGTAAATTGGATAATAACGAAAATTATATATAATAAAATAGCGATTCTAAAAAATGCCACTATTTTTAGAAAAGTTTCAAAATACCACTTTTGTTAAAAATTACAAAACTTCCACAAAATTAAAATGAAGTTTTAACATTTAAAACTCAACATTAAACCCCAAACTCTAAAATGTAAGATTTTTTAAAAAAAATGTAACACTACAATCCAAAAAAAATAAAAATTATGTCCAATGAAAACTAGCCACAGGGCCGATGATACCGTCTCAGAAGTCTCAACGCAGTGAGACGTCTCAACACAAAAGCACCTTTTAAATTTAGTTTTTATTTATTTTTAATTAAGTTCACATGCTTGAGACTCTAATTGTTTCATTGGTGGGGATGGGAAGAGGAGAAATCGTGTTGAGTGGTCATTAATTAATTTATTGGTTAATTGTAATTAAATCATTGACCTTATTGAAGCTTATAAAACGAGACAACATATGCCTTTAAATTATACACCCTAAAACCATCTCCAACCGTTGACTTTATTTTTCACTCTAAAATAGAGTTATTCTATTTTAGAGTAGGGGATTTTCCAACCCATTACTCTATTTTTCACTCTAAAATAATATTCTAAATATATTATTTTTTAATTTAGTCATTGACTTATTAACATTATACAATTTACCCAATTATTTTATAATTAACAATAATTCACTAAAATCACAATAATATTTTAATTGAAATTTTATTATAGAAATAAAATAACATTACACCATAGAAAAGACAAAATAATATATCTAAGCATTAGTATTACCGAATTTTTCCCACAAATGATCAACTAGAGCATTTGAAGAAGACAAGTGCACAAAGACAACACCATTTGGAGATTCAAGACAAGAATTACGCATTGAAAGAACTTAAAGAAGAAAATAGAATTTTGCGTCAAGACTTGAGCTCCATTGATGATCCGAATATTCGTATGTATTTTGAGACTGAAAAAGTACGGTTTTTTAAAAAAAGGGTCAAGCAACAACAACATCAATAAGCTCCACCTTCGTCTTCTTCAGTTAGACAATATTTTGATGATTTAAATTATTAATTCATTAATTATAATATTTATTTTATGTTATTTATCTTAATTTCATTATTATCCATTAATAAATTTCATCGTATTTGAAATTTTTTATTGCATTTTAATTGTGTTGGTTAAAAATCTTTTATAAGTATGAATTTTGATTATCATTTTATAATTTGCCATTAATGATTTAATCAAAAATTAAAGAATCAATAACAAAACCGTATATTTAATAATATATTTTAGGTGTAAAAGTAATATGAGTAAAAAGTTAAAGGGTCTTATATAAATAAAAAAGTTCATCTCTAAAATAGAGTGAGATTTAGGTTTACTCTAAATGTAGAGTAAAAAATGTGGTTGCTCTATTTTGGTGTAGGATTTAGAGTGGGGTTGGAGATGATTATACTCTAAACTTCTATTTAGAGTAGGATTTAGAGTGGGGTTGGAGATACCCTAACAAAACAAGACAGAAGGAGACACAGAAAATCATCTATCAATGGAGAAAAGGGTTTTGTATGGTTTGGTAGTAATGCTAATGTAATGGCTATAGTCAAGGTATGACTAACCATCTCACATAGTGTCTAATTAATTATTTATTTGTTTGACCATCTATTGATTCGATGTATATTTATATGTTCATAGGGGCAGTGAAATTGACAATTGAAGAAGTAGCTGAATTGGAATACCTTCTGGATAAGTGTTGAAAGGCTTTTTAAAGCCCATGTCCAACATCCAAATTAGTATGATATTGTCCGCTTTGGGCCGAAGCATTAAAGCCCGCACGGATTTATCTTTGGTTTCCTTCCCAAAAGGCCTCATACTAAGTTGGTTGGACTTTACTTATATATTAGATCAATCTTGTCTAATCTTTAGATGTGGGACTTGGATTGATATCCCAACATTCTCCCCTTCAAACCAATGACCACATGACTCGTGTCCTCTCCTCTAGCTAAACCTTAAGTACCATCTTGTACCCATCTCGTTTGCTAGGGTCTAGCGAAATCTTGGCACCGTCTTGTACCTTCTTATTCGCAAGGTTATCTTATAAGGAGTCTGCTCCCACATCATAGATAGTGCCCATCCACTTCTCCAGGTCCACTTCTCGAACCGCTCTGATACCATGTTGAAAAGCTTTTTAAAGCCCATGTCCAACATCCAAATTAGTATGATATTGTCCGCTTTGGGCCGAAGCATTAAAGCCCGCACAGATTTATCTTTGGTTTCCTTCCCAAAAGGCCTCATACTAAGTTGGTTGGATTTTACTTATATATTAGACCAATCTTGTCTAACCTTTAGATGTGGGACTTGGATTGATATCCCAACAATAAGATCTCACAACTCACAGTGGTTGCCTTTTCTAGCACGTACGGAAGTGTTCAATTTGATAAATAGAATGGTCAAATGGATCAACTGGCCAAGACCTATAGTAACCAGGCTACATTCTATAAAGCCGACATTTCGGAGAATCCATCCATCATAGCCTTCAAACGTGGAAAAGAACTAATACGATACGAAAAAAAATTTCGATTTGGATAAAAGTCAGGGATAATAAATGTCCCCTAATCCCCCTCTGATTCTGCCTCGCCCCTCGCTCCTTAATCAGAGGAGTAAATTATAGTCCCGTCTTGCAGACCCTAAATATTATAGAGGCTCTATTCAAATATCAAAATTAGGCCCTAAATATTATTAATTTTAGACGTTAATTATGTAAAAAAAATACCTAAAACTTATCGTAATGAATAGTTTATAATGATAAATATTCTTTTTCTTATATTTTTTACAACAAATAAAATTTTATTACTCAAAATTGTTTTATTCATATAATTACAACTAAAAAATTATATTTAAACAAAGTCATTCTTCTTATCGATCAAAGAAGAATCACGTAGAGTTTTTTTAGTTTGAATTTGTAACTTAAAGAATAAATTTACATAGAAATATAATAAAAAGAATGTTTAGTATAGACATTATAAACAACATATCACTAAGTAAATAAATAAAAACATGAAAGTATTTTAAGATGTTGTCTTGAATGATTAAAGACGGCAGTTTGTGAAATTCGAATCAATTTTATTTATAGTTTTGTTATGAAAGTGTTTGCAAAAAAAAAAAAATTAGAGAATTGTCTAAGAATTTGTTTGATTTTTTCAATATATATACCAAATATAATTAATAAAAAATATCTAAATGTAGTCAAGTAAAAAACTTTTACCTAATTAATATTCAAAAGCCGTTTTCCCTTAATATTAACACTTAATACTAACTCCTACATCATTTTTCTATGTTAATTATATATATATATATATATATCAAAGGTAAGTAATCCTTAATTTAGTTCTTTTTTTATTTGGTTGTCTTTCTAAATCTTCAATGGTTAACAAATTCAAATCTTTTTAATAACATATACATATATAAAAAAAAAAATTTGGGCCCTTCTAAATTATGGGCCATGTTCACCACTTGCACACGTAAATAGACGTCCATGCCGTCTTGAATATGTACCGTCTCTTTTATGTATTTGTGTCTTTATCAAACCTTTGCCTATGTTATGTAAAAGTGGGTTAATAAAAGTGATCATATTATATATGTCTAGTGTTTTAATGGAGTTCTTTTTATAGGTGCTTGACATTATAATAGAGATTATTGGTAGTAATTAAGAGAGTTATTAAGTATTTAGAAACTCATCCGGATTAAAATATGATTTTGTTAAACCAGCACATCTTAGTTAAAGACTGATTTGACAAGATACAAGCTAACCAATTGATATGGTCAAATTTTCCTTTGTCCTACTCTCTCAAATTAAGAGATCGATTGTAGTACTTAGGGTATCGAATCCACAGGGAATCAGATTGCACAATAAATTTATAACTTTCGGACTATGCTAAGCAATAAGATTGTAAATAAAACAGTTGCAGGAAACAGTAAATCAGATTATTGTAAAGCTTTAAATCAATGGAAGACAAACGTTAAGCTTTAGGGAATTCCCAGGAATAAATCCAAGTTGCAGAATAAGATACTATTGGGATTGATGAAGTGCAAATTCTAGAACTCGAAACACTGTTGTAAAGTAAATCAATTGTCGTTGAAAATACTATCTATGTTTAAACCCTAGACAACCAACTGTCGTTGCGAAATCAAGTTGATCTAAACAAGCATTTAAATTCAGGTTCGATTTGTTCACAAAGATCCAAAGCCAACTGTCGTTGCGAATCAAATCTTTGCTCACCTATGATTCAAATTCAGGCAATTCAATAATGATGTCTCATCTATTAAACAACCTAGGATATATGATTCACGCCTAAATCAGAATTCAAAGCAATCAAGGTGAATAATATAAAATATGAATGATGCAAATCCCATAAGTAATCAAACTCTACAACTCTTCATTAAACCATTGAAAAATCCCTAAAACCTAACTAGGGAATTACTCAGACATAGTAATGAATAATAAATCCCTAGTATAAAAATCTCGAAGTAAAATAAAGCATACCTAAACAATGGCTGAAAAATAAGTATTTATAGAATACAAAAACGTCATGGGCCCAATTGCAAACATCTGGGCTTTTTGGCGCGAAAAAGAAATCTTCTAAAACTTGGAATCTGGGTTGGTCCGATGGTCATGTCGATCGACACGATTAAGTCTGTCGATGGACACTTGCAAATCTTCGGTGTCAAGCGACATCAGTATCCACGTCGCTCGACACAGTCTCTAAATCTTGACTCCGAACTTGCCACTTTGACTGCTCATTCCGTTAAGCTCCAAAATGCTCCAGTAAACACCAATTGAGTCTAATTCATCCTTGTACCTAATATAAAATATAAAAGACTCGAAAACACCAAAAGACTCTATAAAACGGACATATATCACGGTATAAAACTGGGTAAAAACCAAGATGTATCAACTCCCCCAGACTTAGCCTTTTGCTTGTCCTACACAAAAGTCAGCGACTACCTCCTCCAGACTTAAACAACACTGTCCCCAGTGTTATTAAATCCGAGATTGGTGAAATAAATAGATAGGAAATGAAACGAATGAAAAATCAAGTGAGAATTCGTACCTGGGGGTCATGTCGAGCGACACGACCGTAGTGTCGATTGACACTGTTGATTTGGTCGCGTCGAGCGACTTGGTTACTGCCATCGATCGACACGTGAAGTTCTTTGGTGTCGAGCGACACTGCTTATGGCCTCGCTCGACACCACAGTCTGAAGTTCATTCTTACTTGTTTTCGAACGTTTGTTTTCCTGAAAATCAAAACAAAAACAAAACCAAAACGTAAAATTGAAAAAGAAAAACAAAAACAAAAGTAAATGACATAATTAGTAGACTCACAAGTGGGTTGCCTCCCACTAAGAGCTTGTTTTAAGTCCTTAGCTTGACGTTGTTAGGACTCAGGACTTATGGCGGATCTTTGAAAAGCATAGTACTTCCCGTATCCAGGTGGATGGTTGCAGCCTTGTTCTTCATTCTGCCCTTCTTGCCGGCTCCCCCAGACTTATCAGAGACTATCCCAGGGAAAATTTTCTTAGTATTCTGCATCATTTCGTGAAGGACTTCTTCTCCCTTCTCCTTCAAGTCGGAAGGGATGATGATTCAGAACTTAGAGAAAGCTTTTGAAGCTCGCTTCCTTCTCCTTTCTCCTGTCTCCTCTTCTTTGCACTTCTTAGCTATTCCTGCAAATTCATCAGATTAAAAACCAAGCATTCTACGAGAAACTCGTTGCTTGCATGAGCGCGTAACCGCGTTTTCAACTATTAAATCCTGAGGAAGAGATTGGGAATTAAGAACAAGAGTTGCGTACCTTTGTTCTAAGGGAGGCTTGGGGGTTGGGAGACTTGGAGGGTCTAGCTTTTCTCCTTTAACGACCGTCCAGCAGGAGAAGTTATCCATCAGAATAGCCGGGTAAAAGACATCTTTGTTGATCTTGGTGAATGATATTCTCTGATTCGGATAATCCAAGATCCCACCAATAGAAGTAAGGAAAGAGGCTCCAAGAACCATCGGCTTTGTGGTCTCGATGATATGGAAATCAGCGGGCACAAGACAGTCTCCTATTCGAATCTTCAGGTCAGGAATGAAACCCACAGCAGCTACCGAAGAAGAATTAACCAAACCAACAAAAGCATTTGAAGGTTGTATGCTTGAGATCCCTAGTTGCTTCACAACATCATGTGAGATGACATTTACGTTCGCTCCAGTATCTAGAAGAGTACCTTCCAATTCATGTCCATTAATCGAGCAAGGAATGATGAATTGCCATGGATTCTCTATCTTGGTTAACTCTCTCAGGACTGGCTTCTTGACTGTTCCCGACTCTTTCTCACTGTTCCGACTACTAGCTGATGTACAAGAACTCACAGGTGCTCATGGATATAGAAGTGGAGGCTTGTAGACGCGTTCGATGGTGCAAATGGAGGCTTTCGCGGAATCTGGTGCGGTCTGGGTACTGTGTCGAGCGACGCTGGCAGCATGTCGCTCGACACTTGATTGTGCCTCACATCGATCGACACGAAAATCCTCGTCAATCGACAGGGACTCTCTCCCAAATATTTCAGCTTCTTCCTCTTCCGTAAACTGGCCGATTCACCTCGGAGCTTGTTTCTTCTCTGTTCCAGACCTTAAACTGAGCATATTGGAGTGGAGTTGCATGACTGTTTCACTGGTTTGCTGCACTTGAGTATCCAGCTTCTTCATATGGATGTTCAACGTTTCGATCTTCCCATTGAGGCCAGTGTAGATGGAATCCAGCTTTCCATTTAAGTCGACAGTCAACTTCTGCTGTCCTTCCAGCATTCGCTCCATCATAGACTCCATTTTACTCTCTGCAGATGGCGGTGGAGGTTTCTGATAGGACGAGGATCCGTAGTCTCTCTGATAGTTGCTCTGATAGGGCTTCTGATAAGATGAACCATATCCCTGGTTGTTAAGCCTCTGATATCCTGATCCATTGACATATGCAACATCTTCTAGTTCAAATATCTGGACTTGCTGAGCAGATTGAACCGTCTTTTTTCCAGCGAGAAGATCGTGCATTGAGTCCAGCTTCCTTGTAACCTCTGCAAGTTGATTGCCATTGACGTTCTTTCCAGACTTGCTCCTTTCAAAGTCGAGGTTCTTGGTGCTGTTGCTGTTAGCCAAGTTCTCTATCAACCTTAGAGCAGCCTCTGCAGAGTTTGTATAGAATAGAAAAACGTCATGGGCCCAATTGCAAACATCTGGGCTTTTTGGCGCGAAAAGAATATCTTCTAAAACTTGGAATCTGGGCTGGTCCGATGGTCGTGTCGATCGACACGATTAAGTCTATCGATCGACGCTTGCAAATCTTCGGTGTCGAGCGACACCAGTATCCACGTCGCTCGACACAGTCTCTAAATCTTGACTCCGAACTTACCACTTTGACTGCTCATTCCGTTAAGCTCCAAAATGCTCCAGTAAACACCAATTGAGTCCAATTCGTCCTTGTACCTAATATAAAACATAAAAGACTCGAAAACACCAAAAGACTCTATAAAACGGACATATATCATGGTATAAAACAGGGTAAAAACCATGATATATCACCAATCATTCTAAGTAACAAATCCAACTTGATGAATGTCTTGATAAGTTGAATTTGTAACATATGCAACATTTTTAAGACCAAAAATTATAAACATATGTAACATCTCAAAAGTAAACAATCCTTTAATGGCCAGAAACTTAAAAATCTAGTCGTTACCAAAACACCAAAACATAAAAGGCCTCCTTCATCAAATCTTTCTTCTACATAACCAAAAGAACAAGAAGAATAAGAAAATGGAGAAAGCACTTCTCGTCACGTTACTATTAGCCACATCAATGGGTTTTTATCAAACTCTAGCTCAAGAAGAAGAGATCAGTCCATCTCCACAACAATTTATAGACGTACCAGCTGCGGTATACGACCATGATCTCCTAAGCCACATGACGACACAACGCATCAGATTTCTCCAAGATTGTTCTGACAAATTAAGCTCGAAATGTGGAATCGAGATGACGAAAGGATTGGTCAACGACAAGGCCGTGTCGGAAGAATGTTGTAAGGAAATTTTGAAGATTGGAAGAGATTGTCACGAAGGATTGATGAATTTGGTTTTCTCAACTTATGAGTTAAAAGATATTGCTAATGAGATTCTTCCTAGGAGTAAACGAATTTGGAACCAATGTGTTAGGACTACTGCTGTTAAGATCGGTGCACCTATAACTTTTGAGACTTGATTCTTTATTATGAATGATAACAAAACGAAAAGAAATCGATACATTACATAACAACAATGATACACACATGTTGTTGAATGTTTGGGGATAAAAGTTTGATATGTTTCTTGGAGTTGGAGATCTTTTTGTTTTGTCAAACAAACTATAAAAACCAAATGAATTACCACAACTGAAAATGAAAATTTTGCAAAATCACAAATTTTACAAATAAAGTATATAATGAATAATGGAGGTGTTACTAAGTTTATGCTTGAATTGAAGATTTCCTCTTTATAGTTTTGATATATAAAAGAAAGTGTCATTATGCAAAATGAAATTGGTTGCAAAAAAGAAAGGGCCAATTGTAAAATGCCACTTTTGAATTATCTTTCACAAACATGTCACTCTTGAATTATTTCCTAACTAACATGCCAAATATAAATTCGTTTTAAAACTTTAGATCTCAAAATTCTCAATTTTAAAACTTTTTTTATCCCCAACAAACTTTAAACCCAGAAAACTAAATCTCTCTCTATTGGAGAATGGTTTGATGCTGGTCAAATACGGTTTACGTTCGGTTCATTTAAATCAGCATCTACCAAAGATATTCTTAGATTTGAAGATTGTTCCTTCTCCGAAACAGAGGTCGTATCATAATAGAGTTCTTCTTGTTAAATGACTAACTATAAAATGTATGCTTTGAACTTCATAATAAACTCAACGAATTCTCAGCTTCTATATCTCTCTTTATGGTATCGGAGCCTGAAAATTAAACTCAAAAATTTCTCTAAAAAACAATTTCAATGGCTACCGTTGGCACGAACACGAACACGAATACGACTGTGGAGGTGAAAAGAACTATCTCACCATACGACTTGACCTCGGCTGATAATCCAGGAGCGGTGATTTCTCATCCTCTGTTGAAAGGAATTAACTGTGACGAGTGGGCTTGCGGTATGAAGACGGCGTTGACATCGCGTAAGAAGTTTGGGTTCCTTGATGAGACAATCACGAAACCGAATGAAGGATCACCTGACTTGGAGGATTGGTGGACGATTCAGGCACTTCTTGTGTCTTGGATCAAGATGACGATTGATCCAATGCTGCGTTCGACGATCTCTCACCGAGATGTGGCTCAAGATCTGTGGGATCATCTGAAGAAACGTTTTTTCGTGATGAATGGCTCTCGAATTCAGCAAATCAAAGCTGAATTGGCTTGTTGCAAGCATAGAGAACTTGCAATTGAGTCATATTACGGAAAATTGACTCGAATATGGGATAGTCTTGCAAGCTATCGTCCATTGAGGACCTGCAAATGTGGGTTATGTACGTGTGATCTTGGCGCAGCTCAAGAGATTGATCGTGAGGAAGATAAGGTGCACCAATTTCTTTTTGGCTTTGACGACCAGTTCCGTGCTGTTCGTTCGAGTCTTGTCGTACGCGTTCCTGTTCAGCCTTTGGAGGAAGTCTATAACATTGTTAGACAAGAAGAAGATTTCCGTGCGAGTGGAGAAGAAAGACCCGAGGTGACAGCTTTTGCTGTACAAACCAAACCACGTTACCTAAGTGATGAAAAAGAGAAGGGAATTTTATGTAAGCATTGTAATCGAAGTGGTCATTCTTCGGACAGTTGCTACACTGTGATTGGTTATCTGGAGTGGTGGGGAGATAGACCCAAGAGCAGAACTCTACAAGGAAGAGGTCGTGGTGGAGCAAGCTCAAGTGGTGGTTTTAACGGAGGAAGAGGACATGGACAAGTGACATACGATAATCGTGTGTATGTTCCAAATGTTGAGGGCTTGAATCACGAGCATGTGAATCATGTTCTCACTGATCAAGATCGTGATGGTGTGAGTGGTTTAAGCGAACAACAATGGCGCGTAATAAAGAGTATTCTCAACGCCGGAAAAGAAAACACCACCGAGAAGGTTTCTGGTAAGTCTTCTTTTCCTTCTTGGATTATGGACACAGGTGCGTCTCATCATTTGACAGGGAGGTTTGATGTATTGTCAAATGTTAGAGATATGGCACCTGTGTTAATTATCATGGCTGATGGTAGAGAGCAAGTCTCTCTTAAGGAAGGATCGATACATCTTGGTTCTAATCTGGTTATGAAATCAGTTTATTATGTGGAACAGTTAAAGTCTGACTTAATTTCTGTGGGACAGTTAATGAATGAAAATAGATGTGTAGTTCAGATGGCTGATCAGTTTCTCGTGGTTCAGGACCGCAATTCGAGGATGGTGACTGGAGCGGGTAAAAGAGTAGGAGGAACCTTTCACTTTCGCAGTTCGGAGATCGCAGCATTAGTCATGACGGTGGAGGATAAAACATTTGAGTTGTGGCATAATCGGATGGGTCACCCGTCTGCGAAAGTTGTCGGATTACTTCCTTGTGTTTCTACTTCTGCTTCTTCTCCTACTTTGAATAAAGCGTGTGAGGTGTGCCTCCGCGCAAAGCAAACAAGAGAATGTTTTCCGATTAGTTTGAATAAAACTTCCAAGATTTTCGAGTTAATTCATGTTGATATTTGGGATCCGTATCGGACATCGTCGCATTCAGGAGCACGATACTTCTTGACGATTGTTGATGATTATTCAAGAGGAGTTTGGCTATATTTGTTGAATAAAAAGAGTGAAGCAACAACACATCTAAGAAATTTCTTTGCTCTCACAGAGAGACAATTTAATACGCAAGTCAAATCGGTTCGAAGTGATAACGGGTCCGAGTTCGTGTGTTTAACTGATTTCTTTCAAAAGAATGGAGTTATACAAGAGACATCTTGCGTCGGAATGCCACAAAAAAATGGGAGAGTCAAGAGGAAGCACAGACATATACTTAACGTCGCTCGGGCTTTACGGTTTCAAGCGAATTTACCGATTCAATTTTGGACAGAATGCGTTCTCACTGCAGGATATTTGATTAACAGGACACCCAATTCAGTATTGGGTTATGTTACACCGTTTTGAGCGATTGTTTAATAAAGCTTCGTCCTATGATCATCTTAAAGTCTTTAGGAGCTTGTGTTATGCTCACGATCAATTACGTGGAGGAGATAAATTCGCGTCTAGAAGTAGAAGATGTGTTTTTATGGGGTATCCACATGGAAAGAAGGGTTGACGATTATATGATCTTGAAAAAATGATGTTCTTTGTCTCAAGAGATGTGGTCTTTTCAGAGTCAAAGTTTCCATATTCACCAGAGACTTCATTGCCTTTGGTCGATGTAGAAGAAGAGGGACAAGCTCTATGGGCCCCAATTGCCGAAGGAATTGTAGAAGATGATTTGGACCACTTTAATGAGTCCATTTTGGAAACGTCTCCTACGATTGTAATTGAATCTACAAGTCAAAATGTTGGGCCCAATTCTTCACATAATTCGGCCCATATAGAAGAAGAGATAGAAGAAAACGCTCCTGAAGCAACTCGCCATGTTATTTCTTCACCACCGATTGTTTCAACAGAAGAAAGAATAAAAGCTGAAATTGGAGAACAACCGATGGGCAGAGGTCACCGTAAGAAGACGACCTCAGTCATGTTGAAGAATTTTGTGGTTAATTCTGTTGAGAGTAAACCTTTGGGAAATTTAGATGATGCGATTCTTTACCCAATCGCTAAGCAAGATGATGTTCATCGTTTCTCCGAAACACATATTGCTTATGTTGCTGCCGTAATCAAAGCAGTGGAACCGAAATCATTCAAACAAGCAATGGAAGATGAAAGATGGCGAGATGTTGTTGGGTCCGAGTATGGAGCATTGGTGGAAACCAATACATGGACAATCGAGGATTTGCCTCCTGGAAAACGAGCAATTGGATGTCAATGGGTATTCAAAGTAAAACTTCAATCTAATGGGGATATCGAAAGATACAAAGCACGATTAGTGGCCATGGGTAACAAACAAATTAAAGGAGAAGATTATGGCGAGACGTTTTCTCCGATGGCAAAGATGGGAACGGTTCGATTGTTTCTCGATGTTGTGCATCAAATAGATGTTCACAATGCTTTCTTACATGGAGACTTAGAAGAAGAAGTTTATATGAAATTGCCTCTGGGGTTTCAATCTTCTGACAAAAACAAGGTTTGTCGTTTACGAAAATCTCTCTACGGTTTGAAACAAGCGCCTAGCTGTTGGTTTGCTAAATTGTCGACCGCATTGATCGATTATGGATTTGAGCAGTCTTTGGGAGATTACTCGTTGTTCACATATGAGAAAGATACGATTCGATTACAAATTCTCATATATGTTGACGACTTGATAATCGTAGGAAGTTGTGTGAAAGCTACACAAGACTTCAAAGATTACTTATCATCGTGCTTTCATATGAAAGATTTGGGAGTTCTAAAATACTTTTTAGGTATTGAGGTGGCACGGAATGAGTCAGGCATTTATCTATGTCAAAGGAAATATGCTCTCGATATCATCTCAGAAACGGGTTTGTTGGGTGCAAGACCAGCGAATTTTCCTCTTGAACAAAATAATAATTTGGCTAGGTCTGACTCGCCGCGTCTACAAGATCCGAAACCGTATAGGCGTTTGTTGGGAAGATTGATTTATTTGAGTGTGACTCGACCTGATTTGGCATATTCGGTACACGTTTTAGCACAATTCATGCAAAAACCGAGGAGTGATCATTGGCTGGCAGCCCTTCGCGTGGTCCGATATTTGAAATCTGATCCGGGACAAGGTATATTGTTGAGATCAGACGAAAATTTTCAAATCACAGGCTGGTGTGACTCGGATTGGGCAAGTTGTTCGTTGACGCGTAGGTCGGTTACTGGATATTTTGTTCAAGTTGGTAACTCACCAGTTTCATGGAAAACGCGTAAGCAAAAGACAGTGAGTCGCTCATCCGCAGAGGGTGAATATCGGGCGATTGTTAGTCTCGTTCAAGAACTTATATGGCTGAAGCGAATGTTAAGTATACTTGGTGTTAAGCATGAGCAACCAATGAGAGTACATTGTGATAGTAAGTCTGCTATATATATCGCGACAAATCATGTCTTCCATGAGAGAACGAAACACATTGAACTTGATTGTCACTTCGTCAGAGACGAGGTACTGACTCGTAACATTACTCTTCATCATGTTGCATCCAAATCTCAACTTGCAAACATATTTACCAAAGATATTCTTAGATTTGAAGATTGTTCCTTCTCCGAAACAGAGGTCGTATCATAACAGAGTTCTTCTTGTTGTATCTAGTTATAGATTTTCCTAGATTTCTGATTATTGTTAAATGACTAACTATAAAATGTATGCTTTGAACTTCATAATAAACTCAACGAATTCTCAGCTTCTATATCTCTCTTTACTCTCAAAACTCAAACTTTAAACTCTACCCCCAAAAACTATACTCTAAATATAAAATAGTTAACAAAAAAAAATATAAAAGTTAATTTAAAAAAAATATGGCATTCTTGAAAAAAATTTCAAACGATGGCATAACTGTAAAGTGACTACCAAAAGTGACATATCATAAAAAATTCTCAAGATAATTTGATTAAAGTAATTTATTTGTGGCAAAATATTAATGTATAATTGTTTCTTTAAAAAGACAACTATTAAAAGCCCTAATTTGTACATGCTTTGTTTTGTAAACTCAAAATCTCCTTTACGGGAAATCAAAGAGACATTGTTCTCTCTCAAGGGTTCTTTTCCGGTTTATGGAAAAAGCAAAAGAAATGTCAGAAACTGTAATCTCATTCAAAGATCTTCCTCACCATTTGATCTTGGAAGTGTTAATCACTGATCGTCTTAGTCCGATTGATCTAGTGAACATCGAATCAACCTCTAAAGTATTCGGATATGGCTCATACTCTTCCGATTTCAAATCAGTCGCTGATCACGCAGCGTCTAGGGTATGCGTTACGAATCCAATCTACTTGGGTTTGTCTCTGAATAAGCAGAAGGGTCTCGTTACGAAATGCAAAGGAAACTGGAAATGGGTCTTGAGGTTTTTGCAATCCATTGTGAAATACTCTAGAGAAAATGTAATATGTTTTAAAGTTTTGTGCTTTCTTTGAGTTTTTGTTGGATTAGTAATTAGGGAAATGGTTTGGATTGGTAGATTTGGTTTTAGGAATGAATGTGTAAAAATCTTGTTTTTCTTTTCTCTAAAGAGTTTTGCTTTAGTGTGAATGATTTGGTAATTGTTGCAAGTTTTTAAGTTTGGGACTTGAATATTGGATTGTTAGATTTGGTTATTGGTATAAGTAAAAATCTGGTTATGATGCATTTTTTGTTTTGTTTTGATTAGATACAAAGGAAGAAGATAGGAAAAGAGAAAAAAATTGTAACCAATAGTAGGGATGTAGAATACTCTTGTGGTTTAAGTATGTTTGGGGATCATGCTCAGTGGCCAAAAGCTAGAGGACACTGCGTAAAATTGAACCATAATGGGAGGCTTAGAGATTTATCCTTCTCTTCTCAAGTGCTTCAAGTATCAGCTAGTGACAATAATGCTGCTTTCGTATTGCAGTCTGGAGAGGTTGGTTTCGCTTGCTGGTTCCTTTCGGTTTTTGTTTGTATTCTGTTAACTGTTTTGTCGCAGGTTTTCACTTGCGGGAATAATCATCTCTTCGGTTGTGGTCACTCAGAAACAGACCTTCCAATAACTAGTCCTAAGCTTGTTGAGGCTTTAGAGACGATTCCTTGTAAACAGGTAACGTTTAATATGATCCTTGTGATCTAGTATTGGAATATTAATCTTCGCCTATAACTCGAGCATTGCAACTATTACTTGGCCCATTTGTGGATGATATACCAGGTAGCTACTGGACTCTACTCAACTGTGTTTCTGACAAGGGAAGGGGATGTGTATACCGTTGGAGGAAACTTACATGGGCAGCTTGGTCATGGTGATACTGTGAATAGACAAGAACCTAAATTAGTTGAACTGCTTAAGGACATTGGTCCAGTTGTGCAAATTTCGGCTGGAGCACAGTTTGTCTTGTCTGTAACTGAGGATGGATCGGTTTACTCTTTTGGAGATGGTTATGACCTTTGTCTTGGTCATGGGGATTCTCTTGATATACTCCAACCACATGCTATTCAAGCTTTTAAAACTGAAGGTGTTCATATACTTCGTGTGTGTGCTGGTGATAGACATGTCGTCGCTATTGACTCTAATGGTGATGTACATATTACTAAACCCTGGATTCTACTTGTTGTGTTATTTCCACTCTCTCTTCCTCTCTTATGTGATTTTGTTACAATCTCTTTTCTGATGCGTAAGGTATACACATGGTGAAAAGAAGGACAAGCTGATTCCTGAGGTTTTGCTTAGCCTCAAGAACCATCTAGCAGTTCAGGTGTGAGAAAATGCTCCTTTTTACCGTTAACCGCGTTTTCTCTAAAAAAATACTTGATGTTCTTTAAATGGTGTAATCTTTGACCTTGCAGATTTGTGCAAGAAAGATGAATACTTTTGTTGAGGTCGAAGGAGGTTTAGTGTATGGTTTCGGGTCGGAATTTGGCAATGTTCCAAGGGACAATCTATCGCAAAATCCGATCAGACACGTGCCCTTGGGTGTTTCGTACGGCAGGTTCTTGAGTGACCACTAGGTCACTCAAGAAGGAGGGGTAATAGAGGTTTGAGACGCTAGAAATTGTCAATCATAGCTAGAACTAAATCTCGGTTTAGAAGACATAAAATGTTCATTATGCAGGTTATGACTTTTCGTATGCAAGTGTTCTTTTCCTAATGATGTGGTTGTAGTGAGCATTAAAGCTTTGCTTGTCTAATCGAATGTTACACATCTATTATAAAATGAATTATTGTTTATATGCATTTTATAAAATATATTTAGAGATTTTTTTTTTTTTTTTGGCGTATATTTAGAGATAATCGAAACATATCTTGCAATAGAAAATATATGAGCAAAATGGTTATCAAATAAAAAATTATTATTTTTCGAGAATAGTGAATTGCACTGGATTCTTGTTGGCTATTAACAAAACATCAAGCTGCAAAAAATGAAGAAAAGTAAATAATTAGTCCGATGATTAAACCGAACCTATATATCGGTTTAGAAGACATACCGGGTATATGTCACAATGAGACTAAAAATGTTCTTTTCCTAATGATGTGGTTGTAATGAACACGAAAGCTTTTCATTATCTAAATCAAATGTTTCTTGCAGTAAAGTAATAGTATATGTCCACAGAATGGTTATCAAATAAAACAAAAGATTATTCTTATTTTGAATAGAGAAATACCACCACTGGATTCTTGTTGGCAAATTAACAAAACCACGAGCTGTAAAACTAACGAATAATTAGTTATTTAATTATTACTTAAAGAAAAAGAAAAGATTTTGGATAAGAACACATTGAGATGATATGTACGAAACAATATCTTATCTAAAAGAAAAAATAACAGAGTCATCTCCACGTCAATTCTTACTTTTCTCGTAAATCAAGATTCCATTAAAAACGTATAAAAACACCTTCTTCTTCATATCACAAAAACATAGAATTACATTTTCACATATATCCAAACAAACAAAAAAACACAAAAGATTCGTAGAGTAACCACACAAAAATGTTGGCTATTTTCCAAAAGACGTTTGCTCATCCACCGGAAGAACTAAACAGTCCGGCGACAAATTTCTCCGGCAAAAACTCTAAACTTCCCGGAGAATTTCTCTTCGACTTCCTCTCCGATCATCCCGACACCGCTTTCTCAATGAACTTCGGTGACTCCGCCGTTCTTGCTTTCGTCCGTTCCGACAACTCTCACCGTCAAAGGTAATAAACACATTTCGGGACGAAACTAATACTATTAAATGTTTTAGTAATACGGTTTCGGTCCAGAATCTTTTGGTAATTAAAAAAAAAAAACATTTTTGGCTGGAAAAATATAATTCTTTTGATCAATTTTATACCTTTTCATCACTTTAATCTTTATGTCTTTTTTTTTTTCAGGGTGTTTTGTGGAATTGATGGAATCTACTGTATGTTCTTGGGGACATTGAACAATCTATGTATTTTAAACAAACAATATGGATTATCTGGAAAAACATCAAATGAAGCTATGTTTGTGATCGAAGCTTATCGAACATTACGTGATCGTGGTCCTTATCCAGCTGATCAAGTTCTTAGAGGTCTTGAGGGAAGTTTCGCTTTCGTTGTCTACGATAGTCAGAGTTGCTCTGTTTTCGCAGCTCTGGTAAATAATAACCCGAAAATTTCGACAATAATATGACGTTTTCGACATTTTAACAATGTTTTTGGATGTTTTTGTAGGGATCTGATGGAGTAGAGAGTTTATATTGGGGAATAGCTGCGGATGGATCTGTTGTTATGTCTGATGATCTTAAGATTATTAAGCAAGGTTGTGCGAAATCATTTGCTCCTTTTCCGGCCGGTAAGGAAGTAGATTCGATTTCGATAAACCGAGTGAAGAAGTTAATGTAATGTGGTGTTGAAAGTGTGAATGTGTTTGTTTTGTAGGATGTATGTTTCATAGTGAGTCTGGTTTGATGAGTTTTGAGCACCCGAAGAATAAGATGAAAGCAATGGCGAGGATTGATAGTGAAGGAGTTTTATGTGGAGCTAACTTTAAAGTCGATGCGTTTTCGAAGATCAATAGCATTCCGAGAAGAGGAAGTGAAGCGAATTGGTCTCTGGCGAATTCGAGTTAAGGGACGGAAGAAGATGAAGAGTTCTTGAAAACAAGAGTTGTTTAATCTTTGATGCGATTTCTGTTCTGTTTTTGTAAATATCAAATTATAATAAAATGCTTCTTGTTTATCTACTTGTAGAAACGGTTTGAATTCAAGAAACATATCATTGTAGATCAAAACTTGATTATGTTTGATTATATGCCAAAAAAAAAGCGGAATGCAAAAGAACATTAAAAAAGACTATAGCGAAGCCTAGAAGTCGCTGGTTTGAGTGGTATCTAGAAGAGAACCATATAAAATGTGGTGTAGACCAAGAACCTCTTAATATTAAAAAGAAAATGTAATCTCTTTATGTAATCTCATCAAACTTATAATAACAGTAAGAGAAGATGCAATGAAATCGTGCTGAGTACATCTACGAAAAGATTGGTTTAAGCTTCAAAGAGTGAGAAAGTGGCAATCCTGATGATATAATCATTGACTTCTAGGAAGCTTAATAATGAGAACGTGACACAACAAATTAAGCCATTGTGGCAGTGAATCTTTTCTTAAGCAAGAGCATGATTATCAATGGTTGTTAATGTTGGGGTTAATGTTGGGGTGCTAAGTGATTTGTTTATTATAAATTATAGAAAAATTCTCTAGGATGCCACAACAAACAAAATTGTTGTTATTTAGATACCACTTTTTCAAAAAAAAAAAAATTTCCAAAAATACCACACACAAAAATTGATTTTTAAAGGGTCTAGAATTTAATTTTTTTTGTTTGGGTTAACTATTGTACAATTAGGATATAGTTTTAGGGGGTATGGTATAGATTTAGCGTTTAGTTTTGACTATTTTAAACTAATTTTAATTTAGTCATTTTTGGAACATTAGGAAAAAAAGGGAAAACAATTCATTTCCCCACGAGAACTATCATATCTAAGTATATATCCACCAAACTATGACCTCTATCTAATTCCACACCAAATGAAAGTTTTACACCTAATTCCACACCAATTCAAACTTTCATATCTAATTACACACGAATTCAAATGTTCATGGTTTATATGTATATCAGATCGGTTAAGTACTAAAAACTGACATAACCGGATTTTGGACCGGATCAAAACCCGACCCGTTTAAACGTGAATCCGATTGTGGATAACCCGACCCGATCCCGTAATAAACCCCCAATTCCAGAAATAAGAACCCTAATTCGAATTCGAATCAGTTTCGTGAAATAGTATCGGTAAATGTTTATACAAACGTGAAATCAGTTTCGTGAAATAGATTACTAATTCGAATCAAAAGATATGAGTAAGTCGGTGAAGAAGGAGTGTCTTTTGTTGGGGTTGTTAGAGACGGTGACACGACGGGTCCATTGTTGAGTTTAGGTGGTGGTTGTGTGTGGAATGGAGTCGGTGGTGCGTTTGGGTTACGCAAGCTCGAGCTCACGGAGATCCACGCCATGACGCCGAAGGCCGATTTGAAGACTCCACGAGCAGCTGTGGTGAAGCTCCACGGCGACGGCTGGTGGAGATGCGGCGATGGCTCTGTCGATCCGGAGCTCTAGCTCACGGAGATCTACGGACGCGACGACGAACGCAACGACGGACGTGACGACACAGGCGGATCTGCGACACGAAGCCCCCACGACGAGAGCTCAAAGCTCTTTCTTCACGACGACGACTTGAAGCTCCTCGGCAAATCGAAAATCAGTCAAAGCTCTTTCTAATGGGGAAAAAAGCAACCAAAATTATCAATCTGACCAAGAACACGGGGAGAGAGAGATCAGACGGCGGTTGTTGGAGGATGAGACGGCGGCGCGGTGGTTGAAAAGAGATTGTTGTGGCGAGAGGGAGAGAGGAAGAAGAGAAGAGAAAGAGAGAGGAAGAGAGTTAGAGAATAAACGAGAGAAGAAGAAGAAAACTTGAAGATGACGAAGAGGAAGAAAACCAGAGGAGGAAGATGATTTTTAATTTTTTAATTTGTAATTGTTTTTCTTTTGTCGACACAAATCGGGTTTTAGAGTCTAATCGGGTCAAAACACGGTTTACTTTTGGTTAAGTAATCAACTCGAAACAGTAAACCACCATTACAGACATTTGTGTGTAATTAGATTTGAACATTTGAATTCGTGTGTAATTAGATACGAAAGTTTGAATTGGTGTGGAATTAGGTGTAAAACTTTCATTTGGTGTGGAATTAGATAGAGGTCATAGTTTGGTGGATATATACTTAGATATGATAGTTCTCGTGGGGAAATAGATCGTTTTCCCGGAAAAAATGGTATACAGAGAACTTTTAAAAATTAGTGTTATAGTTGGAAAAAAACTTTTAAAAATGGTATTTATGAGAATTATAAATTGTATTTGGTTATCACTATTCACCTATTTTGTTTTATTTTTAATTGTTTTTATTAGTTAGCAATCCACTTTTGGATAGCTATAATCACCAAAATTAACACCCCAAATATCACTATTCAATTATTTTGTTTAATTTTTAATTATTTTTATTAGTTAGCAACCCACTAACAACCCACTAACAACCCTATGGGTTTTACACATTGAAGGCATATATTGTATAGTATTGGTCCTTGATTCAATCACGCAATGTATCATTACAAGAAGGAAAAAAACAATGTTCATGTATAAAATTTGAAAGCAAACATCTGGATTTGTGGACTAGGATAAGTTTCTTTCGCGCATTAAAGATTCAATCTTTTCGACATCTTCAGGTGTATCAACTCCATGAGCTTCATGATCCACCTTTATAACCTGTGACAACAACCACACAACATGTAAACCGTTGGGATGATATATCCATAAAACGCGTTATGTTCAATTCTTTTTTACGTTACCTTCATTTTGTAGCCATTCTCGAGGACTTTAAGCTGCTCTAGATCCTCTTCTAGCTGCAATGGCGTTGGTTGAAGCTCCGAATATACTTTCAGAAACTTCGAATCAAAGCTCTGAGAACAAGGATAACCGCGAGATTAGAACATGAAAGAAAAGAAAATTACGTATATAATAAGAGAAACCGGCTGCTAGGTACCTGAATCCCAAGATGAAGCATGTAAGGGAAATCTGGATTCACTTTACCACTCCTAAAACATTAGAAATCAAGATTACAAAACAAACAATTTAAGCATATCGGGAAGTATAAGATCATTCACTTTAAAAAACATTTACTTACTTGTTATAAGGAATCAAACCCCTCGAGAAATAGATAGCATAGCCACGAATGTCTACCACGCATTTAACTCGGTTAGGATCAAGCCCGTCTTCTGGTTTCAACGATGTCACCGCTGTGCTAAACACTGCATCAGGTGCTACCTGAAGCGCTTTGACTACACCGTCTATAATCTCGGGCTCAATGAGTGGTTCATCTCCTTGAATGTTAACAACCACATCATACTTCTTCTCTAACTTCTCCAGTGCCTCGTTACACCGTTCAGTACCTTAACGCATCACCCAAACAACACAGAGCTTAAGCTACAAAAACCGTATTCCAAATAACAAATCGGTGTATACAAGAACAAACCATTTCTACAAGACTCTGAAGTCATGATAACATCAGCACCAAATCCACGACAACAATCCGCAATCCTTTCGTCATCCGTAGCTATAACTAATGAGTTTAAAAACACCAAATCAAATATTGTAACCAAGAACAAGCAATGTAACAATCAGAAGAGAGATCTTAGATACATAAAGTCCAAATCTTTAATGGATTTCTGAGTTACATTACCAACATGATCAAGCGTAGTAGCTAATTTAGACCTCTCCCAAGTTCTCTGTTCAAGAAACAATACAACCACATCAGTGGACGAAACTTGAATATATGATTACTTAAGGGTGAAATTCGAAACATTTCATAATATTTGGTCAAATTTCGTAACTTTAGGAAAGAAACTAATCTAGATCCGAGAAATAGGTGAATCGAGAGAGACCTGGATCATGGGTTTGCCGAGGATTTGAACGAGAGGCTTACCCTCGAATCGAGAGGAAGCGTAACGGGCGGGTATAATTCCGACGACCCGGCTCCGGAATTTTCTGGATCGGCCCAGATACGCACGTGCGCCGATCGCTGCAGCGATCGCTGTTCCGGCTAAGATTCCGTGTACAATCCATGCTTTTTGAGAAGACGAAGACGATGAAGAACATGTAGCCATTGATCAAATCAATCACCGTCTCCGATTTGCTCCGAAGAGAGTGTGAGTGAGAAAGAGAGAGTAAAATTGATCTGTTGAAAAAGCGGTGATCGAGCCAGCGAGGAAAGGGCTGGTTTAGTCCGGTTTAAATAGATTTGTGAGCAATTGATTTGTGCCAAAACTTAATTTGCTAAATAAATTTAATTATGGGATCTAATTAGGTAAATAACTTTTTGTTTGTGTTCGGGTCCGATTGGTAACCTAACTTTTTTAAAATCTGGAGTGGTAAGCTTTATAGCATAGTGCAAAGCTGTATAGATAAAGATTTGAGATAAAACTGTATAAATAAAGATTAGTGTAGTAGTGTTGGTAAAACTTTTGATAAAGTTTTTGTGATTGGTAAAATCTAAAGCGGTACAAATTAAAAAGTGAAAGAAAGATTATAAAGATTATAAAGATTGGTTACCAGTCTAAGCCATTATTTGATTAGAATTATGAAAACGGTTACATGATACATTAATGAATTATGGATTAGACTTTCAAGGTAAATCATTTTAGTGAACAAAAAACTATTGAATAATTTAATGAATAAATACAAAATTTGGCAGTATTTTCATATTTATGTGTATCCAATTTTCAATAAAAACTAGATTTTGACTCACGCCAAGCGTGGGAATATCAATTTCAGGTTATTGTGTAGTAAAAATATATTGTTTTGAATCATACATACCAAAAAGATATTAGATAAATAATTGTGTCCACAAAAAAATTAATCGATCGATTTTCGAATCTTGAATGTCTTCTTAATATGATAGGTCTTACGTTTACTTATATACAAAATAAAAAAATAAAAGAAATTGATTTACAATAATAATACCAAAAAACGAAACATTGTCTTATAATGTATGACAAAACATGTAATTGAGTGATATATATCTTATATTTACAAAAACAAATGTTTTTTAATAACTTTATAAATTGTTTTAAACCCAACTTTATCACTGACCAAAATACTACTACATAAATGAGTTAAATCGGTTTGAGTTTCTCAGTATGGTAATGGATTTGGTAAGTATATATTTTGTCATCAATGCTCCGTATATATTAAAGATATTGAAAATATGTAAAGATTTCCACCATGACAAATTAAAATGTTTTGATTGGTTGATTTAATTAATGTGTTCCTTAAATTTCTCTTTGAATGACAAATAGGATTAATGTTACTTAAAGCTCTCTTTGAATGACACATAGGATTTTTAACTTTTAGTGTCTCCTCAATTAATATATATAGGATTTAGGCCATATTATAAGGATTACCATAACAAAATCATTGAAATAATTGGTGTATTATTATGTCAAATTTATCACTTTAGTTATAATAAAATGGCAAACTTTCCCAATCACCAAAGAATCAAAACCAGAGTGTGATCAAATCAATCTAAAATAAGTGTACTTTTTAAAACCAATAACATTAGATAATTTTGCAAATAACAGATCAGATTTAAGTCATTTTGGTGGTATTATCTTTCAAACCAGTTTAGATAATTTTCAGAAGAAAACAAATTACATAAGATATTAAATTGAAACCAACCCCTAAAGATAGACATTCCACACTGCCTTATCCTAATCACAACAACAATTTTTCCAGGTTTCATGACTAAATATAAAGACCTCTTTAACCCTTTAGGTTTTCACCTTAAAAAGTCAACATTTTAAATACAAACTTGAAAACTTGTTTCTTGCAAAACAAACAATCATGAGCTCAGAAGAAGATGTGTTTAGTTTCATCACCGTTCTTGGCCTCGCCGTATTCATCGGTCTTTGCATCTTGCTCGTTGTTCTTATAGCAACTTCAGCGATCATTCTTGTCCTCTACGTAATCATAGATTGCATTCTCCGACCATTCTTAGGTACATGTCTTGACCAAGACCTCGAATTCGGAGTTCGAAGAGGTCAACAACGAGCTAGAATCGTTACTTACCACGCGATAATCCCTACCGATTTACGATTACCGAATTCCGAAGAGAAAAGAGGGTTGAGACAAAGCGCAATCGAAACCCTACTTCCAAAGTTACTTGTTGGACAAGGTAACAACCACGAGGAAGACGAAAATAGGTCAAGAGAATGCGCGATTTGTCTAAGTGGTTATGTCGCGAACGAAGAATGTAGAGTGTTTCCGGTTTGTAGACATATGTATCATGCATTTTGTATTGATGCTTGGCTTAAGAATCATCTTACATGTCCTACTTGCCGTAAAGATTTACCAGATTCATGACAAAAAGCCCTAAGTTGTGTAAGTTGTAAATAGATACATTTGTCTCTACTTCAAGAGATCTCTAAATTCAAACCCATTTGCTAATTTGATACTCACATTGTGAAATACAGAAAATTGTTTGTTTTTGTATTAATCTTAATGATCATACCAATTGGATCAAATACTTTTTTTTTTTAACCGTAAAAAATTTAGATATCCGAAATTTGACCCATTTATCTACCATTTGGTACGAGTTCTTCATGTCTTCTGTTTTGTTTTGCTATTACAAACCTTTGATGAAAATTTCTTGTTTAATTAAACCCTCAATAGATTAATACAACTAGATTTTGACCCACATCAAGCGTGGGAATATAAATTGCAGTTTATTGTAGAATAAAAATATATTGTTTTACATCATGCATACCAAAAAAATATTAGATAAATAATTATGTCCACTAAAAAACATATTCGATCGATTTTTGAATCTTGAGTGTTTTAATATGTGATAGGTTTTACGTTTTAAGTGTATACAAAATATAAAAATGAAAGAAATTGATTTACAATAACGTAACTAAAAATCGAAACATTATCTTATAATGTATGACAAAGAATGTAATCAAGTGATATACATCTTATATTTACAAAACCAAATGTTTTTCAATAACTCTATAAAATATGTTTAAACTCAACTTTATCACTAACCAAAATACTACTAATTGAATCGGTTTGAGTTTTCTGCTATAGTAATGGATTTGGTAAGTATATATTTTTGTCATCAATGCTCCGCATATATTAAAAATATTGAAAATATGTAAAGATTTCCACCATGACAAATTGAAATGTTTTGATTGGTTAATTTAATTAATGTGTTCCTTAAGTTCTTCTTTGAATGACACATTGATTTTTAATTTTTAGTGTTTCCTCAATTAATATATATAGGATATCAGAGTAGATTAATATAAACCCTCAATAATATAAAAACGATGTGTCCTTAACTAATTTTTTCTAAACCGAATAAAATCGAAAATCTTTACTCAAAATAGTAAACAAAAATAATTAATCCGACTTGTACTCTTGTGTTAGATTCTTCTACACCACACCAAATCTGCTTTCTCGACTTCTTCAGAATCTGATAATAATTTTGTTGCGACTCAATTTTTCTGAAAGACGCAGCTTCCGATATTCGACAGAAATTCTTTGACGCTACCAAATACCCCCAAAAAAAAACAAAACACATCAACACAAATGAGACTGAGAAAAAAAGTCTTAAAATTACATTAAGCCAAAACTATACATATGAGAAAATTACTTCCAAAGTTTCTCAATAATAATCATTAAAAAGAAAATAAAACTTCCTAAAAATTAAGTCTTTTTCATTTCTTCTAATTCAAAAGATTATCAAAAGAACCAAGAAACAAGAGAAACAATGGTGGATTTTAGCTCACCTTGTTGATCTGCTTCTCTTACGATTTGCGGAGTTAGTAATCTCAATGTTAGTAGTTTTATTCATCACTTCAAGCTCCTTAACTCCTAACTTAATAAATTCTTTAACCACCTGTGGCTTAAAGCTAACCACATCAGTCCTGAACTTCTTAGAACCGCTCTGGCTACTTTCTTCAAGATCTTGAACTCCGCCTTTAACCATCGACGCAACAGGAGCACCGTCTCTATAAGCATCGCACGCTTTCACTATGTCGAGTGCCCGTACATAGTAATGACTACGAACAAACTCTTCAAAATGCTACACACGTTCATCAAAATCAAAACTTTAACCACCGAAAAATTTCAAGAAACTCGATGATTGAAAAGGTTGGATTTTTATATACCGTGGGTGGTGTTTTCATGCTGTAAACCATTGTCTTTAACGACAATATGAATACGTTCTCGCTGTAAGTCTTAGACTGAGCCTCGCCTGAAGGAGTTCCCTGGGACCCCGCATAGCCAGGCTCGTTAAAGTACGGTTTTTGATTCAAGATGAGTGCTTGGATCGAGACAAGAAGCTGTAACATTGTGGACTCCTTTGGGAGCCACTTCTCCCTAGAGCTACCGGACCAAGTACCGAGAAGACTCAAGCATACTTTACCACAATTGTATAGATTCGGGTTGATTCTAAGCCCACGGGAATGGTAATACACTTTCTGTTAAACAACAACAAACCGAAATTTCTAGAGTCATACGGTAATAACAGAGCAGGAATTGAGATGAGTTCCCGAGGACGTACTGGTGGAACTGAAGGGTAAGTATCCGGGAATTGGATATCGAAAAAGAAAAGACCGTCATGGTAAGGAGTACCCTCGGGTCCGATAATTACAGCTCTCATAAGATCCATTCTTGATTCATACGCTCTCACAAATATCGTCTCTGTATGCAACAAAACAAAGAGTGAAACTTACGAACAAAAACTGTCTATAATGTTGATCTGCACCGTATATATACACCAACCTGGCAAATCCTTCTCGAGAATCTTCCAATCGTTCTGAATGCGCTTCACCCAATTCTTCGAATGCTGATACAATAAAAGAAAGGCAGGTCAAATACAAAAGAACGATTTAAAGAAAACAATCACAGAGACGATAAATTTCAATCGTCATTACCTGTTTTGAAGCTGTCCCATTAGAAGCATAGTGATGATCTTTGAAATCCTCAACGGTCTCAAACCGTTTAAAGTTACGAAGAAACTCTTCCTTAGTTTTCCTAACATCTGGAGGAGCAACCTCAGCCGTTACTGATCGAGAAGAGCTAGCAGTCGTATAAGGAGTCGGCATCATCCGTATATCAGGAATCTGAGGTTGTTGTAACACAGAAGACGAATACATCGAAGAAGAATACATAGCAGACTGATTGTTCTGAGGAAAAGCCAAACCCGAATAGAATCCATTCGATTTCTCGGTGCTCGGATTCAAACCCCAAGGATTCACAACTTGTACATCAACATCCATCATAACTACTCCATTAGCATATTGACTAAAAGGATTATGATCATAAGTCCCAGTAGGTCCAAATTGTATACCTTTCCCTTTGTTCATCGAATCGACAACATTATTATTATTATTCACAACACCAAATCCATTGCGGCATTCGTAATTTTCAACATCAATCACTTCAGGAATTGCCTATAAGATAAAGCACCAAACTTTATCAATAATCAAACCTAAAATTGATCAATTTCAACTAAACCCATCAATCAAACGACAAAGAGAAGCAATAGAAACCCATAATCGAAAAGAAAAAAACTCACATAAACCCTAAAATCAGAACAAACCCCTAAAAAGTAAAAACACATCGATGATCACACACGAATCAAAAAGCTTCAATTTTTCCAGGTGAATCAGTAGAATTATGCAAACCCATCATAGTATCGTAATAAAAATCGAACCTTTTTGGGTTTATTACGAGTTCTGGAACTCGAAGCAAACATGGAAGAAGGGATCTCAACAACGTCAGGCTCCATTGATGACGATCTTCCCAAAGATTTAATTTTTTTTTCTTAATTCTGTTTCAGAATTATAAAAAGAGAGAAATTTCGTCGAGATTATCGGAAAAAAGAATCGATTTTTGTTAGGAGAACTCTTCACATTCGCGCCGGTGGTATATATACACACCAAACAAAACAACACACTAACTAAAGATTTTATCACAAATCGCTTTTTGAACACTTATTTAAAAAGGAGTAGTCAAAATCTCCTTCTTAAAGAAAAAAAACTCTTAATTACTAAATTAATTATGACAATTCTTGTTTTGGGTTTATGTGTTAAAAATTTTAAGTCAATAAGGACTAAAGGAAGGTCTTTACTAGTGGGTCCCACTAGAATCAAACGATTAGTTTCCTCATTTTTGCTGACGTGGCGAAATCGACGGGTTGGAAGTTACTGATTTATCCTTTTCTTTTTACTCTCCGTTATTAACAGAGCAAATCAAAGAGAAGGTTAAGATAATCTTGAACAAGATTTTTTTTTTTTTTTAACAAGATTACCATCAATCAAATAAATATATTTTTTCCTTTTTAATATTCTGATAAACATGTCATTAAAATCTGACACTTGACAAATAGTAGTAGTTTTCTTTAAGGAAAAAAATACGAAATTTTGAATTTGTACACACTAATAGAATTTTGGAAATTTTTCTATACTTTCTCTCTTTTTTTTTTTTTTTTTTTTCATCTAAAGATTTTATTGATAAGAAGCTGAGAGGATTACAAAGCCGGTTCAAAAACCGGATACGCCGGAAACTAAAGTCGGTGCGAAACCGGAAACTTAGCCATAGCCAAAAGGCTCACGGAGAGAACCTAAATATTTCGGGCGAGACAAAATCTCAAACCATGGTAAACAAACAACTACAACAACGAAGAAAGGGAACAAGTGAAATTTTCTATACTTTCTCTTTACATATATTTGCCATCAAATCTTAGGAATTTAAAGTCATTGATTTTATCAACAAAAAAAATGTAAATTACTAACAATTGGCGTTTGTTTAGCATAGTTCACCTTAGTTCATACAACATTAGAGAAAAGAAGACATTAAACTTACATCAAATCAAACAAACTTGTATCAAATAATTAAGATCAAAACCAGAAAAAATTACACAAAAGAAAATACTAAAAATAAATTCAAATATCCCAAATTCATAAGATAATATTCATAATATCATATCATATCTATGAAGTTCCATAGACAATTCTATGAATCCTTTAACTACTACCCATCCGTCATTATTCAAACCGATTAGGTCGACCTTAGGCTTGAATTCACCACGGCTAGTCCAAGGAGGCAATTTAACCTTGGCACGACCCATCACTACCGTACCATTCGATGTTCCAGGATCTCTCCACGAAACTCCTCTAATCAATTCAATATAAAGATATTGTTCTGCAGGAGAATCTAAAGGAATCACAAATATTTTATTAAAATTAAAAAAACCTTTGTAACCTTTTACACCTTTTGTTCCGTATTCTTCATCATCATCTTCTATCCATGCCATAACTCTATAGCATTCCGGACCTTCGTGAAGTTGCGTAAGAACTCTTTCATCTTTTACAAAACCTCGAAAGATCTTTAGGATTAACTCGGTGTTATCGGGTTCGGGTTCGGGTTCGCTTTCTTGAATTCTTTTCCCTTCACGAATCAATCTTTGCTTGTTGTTTGCTTCTACCTCTAAGTTAGCCATTGAGAAAAAGAGTAATCTTAAGATTTTGCAATATATCAAGGTTTTGGAAGAAGAAATTTTATATGTAGATAGAAAGAGATTTTATAGGTTAAAATATTATTTTCCTTTTTTCCGATAATTCCTCTATACACATAAAAAGAAGGATTCGTAATTATATATAGGATTAATTCCATATTTAATTGCAAAAGAAAAATACATTATTCCATATTCAATTGCAAAAGAAAATTACATTGCTTAAGATTAAAAAGAGACGTATTATATGGCCAATATAAACTTTTTATTTCCCTGTTGTGACATGACTGTTGTTTTGTATTGTGTAAAATTCAAAAGAAATTCCAAAAAGAAATTTATCAAGAAATTTATGTCACTAATAATCACTTCTTGTGATTAGTCTTTTAAAACATTCATAAACTTTAAAACCCTTGGATCAAAGACATGAAAGATGAGCTTAGATTCATTTCGTGCAAGCGGACTCGCCGTGTTCTACAATGCATTCATCTCTTAGCTTCTTAGTATCAGGACAAGCACCAATTATTTGCTTGGCTGCTCCAAGGAAAACTCATTGTCTCGTACCAGTGAACCATTCATCCCTATAACCATATTCTCAAAATGTTGCACCACGAAAACTCAAAACAAAATACAACAATAACCAAAGAGCAATATATAAAAATTGGAAACAAGAACATTAGTTTATACAAAGCAATTTAGGCAAAATTTTGGAACCTTATCTATATATAATAGCAAACCTACTTTTTGGGTTTGATGATGTCACTTTTTTTTTTGGAGGAAAAAAAATTAAATCTAACGGTTGATATAACTCTATTCTATCTAATGAATGGTCACGATCTATCAAAAATAATGTGTTTTTTCGCTGATGACGTCGTCAATTGATGAAGAACAATACTTTCTCTGCTCATGTCTGTTCGGAAAAAAAAAAAAAAAAAGACGCAATGGTTGGTAAAGACGCAACCTCTCGCACATACCCATAACCCATAAATACAGAACACAATACAATGATATCAGTTTGTTCGTCTTAAACGACGGTTACTCTCTTTGGTTAATAGTTTCTCAAGCAAATCTCTTCCATGATTCAAAGGTTAGTCGATTAGTCATCCCCACTTAACCTGTCTTTGTGAACTTTCATCGATTTAGGATTCAAATGAAGAAGGTTTGTTATGAGGTTAGGAAAAGGATTAGGAAATCTTACTTAGGTTCTTATAGATTAACAAAAATTGACGCCCTTCTTCTTCTTCTTCTTCTTCTTCTTCTTCTTCTTCTTCTTCTTCTTCTTCTTCTTCTTCTCCTCCTCCTTCATTGGTCCATTAATCTCTCTCAAATCGATCAATCAACTTCAAATTTCGCAGGTTTGTGTTTACGAATTGATTTCAGAGATAAAAATTTGGATTGGGGATAAAAAATTTATGGAAGATTTTTGATTCAATTAGGAAAAGGAAACCGAAAATCTATAAGTTAACAAACTTTGACGTTGTTCTTCTTCTTCTAATCGCTCCAATTATCTCTCTCAAATCGATCAATCAAGTTTCAAATCTCTCAGGTTTGTGTTTTACGAATCGATTCTTATCTAGAGTTGTGATTTTTCACTTGTAAGTAAAAATTATGGTGTTGTGTTTGTATTTCTTGGAACGAAATCTATTTTGCTCTCAAAACACAAATCTATTGAGTTCATGTTGCATAAATTAGCAAGTTTTGGTACAAGTGATCAGATATGCCAATTTAACATCTAAATGGATACTTGAGCAGGTTGCTCCGTGCCAGAGGCGGAATATGGATGATCTCTGAAGGAGTATGAAGTCGTCGAAATTTTTATTCCAGGGAAAAAACACAATCCAAATTTCGGTATTTCTTTCGATTTCTCTCTCTTTTGCTATTTTATTTCTTTCTATGTCTCTCTTCTGTAGATTATGATTTTGACGAAATATAATATAACTGATGTGAATCAGATTCGTGTTCTCGATTGAATCCTGAGTATGCCCATGAAGATAAGCAATCTTTCGAAACTTCCAATCATAAAATAGTTTAAGAAACACAATAACTGGATATTGAAATTTGTTGATTCATATCTCTCATATTTATGTGTCCCCACCGTAAGTTATCATTTCCCCGGAAACTATATGTATAAGATCGTTTGTTTCCAGATTATGGTTTGTTCATTGTTTTATGATTTCTGTTGATTTTGTTATGTTTGTTTTCTTCCTCGAAGAATGCTTGTCTAACCAATGTTCGGTTAGTCTGCTTTTTTATCACTGTGCCGTCTCCATCCTGAATTTCCTCGCAGCATTCTTACCACCATTGGTATCTCTTGACATCTCTTCTTTTGCTTTTTTTTACTGTGTTTCTGGATTAACAACCCAAATTTAGTTTCTTAAATGCTTGATCATCGTACATGTTATTTGTTTTCATGTGTTATTAAATTATACTAGATTGCAATAGGTAGTAGGTTTTTTTGGTGACCAAGGAATTAAAAAAAACTATTGTTATTCTTGATATGCATAAACAGCCATTGTTGTTATCCCCCAATGGTTAAGTGTTGGTTTTCACTTTGTTTGGTAGACAAAAAGATATGGAGAAAAGTTGTTGTTTTCTCTATGACTAAGTGTCTCACGTTTCCCACATGTTTGGTTTTGGTTTTCAATTAGTCCCATTAGTTTTGGAAAGTGATTGTGAGATTTCAATCTGTTTAGTATTTTGTGGTTCGTAGCGAACAAATTACCATATGTACTTATTCATTGGTAGTATGATATATGCCAGATGAATTGGAGCAATTTATCACATCCAACCTCAACCAGTAGATTGGAACGGAGTTTAAGCCTAAAGACTTGTCATTTCTTCTTACACCAAAGCCATTTTTATATAAACTGTGTGAGATGGGTTTGCAATGTTCTTTGGGAAACATGACTTTTTTGTTTCTGTAGTTACGTTTGAGAATATTATGTTATTAAACCTCATAGATTTTGCATTTGTGATTGTGGAACATTTTTATGTCAATATCTTATGTAACTCTTTCAGAAATAACATGGAAAATCGTTCAGAATTGTCCAATTTAGGATTTCCTTGGGTATTGTATATATATTTTAACTCCTAATCTCTTAAACTTTGACAGATATTATTTCCGCCGTCATTCAAACATTTGTCTTTATCAAGCTTCTTTTCTGCGTAGTCTATATGTTTGTACCAAACTTAAGTCTCCAGTACCATCCTACTTTTGCTAAGTTTGTTGTTTTATCCTCCATTCTAAATATGATTCCTTCAAAACTATGATATTTAATTGAACGAACAAGGTTAGGTTTTCTTAGTATTTATGCCAGATTTGAAAGATTTGCATTAAAATTCAACCACGACAATTGATTGAAATTTGTCGAATTTTCATAACTTCTCATAAACATTCTATGTAAAAATAGTAAAACTCAAAAGGAGATCTTTTAATTATCTGACTAATCTTTTGGCAACATTTAATGCAAAAAAGTAAGTAATTTTTTTTTTAGCAGCTTAGAATATATGCTTTTAAAACATTCGATCATGGTTCATTTTTTATGTATTACGTTCTTTTAGAAATTGTGTTGAAGTGGTGAGATTCTTAAGATTAAATTGGCAGCATAATTTCCTATCAATTGGATATTTCTACGAGGGTACATTTTTATTGAAGCCTATTTTCTTAACTTGATTATTGTGTAGAGTTGTTTAGACCTTTACAGACATGACTTTGTATGAAAACCATGGTTAGATGGTGATATCATATGAAAGGCTTACATATGCAAGAAGAAGGTTCAAAGTGGATATTATGATGATAAGGCGGTATGAATGATTATGGTCTGGATTTGAAGAATGAGCCTAGAAATGTAAGATGAAAAAGAAAAGGATTATTTATGAGAGAAGATAGATTAGTAAATAAATCGAATAAGGAAGCGTAAGGGAAAGATCAACCATGTATTGAGGATTTGTGAGGCGAGTCTTGTGACTCTATTGAGAAATATAATAAAAGAGGGACTAACCTCTAATCTTATTTTTTTAAATTGAGGAAATGGAACGCTCGTTAGTAACGAAACATAGAGTTGATCACATGTTTTCGAGGTTTGGCAAAAGAGATGTGGTTAGGCCGAATCATATTGATGGAGTTACATGTATGAAAGTGAAGAGTTATTCACAGTAACATGTCTATAAATTTGAGTGTAATAGAGGTAGGTGAGAGACGATCTCCGCTTCTAAAGGATTCAGAGGTTGCAACTTCTAAAATTACAAAGATTATAAAAAGAAGAAGCATAAGCTCTTTGAACACATCTAGAATCAGCGGAAGTGAGAACTTGCTTGCATCCACCATAATATATAATCATGCTTACAATGGGACAACGATGGATAACGGAAGGTGTAAGTTTTATTCTTCTAGCAATCATATTGATCGATCCTATACATCTTTTTCATGTTATTTGTTTACTGATGTGTTCTTACATAAATTATAATTCAAAAACAAGTCGACACGTAGATAAAAGCAATGATGCATATTGAATAGATATGACAAATTGGCAAAGGAGGACATGTGATCACAAGTCAAAATCAACAAGTTCAAATATATGTATCGAAAGTGAAGAAAGAGGCTTGGGGTATCAAAATATAGATTCCAAAGAAAATGAGGCAAAACACCACATTGTATATGAATGTAAAAACAATAGCTAGATACTTTTTTTCTTAAAATTGGAGCTGAGATTTAGTTACTTTATTAACGTTCAAGGCAAGATGAATTTAACTCTTCTCTTATGACTAAACCCTGTTAATTTCTAATTAATTGTGATGAGCATTTGCTTAACTTTTAGTTAATCATGTTTTAGTATTCATTGCATGTAAAAATATGAACATGACCAAGGTTCGCATGAAAAATTAATTGTCCTCATACTTTTAATGGATCGGAAAATAGTATACACATTAGTTTACCGCTTTGTCCAAACGATTAACAACATCTTTTTGTGTTTGATGACGTCATCATTTTATTATAGGTTGAATGGTCAGGATTAGATTAGTTTTTTATTCATCTTAGATATGTTTCTTTTTGCCGGAAAGTTGCTAAACAAATGAATCGTTGTGACTCTTTAAACCCTATCACCAAAAAAAACACAAACTTTCAAGTGAATTGTTGTGATTCTTCATTTATAATTATAAGGGGGGAAAATGAAATTGTGTTCCTGGAGAACATTCTTCATCACTTTTGTTTGCTTTCGTTTTGCCACCACCGGTGCGGTAATCTTCGTCAAAAATTGTTTCATAGATTTCGAGAGTTCCAGAGAATTTTGATCACGTCAAGAGAGATTATAGTCTAAATTATTCTCTCATTTTTTAGAGGAAACCCATGAATCGTCAAAATCCCAAAACAAAATTATGATAACGCATTGTATATTTAGATCTAGAGGAACGATACGAGTTCGGAAAACCTGAATAACCAAAAGAGAAAGAGAAAAGAGACGGATGACAAACGCCACGAGGCAAAGCAGTGATGTAAAGAACTTTAAAGTCGTAGGAGACGAAAGGGTCCCGCCACGAAAGACACGACGGAGAAGAGAGGCGAAAGACTTGATTATTGGTGTGGGTTAGTTTCAATTGAATTTGGTTACTTCATTATGATAGGTCCATTTTCTACTAATCCATTTTCTATTAATTTTCGAACAAGCCTTTAAGGTCTGCTTACCTTAATCTCGCTTGCTTGCTCGTAATTATCGTTTGATTAATAATCTTGATCTTCCCAAATCTTAAAGGAAGATCTAAATATAAACTATCGAACTTTTAGATGTTAAGATGAAAAAGTGTTATTTGGTTATTGTGATTTATTAAAGAGTTATAGGTTAAGATGTGAGAAAAAACTAATCTATGGGTTGGCAATTTGTTTATTTATTCTTCTACCAAAATAACATGTTATGATTGTTAACAAACATGGAATTATACCTCTATTCTTTAGAAGCTTTGTTTCATTTATTGCAGAAGGTAAAATAATAGTTGTGTTGAACTCAATTGTAGTTTTAATCCTTTATAAGTTTGTATCATTTCAAAATTAGTGAGGTTGCATTCTTCCCCCCCCATTTAATCTTTGTTTTTTTTCCTTAAATTTGTGTAGTTTTATTTTATCTTGTTAAAAGATAATTGTTGTAAAGAAGCCAAAGAATAGTGCTCTAGAAGTTGATTTAGATTTTGAGCACAATGCTAGGCTTTCGCTATAATTATCACCAATGAGGTGACAGCGACACTTGAAGATTTGACCAAGAACAAAATTATTGAGGTAACTACTTCTGGCATTAATTTGTAAGTAAATTTCGTTTGTTTCTTTTGGGTATTTAGTGATAGGAACCATTGTTAAAGAAGAATGAGTTTAGTTGTTCTTTTGTTCCGTACTTTTTTGTGGCAAAGTTCATGAAAAGAAGACCCAACTCTAGAAGTTTTCAAAAATGACAGTCTTTTCTTCCAACATTCGTATCATATACAAATTTTACAAAGAAGTTGTTGATTTTTTTCCATTTTTATTAATATTCTAGCTTTTTCTAGAAATTCTTATATTCTGTTTTACTTTTACAACAAATCGGTTCATGATAAATTTACAAATGCTAATTGCAAGCCATATTTTATGCAATTACATCTATACTATATGTTGAATGTGTGCCTAACTGTTTCCGCATAATTTAGATGTTGAAATTATTATAGATTTGTGATTTTTGTCCTTAGAACTGATCATGAACCATGAAAAATGTTCCTCGTTGTTGTTACTTGGTATGATTTAAATTGAAAACATAAGTTAAAGTTTCTAGAGTTGCAATCTTTTGGGTTAGATCCAGAAAGACTTGTATTGCTTTAGAGAAGAACTGCGGTGTGAATGTATATGCTGATAAACGGAGTGAATGGTCTTAAAGAAGGATAAGGTTGTGATCCATGAAAGATTTTATGTAGTTGTAGTTGACATGGTTTTCCATATTTTGTTGTTTGTTTCATGGTTGGGGATGAAGCATATATGCATGATTTAATGAAGAAATAGTTGATTACTTCGAAACCCTAGGCATATGTGCTATTTTTCTCTTTAGGAGAAATCTTTGTGCATGATGTCTTAGTTCTTTCTAACTTTTACGATTGAGATGTGAAGCTATTGAACAGTCGCGGAAGTGCCAGGTTCATTCCCCTAAAGGAATCCTCTCTCTCTTTCTATGCTTATATTTGCACATTTGGCTATGTGAAACGAACATGTGAAAAATGATTTTCAAACTAAAATATTGGCACGCGGCAAACCATTGATCAAAACAAACCTTTTTAATAGTTTATTCGAAGCAGGTTCAAGAGATGACTTCAAAAACAAATTATGTTAGAAATGCAAAAACACACTTTGATCAAACTGAATAACTTATTGCATCCTACTACAATTTGATGAAATTATTCATTTTATTTACAGTATTATGACTAAAATATGATGCCAATAAACAGTCACCAACACCTCCAATTTTATCACGATATAGGTTAAAGTTTGTTTGATTTTTTTGCATATACGTTTTTTCCATCATACTATAAAATTTGTGTCTCTCTGCAATATATGTCTTCGCATTTTATGTTATTAAACATTGATAAACATATATGAGTAACTAAACTTTTCAACACCAGTTTGAGGGAAATGATGTATTTTCTTACTTTAAAAGAGACATTGTCTTCAAATTTTTGAGTATAAAATAAACGTGAATACTATATTTAATGGAAGATTATTAATGAACGACCCATATGAGAAGAACATATTCAATTATTGTTTTCACATTCATATATATCTTTTACGTATTATGATTTTACACGCTTGTCTTATTTTCTTCATTTTAACCGGAAGTAAAATTGATTGTCAAGTTTCTGCCATCACTTTCCAACAAAAACAAAATGACAGAATACATGTTTAAAGTGGCCACTTATAGGTTTCAATTATCCGCGCGGCAACGCGCGGGTTTGTTTCCTAGTATTAATAATAATTAAGATCAAAACCAGGAAAAAAAAATTATACAAAGAAATCTCAATATTAAAAATAAACCAAAACCCCATTAATCATCATCCATGAATATTTAGATAACTTTCATACTACTACATATCTTTGAAGTTTCATAGATAATTTTAAGTACCCTTTAACTAGTACACATCCATCATTGTTCAAACCAACAAGGTCGACATAAGACGTGAATTCTTTACCGCTAGTCCAAGGAGGCAATTTAATTCTCGCACGACCCATCACTATATTACCATTTGATGTTCCTGGATCTCTCCATGATGCTACTCTAACCAATTCGACGTGAAGATATCGATATGCAGGAGAATCTATAGGAATCTCAATTTTTTTATCAAATCTAGAGAAACCTTTAGAACCTGTTACAAATTTAGTTCTGTATGGTTTGTCTTCGTTGTCGATCCATGCCAGAACTCGATAGTATTCGGGACCTTTGCTAGGCTTTCTTTCGTCGGTTACGAAACCTTTAACGATCGTCAAGATTAACTCTGTCTCTGTTGGTTCGAATTCTTGAATTTTTTTCCCTTCACGAATCATTCTTTGTCTTTTGTTTGCTCTAAACTCTAAATTCGCCATTGAGAAAGAAAAGAGTAATCAAATTTTTTTTTTTGTGTTAATAGGTTTGTAAAAAGAAGTTTTATAGATATATATATAGAAAGAGATTTTATAGGTGGAATATTATTTCCTTTTTTCTGAATTCTGATAATTCCTATAAGGATTCGTGATTCCATATATAAGTTAATTATCCATACTTAAAATTGCAAAAATTTAATGTAAATTGGAAAAAATTCTAGATTTGCATCAAATAAAATATTTTTGGTTGCTCTGTTATTTATTCCATGACTCTTGCTTGTGTTGTGTAAAATCAAAAGAAGAAAAACAAAATCACTTCTTTTGATTAGTCTTTTAAACAATCTTAAACTTTAAAACCTTCGGATCGAAGACACAAAAGATGAGCTTCGATAAATTTCGTGCAAGCGGATTCGCCGTGTTCTACGACGCATTCATCTCTTAGTTTCTTAGTATCAGGACAAGCACAACATATTCTCTTCTTTGGCTTTGTCTCTGTCACCACAGTCACATCTTTGCTTGGCTGCTCCAAGGAACACACACTATCTTGTGCTAGTGAACCACTCATCCCTATAATCATATTCTCAAAATGTAACGCCACGAAAAACTCGAAACAAGATATTACAACAATAACCAAATAGCAATGACAAATTGGAAACAAGATCATTATTTAAACATTTGATGCTTAAAACGGTGGTACACTAATCATTTGAATGCTCTTCGAAGATTAATCGAGTTACGGGTAATTCAGTAGTCAAGCGAACAAGAGCTAATTCTTGAAAATCGGTTTTTTTTGCTGATTACAACATATAATCTCTTGATCAAAGACAAGTCAAGATCATACTTCTTAATAACAAGTCTAAGATTAAACATTAACTTAATTGGTTTTTCTAAAAATGTTAAAATCAAAGCTTAACGAAATTGGATCTACTAAAAACATAAATATTTGAAATCTCTAATCACCAACAAAGCCAATTATAAATCGATAATAATCAAGTTTAAGCAAAAACCCTTAAAATGAATAAAACTCAAAACTTAAAACCCTAAACCCCAAATCATAGTTTAATAATACCAATTCAGTAACCGATTTAGCTACATTCCAATCCGATTCAGGCAAAACAAACAATCAGAGAAAGAACCAAACACAACAACAAAACTGACCTTTGATCGATCGGCTTAAAGGAGGAAGAATCAAGAAACGGAGAAACAGTGAGATTTTAGAGAAAAAAGAAAACGCTAAAGAAGAAGATGGAGAAATGTAACAATTACAAATTTGATCAACTTTAATTAATGGGCCTAAAATTGGTCATACTAGGACCATATTACATTTTTACACAAATTTACAGTTGGTAAGTGGTAACAAGATTTTTTTTTTGTACATGAAATTTTCACAATTAATCAACCAAAGATTGAGATTCTACTTTCTTTTTGTCAGTGAGTTTGGTTAGATTTACCAAATAGTAAAACTTTTATAAATGAATAATTTTTTTCAGGTCCAAAATTGGTTAATCAATATAACTATTAATTTATAGAAGTTGCAAAATGAGGAACAAATTGATAGTTGGTAAGTGGTAACAAGATTATTTGTGTACATAAAATTTTCACAATTAATCAACCAAAAGGTTGAGATTCTCCATTCTTTCTCAGTGAGTTTGGATAGATATACCAAATATAGGACGACAAAAAAAAAAAAAAAAAAAAAATATACCAAATATAGAAAGAAAGAAAAAAACTCAATAAATTAATTGATTTTTCGATCTAAAATTGGTTTATTGATACCATTATCGTATTTCCGACATTATTAATTTAATTATAAAAATTGAAAAAAATGAAGAACAAATATTTTTTTATTAACTTCTGAAATATGTGAATCCAAACTATTTTGTTTCACTTTTCCTCAATCATCAAATCTTGAAGAATCAAAAACTATATTCATATATAGATCATCATTTTGCTTAGTTCACAAATTAAAAAACCAAAACAAAAATAAAATCAGAAACAACATTAATTAATCATACTTTTCTCTCCAAGAATAAACAAGAAAAAAAACCCAAGAAACCCCCAAAGCAATATCACCAAGAGCTTGTTTAGGACATTCATAAGCAAGATCTTCAATTTTCCACTCGAACAAAACTCTCCACATAGCCATCAACACATAAAGTACCACAGAACCACAAGCAAAGAATCCATGAAACTCTTTGTCTTTAACAAAAGAAACCATAAACAAAACCAAACCAATCACAAACAAAAGCAAACCAGAAAACGATTGAGAAATGTTTATGAGTAACTCATCATGTGGTGTTGAACCTCTCAATTTGCTTGCAATTTCACTTCCAAGTCCAAAGATTGAAGCTTTCTCTGTATAGAACATCATTAACGTTCCACTTGTTAATGCGATTATTGAATGAAGTATACATATAACCCGAAATAGAGATGGATTTAATGTAGTCATTAGAGGAAAAAAATATATATACAGAGTTTTTATTTTTTCATAAAGATTTGGGAAATGAAAAGAAGATTTTTAAGGAGAGAAAAAGGTGAAGTTTTTATTCACGGGTTTGTTGTGGAGAGATCAAGATTGAGACTTTTTGCTTGTTTGGGAAAACAATGAAGAAGCCATGAAGAAGGAGAAGGTATGAAGTTTGGTTTTTGGGAAGAGAGATTGATCTGATTTAGGGATTTGGACTTTTGATAGATTCCATGATTAATTTATTTATAATATGATAAAACTCTTAAATTTTTCTAAGATTATTGGTTTAATGTGGGTCACTCTTTGGATAATTTTTTTTTTTTTCCTGTTATTCTTCTAGAAAAGGTGCAGACAATTTCAAACCCCACGTCCGAACTAATTATTTTTTGGTATACATGTATACCAAAAAATAACTCAAATATAAATTTGTAAATTTTTTTCGGATGAAGCTAACGAAACATATATAAACATAAACATATATTGAATATGAAAAGAAAACTAGTTAACGATTTAAAGCTATGTTTTTTAATTTTTGTAACACCATATCATATATTAGAGGTTGAAAGTTATTATTTGTTTCATGTAAGAGAAAAATATAGTATTACAATTTCATTTTACTATTTTTCTGAAATTTGTGGTGGAAAAACAATTGAAAGATTTTTTTTTTGTCGTCAATTGAAAGATTTAAAACTAATAAAATAGTGATTGAAATATTCCAGGCAAAAATACAATAGAACTTCTATTATAGAAGAATAGTTGAAACTTTAAAGAAATAAAACTTTGTGGGGTCGAAGAACATATCCTTATGGACTCAGTTTATGGAGCAATACGATATAATAAAGGAATAATAAATTTCTTTTGAAAACACTAATAAAATAACTGAATGTATATTTTTGGATTTTTTGAGACTTTTGTAACACTTTCTCTAATAGTATCCAAAGATATTTTTGTGGAATAAGAAAAAATAAAAAATCCTGAGTCGACATAAACTGCACCAATAGGGAAATTACGGAAAATATCTTATTGAATCTCCCTTTTTGTTTCTTTTATGAATCCGTCTTATTGTTCTTCTGGCTTTCTAAAAAATACAGTAAATTTATATGAAAAATCTTGAAAAAAATATCTAAACGTATTGTTTTAAGACAGAATGTACTTGATGATAATTAAAGTAAAGTAAAGCAGGTAAAAGGTTACATAAATACCGCACGAAAAGTTTATTACTATTAGTTACATGATTATTGTAGATTAAATTTAAATAATGCCCAGTGGAATAGTCCCAATAGAAAATGGACCCACTTCGACGTTAATATCCATAGCCGACAGATCATTTAACTACCGGTTCTGTTTCGGTTCAAGTTTATACCGGTTCTTAATTAAAGTAAAGTAAAGCAGGTAAAAGGTTTACCCATTTAATTGTTTTCTTTATGTTAATTCAAATCTTTGAATTATTTACGCTAAAAAAATCGTTTCAAACCTTTCCGTTACGCCTTGCATCAGTGTAAGGGACATTATGCGCAACAATGATCCTCCACAATCCAACTCTCTTGTTATTATCGTCTGTGTAACTCGAAGTGTTCTTAAGATATGAATGCGTTTCTTCGTCAACAAACATGTAAATCGGAATATTCTTCCTCGACATTTCACTTATATTCACCGGTTCTTGAATTATATCATACTTTCCTGATATTAAAAATCGAAACTTTATGAGAAAAACGTAGAAACATCAGTGAAACGGCAAGGAAAGAACATACCAAATATCGCTGACGCAACGATAACATCGTGGAACTGGTCTAACTCAGGAAGGATATCCTCATCGATGTCAAATCCGGTTTGATGACCCGGTTTTGTTCCTTTAACAAATCTACAGAAACAAAAAAAACCGGAATTTGAAGATTTAAGCTCAATGGCTGATGGAGAAGCCATGGAGTTAAGCATAGAAGCTTTACCGTCATGAACTCTTTTATGTCGAAAGAGTTACTCCGATGCTCGAGAGAAGGATAGCCTCCGAAATCAGAGCCTCCTTGACTTTCTACGGGTTTTACAGGATTCTCTTCACGGATATACGTCAAATTCTTGAGCACGGGAGACTCAAACGGACGCTTTGGCATACTCGCTAAAGCCTCTTCTGGCGATAAATAGCAAACCGGACACGCTGAAACCAAACGGAAAACGGTAAATGCAAGTTTGAAGACTAGTATACACAATTTGAAGAGAAAGAGAGCTTACGGCATGGTCCAGGTCTTCTAAGTCCAGGTGGAGGAGGAGGAGGAAACGAAAAACTATCGCACGGATGAGGTACCGGAGGAGGATGGACGATGTCAACATCACTTCCTCCAATCCCATTCCACGTAAAAGAATCTCCTTTACGATCCTTATTAACATCACTCGTATAGAACGAAGTCAATTCTCTACTTATCGGTGTTTGGTTGATTCCAAAATCAATCGTTTCAATACGTTGATGAATATTCGGACTATTACTCTTTGTTGTATACACAAACACAAGCATTACCCAATAAATTATCGAATCAAAACATCGAAAAACTCGAGATTGGTTGATTTAGTTTTACCTTTGTTGATAAAACTAAGTACCAACAACATAAGAAGGAGAGAGATCTTTCCTTCTCTTTAGAGCTTGAATTGAGCATTGTTGAAGAAGAAGAAGAAGATACAGACTCAAAAGCTTAAGGATTGGTTTAGTCCAATAATGAGTCATAACTCTACAAGTCTAAATGACATTGTCTCTTAAACCCTTCTAAATGGAATTCTCATATCCAAAACACTTGCTCAGATCCTGCAACATAAAAGCAAACCTTCAAAGATTCGATTTTGATCAATAAGACCTGCATTTGCATCCAAAAGGAACAAACTTTAATCAAATCTCGATTCAAATTCGTAAACCCATCATTGGTGATCGTGAATTGAACAGAACCCAGGAATCGAAATCTAGCCCTAACATCAAAAAAGGATGAATTTTTCAAAGAGATAACTACAGATTCGAAGAAAAGATGTTACCTTTATGATTGAATTTGAATACTGTGATGTTCCAAAATTTATGTTCCTGGATTTTACAAAAAGACAATGATTAGTTTGGTGAATTGTATCGTATCGCCAAATTTTCAGTGATCCCTTCGATCTGGGGAAAACATTCAGTGCGTAATTTTGGATTTTTTTTTTTGTTGTTTTGTTTTTTTCAACGATTCAGTGTATTTCTACGTTACTTTTGAGGGGGTTGATTAATTGAATTAAAAATTCTGCGGCAAAAAAAATAAATATTTTCTCTGAATTTTAAATTTTTTTATTACAGTGGAGATGCGTTGTGTTTTGAGTCTTAAACAATTTTTATCGTTTTTTTATGGATTATAGTATTAGCCAAATAAAGAATAACCATTACAACAATCGTGCAAGCCAATAGCATCTAGTTTTAGACAAATTTGATCGTTTTGTTTCTGAGTTTTAGCTCCTTAATGAAGAGGAAATAAATTTTATAATACCACCTGATTTGATAATCTCCCAACAGCCAATATATGTGTATATATCTTATTATAATCTATATGTACATCTTGTTTATGAAAAAATGAAGTCGAAAGATAATAAACAACAAATCCGGATAAAATATGGATAAATGGAAAGCAATTATTTAAGCTATTTATGTTTAAACGTTAATTTTTTTTCTAAATAACATTATATGGACTATTGGTTTGTTTGTAGTTGTAGATTTTAGAGTTGTATCGTTTCTTCTTTAGTTATAAATAAATACTAATACAAATTGTTCTATAAACTTTAGTTGAATGTGTACTATGAGTAGGTATAGTACATGGCAAAGACTTAGCGTTCTTGTAACTTGTAAGTGCGTTGATCATGTTAATAAAATTAAAAAAACCCATAATTTTTCACACCTCTGCTTTTATTATGTTTTTTCACAACTATGTTCAATTAACAATCCCATTTAGTGTTCTTATCTTATGAAAACACATGATTTATAGTACTAGTATATAAAAACATTTTAAAAAACGCCGAAAATGAATTAGTTTTAGTACAATAATGCTATCATTCGTATGGTTGATAATTGATGCATCTATTGATTAATTGTGGTACAAATAGTATATATAACCGTTCTCTATGCATGTGATCGTTGTAAAAATTATATAGCTGTTTCTCTGAGGCAATGGGCCCAATTTTTATTTATTTATTTTGTCTAAAATGGAGAAGACAAGTCCATTAAATTCGGTTGTAAGCATAACGTGGATAAACTCTTCTCCAATTATTAGACAAACATATATGCCTGATAATGAAAAAAATAATATATTATGTATTAACTGTTTTTCATTAATACTATATTAATAAGTTTGTCATAAACTATAGTTTTATTTCGAATAAATAATTATTCTCATTTGATAACGCTTTATAAACTGTTATATGAAGATAAGTATTTCTTAAAAAAAATAGAAAAATTACGGTGTAAACGATAATTAGTTGACCATTCATGCAATTATTGTTTTTATTTTTAAAATAGCAAAACTAGATTAGAATACAATATCTTAATTAGGGGGAGATTGAAAAATGGTGACAAAAGTTTATAATTGCTTCATTTAAACCATAACGTACCTATATTTAAAACTTATCTCAAAACATCATTAGTTCAAGAATTATGGGAATATAAAAATTAGCATTACAAAATGAAATTAAAAGCGAAAATGAAAAGGCTTTTGTACGTTACCCCCACAGAAGTTACATACATAATGTTGTTTACATTAAGACAAGGCAGTAAATCAGGATTTGATTAATTTTCTGATTATGATTATTAAAAATTTATAAGTGTTTTCTACGGATCACATCAAGAATGTCTTTCACATGTTCAACTTCAATTCTCATGCCCACCCAAAAAAATATTTTTTTTCTTCAACTTTTTGTAAATATTTATGTTAACTAGATAACATGTTTTTAATTTTACTCTTTAATTTAAAAGTAGTAGTACTCCAAAAGTTATCAACTGCACTAGGACAAGTATTGATAAAATAAAGTAAAAAAGTGAAATTTCTCTTTACCAAACGTATTTATTAATTTAAAAATTATCTTAATAGTATTTCTTTTTTGGAGTTTCCAATTTTTGTAATTTCAACCTTCTGCAACAACACACATGCGTCTCTCAAAATCTCTCTCCGACCTAGATCCATTTCTCTCTCAACACAAACACTGTTAAACCCTTTTTGATTTCTCCTCTTTCTCCAGATTTTTCCTTTTCCTTTTCATTTCCATACAAAATTTCACATTTTGCTTCCTCTCTCTCTCTCTCTACCTACAATCTCTTCCAAAAAAAGGTACTTCCTTTATGCACAAAAGTTCTTGATTCTTCAAGAATTCTTCAACAACAAGTGTTTAAACTCCTGGGTTCTTCTCCAATTGGTTAATACTTAAACCCATTCTCTTGATCTGTCCACATTTTGCTAAAAATCATTCCTTTTTTCTGGGTTACTACAGTGTTCTTAGGGTTCCTGAAAAGTCTCGAACTTTTTCTTGTTTTAATGGTTTAGTTTTGATAAATTGATGAATTTGAAATTAGATTCTTGGTTCTAAGTATCAAAATTTTCAGCCATGGGTTGTGTTTGGTGTAAGCCCTCTGCTATAGAAGATAGTAGTAAAGATAGTCCAAGAGATAAATCTTCTTCAGAGTTTAGAGTTTCAAGACCAGTTACTTCATCTTCTAGAAGAGAAGAGCCTGTAATTAGGGTTAAAGAAAGGTCTGATCTTGTTAGTGTTGTAAGACCAATTAGTAACAAACAAGCTAATAATGTATCAAACTTGAGTAGAAGAGAGAAGAATGTTGCAAATGCACATTTAGCAATTGGTATTAGTACCATTGCTAAAGCTACTGAATCTGAGTATGTAGCTGCTGGTTGGCCTCCTTGGTTAGCTTCTGTTGCTGGTGAAGCTATCAAAGGATGGGTTCCTCGTCGCGCCGATTCTTTCGAAAAGCTAGACAAAGTAATCTTGATCATAACTTGCTTATATTAGTATGTTTCCATATTTAGAAACATATCTTTAACTTGTTTTAAAATTTTGTAGATTGGTCAGGGTACTTATAGTAATGTGTATAGAGCTCGAGACCTCGATCAGAAGAAAATCGTCGCGTTGAAGAAAGTTAGGTTCGATAATTTGGAGCCTGAAAGCGTTCGTTTTATGGCGAGAGAGATTCAGATATTACGTCGGCTTGATCATCCTAATATCATTAAGCTAGAAGGTTTAGTTACGTCGAGAATGTCTTGCAGTTTATATCTCGTTTTCGAATATATGGAACACGATTTAGCCGGTCTAGCTTCACATCCCGCGATCAAATTTTCCGAATCTCAGGTACGTTTTTTTCTCGTGATTTTAGTAAACCGGTTTTTTCCGAAATTATGAGACTGAGTTTTTGTTTTCCATAGGTTAAATGTTACTTGCAGCAACTATTACACGGACTAGACCATTGTCATAGTCGCGGTGTTTTACATCGGGACATAAAAGGCTCGAATCTACTTATCGATAATAGCGGAGTTTTAAAGATTGCTGACTTTGGATTAGCTAGTTTCTTCGATCCTCGCCAAACTCAGCCTTTGACTAGTCGTGTAGTAACTCTTTGGTACCGTCCACCCGAGCTTTTACTTGGAGCAACTCGTTACAGAGCTGCAGTTGATTTATGGAGCACCGGTTGCATTCTCGCGGAACTCTACGCAGGGAAACCTATAATGCCCGGCAGAACCGAGGTGGAACAGTTACACAAGATCTTCAAGCTATGTGGTTCGCCTTCCGAGGACTATTGGGTAAAATCAAGGTTACCACACGCGACGATTTTTAAACCTACGCAACCATATAAACGCGTAGTTGACGAAACGTTTAAAGAGTTTCCTCAGCCGGCTTTAGCTCTTCTTGAAACTTTGCTTTCAGTTAATCCCGACGATCGTGGAACCGCCACCTCAGCTCTCCAGAGTCCGGTAAATGACATTTCTCCGGCAGTAAATAGTATATATCTTCCTGGTTTATGTTTTTTTTGTAACCGTAAATTATCGTTTCTTTATCTATTCAGTTCTTTTCGACGAGGCCTCTTCCGTGTAATCCTTCAAGCTTGCCTAAATATCCTCCTAGCAAAGAGCTCGATGCAAGAATGCGTGACGAGGAAAGTAGAAGGTATTATTACTCGTAATGAAAAAAAAAACGGTTTAATTGTTTACGTAAAAAGCTTGAATCTTTTCTCGTATGTGTTTATAGACAAGTTGGAGTAAACAGAGACCAAAGACACCAAGAAAGGAGAGGAACTAAAGAATCTTCTCGAGCTATCCCAGCTCCTGATGCAAACGCGGAGCTAGTTACATCGATGCAGGTAAGAAAATCTGTTAAATTTCTTTCGTCTTGGTGTTTCTCTAACCGTCTCTTTGCATTAACGTAATTGCAGAAAAGGCAAAGTCAGTCTACTAATAGAAGTCGAAGCGAGAAATTTAATCCGCATCAAGAAGAAGTTGCGTCCGGTTTCCCAATCGATCCACCGAGACCGTCGTCGCAAGCATTTGAACCAAACAGAGAATCATCTCAAGGAAATATTATTATTCCTCACAAGAGAGCTTCACATTCGGGTCCATTATCGCGTAGATCCGCTTCCGCAAAAGGTAGAAGAAATTACCAAGATTCTCAAAAGGTCGTTGTTTCATCGATCGTTCCAGGTATATCGCAACAAGAGACTTGTAGAGGAATGACTCGGCTTCCAGGTTCATTCAAAGAAACATCTGAAGAAACAAACCAAGACAATAACAAGAAAGACCCGATTCTCGTAAGTATATACTCTTAAAATCCGTTTCTTACTTCGATTAAAAAACGTTACGATGATTGAGAAAATCGCGTTTTCTTGGTGTTTGTTTAGATGAATTATGGATCAAAAGGGCATAAGATACATTATTCAGGACCATTGGTAGTTCCATCAGGAAATATGGATCAAGTGTTGAAAGACCATGACTTACATATCCAAGAAGCCGTGAGAAGAGCGCGAATCGATAAGGCTCGAGTTAGGAAATTTCAAGGTGAAGAAGCATCAAGCCAACAAGTCCCATCTGTTTCTAGCCGTTGAACCATCAAAGAGGCAAAAAAAAAGTATATTGTTCAGACCAAAAAAACTCCTCATTTGCCTTAAGGAAAAAAAAAAACTATTTAACACGGTTTATTTTGAGTTAAAAATAATGTATTTTATTGATTCAAGATTATATATATTATCATAGAATCATACTTCCTCCGTCTTGATAGATTTTTTAAGTAGAATTTTCACATAAATTAAAAAAAATAATTAATTGCGTGTAGTTTGAAATACACCTAAATTCAAATAGTCTTATAAAAAAATTAGAAAATCAATTTATGTGGGAAAAAAAAAAATACTAGGACCACTTTCAGAAGTTATAGCAATTTGATGATCATTAGCTATTCAAGATAGACAATGTCTGAGATTAAATATTATGTAATATTTACATTATCAATGTAACACATCGAGTTGAAAGCTAGCATAGTCATACGTATCAGTTTGTATGTGAAGATGATGTAAGGTCTTTTCTAGTGTATCAAATCAAAGACCATGCTTTATTTTGTTCATAAGATCAGATGCACTAGGTGGAAAATGTTCATTAATGAGGAGAATTTACTATTGCAAATACAATTCGTTAAAAAAGAATGGATGGAACTATTTCAAGTTTATTATAATCAAAAGTAATATAAAATCATAAGATGTATGCATTGTAACTATGTTTTCGCAATTGTTTGACAATAATAAAAGTCTAGAGTCAAACTTTCAATAAGAAAAAAAGATTAGTGCTGACGCCTAACTTTTTGAACTAGATGGACAACTTCTGTACAAAAGTTAATATGTCGAATTGAATTTGAACAGAGTTATTTTAAAAAGCATAAGAGGATAACAACCTTCATTAAACATTTATATGTTTCTAGTATCCCGAGAGATGGCTCAGCGACATAGACAACAACATCGAGGTCCTCCTGTTGTTCTACCGGATCCGACTTTTAGCGAGGTACTTACATTTCTCCCTTGTCTTTTTCTTCAATAATAGTTTTCTGTAGTTTCTAATTTCTGTTTGCTTCTTCTCTAGGAAGATACTTATTGCCTCTATGATTTTGAATCGAATGCCCTTTATTCGCACCCTCCTACAGTAGTTAGACCCTCCTCCTACAGTAGTTAGACCAGCTCTAGATTTGTATCTAGATTCATTAGGTTTAACTGGCCCTAGATTCTACTTAGGAGTGGTTGCGAATTTAGCTGAACAACGGATAAGTAAGACAATGTACAATACATTGTGGCTAACAGGATTCCCTATTCATTCTGTCGGTTCTTGGAAGAAACAAGCAAATCTCTGACAATTTTATAAAACAAAGGTTTGAGGGCATTAGAATGCTCGTAGAGCAAAATGAAAGGAGAGTTAATGTAGTATTGATGAGTTCTGACAGTGATTTTCGAACCCGATTATGTTCATGTCCAAGTAATACTTATCTATAAGGATAATGTATCCTCGTCAAAAATCTGTAACTTCGCTTGTCCAAGAATCGAGTGGATTATGATGTTACAGCAATATTCAGGTTCCCAAAAAGTAAACCCACAAGCCCCTGATCTGCCTCCTCCTCCTCCTCCCTCACATACCTTTGATCTTCCTCCCCATCCAAGTACCTATGATAAATTTCCTCCAATTGAACCTTGTTCTCTGTTTTATGCCCCAAGGCCTCCTCTGAGGAATCTTCCTCCTCGAGGTCGAGGTCAGGGAAGAGGAAGACAGATCATCTACCTCTACCTGGCACGAACTGGGCCTCCCAAGGCTGTAACATTAGTGTTGGTTCCTCTTGGCTTTGATGGTAGTCTGGTCAGGCCTTTTATGAAACGGTATTTGGAGGCAGCGACGGATCTAGACAACAATTCTATATGGGGCACAATATGATTATATACTAAATATAATTTAATTAATAAAATGTCCTGCCAGATCACGCAGAACTCCATCATCTCTCGGAGCTAATATGACGGGTGGTATAGCAGCCATCCTTTCTTCTCGGACTGCTCTCATGTTTTCACGTTCCAAACGTGCTAACTCCTCAAGATTGTAGTTAACTAGCTCCTTATCTTGATTGCTTCTAGTATCACGCATGTACCTGAAACAGAAAACAAAAAGAAACAAAAGAAACTAGCAAAACAAAAATAAAAATAAAAGCCTAGACAAAATCCTAGTAAAATAAATCTAATGGCGTTGATTCCCCGGCAACGGCGCCAAAATTTGATAAGCTCAAATTAACCCCAGAACTACTCTCTCAAATTAAGAGATCAGATGCAGTACTTAGGGATCGAAATCCACAGGGAATCAAATTGCACAATAGATTAATAAATTCAGATTAAGCTAAGCAGGATGATGAAAATGCAAGTAAAAGTAAACAAAAGCAAGCAGTGAACGGTTGTGAAAATCAATTAAAAAAAAGCTAGGCATAGGGAAATCTCAGGTGAATCAGATATGTAGATGATAAATAAAAGATAGGATTATGATGCACAGTTCTTAAACATGAAGACGAATGTAAACCCAATCAGTTTTCGCTGCAGAGATTATCTATCCTTAAATCCTAGAAGACCAAATTTCTTTGCGAATCTTAACAATCTAAACAACCATTAAAGTTCAACTTCAATTGTTCACAAAACCCTCCATTGTTCACAAAACCCTAAACCAAATTTCTTTGCGAAAAGAAATTTTGCTCATCAAAGTCTATATCAAGTAATCAATAAAACTGTCGTTTCTATTAATTATCCTAAGATCAGATTTCAGGTCATGAATCTAAAATCAGCATTAATCACAAGACAAGATGAAGAACTTCTAAAGATATTATCCTATGCAATTAAAATCAGATCTAGCAATTCATCAAACACCTTTGAAAATCCCTAAACCTAACAAGGTTACTACTCAGACATAATCGAAGCAAAAAACATTATATTAATTGAAGATATCTCTTAAACAAAGATAAAATAAAGCATAAGCCTAAACAATGGCTGCGAATACGTATTTATTAGGTTCCTAAACCGTCATTAACATAAAAGTAAACATCTGAGATTTTTGGGCTTCGAACGGACTTCTTCGCAATCGGGCTTTTTCTTTGGTCGAGCAGGGTGTCGATCGACACCATCATCTGAATCCGATTCTTCACTTCAATCTTTGCCACTTCGTTCAGCAATGCTCCAAAACTCCTAGTAAACATCTTTTATGCTCCAAACGTCTAGTACCTGTAAAGACTCTAAAAACCAACTGGAAAACACCAAAAGACTCTAGATATAGGACTTATATCATGGCTTAAACAGGATAAAAACCATGATATATCATTTACTCTTTTAAAACTGAATTCAGTTTCTCTATTATTCCTCAAAACAAAACAAATCCTCCTGGTCATGGTCTTGCTTTTATTATTGTACCAACTGATAAAAACGACGACGTTTCCGGTTTAGGTTATCTCGGTATTGTAAATCTGCGGAGAAATGGTAACTCTAATAACCATTTTTTGCTGTTGAATTTGATGTTTTTCAAGATAAATCTCTAGGTGATATTAATAATAACCATGTTGGGATTAACATTAATTCGGTTAACTCGACGGTTTCTAAGAAAGCCGGTTACTGGATTCAATCAAAAACCGGAGGATTAAACCGGTGGGTGTTTAAGGAGTTGAAGTTGAGTGACAGAGGATACAGAGCTTGGATTGAGTATGAGATCTCTATAGTTAGGGTCTCGATCTCACCGGATTATAAGAAACCGAAGAGGCCATTGATCGAAGCTCGAGTCGATCTTTCTAAAGTGTTTTTAGAGAAAATGTATACCGGTTTTGCTGGTTCAATGGGACGTGGAGTTGAGCGTCATGATATTTTGAATTGGAGTTTCCAGAATAGTGCCAAAAATTGATTAAACCGGTTTTGGTTTTGGTTCGGTTTAGGTCGAATCTTCGTAACTTGTGTGGTGTATCCATCCAGCTTATTGTAATAGCTATAAGCTAATAAATGCATATGTTATTGTAATAGCTAAATGCATATGTTGTTATTGTTTTCAGATTTGAAGAAAGATGTAACAATATCTTACTATAACTTAAAGAGATACATGTGCATGGATATTTGCTTTGAAACCATAGAATAATATTTTGTAACAAAAGATCTTATAAAACGACATTTATAATGAAGTGGAGGAAATATATATATATATATATATATATATATATATATATATATATATATTTTAAATTAGAAATATAAATATCATGTATTATAATCTTCTATCATGTTGTAAAATTTTATAACCGTGAAGTTTAGGCTTTTTGACCCATACGTTTTGGTAAACATGACACATAAATCTTTCCAACTGAATTCGAATTCAGTAGGTGAAACTCACCTATGATTTTTTTTTTTGTTAAGAGTAGTTTACTCATTTTTATAAACCGTAGAAATTCTTGTTCATGAATAGTTTTCGGTATTTAGAACCAACCGTTGATAATACTATTTTTAACGTATAAATAACCTTTTTCAAATGAATTTGAATTAGGGATATATATACTCAATACAACTAAACCAAATCCAACTTTGATTACTTTATGTATTTTCACCTTAAGACTAATTGGTTTTTACATTGATACACAAAGATAGACTAAGACCATTTAACATTAAATTAATTTTAACACTAAATTTGGTGTTATAGTTAGAGTTGCTCTTTGATGCAGCGTAACATTAGGATAATTACCATTTATTTGTATATTAATTATGTTAATGTTTATTTTTTAGGGAATCTAGAATATTCCATAGCTTTCATCGGGTTTTCTATGCTTTATTACAAATAAGCCGTTTAGGCCTCCTTTGTATGAAGTTTATGATTTGATTAATAGAAAGCTTTGCTTTTGAGGGAGATTATTCTCTATCCCTTGTTCCTGATTCAATTAAGTTCATCAGACAAGAAGCAAGTCCCAAGAGAGGATTCATTGAATCTCTTGGTTGAGCTGGCAGGTCCCAAGCTTGAATTCCCTTGAATCCCTTGGTTGAGCTGTTTATCGTTACTTCCGCTCCATCAGTTGGTATTAGAGCTGCGTCTCTTTGATTTCTCAATCGAAGAACGATTCTGGTGATCATAGTGAGTGATAGTAACATCTATCCTTTCGAGGACGAAAGTCCTTTTGTCGAGAGAGAAGAGATCCATGAGATTTACAAAGAGATTCATGGTGATCCTATCTTTGATATTTATGGAGATGATGTCGTTATCGACTTTGTCTTCGAAGATGATTCTTTCGATAATCTGGTTCGTGCAAATTCTGGGCGGAATCAGATCTGTGCAAAATCAAAGTTGAATTCGTTCTGTGCAAAAATCGTGCAGATTAGGGTTTCTGAAAAATCTCTGCAGAATCAAGTTCGTGCAAAATCCGTGCAAAAATCGAATTCTGCAAATCTGGCCCTGAACAAGAATCCTTTGAAGAGGGGATATGAAGATATGTTGAAGAAGTCATATTTGGTGCCAAGAACGCGATTGAAGATTCAAGGATGAATCTTTCTTGGCCGAGATGCAGCGTAACATTAGGATAATTACCATTTATTTGTATATTAATTATGTTAATGTTTATCTTTTAGGGAATCTAGAATATTCCATAGCTTTCCTCGGGTTTTATTGTTTTATTATAAATAAGCCGTTTAAGCCTCTTTTGTATGGAGTTTATGATTTGATTAATAGAAAATTTTGCTTTTGGGGGAGATTATTCTCTATCCCTTGTTCCTGATTCGATTAAGTTCATCAGACAAGAAGCAGGTCCCAAGAGAAGATTCATTAAATCCCTTAGTTGAGCTGGCAGGTCCCAAGCGAAGATTCCCTTGAATTTCTTAGTTGAGCTATTTATCGTTACTTCACTTCATCACTCTTAATCCATTAATTTTGAGAAGAGATTGGTAAACTTATTCACTTGACTATAATCACTTTCTACAAAATAGGAAAAGATTCGTATCACAAGAAGATTTCCATATACAAATAGGGGTATATCTTAGTAATTTTTGGATTTCTTAATAATCACACGTGGTGGATCTTACCAACACACTATTAAACTAATCCATTATTGCCGGAAAAAAAAAAAAAACTAATCCATTATTTTTTTCCCTCAACCACTCTCATAAGTTTTGTGCACTTCCAAAACAGATTTTGTCACCTATTGCAATAAATAATTGAAGATTCTTGTCCTTTTTCTCACTAGCTCCAATTATTATTTTTTCGAAAAAATCTAAATTTACCTCGATTTCATCAACACTCACATATACAAACACACTTCAATCTTATAAATCTCATCATCGTCATCTTCGTTTCTTCACATCCCAACAAAAAAAATGCAAATGCAAATGCAAATACTCTGTTTCTTCATAACTCTCTTGATCTCTCAAACCAATGCTTACAAATTCAATTTCAATTACTTTGGTAATGGTTCTGATCTCTTCACATTCCATGGTGATGCAGAGTATGGTCCAGCCACTGATGGTCTAAGCCGGTCTGGAGCCATAGCCTTAACCAAAGACAAAACCCAATTCTCACATGGTCGAGCCATTTACACAAACCCAATTATTTTCAAACCAAATTCTTCATCTCTTTACCCTTTTAAAACCTCTTTCACTTTCACAATCACTCCTCAACAAACAAACCCTAACCCTGGTCATGGTCTTGCCTTCTTCCTCACACCAACCAACCAAAACGACGCCGTTTCCGGTTTAGGTTACCTCAGTCTTGTAAACCGAACTAGTAACGGTAATCCTAATAACCATTTATTTGCAGTCGAATTCGATGTTTTTCAAGATAAATCTCTTAAAGATATAAATGATAACCATGTTGGAATCGATATTAATTCGGTTGATTCGATGGATTCGGTTAAATCCGGTTATTGGGTTATGACAAGAAATGGTTGGTTATTTAAAGATTTGAAGCTTAGTAATGGTGATAGATACAAAGTTTGGATTGAGTATAGTAATAATCTCAAAGTGATCTCTGTTACGATTGGTCTTGCACATTTGAAGAAACCGAACCGGCCATTGATTGAATCAAAATTCGATCTTTCCAATATTCTTCTCGAGAAAATGTATACCGGGTTTTCCGGTTCGATGGGTCGTGGTGTTGAGCGTCACGAGATCTGGGATTGGAGTTTCCAGAACTAAAAACCGGTTAATTTCGGTTTACTTTATGTTGTGATTCCAGCTAGTGATTGTTGAAATGTAATAAATAATAAATGCTTTAAGTGTATGGGTTTTGGACATTGTGAAGTAATCTTGTTGTCTGATTTCTAGAAAGATTCTAGTATGATGATCCTAATCTTCTATTTTAGCCACTAATGGTAAAGTACTTGCAAATTAGTATCATTTTATCTATAAATTAAAGATAATACAATCAAAATAACAAAAAAGATATACACAAACAAACAAAGGAGATAAAGCAATTGTAAAATAAAATGTTGTCCAAAAAAGTAAATAAAAATAAGCAAATGTATGCGCATTGTGCATTGTGACACATAACAAACCCATGAGTCCATGTTTTCTGTCTCATGTAATTAGTTTTTATTTAATCATATTATTTTTAGCAAGTAAATTCATATATATAGAATTATAGATAGATATATAGAATTATAGATAGATGTATCATGACCATCCAATTTGAAAGTCAAAGTTGCTGGCTTTTGTCACACCTTCACTTCCGATTCCATAACCATAATAGTATTAGAGCATTTTTTACAGGTAGTAAATTAGAGTAAATATAGTGGATTGTTAAAATATAAAATTATTAAAATTTGAGTAAAAAGAAGAAAGAGAGTGTTTTTGTGGGGTTATTGATATATAAAATTAATAAAAGAGAAGAGATAGTGGGTGTGTTTAAATATAAAATTAATAAAAGTTGAGTAAAAGGAAGAGAGAGTTGTTAATTTTAGAACTTTTGGAGAGTAAATTGAAAAGAAGAAAGAGTGTTTAAATATAAAATTAATAAAAGTTGAGTAAAAAGATGAAAAAGAAGATATAAAGTTGAGTAAAAGGAAGAGAGAGTGTGTGTTTTAATAATTTTATATTTTATATTTACCCCTATTTACTCTCTATAAACATGCCCTTATACCAAAAAACAAAACAAACACATAATGCAGATCGAAAATTTATGTTTCATTGCTCTGTTCATAGCTTTGTTCAACTCTAACATCATTTCCGCCATCAAATTCAACTTCAACCATTTCGACGGAACAAATCTAATCTTCATTGGTTACGCTGAGTTCGGACCAGCAACCGATGGTATGAGCCGGTCCGGAGCTCTCTCTATGACTCGTGACAGTATTCCATTCTCACATGGTCAAGATCTTTACACCGATATCCAATCCCATTCAAAAACAACAATTCTTCTTCTTTAGTTTACTCATTCAAAACATCTTTCACATTCTCCATCACTCCTCGCCGGTCAAACCCTAATCTTGGTCATGGACTAGCCTTCATCGTGGTCCCAACCATGAACTACGATCAAGACTCAAAACGTTGCTTCCTCGGTTTAGTTAACCGTACAACCAACGGAAACCCTAACAACCATATCTTTGCGGTCGAATTCGATGTTTTCCAAGATAAAGTTTTGGAGATATTTATGATAATCAGGTTGGTATTGATACAAACTTTGTTCATTCGACAGTTTCTGAGAAAGCCGGTTATTGGACTCAAACAAGAACCGAAGGCAAGAACCAATGGTTGTTTAATGAAGTGAAGCTAAGTGATGGAGAAAACTACAAAGCTTGGATTGAGTATAAGAATAGTATGGTTACTGTTACACTCGCACCTGTACATTTGAAGAAACCGAAGAGGGCACTGATCGAGACACATGTAGATCTCTCTAAGGTGATCCTTGAGAAAATGTATACCGGTTTTGCTGGTTCGATGGGCCGTGGCAGCGAGCGTCACGACATTTGGAGCTGGAGTTTCGAGAACACTGCCTAAAACAACTAATCTTGGTCTTGTTTGGTTTGGTTTATGTTCTCTTTTTTTAATGTTTTCTTTGTAACATGATTTAATAATTATTTTATTTATCTTGGATTTATTCAAATGTGGTTTAAATTGATTTTCATGAAAAAAGTGATTTTTTTATATCAACTTGAATTAAAATTTAGCAATTTTCCATGAACATTAAGATTTTTTTTTCTTTTTTTTTTGTTACTGGTTAGCTTAGCATCTCACTCGTCTTTTTTTACGAAGTGCAACCTAGCTATGGTTCCCGCTCTATGAGGGTTCTGATCGAATATTGCGTTCGCCGCAAGATTGCAATATTGAAATTAACCACGAACGCAATCCGCAACCATAATTGAAATTAACCATCTATCAAGGTTTTAAAGACGTTTATAAGATAGTTGCATGTCAAGTTTCTCATCTCAAAAGTATCAATCCCTTTCTTCTTAGTGCTACGCATATCGGCACAAATGCGTTTGTTACATGGTTCACTAGTGCACACATTCGTCGCCAAAACCATAACCGACATCAACACAACAATGGTTTTTTTTGTGTCTAGAACTTCGAAACATGTTTTTTGTCCTTGTATTTCCTTCACCATCCCTCCTACTAAAGTAAATTTTCAAGAAACAAAATATCAGTTACCATTTCCAATTTTCCATAAATATGATATAAATCTGCATAGAAAAGGTTAATTTAAAGGAGTAAAGCATATGATGAGAAAAAAAAGAAAATCTAAAGACTCCAAATTCACAATATTCGTAATCAGTATAATGAAAGATGACTTTGTTTTTCATGGATTGAATATGTAAAAATCACAAGATTCATTGTCTTATTTTATCAGGTAGCACTAAGACAATACATATGGATGTAAAGACAAAATATTATTATGATCAGTGTTTCTCCAAAAAAAAAAAAAAGATTATGATCACCAAATACCTTTTTAGGTTTTTTCACAAAACATGCTATATACGCCATTCAAAATCTCGAGGGTATAACAAGTTTATAACAAAATATTTATTATGATCAGTGTTTCTCAAAAAAAAAAAAAAATGATAAAAAATACCTTTTTAGATTTTTTCACAAAACATGCTTTATACGAGATTCAAAATCTCGATGGTATAACAAATTATTTACAATGATCAAGAAATACTTCATTATTTCATGGTTTTATACATTACACGGATTTAAATTCGGATAATAATACTAGCACATATCACTAGGTTACATATCACAATCAATCTTATTGAATATTATTTAAAATAACTCTAAACAAAAACATAAAAATATGAATCATTCGCGGTCAGACCAATTTAACTTGGTGGAATACGATAGGCCGATAGATTTTTCGCTTCACCAATTATCATAGTTCTAAGGACATTTATAAAGACAGGTGCAAGTCAAGTTTCTCATCCCGCAATTACCATTCCCTTTTCTCTTAATGTTACACATAGCAGCACAAATACGATTGTCACATGGCTTACTAGTGCTGACACAGCTGAGAGTGCGGGGACGACAATAATGACTAATATCAGGACAACAATAGTCTTTTGTGTTTAGAACTTCAGAACATGTTTTCTCTGCTTGTATTTTCGTCACCATCCCTCCTATTATAGTAAATATTCGAGACACAAAATATCAATCATTATTTCTATAAATATAATATAAATTTGCATAGAAAGCTAGAAAACGTCAATTTTAAGGGAGGAAAGCATATGATGATAAAAAAAGAAAATGTAAGGGCTCAAAATTCACAATAAATTTTACTAGAAAATTGGCTTTGTTTCAACGTAGACCTTTCGTGATTATCATATATCTGTTTAAGGTAATAACATGTTCTTGACACTTTATAGAAGTGTCAATATAAATACAAACCTATAGCAAAGATGGTGAAAATGGTCAGAATGGTGACCGGAAGTAAAAAGGATTTACTCATTTCGTTTTTTACGAACAAGTATTCAGATGATGCCTTTTAGTTTTATCAAAGAGTTGATGATATTTTAAAAGGTAAGAAAAATGAACAAAGACAAATATATATATAAAGAAAGTGACATGTATTCTATTTTTATTATATCTAATTTAAGTCATCTACTTTCTTTAAATTTGGGTTCAAAGACATGGTTGTCCATAATTCATGGATTTCTCAAATACGTCGGAAAACACGATTGGAGGGTATTTTCCGACAACTCTCCTATGCTCAAATCAGAATAAGAGACAAAAGAGAGAGAATAATAGAAAAAAACCACTAAAAATCTTGGAGAGCAAAGAGAAAGGAAGTCAGAAAACAAAATGTTGGAAAAAGTAATTCGGCCTAACTGAGATGGTCCACAAAATATATGAGACTTTGTGTGAGAAATTTAGTGGTGAGAGAAAGAGAGAGGAGAGACCACTACTGCAATTTTTTGTAGTTTTTTATAACTATATAAATTGTTTTTATTGTTAAATTAATAAATTGTTTTTATTGTTAAATTAGTATTTAACCACTACTGCAATCTCTAGTCAACCAATCATAAATATCCTACAAATGTACATATTTCCAACTAATGTGTCAGTCATATGAATTGCTTAGTAACACTTGAAACCGCTATCTCCCACTTCCGCACGGATTCGGATTTTTTATTCTATGTAATTGTAGCAAGAAATGTAGTTTAATTAAAAATCCCAAAACCGTCGGAATTCCGTCTTCAATCTAAGACGGAAATCCGACGGTTTTTGGGATGTTTTTGATTTTAAAGTTTAAAAGTTCATTATAAGGTTTATAATCACATTATTTGTAATTTTAAAGTTCATCATAAGTTTTAAAGTTATAATCACATAATTTTAGTTTTAAAGTTGATTTTAAAGTTTTAAAGTTCATTATAAGTTGTAAAGTTAATCACCCTAATCACATAATTTTAAAATCACATATATATGTTTCATAGAAATAATGTATTTGTAAGAGAAAATATATAAAAAAATTTACAACTAAATTTTTTAAAAGAATAACCGTCGGAATTCCGTCTTAAATGTAAGACGGAAATCCGACGGTAACCCTAATTTGCCCTACCGTCGGAATTCCGTCTTAAATGTAAGACGGAATTCCGACGGTAACCCTAATTTGCCCAGCCGCCAAAAGACTTCGTAATCTTCGTCAAAGCGGGAAAACCGTCGGAGGTACCGTCGGAAATTTTTATTACCGTCGGAAAGCCGTCTGATTTCCGTCGGACCCCTTGTTAAATCCACAGTCTTCGTCTTCCCCGATCTCAGTTCTGTAAAAAAACAAAAAATTATCAAACTCTCCTCCGTTCCACCGCCGATTCTCCGCCGTTTGGACGCCGTTCCACCGCCGATTCTTCTCATCCCTCATCAATCATCTCCATCGTTCACTAAAGCAAAAACTATGTAAGTTTTCCTTCAAAATTGTTCTTCATGATTTTTAATTGTTGTTCTGGATCCGAAATTGTTCATGGTGATTAATAGATCCGTAATTGTTCATGGTGCTTTATAGATCCGAAATTGTAGAATGTCAAGAAAGTGTTCATGAGAATTAATAGATCCAAAATTGTTCTTTAGGAATTGTAGAGTGTTTAAAAAATTTTCTAAAATTAATTTTAAGAAATTTTTTAATGAATTAGGAATTAACAAATTAAGTAAATAATAATTTTAGGGTTTATGAATTTATTAAATTAGGTTTCTAGTGATTTTGTTATTAAATTTTTGAAATTTGATAATTTTTGGAGTTTACTAATTTTAATAATTAGATTTTCATTTGTGTTATGTGAGTTTTAGGGATTTTTATAATTTAATATATAATTAATATATAAATTGTAATTTTCTAAATATCTTATATAGAATATTTGAAGGTAATCTATTTAAATCCGTATAATTTAAAATTTTTATCACATTAATAAAAGACTTTAAACCTTAATAATCAATACATTATATAAAAATAAGTAAATTTAAAACTTTAAATCCTCTAAATTTAAAATTTGATAAATTTAAAATGTATAACGTCGAACAATTTTTCTATTAATTTAAAATGTTAAATCCTCTAAATTTATATATATAATATATATATACAAAATTTTATGAAAATGTATTAAAATCCTTACAATTTTAAATAACATTAATAAAACAATTTAAACTTTTACAAATGTAAATTTATACATATCAATTTCCCAACAAAACCTAATTCCATAAACTTCGATTTCTTAATAAACAATATTTTTAAAAAACCCCAACTTAATTCAATGACATAAAACCTCAACTTAATTCAATGACATAAAACCAATAAATTACATAAAACCCTAATCTCCAATATCCTTAAAAACCATAATGTAAAATTTTCAATTAACTAAATTCCAAAATCTGCAACTCACAAAATCTTATACATTCCAATTTTCATAAATCCCAAAAAATCTAAATCTCCAAAATACGGAAATCGTAGGGCAAATTATGGGGATTTTCATAACTCTAGACGTGGTGCGAGTTCTAGTAGGGGAGGTCGGTCTCCGAGTCAGACCGAGTTCCCCGAGGAGACCCCATTCCCCGAGGAGACCCCATTCCCGTCTCAGCCCATGCCTACAGGCCACTCAGCCCCCAGCTCGTTGACCATCGACCAGGTTGTGGCGCAACCTGGGCGTGATAGGTTGACGCGTCTGGATCCAGACTTGCCACCTAACACGACGTGGTAAGTCTTATTTTAATATGTTGTGGATTTAATAATTTTACATAAATATTTAATAAACAATTTAATAGGTTCCAATTCTCACAAAACGATATTACGAGTTCCATCAACGAAATGATGAACTCCATGCTCAATAAACCTTACCCCACGTACAACGACATGCCTCCAGAGGACCAGGACACTTGGTTCCGACAATTTGCGGTAAGAGTTTATTTTATTTGTTTCAATTGTATTTCTTATATGACGCTTAATTTAATTACTAATGCGGGAATGTTTTTTTTTTTGCAGCAAGATTTTACATGGGACCCAGTCCTCACATCCAGGGTCCGAAAGGAGTTCGACAAAAAGGCAAAGAGGAAGTTCTCGTTGAAGATGAACGAGTGGAAAGACAAGTGGTACAAAGAGGGGAAGGTGGCAAAGGTTTTCAAATATAAACCCGCTGAGATGTGGACTGGACTTCTTCGACACTGGGAGTTAGAGGCAACCAAGACGGACTCCGAGAAACACTCGACTAACCGCAACAGCGACCGGAAAGGGAAGGGAAAAGCGACCCACAACCTCGGCGCAATTAGCAAGGCTTCAGCTGCTCGGAAAATAGTAAGTAATTAAATATTTCATAAAATTTTTGAATTCTGTAACGTAATTGTATATGGTAACAGATGGAGGAGACCGGTGTCTATCCTTCCAACCTCGATATGGTCAAGTTTTCGCACACCAACAAGAAGACCGGTGAAATTGAAGACCCGATTGCTCGTGAAATCGTGGAAGCTGTGCAGAGGCGGGAGGAGGAGTTCCTCCAATCGCAACCGATCGTGGAAGGAACTCCGGTGCCAACCGAAGTTCCAGTCGAGATGACCAACCAGTTCACCTTCGAGGTTAGTAACCGTCTCACATTTAATGGAATTTAAACATTATTTTTAATACAAGTTATGACATTTGAAAAAATAAATTTTTGTAGGCGACACCCAAGACCAGAGGCCGTGTTTACGGCCTCCCTGAGGAGAGTAGCTCGTCTGTTGCGTCGGTTCGATATGATCGTCATAGGAGGTTGGAGGCGGAAAACCAAGAGCTGCACGACCGGCTTAGGGCAGTAGAGGAAGCGAGAGCGAGAGATAAGGAGGAGGCCGATGCAAAATTCAGAGCGATGGAAGAGAAGATGACCAACTTCTTCAGAACCGGGAGGCCGGAATAGGCCTTTTAGAGTTTTAAATTTGATTGTAAAACTTTAAAACACATTTTAATTTTATTAGTTTGTAATTTTAAATTTTAATATATTTTATTTTAAATAGTTTTTATTTTTCATTATTAAAAATATTAATATATTATATTATTAAATTAAATAATTTTTATTTTTAAAAAAAAAAAAATTAAACCGTCGGAATTCCGTCTGTTATAGCCGGAAAACGGAACCCGTCGGAATTCCGTCTGTTATGGCCGGAAAACGGTAACCGTCGGAATTCCGTCTTTCATCGCCGGAAAACAGAATCCGTCGGAATTCCGTCTTTCATCGCCGGAAAACCAACCACCGTCGGAATTCCGTCTTTCATCGCCGGAAAAACAAAACCCGTCGGAATTCCGTCTCCTTTGGGTCTCCGACATAAATCCGTCGGGAATCCGTCGCAAATAAGCGACGGATTCCCGACGGTTTTTGTTTTTCCGACGTGATAGAAACGACGGCCTGTTCCCGTCGGAAACCGTCGGAATACGTCCTTTTCCGACAGCTTACAGACGGTTTTGGCCGTCGGAAAAGGCCCTGTTTTCTTGTAGTGCGCAAACTCTCACAACCACACCCGTTTAAACCAGTCATGCCCGCTAACATCTATATTGTTTGAAACAACTATGTACAATCGTCATGGAGGTAATCGAGTCCTCTCTCGATTGTTTTCTTGGGCACAAGTTGGTGACAAACAATTTGAGGTCTGTTTATGCAATTTGAGATCGAGTCCTCTCTCGATTGTTTATGCAGAGATTGTTAAAATATGAAATTAATGCGCTTACGGAATGCGATGGATTATTCTGTTTTGACATTATGATCTAAATATTGATGTGTATTATTTTAGAAAGATAACTTTTCCTTGCTTAATGGGTTTATTCTTTGTGATTTGGGAGAAACCGTTAGTTTCTCTGGTGTGTATAAAAGACAAAAAGGATTCCTTGACATATCTCTGCGTGAAACAGAGATTGCAGCATATACATGTTAGTCATAAAGAAGAGATTTTAAATTTGGTCGACTTGGCGTCTCAATTTACATGAATTTCAAAGTTCCATATTAGCTAGAAACTCAGGGACCAAACCATTCATATTGTTAGAAAAATCACTGTCAAAAACCCCCATTATAATATATTATGTATACATATGACTTTCAAATGGGGGATATGCTATAATGGGATCCAAAATTCAAGACAACACCAAAGAGAGGCTTTATGCAAAGGAAGCTGTTTAGAGAATGACTTAAGTCTTCTTCTCTTACTCTTTTACTAGATTTGGACCCGCGTCAAACACGAGATTATAAATTTTAGTTTATTAATTTATATATTTTGATTAGCATCAAATACATATCAAATACATACGACCAACATATACATTGAGAAAATAATTTTAAGAAATAACTTTAAATCCTATTATTATCTAATTCTATTTGATCGACAAATAAAAAAAAATCTCATGTTTTTAGAATTAATAGGAAAGTTAAATATTTTGTTTAATTAATTAAACATAATATTCATTACCTTCTATAGACATTTTTGTTGTAAATGTTTATAGTTTAGAAACTATATATTTCAGAATATTGTAGGAAAATCTAAACGAAATTTTAAGAAAGTTTATAAGTTTAGAAAGATGTTTTTTTTTTAATTTTTAATAGGATGATAATTATCCCTTAAAAACCTTTTTGAGTGACAACTAGAATTTTTAAGTTTTAATATCTCCTAAAAACCTCTTTGAGTGACATCTAGGATTTTGAACTTTTAGTGTCTCCTCAATTAATATATATAGGATTCAAGAAACTAATGATAAAGTTGAACTGATTTATAAGAGTGTTGTTGCCAACTGAATCAGTGTTATGTTTCTTAATTTTGTTGACTTGTTGTGTTAAAAGAGTACTTAGCAAGTAAATAGTTTTTTTTTTGTTCAACAAGTAAATAGTTTTCATTTTTCATTCTTTCTTGATAAAAAATCATTCATACTTTCTTTTTAGGTGAAATCAGTGAAACTCTTTTGCAAAAATATTCCAAATTATTTATTTCCCGTAAAATAAATAGATAAATATATACTCTTTTCGTTTCATAATGTAAGTTGTTTTGGGGTTTTTGTTTTGTTTCATAATGTAAGCTGTTTTGACAATACTAAGTATTTTTAACTTTATTGAATACTGTGTGACCAATATTATTTTGAATATTTTTTTATAATTGGTTAAATTTTTTTAATATATATTTTAAATGCTAATTTTTAGAGTTAAAATACTTTTTTAATATTCGCGATTTTCGCTAAAACATGTTATATTATGAAACGGAGGGAGTGTGTTTATATCGAAATACACGTTGTGTATTCAAAGCATGTGATTTTGTTTTTTTTCCTTTTCCCATTGTCGACTTGTCCCAATCCCTTCCATGGAAATGGAAACTCCCTCTAGTTAATAAATACTCTCACCAATACATTCTCTTCTCTTCACCATAACAATAAATGTACACATTTTGGTTTTATTCAAGTTTTTCGAAGTACAAAAAAGAAATTTAGTTGCTTTTTTGGTAAGGCTTCAATGATTCCATTATTGTTCTTACTTCCATTTTTTGTAATAAAATATTATAATTTGTTGTAAATGCTTGAATTCCTAATATTTTAATCCTTTGAAAATGTATACATACACATATAATATATTTTGAACCATAATATTGTTTAATGTTTAATCTGAAAGTAATTAATTTCTTAATCCGCAAAAGTCAAAATTTCCAAAAATTAAATAGACACACTCTATAAATTTAATATTTTTATCGAATTACATGTGAATTACTTCGTATTTCGTTTCGGTCCAAATTATTTAACATGATAAATCGATAAACTGAATAAAAATTAGATTCAAATCATCGATGTAAAAAAAATGGTATCTTTGAAAATTAGAGATAATTTAGCAAAAATACTTCAACAACCAAAAAAAGAAAAAATATTTATCAAAACACACAATCCAACAACAAATATACAACCTTTTATGTTTTATGGACAAATATTTGAACATATTTATACATTTGACCCAAAATCAATACGAGAAAAAAAGTTCCTCGCTTTACGTTCTGTTTTTCCTAGGTCGTCGTTTCACCACGTTGCTTGCGTGTAAAGAGAGCTTGAACATTAGCAAAACAAAAAAAAACCGAAAACTAAAAATCAATAAAAACCCTCACCGTGGAAGTAATAATCAATAAAAAATCATGATTGTTTTGCTTTTCTACAGATTTTTTTATAAAAAAGAGAAAGACATAACTGTGTTTGTTTTGCGATGTGTGTGGTTCTGTTTTCTCGGTGCCTCTTAAGGTCTCAAATTACTTCTTATCTTCTTCTTCCTTTTGCCATTACTTTTATTGCTTCTTCTTAGAGTTTTTTAGTGGTCAAGAATCTTCCTCGTTTTGTTTGTCTCTTTATGTTTATCAAAGGTTACATTTTTATATCTGCTTTTGTTTTTTTTTGTTCTGCAATAAAAATCTCAACTTTCTTTAAAAAATCTTAGTGATGGGTTCATGAAATAATAATGGAGGGTTCTTCAGGATTAAACATCTCTAGTGTTTCGAATCGTTCTAAATCTTTGTCTCACAATATTGGTTATGATAATAATGATCCTATTGTTAGAGGTTTGGAATGTGAAGATGTTAGTTTGCGTCAATGGTTAGATAATCCAGATAGATTAGTAGATGCTTTTGAATGTTTTCATGTTTTTCGACAAATCGTTGAGATTGTTAATGTAGCTCATTCTCAAGGCATTGTTGTTCATAATGTTAGACCTTCTTGTTTCGTTATGTCTTCTTTTAACCATGTTTCGTTTATCGAATCCGCTTCTTGTTCTGATTCCGGTTCTGATGAGGAATTTGCAACAAAATCTCGAGAAATCGGTAACTCGAGTCAAAAAGAACCTTTTCCTATGAAACATATATTAGAAATGGAGATGACTTGGTATACTAGTCCTGAAGAAGAGCTTGGTTCTATTAGTACTTGTGCTTCTGATGTTTATCGACTCGGTGTTCTTCTCTTTGAGGTTGGTAATTCAGCGGGTTACTAATTAAAACTTAAATATTTATATTAATAAATTTTTAATTGTGCAGCTGTTTTGCCCTGTTTCTTCAAGAGAAGAGAAATCAAGAACTATGTCTAGTTTAAGACATCGAGTTCTTTCGCCTCAAATATTACTCAATTGGCCTAAAGAAGCTTCCTTTTGCTTATGGCTATTACATCCCGAGCCTAGCTTTCGACCATCGATGAGGTGATTGATTCTCTCTTTAATGTTTTTGGTTACATTTTGAGTAAAGTTATCTTCTTTAGTAGAGTCTTCTTGTCTCCCTTGTTGTAGTGAATTGGTACAAAGTGAGTTCATTAATGAGCCTAGGGAGAATTTGGAAGATCGTGAAGCGACGATAAAGCTAAACGATAGAATCGAGGAAGAGGAGTTATTACTCGAGTTCTTGTTATTGATTCAACAAAGAAAGCAAGAAGCTTCAGAGAAACTGTGGGATACGGTTTCGCTTCTTTCTTCCGATATTGATCAAGTCGTAAAACGACAGTTGAATATGAAAGAAAAGAGCGAAGATGATGATGTCTCGAGAAAACGTATTAAACAAGGAGTTGATGAGACAGTAGAAACAGAGCTTGATGATGATAACGAGGTTTCGAGTACGCTTCTTGAAAGTTCTCGGTTGATGAGGAATTTCAAGAAAATCGAATCAGTCTACTTTGCTTCGAGATACCGACAAATCAAGGCTTCCAAAAAACCCTTGGCTCGATATTATTATTCCGCGTTGAGTAGTGATGGTAGAAGTTCGGAGAAAAGTTCATTAAGCAACTTGACACAACCACTCAGAGATGATGCTAGACAAGGCGCGCGGATCGATCCATTCCTCGAGGGTTTATGCAAGTATTTATCTTTTAGTAATCTAAAAGTGAAAGCGGATTTGAAGCAAGGCGATTTATTGAACTCGTCTAACCTCGTTTGCGCGATTGGGTTTGACCGCGATGGAGAGTTTTTCGCCACGGCTGGTGTCAACAAAAGAATTAAAATATTCGAATGTGAGTCGATAATAAACGATGGCCGAGACATTCATTACCCGGTAGTGGAACTAGTTAGCCGGTCTAAGCTAAGTGGTATATGTTGGAACAGTTACATTAAGGACCAAATCGCTTCAAGTAACTTTGAAGGCGTAGTTCAGGTAATTTTCTTGGGCCTGAAATTACATTATGTAATATTAGTTTCGTCCCAATCGTAAATTTTTTTATTTTGTATTAACCAATTACGAAGAAACAGAAAAAAAAAATGTTAAAACATGTTTATGATTTTGTTTAGGTATGGGATGTTGCAAGAAGTCAGTTGGTTACGGAGATGAAAGAGCACGAAAAGCGAGTTTGGTCCATCGATATTTCATCAGAGGATCCAACATTGTTAGCAAGTGGTAGTGATGATGGTTCTGTTAAGCTATGGAGTATCAATCAGGCAACAATTCTAAACTAAAATCAAAACGTACTTAAAAAAAACGATTTCTCGGTAACTCGAGATTTTTAGTACTCTATGGATATTTAGTGACCCTTTTTGTGTTTGCGTTTTTCGGTCTTTTCAGGGTGTTAGTATTGGAACTATCAAGACAAAGGCTAATGTATGTTGTGTACAATTTCCGTCTGATTCGGGTCGGTCTTTAGCATTTGGTTCAGCAGATCATAAAGTTTACTACTATGATTTAAGGAAACCAAAGGTTCCTGTTTGCACAATGGTTGGTCACAACAAGACTGTGAGTAATGTAAGGTTTGTAGATTCATCAACACTAGTGTCTTCTTCGACGGATAATACTTTGAAGCTATGGGACTTATCGATGTCTAATTCCGGTGTTAATGAAACGCCTCTTCACTCATTCATGGGACATACTAATGCAAAGGTGACCATTCTCTTCGGTTTTCGCTTCTTTCGCTTCATTCCGAGTCCGGTTTTTGAGATGATAAACATATATTTCTGTTCTTGCAATGTGTGTAGAACTTTGTCGGATTATCGGTCTCTGATGGGTATATAGCAACTGGCTCAGAGACTAATGAGGTATGTCTACTCCACTTTGATCCGATTTCTCGCGAAAGGAAGGATCTTTGGTCTAATTTGTGTGCTTGAGTGGACAGGTTTTCGTGTACCACAAGGCGTTTCCAATGCCGGTTTTATCATACATGTTCAAAAATATAGACCCTGTCTCGGGTCTCGAGGTAGAGGACACGTTGCAGTTTATATCCTCGGTTTGTTGGCGCGGACAGTCCTCGACCTTAGTCGCTGCAAACTCCACCGGAAACATCAAGATTCTAGAGATGGTATGAAACCAAATGTGGCTCAAAGGTTTGAATGGTATAGGAAACAAATTTTTGGGAGAGAAGAGTAGGGAAAAGTGAAAACATTGTTTGCTATTTAAGAGTTTGTGTATAGAAGAAGAATATATGATCTTTTGTATTTTGTATTGTACTTAATTGTATAAACCCTAACGAAACCAAATCAGTAACTTGACATTCAAGTAATGATTAACCTCTTCAAAAGAATACAAGTACAAGATTCTCTCCAAGGTTGATTTTCAACATCCAAAAGAAAGTTTGATTCTAATCTGGTTCGCATTGATTCTTTCCTGATTTAGCTTCTGCAACTAACCTATCTATAAGCCCTTTAAGCCTCTCAGCGCCTGAGCTAGGTCTAATCCTAGCCGCGTCTTCGACAATCGAGCATTTTGGTTGCCCACCGCACCAACCGCCGAGCGTAAAACCGCTTTTTTTTGTTCGCATAAGTAGTTCCTTATCGATTTTATCCAAAACTGTGTCATTTCTTTTGAATTTCCGACCAAATGCTGATCCGCTCGCAATCATCGGTCCCATGTCTCTTAAGGACAACATGAGAGGATGCTGCTTCGGCGGTTTGTGCCACGTGATATAGTGAAGATCATGGTTCACTGCGGTTTTGGAGAACTCGGGCACGTTACATATTACTGTGTGGAAGTAAAACTCAGGAGAAGAAAGGAAATTTGTGTAATACATGAGTAATGTTCTTGGTAAATTGTCCCAACCCCAAATGATATATTCGACGAATGAACGCGATAGAACCATCCAAGCTGATCCTGCGAATAAAACTCGAGAAGAAAATGTTTTAAATCTTGATTGGATCAAGAAACAGAGTAAATATATGTTTTGAGAGTACTAACCGGTAAATAACTTAAACGCAGTTGGTAAACTTCGTTCAGGCCGGACCCAAAAAATGTTTGATTTGTTTACCGAGTAGAGTCCAGGATCAACAATCATTGGCATTGCCCGTTTCGCGCTTCGATACACACAAAGAATAAAACATTAGATTTTTCAGCTAATGACTAACTAAAAAGGAATTTAGAAGCTGAAAGACATCAAGAAGCTTACTATTTCCAACCTAAGTGACTTGTGTGGTCGATAAAGTTGAGGTTGCGGTCCAAAGTTGAAAAAGTATACAAAAGATCTTAAAACATAGAACAATGTTTTGGTTAAATCAAACAAGAGAAAGATCAAGAAAAGAAATAAGGAAATTATCAAAAGATTTTTACCATCTTGAGTCACAAGGGGATAATCCGAAGCGCTAAGATTGATAAACCAATCCCATTCCGAGTTTCGTTTTAGAAGAATCGCGCAAGCGTGAAGAGTATTCGCCACCATTGTTGGTCCGGTATAAGTCACAAGATTAGCTTTAGATATCATATAAACATTACCTATTTTAGAATACATAAAATCGTTATTAATGCGAGAAGCGAGCTCTAGTCTTTCATCAACCGGTGATTCAAGATCCATATGAACAATGTATTGGTTTCTTGGATGGTACAATACTCTAAGAGTTCTCCAAAGGCTATCAAGATCTCCTTTAGATCCCGAAACTAGGTATGCGAAACGTGGGAGTTTATCGTCTTCACGAGGTTGTTGTGGATGTACAACTTCGGAATCATTTTTGTCGAAATGAGAGAAAGTTTCATTTCTTGGTGGTCGAAGCGAAGACATTAGACCCATATTGAAGGAAGTTGCAAGGAGAAAAATGCATACTAGAGATGTGATAACAAATGAAAGTACCCCTTTCTTCTCCATGTTTATATTCACCATTGAAGAGAATTTGTGATCATAAGACTACTTTTTTCACTATCGAAACCCGGGGTTCGATATGATCAAATCTACGAATCGAAAAGATAGTGAAGGAAGGAAGAAAGGTTGAAACCTTTTTTCTGATTTGGTCACAAGAGATGAAGAACATAGATTTTTTGCTTTGGTCTTGATACATTTGGTGAAGAACATAGATAGTTAAACACTCTTTGAGTCTACTATAATTATATAGAGATGATTAAGAGAGAACAAAATATGAAATTTCCGAAAACGAAAATATAATTATTTTTCTTCAAAAAGAAGATAGGAAATTCGTAGAGTTTATATCCAATCCAAAACTTATGAAGCTATAACACGAAAACGAAAATATAAAATAAATAAATAATTAATACATTTCGCTCTCTCATCTCTAAATTCTATTTTTTGTATTCTTGCAACCAAGAAACCGATTTAAGCAATTAATTAAATATTTGCTTAAAAACAAAACAAAAACATATGCCGTGTTGTTTACATGAATGATATTCTATCTTGGAAAATTTAAAGATATATTTTTTTTTTGGGAGATTTTTTTTTTTTTTTTTTTGTGACTTATTTTGGGAGATAATCATCACTCTCTAGTCTCTACCTCACAAGTAAAAAAATGAAAAATGAAAAGATAAAGAACGGCTGAGATTTCGTATAACTTAATCCAACGGATGATATAGTCTTTTGAAAAAATAATTTAAAATGTATACTTGTAACATATTCCTTAGTCATTAGGTTATGTAATTGTAACATACGCATAAGGAAATGTGATAACAACTATTCAACTAACACTGTTTTTGTCTCCTTTTTAATACATTGCCATTGTTAAGAAACTTATCTATTTATTCACCTTGTATATTTATGGAATTATTTCTCCAAACAAAAAAAGTAATTTATTATAGAATTGTGTATTTGATATTCAACTATTTGGTAAATGAAATTGCGAGTAGGAAAACAATTATTTTTTGGTTGAGTTGCAATAATTGGATTAGAACAAGTCATATGGTAAGGTATGTGTGGACCACTGCTAGACCTAAGATTAGTCAATAAATATTATGAAACAGTCTTCCAAACAAACAAAAAATCTTAATACCAACTAATTAGTTTTACTAATTCAGATTAACATGTTGACAAAAAACTAATTCCGATTAACATAAAGAATTGACTGTGGACCCTATGGCCATGTTCAACCATGATATTTGTGAGTATCATAAGATAAAAAAAAAAAAAAATCTTCTCTTTTTACTCAATTTTACTCAAAAAAATATTCTTTCTCTTCATTTTACTCAACTTTTATTAATTTTATATTTAAAAACACTCACTTCCTCCTATTGATACCCTCAACCCATTGATACCATCTTTCCAATAATATCAACAATCTCTTCTTTTTACTCAAATTTTATATTTAAAAACACCTCATCTTTTTACTAAAAAACACTCTCTTTCCTTTTATTCCTCAAATTTTAATAATTTTATATCATATGATACCCACAAAGTATCACCCTTAACATGTTCTAATGGTCGATGAGAGTAACATGTTATAATAAAAAAAAATTTAACAAAAAAAAATTCCCAGAGATATTAATAAAAAAAACGTATTTTTTTTTTTTTTATTTCAAGAAGAATCAAGAAACATAAAAATTGACATGTGAACGCAAAAACAGAAATCTTTAATCTTTTTTCCTCAGTTTCTTCTTATGGAATCATCAACAAGTCTACACTCTTTCTATATCTCCGAAAGATCTGATTTTTTCTTCTTAAAACTTTTACATTTGGAAAAAAAATTAGTCTTTTTCTTCAGCTAAAACCCTGAGATTTACGTTTTCTTGTATTAAAGGTTTGATCTTTTGTATATTTTGGTGATGGGTTCACCGATTTTACTCTGTGATGGTTTCGATGTGCGTCGATTTATAATCGGAAAGTTAAACGGCGACGTATCATCGACGGAGGAAGACGACGAAGCTGTGTTTTCCGGTGAGGAGGAATGGTGTGGAGAGAATCGTTACTGTTTTTACTTTGTGAAGCAATTTGTTTATGATGATCCTGAGATTAAAGCTAAGATTAATGAAGCTGATAATGAGATTTATCAGTGTAATAGTGAAAGGATTCACATTTTTAATAGATTAAAAGCTAAAAGAGTGAGTCTTTGAATTTGGTTTTGTTGATTTTATTATTATTACATTTTTGATTTTAGAAGTGTTTGTAAAAATTGTGTTTTTTGTTGTTGTGTGTGTGTTAGGTTGAGAGATTGTCTTTGGTAAGTTCAATGGAGAATTTGATTTCTATGGATATGGAAATAAATAAGGAGCAAGAAGTAGTTACTGAGAAAATTAAGAGCTTGAGTGATAGATTAAGTGAGATTAAGATGGAAATTGAGTTCTTGGATGCTCAATTAGGATGTGTGCTTGATCAAAGAGACAAATCTTTCGAAAAGATTAAGATTTTGCGGATACAACGCGATAAAGGGGTACGTTTTTTCCGCCTTTTCTACCGAATAGTGTTCTTGAAGAACTTTTCCTTATAGTGTGTGTTTTGTTTTTGTAGAATGCCGCGTATTTCCAAAGTCGTGTTGTTATGAAGAAAGCGTTAGAGTTCGCTGCTTGCGGAAACGTTAGAGATCTTGAAGAGCTCGCTAACTCTCAGGTTTGTTTTGTGAGTGTGTGTGTGTCTCTAAGATTTGAGCATTTGTGTTCTTATTTTGTCTTTATGTTGATCCATTTGATAGGTTGATAGATTTATGTCGCGTTGGAACAATGACACGGCTTTTAGGGACGAGTACAAGAAAAGAGTATTACCGTCACTTGATGAGAAAAAGCTGAGTCGCGATGGGCGGATTAGGAACTCGGAAGACCATGTAGTTACTGAGAATGGAAATGATGAAAAGGCGATAGAACTAAACAGGTTTGGTAATGAGGAGGAGAGTGATGATGTTATGGATTTTTATATCCGGGTGAATGAGAAGCTTAGGACCGAGGAAGAAGAGATTGACGAAGAAACTTTGAAAGAGAAGAAACGAGAAGAGCAGTTAGAGAAAGCTCGGTTAGCAATGGAAAGGAAAAGGAAGTTACATGAGAAATCTGCTGCTAAAGCTGCGTTAAGAGTTAAGAAGGAAGCCGAGAAGAAACATAAAGAGCGTGAGAAGAGAGCAAAGAAGAAGAAAGCTACGTGTAACTCTTCTTCTTCAGATGTAGCAGAGACGGTCACCGGGGCATCAGAGCAAGAAAAGGAGAAAGTATTGAATCGAAGATCGGTGTTTCCAAAACATAGAAGTTTTCGGTATAGATATCACGGAAAAGGAAACGAAAATGTCCCGAAAGCTATCTTGAAACGTAGAAAAGCTTATCGGTTATGGCTTTGGACTGTTTCCTCCGCTGCAGTTGCTCTCCCACTCGCTCTCCTCGTTCTGTTCTTTTACGTTCGGTGAATTACGTCCGTAGTTGATGAATTAGAGACATTTGCCTCAATGGTGATATGTTTGACATCCCGAAGCTGATTCGGTCAATCATCATGACACGGTCACTTTCCAAAATCTCTTGCAGAGTGATCGAGTCATGATGTTTTGACCGGAATAGCTTTGGGATGTCGAAAATCTCTCCATGGATACAAAATCTCTTTAACCATCTTGAAAATTCATTACTCCAAACACTTACCACTTCAAAGTTTATATCTTTTGATCTCTTTGTTTGAATCATAGGAACCAAAAAAAAGCTTAATCTTAGAATGTGAGTGAAAAAGGTGATTGCTTTATGTAAAATGATTGTTAAAGAATCTGATTGCTTTGAAGCAAACCCACTAAATAAAACTGAGTTTTTATGTAATAGAGACTCAGAAACCTTCTAATGCGCTTAGAGGCTTATCTTCCTTTAACCCAAGGTTTCAGAGACAAGGATCTATGGCTGCCATTGGCTTCGCTCCTCCATGGACCGTACTGAGACAAGCTTTCCGATCGTCTTATCACAAAACCCTAATCACAAATCGCTCTGTTTCCGCTCCATTCCCTTTCCGACATTCAGGTTTCATTTCAACACTATCTGAGTTCTGTGTCTGATTTTGGATTCACCATTGTACTCAATTTGTAAACTTTTGCATACCCTTTTGCAATTTAGAGGCTAGAGATTCTCAATTTTGTTATGTTTTGATGAAATCCCTTAAAAAAATTGTAGCTTTGAGGAGATTTCAAGTAGCAGAAGCAATAAAAGGAGATGTTGATTCTCTACTTAAAGGAATTGGAGACCAATCTATTGCTAAAGAGATTAAACATGTTCTTGAAATGGTATTTTTCTGATTCTCTTTTTGTTTAGTGTTTTACTTCAAATCTCATTTCTTTATCAATGTGATTGTGTTTTTGTAGGCGAGACGTGTAGCGTCAAGAAGAGAAGTTGTTCATACTGATTTTCTTACTCCACCTATTGTTAAAGAATCAGTTTCAGTATTGGGAAAATTTGCTGATGTTACAATTGTTGCTCAAGGAGGTTACCCTGAGGTCATCTTTGAGGAAATTTCATCTTAAAAATGTAAACTTTAGATGATTAGTTTGGTGTTGAATCGTCGGTTTTTGTTTTTAGGCGGAACGGTGTAGGATTTCGATTGGTCATCCTGATTTGTTAACTAATGATCCAGATATTGTTGCTGCTTTGAGGTACAATACAACAAATTCATGAGTTTTGTTTCTTGAATTGTTAAAGTTAGTTTGTTTCCATTTTGTAGCATTAAAGGGAATTTCGGGTTTCAATCTTGTTCTCACGGTGACTTCCTTGGCGCGATTCTTGGCACGGGGATTTCGCGGGAAAAACTTGGAGATATTTTAATTCAGGTATGACTCTGATTGATTCTGTGTAACAACAATCTTCAGTTCCATTTCAAAATCTTTCGTATAACGTCGTTTGATTGCGTATTTGACTTCGATGGTTCTGAAGGAAGACAAAGGAGCGCAGGTCTTAATAGTTCCCGAACTAGTTGACTTTATTGTTTCGGCTCTCGACAAGGTTAAACCTTTATGGCTTATTTATATAACCCGTTAACCGATATCTTGCTCTGTCGGAGTCTGAGTTTATGAATGAATCTTTCGTAGGTTGGAAATGTTTCTGTAACTTGTAGTAAGATACCTTTGCTTGCTCTTGAATACGAACCTCCTCGGTATGAACATTGATTCTTTAAGAATACGAACCCTTATCTGCGGTGAAAAGGTTGTTTTGCGTTGGATTGATTGTTTTGTGGTTTAGGACTAATTCCTTTAAAACCGTGGAAGCCTCGTTGAGAGTTGATGCAGTAGCTAGTGCTGGTTTCAAGATTTCGCGGTCAAAACTAGTTGATTTGATTAGGTAAAAAGTTAGCTTTCTTTTTTTTTCCTTTTCGATCTTTCATTCTCGTATTTGCGATAAAAGACGTTTGCTGTGCATTCTTCTTTGTTCGCAGTAGCGGGGATGTTCGGGTTAATTGGGCAACCGTTACCAAGAACGGAACCACGGTAAAGACCGGTGATGTTGTCTCTGTTAGTGGTAAAGGGAGGCTCAAGGTAAAGTTGTTGGAAGTGAGTTTAATTAGTGATTAGTTTCAAAAACATTAATCTTTCTGTGTTAATTGTGTTTTTAATCACAGATTGGAGAGATTAATGAAACGAAGAAAGGAAAATTTGCAGTTGAAATCATCAGATATCTCTAGGAAGAAGAAGCTCTAAGAATACATCATCAAAGATCTTTCTTTTTCATTTCTCCTTTTCTTCTCATAATTACTCATTTTTGTGTGTTTGTTCTTGTTTAATTTTTTGGTTTTATGTTATAGCAAAATGCCAAAATCAGATGAATGAATTACTCTTGAATTTTTTTCTCTTTTAAAAAAAAAATTTATGATGGAAACTTTTGCATTGTAACATGTTATGAAAGTGTATAAAGCCAACTTAATGAATATAACATTTTATTTATTTATTGTTTCATTAAATAATTATGTTTGTGTTTACATCAACATCATTACATGCATATGCATGAAGATTTTTGTATACGTGAAAGCCTTTACGTAATGCTATGTATAACGGTTTCTTGAAGAAAAATAAAAATATAACCCATAGTTTTCAATATTTTAAAAAATTAAGCATACCCACAGTATCCATACTCACACTGAACCCCGGAAGCACACTTACTCGAGCATTTTCCACAATGGTTAGGATTAAAATTAACAAAAGTGCAAACACCACCGCAACAACGCTGTCCGAAACCGCATTTGTGACCGCATCGACCGCAATTATTCATATCTCCAAGAACATTACGACAATGCTTCTTGCAGCAATGCAAGAGGCTCGTCCCGTTATTTGCTTTGACGCCATTGCAAATGTTGTAACTCGCGACGTGACATTTCGTTCCTTTCTTGATATTCTTGTAGTGAGAAACTAGTAGCCTTGTTTTGGATGAGATTGACACATTTGAAAGTATCAAGGGAGTTTCGTCGAGAATGTAAAACTCAGGGTCTTCTTCTTGATCAATAACTTCTTCAGCTAAAACCGAGTGAGGATTGAAAGTTACTGTTATTAGGAAATATAGGACTAATAAGAGAATTGATGTGGTTTTAATGAAAGTATTAGTGATCTTAATGACCATTTTTGTGTGTTAAGTAAATTTTAGCCAAAGAGATTGTTTTTTTTTTGCTAAACTTAGAAGAAACAAGAAAAAGAAGAGTAGGACTTGAGGGAAGATATGTGTTCTTGCGAAATGAACGGTATTTTAAGGCACCAAAAACATTATTGAAATTAGAATTTAAATTTATTTAAAAGAATTTGTTATGTGTTTGGCAATTGTTTGAATGAATTGATATTCCTCAAATCTAGGCTACAACAAGTGATTGTTGGGTAGATTACGTCATTCCATTTTGGATCTTATTGGTATAGTAAAAGACAAAAATTCACATTTGTTAATAATGAAAATTGATAATATAATGTAGCATGAAAGATTGAAAGTTTAATATCAATAACATGAATGCTATATATATATATATATATATATATATATATATATATATATATATATATATAACGAAACATAAACTAGAAAAAAACACTTTGTTGTTGATTTGATACATTTTTCTGTAATTTTAAAGTGTACGTTCTTTTTCGCTTTATTGATTTGCTTTGATACATTTTCTGTACTTTTAATTAAAGCAGTTACTTCCTCTTTGTTAATAACGTAACGTAATATACTCTCATTACCGTAATTTATATTTTTTATAGGTATCAAAAGGTTACTTTTGTTCTGCTGTGCACGGTATTAATACTTTTGTCAAATTATATGTACATACAAATTCTGTTGATCTTGAGTATATTAATCAGATTCTTGACTACGTGTAAGAGAAAATATATATAAAAGAAAATAAGTCAACTAATTGATAATCATATCATTGGAGTAAACAGCACACATGCATGACCGATAAAAAAAACATCACAAGTGCTTTTTTGAAATCATGAGTTTCATTTCATGTACATGCATGAACATGAGTTGTTAATCATAAACCAAATTTTATTTTTATGCAAAACGTCGCACGTGTGGTGACGGTGGAACACAACTAGATCCTTCATTTTTGCCACTAAAGTCGGTAAGAGTCGTATTCCGGTTACGCATGCCCGGCTCAGTTGAAATATGGACCATGTGCCAAAAAAAAAAATTTGCCAAAATTTAGGATTTTTTTGTAAGTTTTATAAAATTTAGAGCCTTTTTTACAAGTAATTAAAAAATTTAGAACCCTTTTTGCAAAAAAAAATTAGCTGAAAATGTGGGTTTCATGCGTGGGGCCCTGTGCACATGCACAACCCGCACAACACACTACAAGAAAACAGGGCCTTTTCCGACGGCCAAAACCGTCTGTAAGCTGTCGGAAAAGGACGTATTCCGACGGTTTCCGACGGGAACAGGCCGTCGTTTCTATCACGTCGGAAAAACAAAAACTGTCGGGAATCCGTCGCTACTTTGCGACGGAATCCCGACAGAATTATGTCGGCGACCCAAAGGAGACGGAATTCCGACGGTAGTTGGTTTTCCGGCCATAACAGACGGAATTCCGACGGGTTCCGTTTTCCGGCCATAACAGACGGAATTCCGACGGGTTCCGTTTTCCGGCCATAACAGACGGAATTCCGACGGGTTCCGTTTTCCGGCCATAACAGACGGAATTCCGACGGGTTCCGTTTTCCGGCCATAACAGACGGAATTCCGACGGTTTAATTTATTTTATTTTTTTTTTTAAAAAATTATTTAATTTAATAATATAATATATTAATATTTTTAATAATGAAAAATAAAAACTATTTAAAATAAAATATATTAAATTTTAAAATTAAAAACTAATAAAATTAAAATGTGTTTTACAGTTTTACAATCAAATTTAAAACTCTAAAAGGCCTATTCCGGCCTCCCGGTTCTGAAGAAGTTGGTCATCTTCTCTTCCATCGCTCTGAATTTTGCATCGGCCTCCTCCTTATCTCTCGCTCTCGCTTCCTCCACTGCCCTAAGCCGGTCGTGCAACTCTCGGTTTTCCGCCTCCAACCTCCTATGACGATCATATCGAACCGACGCAACAGACGAGCTACTCTCCTCAGGGAGGCCGTAAACACGGCCTCTGGTCTTGGGTGTCGCCTACAAAAATTTATTTTTTCAAATGTCATAACTTGTATTAAAAATAATGTTTAAATTCCATTAAATGTGAGACGGTTACTAACCTCAAAGGTGAACTGGTTGGTCATCTCGACTGGAACTTCGGTTGGCACCGGAGTTCCTTCCACGATCGGTTGCGATTGGAGGAACTCCTCCTCCCGCCTCTGCACAGCTTCCACGATTTCACGAGCAATCGGGTCTTCAATTTCACCGGTCTTCTTGTTGGTGTGCGAAAACTTGACCATATCGAGGTTGGAAGGATAGACACCGGTCTCCTCCATCTGTTACCATATACAATTACGTTACAGAATTCAAAAATTTTATGAAATATTTAATTACTTACTATTTTCCGAGCAGCTGAAGCCTTGCTAATTGCGCCGAGGTTGTGGGTCGCTTTTCCCTTCCCTTTCCGGTCGCTGTTGCGGTTAGTCGAGTGTTTCTCGGAGTCCGTCTTGGTTGCCTCTAACTCCCAGTGTCGAAGAAGTCCAGTCCACATCTCAGCGGGTTTATATTTGAAAACCTTTGCCACCTTCCCCTCTTTGTACCACTTGTCTTTCCACTCGTTCATCTTCAACGAGAACTTCCTCTTTGCCTTTTTGTCGAACTCCTTTCGGACCCTGGATGTGAGGACTGGGTCCCATGTAAAATCTTGCTGCAAAAAAAAAAACATTCCCGCATTAGTAATTAAATTAAGCGTCATATAAGAAATACAATTGAAACAAATAAAATAAACTCTTACCGCAAATTGTCGGAACCAAGTGTCCTGGTCCTCTGGAGGCATGTCGTTGTACGTGGGGTAAGGTTTATTGAGCATGGAGTTCATCATTTCGTTGATGGAACTCGTAATATCGTTTTGTGAGAATTGGAACCTATTAAATTGTTTATTAAATATTTATGTAAAATTATTAAATCCACAACATATTAAAATAAGACTTACCACGTCGTGTTAGGTGGCAAGTCTGGATCCAGACGCGTCAACCTATCACGCCCAGGTTGCGCCACAACCTGGTCGATGGTCAACGAGCTGGGGGCTGAGTGGCCTGTAGGCATGGGCTGAGACGGGAATGGGGTCTCCTCGGGGAATGGGGTCTCCTCGGGGAACTCGGTCTGACTCGGAGACCGACCTCCCCTACTAGAACTCGTACCACGTCTAGAGTTATGAAAATCCCCATAATTTGCCCTACGATTTCCGTATTTTGGAGATTTAGATTTTTTGGGATTTATGAAAATTGGAATATATAAGATTTTGTGAGTTGCAGATTTTGGAATTTAGTTAATTGAAAATTTTACATTATGGTTTTTAAGGATATTGGAGATTAGGGTTTTATGTAATTTATTGGTTTTATGTCATTGAATTAAGTTGGGGTTTTATGTCATTGAATTAAGTTGGGGTTTTTTAAAAATATTGTTTATTAAGAAATCGAAGTTTATGGAATTAGGTTTTGTTGGGAAATTGATATGTATAAATTTACATTTGTAAAAGTTTAAATTGTTTTATTAATGTTATTTAAAATTGTAAGGATTTTAATACATTTTCATAAAATTTTGTATATATATATGATATATATAAATTTAGAGGATTTAACATTTTAAATTAATAGAAAAATTGTTCGACGTTATACATTTTAAATTTATCAAATTTTAAATTTAGAGGATTTAAAGTTTTAAATTTACTTATTTTTATATAATGTATTGATTATTAAGGTTTAAAGTCTTTTATTAATGTGATAAAAATTTTAAATTATACGGATTTAAATAGATTACCTTCAAATATTCTATATAAGATATTTAGAAAATTACAATTTATATATTAATTATATATTAAATTATAAAAAATCCCTAAAACTCACATAACACAAATGAAAATCTAATTATTAAAATTAGTAAACTCCAAAAATTATCAAATTTCAAAAATTTAATAACAAAATCACTAGAAACCTAATTTAATAAATTCATAAACCCTAAAATTATTATTTACTTAATTTGTTAATTCCTAATTCATTAAAAAATTTCTTAAAATTAATTTTAGAAAATTTTTTAAACACTCTACAATTCCTAAAGAACAATTTTGGATCTATTAATTCTCATGAACAATTTCTTGACATTCTACAATTTCGGATCTATAAAGCACCATGAACAATTACGGATCTATTAATCACCATGAACAATTTCGGATCCAGAACAACAATTAAAAATCATGAAGAACAATTTTGAAGGAAAACTTACATAGTTTTTGCTTTAGTGAACGATGGAGATGATTGATGAGGGATGAGAACAATCGGCGGTGGAACGGCGTCCAAACGGCGGAGAATCGGCGGTGGAACGGAGGAGAGTTTGATAATTTTTTTTTTTTTTACAGATATGAGATCGGGGAAGACGAAAACTGTGGATTTAACAAGGGGTCCGAGGGAAATCAGACGGAATTCCGACGGCAATTAAAAAAACCGACGGTACCTCCGACGGTTTTCCCGCTTTGACGAAGATTACGAAGTCTTTTGGCGGCTGGGCAATTTAAGACGGAATTCCGACGGTTGGGCAAATTAGGGTTACCGTCGGATTTCCGTCTTACATTTAAGACGGAATTCCGACGGTTATTATTTTAAAAAATTTAGTTGTAAATTTTTTTATATATTTTCTCTTACAAATACATTATTTCTATGAAACATATATATGTGATTTTAAAATTATGTGATTAGGGTGATTAACTTTACAACTTATAATGAACTTTAAAACTTTAAAACTTTAAAATCAACTTTAAAACTAAAATTATGTGATTATAACTTTAAAACTTATAATGAACTTTAAAATTACAAATAATGTGATTATAAACCTTATAATGAACTTTTAAACTTTAAAATCAAAAACATCCCAAAACCGTCGGATTTCCGTCTTACATTTAAGACGGAATTCTGACGGTTTTGGGATTTTTAATTAAACTACATTTCTTGCTACAATTACATAGAATAAAAAATCCGAAACCGTCGGAATATCGTCTAAATTTTAAGACGGAATTCGGACAGTTTGGGGTTTTTATGATTTTAAATTTGGGGAAAAAATTTACAGATAATATAACTCCAAAACCGTCGGAATTCCGTCTTTCATATAAGACGGAATTCCGACGGTTTCTTTCCTTAATCCTTTTAAATATTATCTACAAATTTAAAGTTGATTATAAAGTTTATAAAAATATTAAGTTGTTTGATATAAAAGTATATCATATGGTTTGAAAGTTGATTATAAGGTTTTTAAAAATTAAATTTAAGCTTTGTCAAAATTATATGTCGCTAAAATGTTAATTTGACCATCGCAATCAAGGAACATAAATATATTAGTACGGCTTCGAAACGTATTACACATATTTAACACCTCTATTTCTCATTCCATAATAGGAATTAAAAAACATGACAACATTATAAAATCGTACAATAAATAGTACGACATTATTTATTATTACTGCAACATAAAGCTTTAGAGGTTTAAATTATTTATTCTTCATCGGAGTCTGGCACTGTTTCATATTCGTACCCAGTAGTTTCTTCATCTTCCTCCTCCATGGTGCATATTTCCGTTGGGTGGTATTCAGCAATCATCGAATTAGCACCGATTATCTGATTTGTAACTGAATATAGTTAAAACCATTCCCAAAAATCATTATAAACGTATGGTGTAACTACCTTAACAATGTTCCGCTCTGTGATATTTAGGTACTTTGGGGTCCTATCAAATCGGCAAACGGTAACATTCTTCAAGATGAATACCGCACCTACACCAGTCATGAGTCTGTACTCGTCATTTTTTAAGATGTTATGGTGCATGGTTCCCTCGATTTTTCCCGAAGGATCTTTTAAGGTTACAAGCAGATCTCCCTGGTCATTGGGGGATAAAGAAGAGAGCATAGCAACAATCTGAAAATTAAATAAAATATAAATACTAGCTTCTCAGATAAAATGTGTCTATAAATTAATGTTAATAAAATTGGACGGAAACCTAAACCTTTTTTATTTTCACAAATTGTGAACGCGGGGATTGAATTTCTGCAACCTGGGTCCAGAATGGTGTGATCCTATTATGATAAGAACCTACATTTATGAATGATAGATTTTGTATTAGTCACCTACGTACATTAATTCAGTTTTAAAAAAGTAAAAATGATAATTAAATATATATATATATATATACCTTCCCGGATTATGTAATCGATAGTAGAAGTCCACCGCGGACTACTAAAATCATGGTCGGCTTGTGGTGCCTCGTTAATCACCTCAGAAATAAAATCTTGTGTTGGGCGTGTTTGAGAACTTTCACCTTGCAGCACCTTTGCATCATGAGTCCTCTTGCGAAACAATCCTTGCCGTACGACTTGGCCAGGTCCCGGTATTACGGGCGTTTGGTTCTGCGATTGTTGAGTTGGATGGAGTGAAATTGTCGGTTCACCATCAATAACATTTAAGTTATCGTAAGGAGGGCTTGATGGAACACGAGGTGTGTTGCGAGTGTTTTGACCAGGGGCTCGGTTTTGCATATAGTAATTCCATAGATCATTATTAGCCATTACGCAATAGAATATTTTATGTTATGAGTATGGGTTCAAATTTTTTATGAATGAATGCAGAGCCGGGATGCTTATATAAAACTTACTTATGCCCGTCGGTAATCCGTCGGAAATTCTTCATTACTACTGACAGATGTAGTGCGTCGGAAATCCGTCCATAACCACTGACCAATCAAACTTTGCCGACATCTGATTCCGTATGAATACCGTCGGAAATTCATCATTACTTACGACAGATTTAATGCGTCGGAAATCCGTCCATAACCACTGACCAATCAAACTTTGCCGACATCTGATTCCGTATGAATACCGTCGGAAATTCATCATTACTTACGACGGATTTAATGCGTCGGAAATCCGTCCATACCCACTGACCAATCATACTTTGCCGACATCTGATTCCGTATGAATACCGTCGGAAATTCATCATTACTTACGACAGATTTAATGCGTCGGAAATCCGTCCATACCCACTGACCAATCATACTTTGCCGACATCTGATTCCGTATAAATACCGTTGGAAATTCATCATTACTTACGACAGATTTAATGCGTCGGAAATCCGTCCATACCCACTGACCAATCATACTTTGCCGACATCGTGCTGTCTGAATTCCGTCAGTATTCCGGCGGTAACGGCCACTGTATATGATGGAATATCGACGGTTTAGACATATAACGTCTTCTATAAATACTCCCTATCGAGTTTTTTTTATGTTGTACAGCTTCAAATTATAAAAAAAATGTCTTCCAACTCTCCTAATGAAGACTCAAACACAAAAGGCGTGGCTAATTTTTTCATTGTTCCAAAATACTCGTGGGAATCCGAATCCCTATGCGACGAATTCACTCAGCAAATTCCCACTTACTCATGGGAATTAGATACGTGCTCACCAATCGATGAAGAAGATTCCACAGCAACAGTAGTGCCTGACAGCCAGTTCGCGCCAAACATCCACAACATTTACGATAGGCAGCCACAATGTCTTCATCAAGAGCGGGATACCGAAGGTGAACCACCATGTGACTTGGTGGAAAAGTCAGATACTTACGGTGCAAGTACTTCAAACGTAGGCAAGGATCAGTCGTATGACTTTGAATTCGCGCAAAGCCCGGAACAGCCAAACTTAAATTTAGATGTTGATGCAATCAAAAAAGATTTGTGGAACGGTTTTTTAGAATCTCCAACAACGGATCATTACTATGACTTCCAATTCGCCCAAAGCCCAGAAAAGCCAAACATAAATGTAGACGTTGATGCAATAAAAAGTGAATTGTGCGACGGATTTGTAGATTCTCCAAGAAAGAAAAAAAAGGGAAAGAACATCATGAAATGGTTTTAACAAATGGTAAGTTCGGAGTGGAAACAGACATCTGATAGTCCTTTGGGGAGGTTATTGTGGACTTGTACCATAATTGTTAGGTGTTAAAAATTTGCAATTCCTTATTGTACTTTTTTAAATTCGTAACTAAAAATATATGTTTCATTGTTTAATGTTTTATTGGAGTTGCAATACTCAGATTTTCGTCCACAATCGGTTTTGTTTATGAAATGTAAAATGTTATAAGGAACACATGCACAAATGTGAGAGACTAACATGAATAAGCACAACTAATATTTATTCTGAATCTCCGGTAGAACCATCACTGGGGATTGAGTCTGAATCGTCGTCAAATTCTCCCCGTGTTTCCTCTTCGTCCGAATGCACTAGATCATCCCCGACATAAGTGACATCAACGACAAGGTCAATGTTATTCATCTCCTCAATAGGTGACATTTGTACACTTCTCGATGGTTGTAGAGCATCTTGTTCTGGAACGCCATAGATTTTGCCTCTGGGGTTTATTGGAGTTACTGTGACCCACGGATCTGTACGGTAGGCAACTCGAGGATATGGAATGTAGCAAACCTATTAAAATTAGTGGATATTGTTATTATACATGAACAAGAAACCTTAAGTATGAGTACATAGGTAAACATATTAGTGTAAATATTGATACCTGGTCTGCTTGAGACGCAAGGATAAATGGATCATAATACTGCAATCTGCGGCTTGAATTTATCGAAATAACACCAAGCTGGTCGACTCGAACCCCTCGACCATTGGATGGATCATACCAATCGCACATAAATACAATGCACCTCAAGTTCACCATTCCAGGATAACGGATTTCCAAGATTTCTTTTAAAATCCCATAGTACATGGTATCACCGGATTGCGCCGAAATACCATAGTCCGAAGTTGATCTTTGACGTCCTTCCTCATGGATCCTGAACGAATATCCCCTAGTGCAAAACTTTGGATATGAAATCGCCGTGCTGCGTAAACCATAAGAAACCTCCACTAACCATGTCGGGACTGATTGATCAGTTGATCTACTATCGGAAACCTAAAAATTATATTCGTAATATCTAATAAGTAAAAAATGAACGTGCAAACATATATGCAAAAGTAAGCGTAATTAATTATATTAACTTACATAACATTTCAACCAGTCCGCAAATTCTTCATCTTTCAATACAGCAAGTTCGGCATCTGTCTTACCATAATGGTAAGCACGTGCGAGAGACATGTATATCCTGTAACATAACAGTCGTTAGTTGATGAAGGCAAATAATTCCAGACATTTAGTTTAATAACTGAGATACCTTTCGTACTCCAACATTTCGTCACAGTTTCTGAGGATATACGTATGCAGATGTGTGACCTCCTGTGCAGATAGTGTGCGTTTCTTTCGTTTTCCACTTGCTCGACCAACTTGGGCAAACAACTCAGGAACAACCACGTCATAGACTGCTTTCTCACCTCCATCATCATGTCGGGCAGGGCGTCTTGCCTTAGTACTAACTTCCCGTGGAAAATAACATTCGGCAAATCGTGAGACTTCCTCGTTTAGGCTTTGTGCGACAATAGATCCCTCAACTTTGCTCAAATTTTTGACCTTTTTCTTGAGGTGGAACATGTAACGCTCGAACGGATACATCCATCAGTATTGAACAGGGCCTCCTAAGGCTGCTTCTCGTGGGAGGTGAATTGGGAGATGTTCCATAACGTCAAAAAAAGATGGTGGAAATATCTTCTCAATATTACAAAGGAGTACTGGGATATTGGCCTCCAAGTAACGTATCCCGTGGACGGTAAGCGTTCGTGAACATAAATCTCGGAAGAATGCACCAACTCCTACAAAATAAAATTAAACAAGTTAGTACATATATAGTAATATAATGATAGACATAGACTAATGGGAGTAACAAATATACCTCCTATTGCTTGGTGGATAGGTTCTGGAAGAAGATATGCAAATACAAATGGAAGAAGACGCTGCATCACGACATGACAATCATGACTCTTCATTCCTATAAACTTCCCTTCCGTCGAATCCACGCAGTTACCTAGGTTAGATGCATAGCCGTCTGGAAATTTTACAAAATTTTTGAACCATTCAAAAAATACTTCTTTCTTCCTAGCGTCTAACCGGTACGCAGGCATAGGCAATCTACCGTTCAAAACATGAAGAGATGGCCTAGTACAAATCGATGGCAAGTCGATTCTAGACTTCCAATTGTCTTTGATGTTTCCTGGGACGTTTAATACGGTGTTCATGATGTTGTCAAAGAAATTCTTTTCCACATGCATGACATCTATATTATGCCGCAGTAGATGATCTTTCCAGTACGGTAAATCCCAAAAAATACTCTTCTTGTGCCAATTGTGATATTCCCCACAACCGTCGACTGGGTAATGACCATTTCCCCCACATTCAGGAGTTCGCTCTGCACCAAAATCTCGTAGTTGTTCCAATATGCTATGACCATCTATCTCAGGAGGTGGACCATGAAACACTCGTACATCCGTCTTGAAATGTCGTTTAGACTTACGATATGGATGATTGGGCGGCAAAAAACACCTATGGCAATCAAACCATGAAGTCTTCCTGCCGTGCTGCAATTGGAAAGCTGAAGTATTGTCTTGGCAATAAAGACATGCCAATCGTCCATGCGTTGACCATCCAGATAACATACCGTATGCCGGAAAATCGCTTATGGTCCACATAAGAACCGCACGCATGGTGAAATTCTGCTTCACTGAAACATCATAAGCCAGAACACCATGCTCCCATAACATCTGCAACTCATAAATCAATGGTTGGAGGAATATATCGAGCGACCGTCTTGGATGCTCTGGCCTGGGAACTAGAATTGAGAGAAACAGGAACTCGCGCCGCATGCACAAAGATGGAGGCAAATTGTAAGGTGTCACAATGACCGGCCACAATGAATATTTCCTTCCATGCTTGCCAAACGGGTTGAAACCATCAGTGGATAAGCCTATGTATACATTCCGTCGTTCACCGGCAAAATCTGGATACAGTGATTGAAAGTGTTTCCACGCTTCCGCGTCAGAAGGATGCGTGATATCTCCATCTTGACTATGCTCTGCATGCCATCTCATAGCCGATGCTGTACGGTTTGATTCGTACAGCCTCTTCAACCTCTCCGTTAAGGGTAAATACCACATCCGTTTGAATGGAATCTTCACCCTGCCACTTGTATCCTGAAAACGGGGTTTGCGGCAAAATTTACATTTATTTCGGTTCTCGTCTTCTCTCCAGTATATCATACAGTTGTCGATGCAGACATCTATAACCTGGTAGGGCAAACCAAGACCGGCAACAAGTTTTTGTATCTCGTAGTATGATCCGGGGGCCAGATTATCTTCTGGCAAAATATCTTTCACGAACTCGGCGACAGCATCCACACATTCTTCGGACAAATTGTAATCAGTCTTTATGTTCATCATCCTAGTAGCAGACGATAACGGTGAATGGCCATCCCTACAACCGCTGTATAGTGGTTGCTTTGATGCGTCTAACAACTCGAAAAACCTTCGAGATTCTAAATTAGGCTCTTCACCCCTATCACCCTCATACCCACCCGACTGCATATTATTCTCTCTATACGCATCATTAACCATCGCAACCGTACTTACCCCAACATCTACTTCCGTTGTACGTTCCCCTACGACATCAGGAAAATAAGGTTGATTGCTACTAGTACTACCATATTCATAATTCCTTTCTCCATGTAAATACCAAACCTTATATCCCGGTCTAAAACTATATCTATATAAGTGATTCCAAACATTATGAACGGCAACACTAATTCTATTACAGCAATTAGAACAAGGACATTTAATATCCTGACCTTTTTTTGCTGCGTCTACATTACTGGGTAAATTCATGAACTCCCATAATCCTTGAGCGTACTCGTCCCTTAATAAGTCCGAGCCCTCTTCCGTCATTGGCTCGTCCATCCATGCCCGAAAATATGAACTCATCTTTATATTTTTTTTGTTTGTCGAAATTTTTATCTGATGGAATTGAATGAACCGTTCTGCAAACTTATGTATAATAGATTTCCGTCAAGCCACCGTCGGACTTCCGTCAATATGTCCGACATATGACCCCGCCACATCCCATCGGCCACCGCAGACGATATCTCAACCACTCAAACTTTGCCGACATCGTAAACCGTCGGAATACCGTCGGAATACCGTCCTAGTTTCCGACATATATAAGCCGTCGGAAATAAGTCCGATGACTCAGACGTCGCCGACATCGGAAATTTTTACTTCCGTCCGATTTCCGTCGATGTGGCGTCGCCATTTTGCGACAGAAAAAAAATCCGTCTCTATTCCGTCGGTTTTTCCCGACGGCTTTTTTGTCCGTCGGGAAAAACCGACGGAATAGAGACGGATTTGGTTTTCCTCGAGAACCCGTCGGGATTCCGTAGGAGTTACCTGACGGAATTCCGACGGAAAAAAAATGTCCGTCGGAAATCTGCCTGTTTTCTTGTAGTGACATGAGAACCGGGCCTGTGGTTACGGTTACTTCGCAACAGAACTTGGAAACTTGTAATGTGATCACTCACGTGTGTACTTAGCTCAAAAGTATATCAATGTTTCATGTTTGTGACACTCTCATTATCACCGTCCAAGTTGGTTACGTTATTCTCGAACCATTAGGTAGGTCCATAACCTCGTTGCGTTGAGTCGGAGACCGCGTTTTAAAACACCATAAGGTATAAGTTGATTAAAACAACACTAGAACGCGTGTCTAAATGGCGGTGAGTAACCTAGCGTTTACTATAATTAGAAGGGGGAAAAAACAGAAAGGCCATAAGAAGAATCGTGAGTATAAAACGCGGTCTCATTTGGCCAGGGATCGATTCCCCTCAGGCGTGAAATTGCTAACAATTCTCATTTGGCCACACGAATATGGGTTATGCTTTCGGTCCATTTGAATATCCGGAGAGAAGGTCTATCTATGGGTTGCACATCCCCAGGGATTAGTCTGAGCCCTTGATACACAGAGTTTTAACCCTATAAAATCTACTGCAAGTGCACAGCAAACGAAGTAGTGATTTAGGGATCGAATCCTCAAGGACCAAGTGTTACACAACAGATTATAAATTATTGAACTAAGCTAAGCAGGAAAACAGTGATGGGTGATTTTATTAAAACTAAAGACAAGAAATTAAGCAGATTTAAACGATGTAAATTCAGATAATTAAAAACGCTAGGCATTAGAGAATTCTCAGGAAATCACATTCATAAACCAGACAACTATTCAGACTCTAATATGCATGCATCTCAAACTCAAAACACTGATATAAATTGCTCCACTTTCGTGATAACAATTACTATCCCTAGAGATCCGAGTGCCTAAACTTTCGTTTGGTCACGACTATCCTAGGCAAGCATTATAGTTCAGGTTTGATCAGTTCACAATCAACTCTAATTCACTTTCGAGACTAAAGAATAATTGCTCATCAACAGTAGTTCCAGCTATGCACAAGCTTTTGGAATGTGCATCAACCTAAGATCTAGTGATTAAATGGCCAGTTCAATCCTAGCTTTATGCCTAACAGTGATGAAGATGGTAAGAATAAGTAATCTATCTGTGTCTGATTCAATCTGTGAAATCCATCAAAAACCCTAAAACCTAACTAGAAATCTACTCAGACATGATAAACGAACAAGCAGAAATCATGAATGAGAAAAGCATAATATATAGAATAGAAAAGTATAAGGGTTCAGAAATCTTCTCCAAAGGATGATGAGATCTTCTCCCAATTACAACTCTAAATCTCCAAAAGTATGAGTAAAAACGTGCAGAAAAAAGGGTGGATCTAAAAGTCTCAAACTAATAGGTATTTATAGGATAAAACAGAAAAAGGAAAACCCTAAAAAATCTGGGACAGGGATTGGTCGGTCTGGAAACTGGACTGGTCGGTCCGGTTTCCAGAGCCAAAATATTCTTCAAATCTTCAAGTGGACCGACCGGTCCTTGGTGTGGACCGATCAGTCTTGTTTCCCGAGCCAAAACCAAGTTCTCATGTGTCTTCAAGTGGACCGGTCGGTCCTTGGTGTGGACCGACCGGTCTGGTTTCCCGAGGCACCGATCTTCGTCTTCAAAGGGCTGGACCGACCGGTCCTTGGTGTGGACCGGTCGGTCCCATTTCCAGGATCTTCGGTTTTCGCTCGAAATGCTCCAATCTTCTTCCCGTACGCATGTGGTTCCGAATCTTCGAGTATGGATCTAAATATCAGCTCAAAACAACTCAAAAGACTCCGAATACTCGTTAAGTTCGTGGTTAGGAATATCCAAATTCACGTTATATCATCCCTTGTCTGTGATTCCCTGAGTTATCCAAAAAAAAAAAGAATCGTGAGTATATAATATACATAAATTGGTATAATATTTCTAAGAAAATTATTTCATTATATGTTTTTGGTAATATATTCTGATCATTGATTCCAAACACTATGCCGCACATGACATACAAAGACAATGCTTATAAGTTGTATAAGTTATAAAGTTTGTGTGTAATTATAGTGTTGACAAAAGAACTATTACAACATTATGTGAAATCGTCTTATTTAACATCATCAATAGTTTTATCAAAAAAAAAAAAAAAACATCATCAATAGTATTTTGTCTTGTGATAGATGTTTCATCTTATTAGTCGAGAGATCATAAATTTCCAACATTATATATTATTATTGAGTTAAAATATTAAGATTCATTCTATTATTATAATTTGTGACATCAATACAAAACAACTTAGAAGACCAAAAAAAAAGACCGAAAGCTATAAACAATGGTAAAGTTACGACAAGAACAAATAAACATACAAACAGAATCGGCAAGCAGAACCCGCGCCTAAACATATTCCAGTAGATCCCTGATGGAATATTAAGTTCATCCATTTGCGTTTTTGCTAATTTCTAAACACTCGAGCCCCAATCGTTGTTACCACGAGCAACCTCCATCCGATGTCAGTCGTAAAACTTCGTAGGTGGCAACTCCTACAACATCCCTGAAGACAAACACAAAAACAGAACCATTTCAACAAACCACTATGTATATTAGTTATTAATGTTATCAATGTTTTAGATGACTAATAACATTTGTTTTTTTCATAATTTTATAAATAAATGGGTATATAGTAATGTATTTCAAGGATTTATTCTTCATTGATAATTTAATCCTCATAAAGTGAGAAAAAGGTGGGATCAAATTCTGTCGTGCCACAACTTTTATCACTCAAATCATAAATATCACACTTTAGATGGGCCATAGTTTTATTTTGTTTCTGAAGTAAATTTAATCTGAAATTGAGTAAATGACAATATAACCTAAACCAAATCTACTTATTTACAAACCCAACCACTTAAACATGATCCAAGATCCGACCCATTAAATATTAATTTTTTTAACTTAAAACAAAAACTAAAATCAATGTCTCCGCCGCACAAAACTCACGACATACCAATGTCTTCTTCTCCGGCGACTCTTCCCGTCACAAACCACCTAGCAACTCAATCTCAACTTCCGATCAACTCTCAAGTCTTCCATACATTCCTCTCATGCCTCTCTTCCTCTCCTCCGCGAAAGCCTCTCTCAACGCCGTCCATGGCTAGAGCTCGTAGATCGGAGATCCTTCGCTAAACCCGACTATATCTCCAATTCAATTTCACGGATCCGTACAAATCTCGATTAGTTCAAGGTTGATTACTCAGCAATTGACTCTCTCGTCCTAGCTTACTCTCTCTTTGTTCTCCTCTCTCTATTAGGATCTTGGATGTTTATGCATCAATTCAGATCTTCAAATCAAAGTTTGGTTATATTTGGTCGGAATTTTTCTTATTTGGTAAGGAACTACGAAAGTATACATCACAATCGATACTTTTTTGCCAAAATTTAGTCCAACACACCAAATTTTTTATTTCATTCGAGCTCCATTAAATACTTTAATGAAGGAAGAAAAAATTTCTTTTGTCTTTATGGGTCGGCGACTAAAACAAGAAAGGGGAAAAGGGAAACATTTGATTGGTTGGAAGAGAACTGATCTAATTGGTTAATTTTTTTTGTGTTTTCTTTTTTCGTTTTTGTTTAAAATTATAATTACGTAGGTGTTTTAGTCATTTCACATCATTAAAGGGTATTGTGATAAAGGATTGGTGAATTGTGGCATAAGAGGTTAGATCTTGGTTTATTGATTTGGCAAATAAAAATTATGGTATTTAAGAATTTGATCAAAAGGTGTCAGTGTAGGCCTAATAGAGTTCAAGTTTCGGCCCAATAAGGCCCACTAAATTCAAATTTCAAATTCAAATTCCTAAAAGTTTCTCTTCTCTACGCTCCATCTCTCCATTTCTGCGATTCCTCTCTTTACCGTTGCTTCTTCTCTCTACCTTCATCAATGGCGAATTCAAACTCATACCTAACAACACCGACTAAAACTCCATCTTCACGAAGAAACCAACAAAGTCAATCTCACACCCAGAATCAAGTCACTTCGGAATCCTCCAGATCGCGATTTGAGGCTTATAATCGTCTCCAAGCAGCAGCCGTTGCTTTCGGAGAGAAACTTCCAATTCCTGAGATCGTAGCCATCGGTGGCCAATCCGACGGTAAAAGCTCTCTTCTCGAAGCACTTCTAGGGTTCCGATTCAATGTCCGCGAAGTCGAAATGGGTACTCGCCGTCCACTTATTCTCCAGATGGTTCATGATTTATCCGCGTTAGAACCTCGATGCAGATTCCAGGTAATAAATCCCAGAAGAATCTCTTATAGTCATGATTATTCGATTGCAATTTCAGATTTCTATGGTTGTTGAATTGGGGAAAAAATCGTGATGCTATGCTAATTCTGGGTTTTGGATTAATTTCAACGAAGAGTGTATTGATTTGGTAATTTGATTGGTTTAGGATGAAGATTCTGAGGAATATGGAAGTCCGATTGTTTCGGCTACAGCAGTAGCAGATGTAATTAGGTCGAGAACAGAATCGTTACTGAAGAAGACCAAAACCGCAGTATCGCCGAAACCGATTGTGATGAGAGCTGAATATGCTCATTGTCCAAATCTAACTATTATTGATACTCCTGGATTTGTTCTTAAGGTCACACATTTCTCTTCTTCTTCTCTTATTTGTATCAAAGTTTGTTCTTTTGGATTGTTTCTTAACATTTTTAGTGTGGAGCAGGCTAAGAAAGGAGAGCCTGAAACTACCCCTGACGAGATTTTATCGATGGTTAAGTCATTGGCTAGTCCGCCACATCGTATTCTCTTGTTCCTTCAGCAGAGTAGTGTAGAATGGTGTTCTTCTTTGTGGTTGGATGCAGTTCGTGTGATCGATTCTAGCTTTCGTAGGACAATTGTTGTTGTTTCCAAGTTCGATAATCGTCTTAAGGAGTTTAGTGATCGCGGTGAAGTTGATCGGTATCTAAGTGCTAGTGGATACCTCGGGGAGAACACTCGTCCTTATTTCGTGGCATTGCCGAAAGACAGGGCTACTGTTTCAAACGATGAATTTCGCCGACAGATATCTCAGGTGGATACGGATGTTTTAAAGCATTTAAGAGAAGATGTTAAAGGAGGATTTGACGAAGAAAAGTTCCGTTCTTACATTGGTTTTGGGTCTTTAAGAGAATTCTTAGAGTCTGAACTTCAAAAGAGATACAAGGAAGCTGCTCCAGCGACTCTAGCTTTACTTGAACAGCGTTGTTCTGAAGTAACCGACGATATGCTGAGAATGGATATGAAAATCCAAGCTACTTCTGATGTTAATCATCTCAGAAAAGCAGCAATGCTATACACAGCTTCTATAAGCAATCATGTGGTGAGTAATTTGTAACATAGAATTTTCTATGGAAATCTGAGTTGAGAAATGACATTGTTTTGCTTTTGTTTGTTTAAGGGAGCTTTGATTGATGGAGCTGCAAATCCAGCACCTGAACAATGGGGGAAAACAACTGAAGAAGAACGTAGCGAAAGTGGTATTGGAAGCTGGCCAGGCGTAAGTGTGGATATTAAACCTCCTAATGCTGTTCTTAAGCTATACGGAGGAGCTGCTTTTGAAAGAGTGATTCATGAATTCCGTTGTGCAGCCTACTCAATCGAATGCCCTCCCGTGTCAAGAGAGAAGGTAAACACTAACAAAACAGTTTTTTACATTTTCATAGAAATGCAAAGTTGAACACATTCTACTTTCTCAGGTAGCAAATATTCTGCTTGCTCATGCTGGGCGTGGAGGTGGTAGAGGAGTAACAGAAGCTTCTGCAGAAATTGCTAGAACCGCTGCACGGTCATGGCTTGCTCCTCTTCTTGACACAGCCTGTGATAGACTTGCTTTTGTATTAGGAAGTCTCTTTGAGATTGCTCTAGAAAGAAACCTGGACCAAAATTCAGAATGTAAGCTCCATGATCTTTCAAGTTCTTATAAAGCTCATGCAGCTAATGAACAAATGTTTATCTTTTTGCAGATGAGAAGAAAACCGAAAACATGGACGGATACGTTGGATTTCACGCTGCTTTACAGAATTGTTACAGTCGTTTTGTGAAGAATCTTGCGAAACAGTGTAAGCAATTAGTAAGACACCATCTTGATTCAGTGACAAGTCCATATTCAATGGCTTGTTATGAGAATGATTACCATCAAGGAGGAGCTTTTGGCTCTTCTTATTACAACAAAGGATCAGGTAATAATTCGTTCTGCTTCGAGCTTTCTGAGACCGTTCGTGATGAGCCAATGAAAGATCAAGAAAACATTCCTCCTGAGAAAAGTAATGCTCAAGAGACAAGACCGGGAAAAGGAGTAGAAACTCACATAACAGTCCCTGAGACTCCATCACCGGACCAACCATGTGAGATAATGTATGGTTTGGTAAAGAAAGAGATTGGGAACGGTCCTGATGGCGTTGGCGCGAGAAAAAGAGTGGCGAGAGTGACGGGAAATAGAAACATAGAGCCGTTTAGGATTCAAAATGGAGGAGGATTGAAATCAAGCTCTGCTTATAGTGAGATATGTTCATCAGCTGCACAACATTTTGCTAGAATACGCGAAGTTCTTGTCGAAAGAAGCGTAACATCGACTCTAAACTCAGGGTTTCTAACACCTTGGTAAGTCTATTGATGACAATATTCTTTATTTACTCATAGAAGAGCTTATTTTGATTCGAGTTTATCGTTTTTTTGCAGCCGAGATAGATTAGTGGTTGCACTTGGATTGGATTTGTTTGCGGTAAATGATGATAAGTTTATGGACATGTTTGTTGCGCCTGGAGCGATTGATGTACTGCAGAACGAACGTCAACAGCTTCAGAAACGTCAGAAGATACTTCAATCTTGCTTGACCGAATTCAAAACCGTGGCGCGTTCTCTATAATGAATGTATGAATGATGTTGATGATCATTGTCTCTATGATGTTATCTTTCTATGTAACAAGTTTGTTTCTTCTTGTGGCTATAATGTTGTTTTATGGCTGATTTCTAGAATTTGATGAGTTTTCTTTTGTCATTTTCTTGAAACGAAGAAATTGTTCTTGTTTTGTTTGAATTTAGAGTCAAGTTTAGTGTGTTTACATCATGAACAATTGATGGTACTAAATTAGTACTACTAATTGTGGGGTTCAGAAAAATCTGTAAAACGTGAGAATTTAGGGAGGTTCTGTAATAAATTATGGGTTTATCTGTAAATTAGTAATCTAATGGGGATATATATAATAAACGAAAATATGTAATGAACGAAAATATGGGAGTATATATGTAATAAACGAATGTACATGAATATATATTTTTTTTTGGTCGAAAATAAACGAATGTATATAAGAAGCAACTACAAAATAAAAATATTTCACATTGAACTTTTCCATTAATTAAATATATTAAATTTTGGTAATTAATTGGATAGTCGTTATTTAGACAGTTTATACATGTAGCAAATTTTTGAACATTGATTAAGAATAAAATGGTGATTTGGTATATTTGGTTTTGACATAATTTGAGTTAAATTTTTGGTCATATTGTACAATAATTATGTCGTAATAAATGAGAAGAAAATGGATATGGTTTTGTGTAAAACAGCTAAGATGGATTCGATCATAGTTGTATGAGAATAAGAATTGAAATAAAGATACTTGGTTTGCGTTGAAACACTACAAGAAAACAAGGCATTTTCTGACGGATTTTAAGGCCGTCGGAAAATCGGAAAATCCATCGGAATTTTATGACGGATGTCCGACAGATTGCGTTTTAAAAAATTAAAAAAAAAACACATTCCGTCATAATTAAATCCGTCATAAAATTCTGACGGATTTATGACGGAATGCCTTTTTTATTTAAATTGAAGAAAAAGAAAAAAAAAATCCGTCATAAATTTATGACGGATTTAGTTTTTTTTTTCTTCAATTTAAATAAAAAAGGCATTCCGTCATAAATCCGTAGGAATTTTATGACGGATTTATGACGGATATCGTATACCGTATACCGGATGTGAGGTATACGGATACGGTATCCGTCAAAAATCCGTCATAAAATTCCGACGGATTTATGACGGAATGCCTTTTTTATTTAAATTTTTTAAAAAAAGAATCCGTCATAAATCCGTCAGAAATTTCTGACGGATTTATGACGGATATTTTTTTTTAATTTAATATTATATTTTTATTATAAAGTTTCCGTTTGAATTAGTAGTGGAGCCATGGAGAAACTATATTGGTTTCTAATAAAATAAAACATGTTATTGCAAACAACTTACAATTAAGATGGCTCCATATGCATGAATATTTTGGTTTGCAGTATTCGGATTACAAGTTGCGAGCTTGAAACATGCTAAACAATCACCAATTTTTTTTTTTTAATTATCAACTTCAGTTGTATTCTAACAAAAAAAAAATTATTGTATGATCATATCCATCAATTTGTTCCAACTTTTACAGTTTCTTCCGCACCATATCCATCAATTTGTTCTTCCAACTCCTCACCTGAGAGGTAAACCAAGGGGGAGGTTTTAACAACTCGATTTCGAAATAACGTCCTACTCTTTCTATAAGGATGATTCCTTGGAAGAAAACGACGATGGCAGTCAAACCAGCAAGCTTTCCCTCCTGCTGACAATTGAAATGATTCGGTCTTATCTAAACAATAAGGACATGATAACTTTCCGTGCGTTGTCCATCCAGATAGCATACCATACGCCGGAAAGTCGCTTATCGTCCACATGAGGACAACCTTCATGTTGAAGTTCTTACGGCTGGACGAATCAAATGTGCGTACACCAACATGCAACAACTGCTTGAGTTCCTGGATAAGAGGTTGTAGGAAGACATCAAGTGATCTTTTTGGATGCTTTGGCCCTGGAACTAAAATGCTGAGAAATAAGAATTCTCGATGCATACACATCCACGGTGGGAGATTATATGGCGTCACTATGACTGGCCACAACGAATATTGCCTACCCGACATCCCAAATGGACTAAACCCATCAGTGCAAAGACCCAAATACACATTTCTATGTTCTACAGCAAAGTCTGGATGTACTGTGTGAAAGTGTTTCCACGCCTTTGCATCTGATGGATGGGCGACCACCCCTTCCTCACAATCGTGTTCTGCGTGCCACCTCATTGCCCCTGCTGTCTGCTCTGATTGATATAATCGCTGCAACCTATCTGTTATTGGAAGGTACCACATACGCTTGAATGGGACTTTGGTGCGACCACTAGTCTTCTTATATCTTGGATGAGAGCAAAAACGACATTCCTGCAGCTGAGCATCATCTTTCCAAAAAATCATACAATTATCAATGCAGACATCAATCATCTCAGAGGGTAATCCAAGACTTGCTACCAATCTTTGTATCTCATAGTAACTCTCTGCAGAGTTATTACCCTCTGGCAAATACTCTTTAAACAATTCACCCCATTTATCCATGCAATTTTCACTAAGGTTATCTTCGCTTTTAATTGTCATCATCCTAGATGCCAACGACAATTTTGAAAGCCCTTCTCTACATCCTTCGTAGATAGGTTCGTTAGCAGCATCTAACATATCATAAAAATTTTTAGCACTCGGGTTCGGTTCTTCAAAAGTATTATCACTAAACGAAGCAGGAGTTTCTTGAAATGCATCATTGACCATATCATTAAACCTATTCCCATCTGTATTTCCATATGCAGATTCATTCAAATTATCATGACCATACTGATAATTACTATCCTCATAATTACTACCACCTTCTACATTCCCACGATTATAACTCGTACTTGAACTACCCGGAACATTAACAACAAAATCCTCCCCATGCGAAAACCAAACATAGTAGTTAGGTAAAAACCCCCTCGTATGTAAATGTTTATAAACAGTTTTCGTATCACGTGGAGCAAAGTTTTTGCATTTCACACAAGGACAGAAAATTTTCACGTTACCGTCGTTGGTATATCCTGCGACAGCTCCTTCGTTGTTTATCGCCTGGGTCAAAAACTGGTCAAGCCCTTCTCTAAATTCTCTAGTCACGCCGCCAGTTTCTGGATCTGTGCGGTTGTACATCCATGCTCGAACCACGTAGACCTCATGATGCGAAGACATCTTCGATAAATTATCAAATTAATTTGACTCTTTAAGAAATGTTTGGAAAAAAAAATTTCTTGTCTTTTGTTTTTAGATTATGATTGGAATGTTTTTGTTGTGAATTCGTTCATCACAGGATTTTATAGAAAATTGATTTTTTTTGCAACTCATTTGCGACTAAAAATATTGCACCCATAGATAGGTAAGCATCATAAACACGTGTTGTAGTAAGGTATTACAAAATATCTTACGACGCAAAAACGTCGCAAATATTGCGACGTTGTTGCGTCGTTATCTCATAGTCGCCGCAATGTCGTTGCAACATTTGCGACGGTTTTGCAACGAACCGTTCAAGTCGACACAAAATCGTTGCAAATGTGTATTTATAGTTTGATAAGTTATTACGATAAAACTTTTGTATTTATAGTTTTGTAAGTTAAGATGTAATTTGGACTTTTTTGTTATTAGTATTAATGTGTTAGGGTTACAAGTAAATTTTTGCAAACTTATATTAATATCATATTTTAACATTAATTAATTTGATGTTTATAACGTACGTACAATCGATATATAGTACATATATGATTGCTTAAAAACGTAATACAAATAAACTGTAGACATAAACAAATTTATTTATTTATTTTAATTTCTTTTATTGATGACGTATTGTTTTTACTCATCATCGCTAATTACTACTTCACCATCATCCGTCGTCGACCCTTCGTCATTTTCCTGCGATAGCCAATTGTTTGGATTTCGATGAACACGACTGCTACTACCTTCTTCTATGAACGTTGTAGCCATGTTTTCTTTAGATATAACCTGTGAAATAAAAACTTGATTTTTTTTGAAATGATACTACTTAATTAATACAATACCTTTAAATTATATATTGTAATTAACTTACATTGCTTATGTTCTTAAGAACAATGTTAAGATATATTGCCGCCCTATCAAACTTAACAAGTACAGCCTCCTTTAGAACCAATACCGAACCCTCCTTTATGTGCGGCCCATATTTGTTATCAGATATGGCGGACCTATGAATGCTCCCTTGTACAGTCCCGGTAGGATCCTTCAACGAAAACAATTAACATATTTATCGATTACTAAATATTCTAACATGTTAAAAACATCTTCTCGTATAACTTATATATACATTTTACCTTTAGTATGACCATTGCGTCCCCCAATCCATAGGTTCCATTTTATGAATCACTGCTACCACATATGGTACGTCACAATAATGCAATTGTGGTCTTATTTTAAGCAACTCTTTTACCAGTGTCCACCCACGTGTGTGTCCACCTGTACATATTTACAACGTAGAATAAGTAAAATATAATTAATGTCAATTAAACAATATACAAACTTTCAAATATAATTAATTATTTTTGTTTCTTACTAATTAATAATAATAGCATTTCATTATACCTGTTAATTTGGTTAAATTTCCAATTGTCGTCTTCCAAAGGACATCGGTGAACGAAGGATCTTCTGCCTCAACAACAGAGTTAAGTATCTGTACATGTCTCTCATAAGAATTGCATTCTTGCAACATCGATTCTTCAAGTTTTTTCCTTGCTCGTTCTTCTGCTTGTCTCACACCAGCCGGACCCGGAATCAAAGATCGATTGTTATCCATATATATTTGTTGAATTATAGAATGTGAGAAAATATAATGTGAATTGAATTATAGAATGTGAGATAATATAATATTATGTGGATTTTATAGAATTTTCATTTCAGTTTGCGACTAATTTGCAACAAATTTCTAAGACTTTTGCGACTGTTTTGCGGCTAAAATATTACACTTATAAACAAGTAAGAATCAATTAAAACGTGTTCAGCCTAATTTCGTTGCAAATCCCTCGCAAACCTAGTACCGTCGCAAATTAGACGCAAAATTTGCGACGGTTTTGCAAATTATAAGTTGTTTAAATCGTCGCATAATTTGCGACGACTTTGCGTCTAAATTTAAAACTCGATGCAAAAGCGTCGCTAATTTGCGACGTTTGTGCGTCGTCAAGTTTTTACGCAAATTTGCGACGGTTTTGCGTCGACGTTTACATTTTCGACGCAAAACTGTCGCAAATATGACGCAAATTCGCGACGATTTATTTCCGTTGCAAATGGACCTGTTTTCTTGTAGTGTGATAAAACAGAGATATTTAATCATTTTCTTTTGTTTTAGAACTTTCGTTTTTGTGAAGTAGAACCTTGTCTGCAATATATAGTGTCTACATAATACAAAAAAAAAAAACATTTTCAGCTCATAGATTATGTATATAAACAACATTCTTACCCTAAACATTCTTATCCGTCATAAATTTATGACGGATTTATGACGGATTTAGTTTTGTTTTTTTCTTCAATTTAAATAAAAAAGGCATTCCGTCATAAATCCGTCGGAATTTTATGACGGATTTATGACGGATATCATATACCGTATACCGGAATTTTATGATGGATTTATGACGGATATCATATACCGTATACCGGAATTTTATGACGGATTTATGACGGATATTTTTTTTAATTTAATATTATAGTTTTCTCGGTATAAAATTAGGGTAAAATCCGTCGGAAATCGCATTTTAACAAGTACATCGCATGACATGAACTCTCAAATTAAAATGTCAAATTCTAAACAAAACAAAAACCCACATTATTCTACCTCAAAAAACAAGCTTCATTTACACATTCTCTTATAAAAGTTATAATGAAACCAAGTTATTACGTTTTCAGAAGCAATTTAATATAGGTGTATGAACAAGAATTAAGATAATTATATGTAATTAACCTATTGAAATATCCAGAAGCAAATTAACCACTCTTCAAAATAAATATTTCAATTTCCAATGAAAAAGTTATCTTTTTTTATTTTATACCGAGAAAAATAAAATATTATATATAAAAAATAAATTTGATGTTTTTGTGTATTCTTCTCCAATGGTAAACTTCAAATGAAACTTCAAAATATTATGTGTTTTTACATTTTAGTCCTAAACATTACATATAATTATTTAAAGTTATAAAACTTTTATTTATAAGTAACTATAACACATATATTATACAAAACTTATATTAATTTATGACGGATTTATGACGGATTGAGTTTTTTTTTCTTCAGTTTAAATAAAAAAGGCATTCCGTCTTAAATTCGTCGGAAATTTATGACGGATTTATGACGGATTTCCGCATTCCCGCCCATTTTAATTTACCCTAATTTTATACCCAAACAAGAAGAAGAAGAAGAAGAAGAAGAAGAAGAAGATAAACTAACCGGCGGAAATTCTCCGGCGGAAAAATCGCCGCCGGAAAATTCTCCGCCGGAAAATTCACCGGTGGAGAATTTTTTTTTAAAAAAAAATTGAAATTTTCCGACGGATTTCCGATGGTTACGGTATTCGTACACGGGGATATCTGGTATACAATATACGGTATACGGTTACGGAATCCGTCATAAATCCGTCGGAAACAAATTTCCGACGGATTTTTTTTTTTAAATCCGTCATAAATCCGTCATAAATTTCTGACAGATTTATGACGGAACTCAATTTCCGACGAGATAGAACCGACCGTGGAATACCGTCGGAAAACCGTCGAAAAATGAGCTTTTCCGACGGTTTTGGCCGTCATAAATCACCCTGTTTTCTTGTAGTGAAATTCCCATAAACGAAGAGACAAATCTGGCTCCTTAATTGTGATCGAATGAAACAAAAGTAATATTATTGCTTTTTGTACTCAACACGAATTGATTCAAAAACATTGATGGTACAATCTACAAAACTTGATTTTCAACAAGCAATACATACAGATAAAGATGCTTCTAGTATCGTAGAAGATTAGTACTGTTATGTCAACTAGTGATGTTGCATGCATGGACTAAGTTATTTTGTTTGCTTGGGGGATCAATTCAGGTTGGTTTTTTTTATATATATATATATATATATATATATATATATATATGCATATAAATTATGGTAGACTCCACAAATATATACATATACACACATTTGATAAAAATAGCTTGGGACAACTCTCAGTATAAAATTGGTGAACCATAACCTATAAATGAATATGATAGATAGTTTCTAATTAGTAAAATATTTTAGATTTAATAATTCATTAAATTTTTCTTTGAAAATTAATCGAAAATTTATGGACATCTTTCCAAAACACATCAAACACATGTGGTGATATTTGGAGAATCCAAGAACTTGCCAGTTGCCACTATCACAAAACACATTTGGTGAATCCATACGCATTTTGATACGTGGCTAGATATCAATTTGACAAAGAAAAATCGACAAATAAAATTCAAATATTTTGGTTTTAAAACCACCAAACTAAAGGCATCTTTTGTTATTGGAGTTGTAAGCTACAATACGGTCCTACGGATAGTTACGTTCGTTTTTGTTTGCTAACGTAAAAACAGCGACGCGGAGGAACGAAGTAATGCAGAATCCGAATAAATAAGAAATTTCAATGCCAAGAAATTGGTATCAACCATACATGGACTCTTATGAAAATATATTCTTATGTTCGTGGATCATATGTTTGTAAATAATCTTTGTTTTTTTTCGAGGTCACGATTAGGAATCGAACAATTTGTTTTTGTTTTGTCCAAAACTTGAATATCAACTTTTTATGAGAAAAGTTTCAAGAGAATCTTACCTGTGATAAAAAAAATTCAAATTCCAACAACAGAAAAGGCACTTAGTGAATCATTGCTCTTACTTGTTATTATCCATTGGTTATATAAGTTACTTATGACACCAAGTACATGTGACGCATGGATAATCCTAGTTCACAATTAAACCCGAAACAAATCGATTTAGTTTGTATATATTTCACAACCAAAACTACCAACTCCAAGTCTCCAACCAATCCAAAATTCAAATTTCAATAATGGTCAGTCAAAAAAAAAATTCCTATGTATTACATTAATACTTGAAGATACTATGATTTCTTGATATTCTATTAAAAATATTCATCTTAAACTTCACAACTAACAAAAGTTAATTCATGCAACTTCATGTGAATGGTTTTACGGACAATTCCACACTTCGACAATTTACACTTACCACAAAGATCCACGATAAACAATTTCTACATCTATCATGCAGTATTTCTCTAAAAAACCGAATTTCATATGCGGTCTACAAATACTTAAACCTTGAACCGCTTGACCAAGGACTTCCACTAATAATGTTTGATCAATTACAGATATGTTTATATATGTTGCATTTGGGTTAGATCATTGTTTTTACCAATTCTAACCTAATAATAAGTAATAATCTTCCGGGATCAAAACCTAACGGGAAACTGAATTCACACTTACTCGTAGGGACAAGTTTATTCAGTTTTGGGGGGAAAAAAAATACAGCTTTTGCAAAGCCAAAAGGCTAAGTTACGTCAGAGAGAGTACAATATGGCATGTGAAACCTTTGTGTCTTGTCTCTTTCACTACCCACTAATTCTAGTACGTATTCCAGTTTCTATAAAACAAAATTCAAGTGAAGAAAACACAAAGACAACAACTGTAAAAATTTAAGGATAATAATGACATAGTTGAGTAAACTAGTAAAAGAAAAATAGTTAAAAAAACAGCCAATCTGTTTTGTTGCTTGTGCTTTTTAACTCAGTGTTACTTTCATTTGCTTCAGTGACACTATTCAGAGTCATGATGATCCAAATGAATCTATCAGCTTTGTAGATATGGAGACATCAAGTAGGAACTCATATTATTGACAAAATTAAGCCACTAAAAAGGCATAATTTTCCGATACTTATTTAACATATATAAGAAACCATGTGAAAGAAGAACAAAACAAATCTCTCTTGTCTTTAATTGGTTCCAAATGTCTGTTTGCATCAACCCTTTAATTAAAGTAATCTAATAGTTCTATTTCTCCATCATTCAATCTCTAATTCCCCACTTCTATAAAGAATCTTTTATATAAGCAATGGTGATAAACTGTAACACAAGCAAAAAATAAAAATGGGATTTTGATCGTATATAAGCATCTATATTCGTTTCGTTTGTCTAAGCCCAAACACAGATAATATCCTTAAAATCTTAAAGCAATCAAATTAACATAAAAATCAGCATAGATCAAACCCTAAATTTAATGTTAATGCATCCGTATTCCTAATATGAGTCTACCTACCATGCAAGCAAATGAATTTAAGAGAGGTACATCAAGTTATTTTGTTTTGTTCCTAAAGAACAAACAAAATTGTTGAATGAGTTTAAAAGCCATGTGTAAATTACGGACCTTTTATGTACTATATTGACAAGCCAATAAAGACTTTCCTCTATAAGACAATCAATGTCTCAATGATCTTCAAATTTGAATCAAGATTTTAAATTGGAAAATTCAAACACTAAACTAGAAAAGGAAAAAATGATCTTCGTTTCATATTTCTTTCTCTCTATTAACTATTTCTTCAAAATCTAAAACAAACAAACAAATCAATGAAAAAAAGGAAATTAGGTGGAATAACCCAAAAAAAAACTATAATTAAAATCCTAGCTATTTAACTTAAATCTAATGGACATAATTGTGCCACATGGGTTAATATTTGTTAGTTTACTAATTATAATTTTTTTTTGTGTGCTAGTGAGCAAATTAACCCATGAAAAAAACAACTTACAAGTTTTCTATTCCCAATCTAAAAAAATCTACTATTTTCTTTCTATATATTCCACTATTTTTGGTTTTGTTTTTCTAGCATATCAACGTAATCATGCACTTATTCCACCGTAGAAACGTACAAGAACGTAGTGGTCCATGTCCATAACTTTACTTCACCTTTAAAACACTTCACAAAATCTTCAACTTCCTCCCAAAAAATATCACCAAGTTCCTCTCCAAGAACCATCTTCTCAAGACTATACAACTTTAAGCTCTTTCCTCTACTCAAAATGGAGGGTAAAAGAACAACACAAGGACAAGGCTACATGAGAAACAAAGCTAGTGTGTCTTACCTTATGGAAGAAGAAATGGAAAATGATGGTGGAGAAGAGGAAGAGAACAGGAAAGGAGGGAATAAAACAGATAATCGCGGTGGCTCATCGCGGTTGTGTCAAGTCGATAGATGCACATCTGATTTAAAAGAAGCTAAACAATATCATAGGAGACACAAAGTGTGTGAAGTTCATGCAAAAGCTTCTTCTGTCTTTCTCTTAGGCTTAAACCAACGGTTTTGTCAACAATGTAGTAGGTAACATATCCAAAACATTACCTTTTCGATATACGCCTTTTTGGTTGGATTCTTGAATGGTTTTTTTTTTTTGGGGTTTTGAAACAGGTTTCATGAGCTCACAGAGTTTGATGAAGCTAAAAGAAGTTGTAGAAGGCGTTTAGCTGGACACAATGAGAGGAGAAGGAAGAGCTCTAGTGAAAGTTTTGGAGAAGGATCGAGTAGTAGTAGTCGAAGAGGAATTATCGGTCAAGTGATTCAGAATCAAGAAAGATCAAGGGTAGAGACGAAACTTCCTATGTCAAACTCATCATCATTCAAGAGATCACAATAGATAAGAGAAAGCTGAATCTGCTCTCTCTCTTCTGTCATCTAAAGAATCTTAAAAAATTGTGGTACCTAAAAATGTACTAAAATTAGCTAAGTCATGGTTATTGACCACTTATATAGAGAAATAACTACCAATCTCTAGTATTCTCTTAGACTCTCCCTTAATGTGTTTTGCATGTTTCAAAGATATGGCTATATGATATGTGTATTAGTCCTTGCTTAGTCGATGAATAATGCTAATTGGTAAAGGTTTTCGATATAGATACGAGTAAGGAGTGTGACTTATCCAAAAGCACAGGAGAGTAACCGAACGCCATGGTCACTATGAAGTTTCAGAATAAGGAATGAGAGATGTTTCGCTACGGATTTCACATCTTTTTATGCCCTTTGTTTGACTCGATGACTACTTCTTGGTTTGACATAACCAAGGAGTATATATATTACAAGTTTTGAATAAAACCCATTGAGAGTAGATTATGATAGATTGATACATACTTCCATTTGCTAGGATGAGTCATCAATAAATATCTCTACCAAATGCATCTTTAGATTTTGAATCTACAAATAAATATTCGGCCTTGAGTGTGAATACTAAAGTAGACAAGATAATTTACCAAACAAGAAATTAAAAATGCAAATGAAATATAATGAAACATAAAGTTCTAATACTTTACCTTTGTTTCTTTTCCTGATTCATGATGTTCTATATTGGAGCACAAGTAATTGGAAATGTTTTCATGGATCAATGTAGCAAAATCAGAGCTAGTAAGCCCAATGTAATCAATTTTCTTTGTATTTGGAAATGAGACAAGTCCAAAAATATTATGGGCTTATACTAAACTTTTGAAAGAAAATACCAACTAAATTATTATTTTTGAAATTTGTGAAATATGAGATAGTGTCTTTATCACATGGTTAAAAGTTCACATCTGCGATATTTTCTATTGCAGTTCGATTCTACCTTCCTGCAAAGAGTTTTAAAAAATGACGCAATGAACCCGCTGACAAACAAAAAAACATTTTTTAACAAAATATATACTCGAGTTTTTCAGAAAATAACATTTTGTTAGCTTAAACATATGTTATTTTTATTCATGTCATGAGTTTAGGGAAAATAACATATTTTTTGAAAATAGCATACAATTTGGTTATGTTATCTTATAAAATATAGTATGATTATGTGAAATGCAAAATACAAAGAGTTTTTACTAGTGAAAAATTGAACACTTCTTACTTGATAATCTACCTAAATAAATAAATATTGATCATGGTCATTTTAGCTAAATTATTTCGATATGGCTTCTGTTATAACGCTTTTAAAAAATGAAATGTATGTTCTATAATTGGCATCCAAACCTACTTCCAATTACTGAATCATACGTCTAAGGTTCATTAAACTTCAAGCAAAATCGAACTGTCTATAAAACAAAGTAAAATAAAAGATTATTAAGCATGGATGTTAATGATGATTAGTGGTCCCTAGCTAATCCCTAGAGAATGGGCCAGTGATGTGTCCTAAAGAAAGACCTCAATGGGAGACAAGAAGGCACTTGGTAATATCTTTGTCTTAAAACTTGCATCAATTTAGTGCACTTTCTTCTTCTTTGCTTCATGGACTCATATAAGCCATTGGCCATGGAACAAGCATTGCGATTGTGACAGCATAATCAATATAGTTGGTTTGTTTAGTATAATCAGTAGTATAATTTAGAACGAACATGACGGCCAAAATGACTAAAATGTTTCGACTTGTTTTAAAAGCCGGTTATCTTCGTCATTCAGTTTGTTGGGGTTAAGGTGAAAAAAAATTCGTGTTCAAGGAATTGCAAAGGTGACGATGCCATTTGCGTTAACATCATCATGATTCAAATTGAGATGCTTATTTGTTAAAGATCCGTACAGAAAATGAATAAAATTAAACTCTTGTGTTTATTATATGATTTCTTGTCCAATGAAAGATTTATGTCTCAGTCTAGACCACAAAAGGTATTAATCTTAATATATGGACTATAGATTCCGTTTGCATATGGTAACCAGGTAGATAACCAATAGAGACATTTTATATACATATGTTTGCACAAGGCCATTGTTGCTTTCTGCTTAAAACTTTAAAGAGTATTTTTAGGAGACCGTGTCCCTCACTACGAGAACCTTTAAAGCTCAAAGAGTTTGTGTCTCTAACCTTTACTCCTAAACAACAAATTTAAGCAATAAATTTATTATATAGGAGTACTTGTGAAGAGATAGAGACTAAATGCCTCGGTATTAAAAATCTAAAATAGAGCAAACATGTGGAATCGTTTAGGGTTCCAAAAACACTTTATAGACAAAATCATGACATTGAACACCATAACCATTACTTCACTTTCACTTAGATCTCTCATTCTTCTAATTATCCCCACCAAAAGTCAAACACTGATCTGTCAAGTCTTTGACTGCCGTACCCATTTCGCCACGTGTCCCACTTCAAACTCCTCCATATATATATCATAAACACAAACTCTAAACACATTCACACAAATACAATCAATCACCAATATATAACAACAAGTAACGTTTGGCAAGATGGAGGATGACCGGAAGACTCCAAACTCCAGCGAGGTCAAGCCGGAGACAACATTGTTGTCATTATCGTCATCGGATTTCGAGTTTGGATCGTTGACTCCATCTTCTCCATCACAAGATCCATCCTCGAATCATTCTCCGGCCGATCATCTTTTTCTCAACGGCCGTTTATTACCGCATACTTTTCCAACAACCCGTTCGATATCACGTACCACTAGCGAAAACACTTTCCGTAGCAATAGCACAAGTAGCCGAAGCAGTGATAGTAGCAGCCCGACAAGCACTTGCAATGTATTCAAGATCACGAGTTCAAGTGCTAATATTAGATGTTTTGGGCCACGGTCTGAAAAGATTATGGATCAAAGGTCTAAAACTAGTATTACATATTTTGGTCCCCGGTCTGAAAAGATTATGGGTCAAAGGTCCGAAACTAATCATCAGAAGTCGTCTTTAATATTGGATTCAAAGAAGAAACCAAACAATGGTAAGATTTTATATTTGCCGACACAATGCGAGAGGAAGAATAAGGCGACGGAGATTGTGACGGCACAACTTTATGGGTCGTATTCGCGGAGGTGGCAGCATATAACTCCGGTGTTTCAAAGAGAAGGGTCGGTTAGAAGTAGTAACGAAGGAGGGATTAAGGTTGGTGGTCGGAAGAAGAAGACGAAGACGGTGAAGAAAAAGAAGGTGGAAGAGAGAAGAGGAAGTAAGTTGATGAAATGGTGGAAGAAGATTTTTAAAGCAATGGTTTTGGCTTGTAGAGAGTGTCATGCAATGGAGCCTCAAAGACTTGTGAATGAATGATGATGATGATGCGAAGAAGAAGAAGATAATTTAAACGTCCATAGTCAATTTTTTCTGTGGTTTTTATTTTTTGTTTTGTGAATTTGCTTGTTTTCTTCTTTGTATGATAAAACCAAATTTATGATATTTTCTTTATATAAAAAGAGTTTTCCGCTGCCGAGGTTTGAACCCGGATTTTTTCTATTTTTTGAGAAGAAATTAACCTTTGTGCTACAGCAGATTTGTTGAATGTTTATCCCATCGATTACTATATAAATATAGTATTAATCCAAATACTATATCCAAATTGATAATTTTTTTATATTTAATATATATGTAAATGTCCAAACTAAACAAATTAACCTAAAAACAAACAAAAAATTGTAATTTTATCCAAATAATTTGAACATATTCGATCTAGTATCCGTTGGATTGTCGGTATTTGGTGTTGCGGTTCTATTCAAATATTTTTTTAAAATTGGTTCTAGTTCGGATTCGGTTCAGATAATTTGAAGCCTCAAAGACTTGTGAATGAATGATGATGATGATGTGAAGAAGAAGAAGAAGAAGAAGATAATTTAAAAGTCCATAGTCAATTTTTTATGTGGTTTTTTTTTTTTTGTGAATTTGCTAGTGTTTTTTGTATTATAAAACCAAATTTACGAAAATATAGTTTTATATTATATAAAAAAGTTTTTCCGCTACTGAGGTTTGAACCCGGATTTCAGTTCTAGTTTGAGAAGAAATTAACCTTTGTGCTACAGCGGATTCATTGAATGTTTATCCCATCGATTACTATATAAATACAGTATTTTTTTTTTTTAGTCGGCAATATGTGATTCATTCATTATCTTCAAATGTTCTACATCATTTAAGCAAAAGAGACAATATATGGGGTATTATTTTGTCGAGCATATTTGGCTAATTGATCTGCTTTTGAATTTTGACTTCTCCTGATAAACTGGAAGCTATAATTCTAAGTTGATTGGGCTATGGAAACTACATCCTTGATGTAAGATGCAAGCTCATGATGAATCCATGATGTTGATTCCTTGCTTACCATGTGATAAATCTCTTTAGCATCACCATAGAAACATACTCCCTTGTAGTCCCATCTTCGGATTTGTAGTAAAGCTTCCCTAAGTGCTATTACCTCTGCTTCCATTGATGTTTGTGTTGGTTCTAGAGCAGAGCACCCTCTCATAATCTCATTCCCTTGGTTATCCTTGAGTATCCATCCAAATCCAGCGTTTTGAGTTGATGACACCCAAGAAGCATCTACAAAACATGAGAATTGATTTGTTAAACAAACAGGTGATGGATTATAGCTGCCAATAAATCCTGAATCTAAACTCTTCTCCTCTTGATTCTTTAAATTAGCACTTAGCCAAAGCTTGTGATCCAGAATAACCTTATTAATTATATGTGGAATTGACCATCTTCTATTCTGGAAAATTAAATCATTTCGTGTTTTCCATAGACGCCAACCAATATAAGAATATAATGACGACTCAGAATTACTCGGACAATCAGCCAGAAAATCCTTGATCAATGTCTTGACATCCATTGAACTCAATTGCCTCTTTATGCTATTACTTATAGGTGAGAGTTCCCAAACTTCTTTCGAAAATCTGCATTTGAAAAGCATATGGTCGATGCTTTCTACATGCTCATTACAGAACACACAATTTGCATCAATTTGAATATGTCGTTTTTGCAGTTTCTCTAACACTGGAAGTGCATTATGCAAAACTCTCCACCAAAAGTGCTTTATTTTAGGAGGGATATTTTGGTTCCACAACTTTTGATAAGGAAAAGTATTTTGGTTTTGAAAAGACCCATGAGCAAGATGATACCCTGATTTAACTACATAATCTCCTGACCTAGTATAAGTCCAATTAATTGTATCCTTAGCTCCTGTAATACTAGGTCTTATCCTCAGTATAGCATTCCAATCATCTTGACTCACTAATAATCTTATCTTTTCCATATCCCATTGAGATGTCCCCCTAATAAATAAATCAGCAACCACCATATTCCTATCTAAATTGTCAACATTTTCAGCTGGCTTAGGTGGTCTAGGTGGTTTGTATGGAAGCCAGTTATCACACCATAACCTGGCTCTCTTTCCATCCCCTACTATCCACTTTAATCCTTGAGATGTAAGAGAAGTACCTTGTAAAATACTCTTCCAAGCATGACTAGGCCGATGTCCTTTCTTTGCCTCCAAAAGATTGGAATTAGAGTAATACTTTGCTTGATATACCCGGGCAACCAGAGATTGTGGGTTTTGCAGTATCCTCCAACTCTGTTTTGCTAGCAAAGCAATGTTGACATCTTGTAAGTCTCTAATTCCTAATCCTCCCTCCTTCTTTGAACTTGTGATTGTGCTCCATGCAATCCAGGGGATCTTCCTTTTATCATTAACTGCAGACCACCAAAAATTACGAATAGCACTAATAATTTGGCTCAATAACTTTTTAGGCATTAAAAAACAAGACATGCAATAAGTGGGTAATGAAGTTGCCACTGCCTTAATTAAAACTTCCTTTCCTGCAGGAGACAAATATTTTGCAAACCAGCTTTCCAATTTATTCATAACTCGCTGCTTAATGAAAGCAAAAGTATCATACTTATTTCTTCCCACTGTTTCAGGCAGTCCTAAATACCTTCCGAATCCCCCTACTTTTGAAATTCCAGTCAGTGAGCATATCCTATCCCTTAATTCATTTGGAACTCCTTTACCAAAACTTATAGCAGATTTTAGGAAGTTAACTTTCTAACCTGAGGTAGATGCATAAACCTTCAGGACATCCAACAACCTCTTGCATTCTTCCTCATCTGCTCTACAAAAAACAAGAGAGTCGTCTGCAAAAAGTAAATGAGAGATTTCAGGACCTGATCTGCTTGCTTTAAAAGCTTTTAATTTCCCTTCTTGAATTCTTTTATGTAGCAAAGCAGAAAAACCTTCTGTACAAATTAAATATAAATATGGGGAGATTGGATCACCCTGTCTGATACCTCTTGAAGGTGAAATTTTCCCAGTGGGTGAGCCATTTATAAGCACCGAATAAGTAACTGACTTCACACAACTCATCATCCACTGACACCATTTATCTGCAAAACCCAATCTCTTCATCATTGACTCAATAAAAAACCATTCAACCTTATCAAAAGTTTTAGCTATATCCAACTTTATGGCCATATATGGTGTTTTAATGCTTTTAGTCTGAAGAGAGTGGAGGAGTTCATGAGCTATTAGGACATTATCTGTGATTAGTCTCCCCGGAATAAATGGAGATTGGTTCTCTGATATAATCTTGTGCAAACAAGGTTTAAGTCGCTCTGCTAAAACCTTAGATATTACTTTATATACGACATTACATAAGCTTATAGGCCTGTAATCTTTAACTTGTAAAGGATTTTCTGTTTTAGGAACCAAGCAAATGTGAGTATGGTTTATTTCAGAAGGCATAGATCCTGTTTCAAAAAAATGAGAAACGAATTGAATCAAACCTTCTTTTAGTGCCTCCCAATGGTGCTTGTAAAATCCTACATTGAGACCATCAGGCCCAGGAGCTTTGCCATCATTCATAAGATGTAATGCATGAGCAATTTCCTCCGCAAAAACTTGTCTTGTTAGATTTTCATTCATATCTTGGGTGACCTTCGGTTGTACTGCTTCTAATATCTGCTGCATATCCTCACAACCTTCAGACCTATATATATCAGAGAAATATGCAGTAATTACTCTGTGAACATCCTTTTCATCCGACCAAATAACACCTTCCCCATCAGTAATTGAAGTTAACCTGTTGAAAGCTCTCCTTTGCTTGGTCTTTTCATGGAAATACCTTGTATTCCTATCCCCAGCTTTCAACCATTGTATTCGGCTTCTATCCCTCCAGTATTCCTCTTCCATCCTGTAATGATAGTTTAATTCGTTTTTGAGCTTATGAATATAAGGGAAATCCAGAGAGTGAGAATCATACGCCTGATGTAGAAGTTGTTTTAGCTCCTGTATTTTCTTCAGGGAATTCCGATTTCCCTCAGCTTTCCAACCAGCCATTTGATGCCTATACAGCTTCAAAGCATTATGAAAATCATCTGGTGAAAGCTTGCTACATTTCTCTTGCCAAGTCTTCTGAATCAAAGCCTTTAGTTCTTCATTTGATCTCCATCTATTATCATACTTAAAAAGCTTGATTCCTTTCCACTTCTTTTTATCAGTATGCACAAGCAAAGGCCTATGGTCAGAGCCATTCCAATCTAAAACTTTAACATATGCTCTGGGGTACAGCTCTTTCCAATCTGCATTAGCTAAGACTCTATCCAACTTAGCTCTGATGGTATGTTGATATCTGTTACCAACCCATGTGTAATGGCCTCCCACTGTTTTAACCTCTTGCAAACCTGACTTATTAATTAAGGATCTAAACAATGTAAACGAGGATTCTGATTTTATGCAGCTACCATTCTTCTCATCATTTCCTCTTATATCATTAAGATCCCCTAGAACCACTCTTGGCCTGCCTTGATAAAATCCAGCATCTATCATTTCCATCATCCACTGCCATTGCATTGCTCTTAACTTTCTGATTGGGTTCCCATATACATAAGATAGCCAAAATCCATCTTTGCCCTCTGATACATAAAATTCGTATAATATACAGAAGGAGTACCTACTATCTCACAATTAACTTCATCATCCCAAAAGATTCCTAATCCTCTACTATGACCTTGAGAAGGCAGAACAAAATTGTGAGGATATCCAAGCCGAATACATACATTTTGTACATACTCCGTATTCTGCATAGTTTTTATGAGGAACAAGATATTAGGTTTATATATCTTCCAAAATATGAATTGTCAGGGGGTTCCCTAACCCCTGACAATTCCAGTGTAAGAGCCTCATTGCTCCTGTGGTGGTTTTGGGGAAACTACCAAACCCTTTCCTTCCCATTCTCCAGAGACTTTCTGTTTGTTTGTTGGACTAAGATCACAATCTTCATGTTCCTCTGCTTTACGTTTTGAGCCCCGTGATGATGGAGATCCTGTTTCACGGATAACTATAGGGAAATCTCTATTTGCGGATGAGTCGAATGTACTATGTTCCTCTGCATTTAGAATTCTATTGAACTCAGAGTTTGCATCTATGTAACGTTGTCCAGGAGACTCATTGAATGAACTATGCTCTTCTTCATTCGTCTGCATGTCCTGAATATTCTGCATTTGACCAAATCCATCATCATCCCCTTCATTATGCCCTATAGAATCCTCCATGTCTTGATTTTCCATTTGAGTAGGAAATTGATTCACAGGTGCAGGAAACTCCACAATTGGTAAGATAGGCCCAACCAATATCTCATTACAAACTGAGATGTCGTGGAGCAATGAGCCACATCTCCTGCAAAACTTTCGAAGCTTATCATAGATGAATCGAAGCAGAATTGGCTCACTACCGTCTTGCAGATCCAAGTGTCGAGTAAAGATTAACTTTCTATTGACGTTCATAGTAATTCTAACCCATGCTTCAGCCGGTGAATCTCTTGTTGGCTCCTTAATACTAACTTCCTCAGCCTGTCCCAATGTAGCTCCAATATCCATTATCGTCTGATAATTACGGTGCTCATTTGGAAGATTGTAAATCTGGACCCAAAAGGATATATCTCGCAAAAACCTTGAGCTTCTTCGATTTGTCCATCTATCTATTGCAACCATCCATTCTTTGAACGACCAAGGCCCTCCTTCAATGACCGACAGTAGATGATGCTCCGATTGGAAGAAAAACTGAACAGTTTCATCATCATTCACCTGTCCTATGACCTTACCTTCTAACTTCCAAGCAACTGGAAGAGTATTCTTCATCCACTTTGGCCGCTGAAATCGGGGGTTAAGACATCGAGCGATGATACTTAGCTCACTATTACGAGCTGTTTGACGGCGTGTTTCAGGCTGCAGTTGTATGGGGTCTTGATTGAATCCAAGGCTAAGCCTTTGAAAAGATCTCCAAATTTCCCGATCCATCATCAACAAATCCCAAAACCCAGGCAAGCTTTGCTTGAATAGATAATAAGAGAAGGAAAGAGAAGATCGAAAATGGAAATTAACACCTTTTACCGATTAGATCGGAGCTAGATCGCACTTGAGCGAAGGAACACCCTAGAACTCTCGGGATTTTCCATAAATAAATACAAAGTATTGTAAAATTCAAATACTATATCCAAATTGATTATTTTTTATTTTTAATATATCTGCAAATATTCGATCTAGTACCCATTGGATTGTCCATATTGGGTGTTTTGGTTTGGTTCCATTCAAATATTTTTTTAAATATTGATTCGCTTCCGTTCAGATAGTTTTTGAATAAGTTTTCATTCGCTTCCTCAAAATCTGAAGTGATATACAATACTCAAATAAAACACTAATTAAATGTCTATGGAACCATATTGTCTCATTTCTTGGAAACACCTATATCTATTTTCTTGGAAAGACTAAATAACTTTGGGCTGGGCCTGTATTATATAACTCGATCGGTTCGTTTATCTTAGTTAGATAGTAACCCGGGCCGGGTCGGGTCGGGTCGGGTCGGGTCGGGTCGGGTCGTAGTTAAGGTTTTTCATAATTTTTTTAAGGAAAAAAACAAAAATCAGAAGTGAGAAAAACAAAAATTAAATAATCAAATCGAGGAAACTTCATAATCGAGAGAGCAGTTCTTCTTCTTCTTCTTCTCGATCTCTCTTCGTGCTCGAGAGAAGAGAGAAAGGCACTGGTGAGATAGAATTTTTCTCGGGAAAAGTTAATTAGAAAACTAAGATTCAGAGAGAAAGGAAACACGAAGATCTGTAGTATATATCTATAATCTATTCACGCGTCTTCCTTCTTCTTCTTCTTCATCGTCGAACTATTCAGGTACAATCCGAAATCACGATCCTTGCAATTTCTCGAATTTTTGAAATCGAAATCGAAAATTCGACTTCATTTCGTGATTTGATCAAATGGGTCAATAGAAAATTTCAATCAAGGTGTTTCAAATTTCGTCTCAGAGTGTGAAAAACTATTCAATTCCTTGATTATAACTAATGGGTAATGATCTTATTCGGTTGAATCGAGTAAAGAGTCTATGCATTGTGAATAATCAGATTTAAGTTACAGTCTTTATAGATCTCAGTTTGAAGAATGAGTATAATACTTGAAGGGTTGACCCAATTTGTGATTTTGATTTGGAGAATGGTGAAAATTTTGAATTTTGATGTAGTGGGTAAAATTTATTGATGCAATTAAGTATTTTGCAGAAGGGAGAAGAAGGTGAATTTTTTTGTTTATTGTTGTGAAAAAATGGATGATGTTGCTGGTTTACAAGAAGCAGCTGGAACCAGATTTAGCCAGTTTGAGTTAATCGGAAGAGGATCGTTTGGTGATGTTTACAAAGCGTAAGTATCTATGATACATTCCAAGTTCTTATGATTTTTCAGTAGTTTTCTTATAGCTTGGTCAGAAAGGAGGCTTTTGTGTGTAGTGAGTGCCACAGAACTTGTGTAAGAGTTACCACCACATAGAACATAGACATAAATGCTGATAAGTGGTCTTAGGTTCATCTAACGCGTTGAATTTGTTGATATCGATTGGAAAAGTAGATTTTTTCGGAATATATATCGTCCCATTCCAGCCTTGATATAGGATAATCTGATGTTGCCTCTGTATATCAGGTTTGATACGGAACTTAACAAAGAAGTTGCCATTAAAGTTATTGATCTGGAAGAATCGTAAGTAATTACCTTTTTTATTCTAGCTATCAATTATGCTTATTTTTGTGCTCTCTGATAAAATTGAATATGTGTATTCACCACCTTGTTTGTGATTCTCAAATGCATTAATCTATATTTGAGTTTCTCTGTAAAATGGTTTTAGTTTTCAGCTGTCTAACTAGCTCTTTCAATTCATATCTGACAGAGAAGACGAGATTGAAGATATACAGAAGGTATCTCTTGGATTTATGTTAGATTTTTGTTCAGTATTATTAGCAATGCAAGATTGTTGTGTTCACGTTTTGTTGTTAACACCAGGAAATTTCAGTACTGTCACAATGCCGTTGCCCGTATATTACCGAATACTATGGTTCTTACCTTCACCAGACCAAGTTATGGATCATCATGGAATATATGGCTGGTGGCTCAGTTGCTGACCTTGTATGTTATTTCACTTTATTGCTGAGTTCAGAAATATAATTGTTTGTGTGCTGATGCGCACATCTCTGTGGAATTCTTTTCATTACATAAATTCTTGTTGGTGCAAATTTTAATCTCTTAAACAATATTGTGAGTGTAGCTTCAACCGGGTCATCCATTGGATGAAATTTCAATTGGTTGTATTACGCGCGATCTACTTCATGCTGTTGAATATCTCCACGCGGAGGGAAAGATCCATAGAGATATTAAAGGTATACTCTGCTAGTATATGTTTTAAAAATCGTATCACTTTTCTTGATCCAATCGTGTTCTCATCGCTTATTGCATGACAATTTTTTTCCCTATATTTGTAGCCGCTAATATTTTGTTGTCCGAGAATGGCGATGTTAAGGTATTCTTTACTTCTGAAACTTAATTCATTAAATTCTTAAATTTGTTCTATGTCCAAGTGGTTTAGTTGTACTGCTGATCTCCAACTTCTTTCACGCATATCAGGTCGCGGACTTTGGTGTGTCTGCACAATTAACCCGGACAATATCAAGAAGAAAGGTGATTGTCTTATTAAGCTAGTGAAACTCCTGATTCTTTATTGTGTTTCTTTCTTCATCAGTTGAATTATTTTTTTGGTAATAGCTTTGTCCTATGAAAGCTGAAGCAGATAAATATTTGTTTATTATCCCAAGCTCTCCCCTGTGATAGTTTAGTGTTATTATATAACGATTTGAGCTGCATTTGCTAATAATATAAAATTGACAGACATTTGTAGGAACACCATTTTGGATGGCACCAGAAGTGATTCAGAACTCAGAAGGTTATAATGAAAAGGTACCTCATCCATCCGCCCAAGCTTCTTTGGTTTTTCTAGCTTATCCAATCTTTGTTTTGTAGCCCTTTCTAATATTTTGTCTGTACTGTTGCTGGGTTTGTAAATCTTTTCCAGGCAGATATATGGTCTCTCGGAATAACAATGATCGAGATGGCTAAAGGAGAACCTCCTCTTGCTGACCTTCATCCTATGAGAGTTCTTTTTATCATTCCCCGGGAAAGCCCTCCTCAGGTCTCATATTTCTAAGTTTAATATTGGCACAAGAAAGGCTTGTTAGATGGTTGGAATGCATTTTCTGATAGGAAACCGAATACTGCCGTATGTCTTGACTGCGAATTCTCCTTCATGAGCTAGATAAATAACTTTTTGTATTTACTCCGCAGTTAGATGAGCATTTTTCACGTCCTTTGAAGGAATTTGTTTCGTTTTGCTTGAAAAAGGCTCCTGCTGAGGTACTTGTAGTGCAGTCTCTGTTCTTTATTGCCATCGGTGACATGCCAATATCTCTCATACAACTCTTCCTTATACTTTCAGAGACCAAGTGCGAAAGAACTTCTCAAACATAGATTTATAAAGAATGCTAGGAAAAGCCCAAAACTTCTTGAGAGAATAAGGTATGGTGTTTGTTCACGTCAACAGTGTTGGTTTGTGGTTTCAGATTATCACTCCGCTAATTTGATGGTGTTACAATAAATAAGCAGTTTGATATGTAGATGGCTTTCCAGTTGGTTCGCTATATGCTTTATGTCAAAAGAACTATTGAATAGGACGACTCTAACACTGTCACTTTTTGTTGTTTGAAGAGAGCGGCCAAAATACCAAATAAAGGATGACGAAGAGATTCCAGAGAATGGTCCACAATCTCCGGTTGAATCATCTGGTACTGTTAGAGTGGCTAGAGATGAGAGAGACCAAGGAACTAGGTTGGATAAATGGTCTACTCTTGGGATTTCTTCTCTCTTTATTGTTTATCAAAATGTTATGAACTTGTAGCTACAGTTCTCAGGCAAAACCTGTCAAAAATGCCGGGTGGGACTTTAGCATTGGGGGATCTCAGGGTGCTGGAACCGTTCGAGCTTTAAAACCTCCACAAGCTAGGGAAAGGCGCCAAGAAGTTAATTCTAATCAGATTTTTCAAAAATCATCACGAGCTGGTGGTAGTCAACTGTCATCTCCTTCTGCTAGTGCAGTTCCCGAAATCTCAGAAGGAGGTTTTGGTAAAAGAGATTCGTATCAGAATGACTATCAAGAAGAAGTAAGATCCTTTGCCTCTTGTTTGCCTTAATATAGTCCATCATGTCTCGCCTGAGACCATAATTGAACAGAAACAAGGTAGATCATACTTTACTCATCTTTGAATTCTGAATTTTTCAGGATGATTCATTCATCGGTTCCGGAACTGTTGTCATACGATCTCCTAGAAGCTCTCAATCATCTTCGATGTTTCGTGATCAAAGCTCTGGGGTATTGGAATTCTCTCTCTTTTATTTTTTCTTTTATTTATTAATCAATTCTGCTTGGTGCTACCTTACTGTTCCAACAAGTATTATGTCTGATTTCAGTTCTGCTGTGTAGTTTACGAGCAGGTATACGTCTTTTGAGGATGCTTCGACAAGTGGAACTGTTGTTGTCCGTGGGCAGACTGATGATTCTGGATCACCTCGAACACCAAAATCTAGACTAGGGCTTCAAGAAAGAAGCTCTAGTGCCTCGGAAGATAGCACAGCAAATCTTGCAGAGGTTATTTAAAACTTTTTATCTTTTGGAGTTGTCTCTGAAATTACAATTTACTCTCCTTTGTTCTTATCCATTCGTACAATTCCAGGCAAAGGTAGCACTTGAAGCCGCTTTCCGAAGAGGGAATGCTAGGGAAAGACTTGGTAATGGGAAAGTTAACAAAAGAAGGGAACAAGCAACAGAGACTTCTGATCAGTTGAGGTTAGTGTATGTAATTATATACCTAAAGCTTTTTTCTGGTCACAAAATTTGTCTGATCATTACTGACGTTGGAAGCTGTTACCTTGCAGAACTCCCCGCGATCGTTCTGATAAACAAAAAACAGTAACGAGATCTCAAGAATTAAGTGATGATGATGAAGATGACTCCAACTTGGTATCATTGTCTGCATCATTGTCACTATTACTCTTACCATCCTTAAAAGAGGTAAGCTCCTACATGGTGTCTATAATCTTATATGAACATGTGGAATCATTTTTCTCTACGAGTCTTTAACGTTGAGAGAAAACGTTTCGTATTGAGTTGGAAGCTGCAAACGTGTGAAAGTAGCTGTTTTCGTTTTTTTGCATTTTAACGGGAGTATCTATGTAGGCTATGGGTGGCGATGACTCAAAAGGAACAGTTGGACATAGGGTTTTGAGAGCATTAGTGAACATGGAACGCGAAAAGCCTGGTTCGTGTGAAGCATTTATTGCCAAACTAATTGAACAGTTGGGAAGGTAAGAGAAACTCTAAAACAACACACACTTGCATAACATTATCAATACTTTGATCTAATGAACCTCGAAAATCATCGTCATACAGTACAAAGGAAGTATCGGTGAAAGAACTGCAAGACATGGCGAACCGTGTATTTGGTAAGACAAATGATGCAGAAAACAAAAGAAAGCAAGCTAGTAAAGAGTTTACTTCCAATACAAACGTTAGCCCACTTGGAAGATTCTTATTCTCAAGGTTTGATTGATATAAGTATAAGCATTACATTTTTTTTTTCTTGAATTTGTAACATTAAAATTTGAAATCAGATTCTTAACTTTATATTTCCTTTGTGTTATGCAGATGGCTAGGTCAAACATCGCGTGATCTAAACTCAAGTTGAGATATGGACACAAGACAGAAACATAAGAATTGTGTTTGTGTGTGTCTTTACTCTTTATATATTTGATTGATGCATTGAATTTTTGGTATTTATGTGTATAATTTTTTTTTCAGCAGAAAAATGGGTGTATTTATAAATTTTATAAGTTTATTTGCTCATTTTGTTTTATCTTTAATTTTTCCTTCCTGGTTTTTTTGAGTGGAAGCATATTATTCTTAGTTTGTATAATTAAGAGATTGCATTTTATCTTATCACAATATTTGTAATCACTGTTACCACTCATTTATAAACTATGTTACTACTCATTAATTTTTCTTTCTTTCTTTGAACTCTCACATGACGAAGTCATCAATCTCTTTAAAAATTCTTCAATTGAAAGTGATGTTTACAGCCATTGTAAGTCCACATAGTTACTTATATTTTCATTCGCTAATTTTTACTTACATTCTTAAAAAAAAAAAAAAAGTACGACGTCAATGTAAATTGTACAAGTACGACGTCAATATGCTAATAAATTTTTTTTTGAAGTTTCAAGGAAAGTACGATAAATTTACTTGTCCTGACAAATGTTCAAAATTCATTGCTTTACAGACATAATCGTTCTAACTATAAAATAATAATTTGAAAAGAAATCAAAGAAGGTTATTCTTTTTCTGACTCAAGTCAATGTAAACACTCATTTGCATACAAATACAATTAAAAATCCGGATTTAAAAATTTGCCAAAATTATTTTAGCTTTTCCATTTATTTTCGTCTCTATGTCTAAAACCTTTGAAAAACACACATTATACGTAAATATATTATCAATAATATACGTAGATGAGTAAGTGGTCCCTTTTTGGTCGGAGAAATGGTCAAAGAACGAAAGTAAGTTACATATATATATATAACCAAATGGTGGAGTTTTAGTGGTTCCCAATTGAGGAGAAGTTATAATGTTGGTGTAGTCGTTTAGGTAAGAGATTCATTCCTCTCAAGCGTAAAATTATTAACAATTTCCATTTGGCCACACGGATATGGACTCGTATTTTCGGCTCATTTGAATACTAGGAAAAAGGGTCTATCTACAGCTTGCACCTTTATAGAGATTAGCCTGAATCCATCCATAAATTTGAGATTCCAATGAATTATTTAAAAAAAAAAAAAGTCATATATAATTTTTTTTTTTTTTGTGTTATCAAAATCCATTTTAGTCACGGTCGCAGAGTTCCGAAACTCCGTTTTACGAAACGCTGTTATCATCCACGTAGCTCAAATGTCGCGCCAATAAAAACAAAAGTGTAGGACCCAGTAATTCCAGCCGACGTTAGAGTAACTGTCTGTCATCTACAAATATCTGACAGCAGCACGTGTTAGTACACGTGGTAACACGTGGCGGTTTCACAATGGGAGTTATTGCAAATATGTGACCCTCATATTTTACATTTCTAATCAGGTACGCTTTGATTTCTTTATTTATTGTGGGGGATTTAGAAAAATAGACCACATTTAACTTGATTTCATCTCAATACTCTTTTGTATTTTTTTGGCATTTTTATTTATAATATCCTTAAAAAAATATAAAATATAAAAAATAATAAAATTTTAAAAAATCTAAAAACTAAAAAACATAAATAATAGTCATCTCTTTATATCAAAATATTTTTAAAACTTGAAAACAATAGTTAAAAATAATTATATGGTTTTTCTTTTTCGGCTTGCAGAATTGACATTCTACGTAGAATTGACGTTCTACGTAGAATTGACGTTCTACGTCTAAAGTGCTGTAGAATATATATTCTGCTACTTGCACTAACTATTACCAAATTCAGAATATCTATTCTACTGCTTTTTTTTTATATATTCTATTTATAACAGATTATAATTTGTTGGAGGTATGTGCAAATATATATATAGAATAGTGCGTGGTCGCCCTCATGACCTAGGTGACATATGACATGAGTGGAATTTAGTTGAGTCAGTGGGGTATTAGGGGCTAAAATGTCGTTATTGATAAGTTGATTGTCCAAATTAAAGCTACTCAACTTTTAGAGCCTCCGACATAAAAACTTCGTCTACGCGGATTACACAAACACGGTGTTTGTGTTTTACGTAAATCGCTTTACGAAAATAAATAGCCAAAAAAGCAGACAGTTATTACGACCGTCCACGTGGAAATGATCTCAGATTCCAACCGTTGGCGATAATGAGATTGTCTCTCATTATGAAGCCGCCTTATAACGCTAGCTTTTTAACCAATTTTAAATACGAGTGTACTTATTGAACCTGTTAATTTAGATGATTATTCAGTCCTTCGAGTTATTAATAGATTTTCCTGCAAACACAAAAAGTCAAAAGTTAAAAAGGTAAGAGAAGACAGTCAAAACTGTGAGAGTAGAGCCCACGAAATGACGTAAGCGTAAAGAAGTATTCTTTCTCTAAAATACGCCGCAGCCAAAAATTGGGTCCTACCTCCCACGACTGGTGCGTGTGTACAAGACACTTGGACCATTGTTTTCAAGCCGACTCTTTCTCAACTACTATATATATTTTTTTCTTTTGACGGCCTACTATTTTATTTATTTATCTCTTATATTACTAATAAATAATACAACTATAATTATTATCAACACTATAATCACCTTTCTGAATTTTTGTATCCAAAAAAATAAATTTTCTAGATATACTTGAGGTAGACGACACACCATCAAATGTTCATGTTTTGTTATAGTACTATTTATTTAGGATCATTTGTGGTATTCTTTTACCTTCATATAAACTTATACTAACAAATGTTTCATTGTTAAAAAAAAAAAGGTTCAGAACTTCTGGTGCGTTGATAATAATAGTTCTTCTGATTATAATATACACATTATTACATTACGATTTTTTCCCATAGTCAGCTAAATTTATAGCATTAACTATCTCCATTTTTCTTCTAAAAAACGGATAATATTTTCTTTTTAGACAGGAGAAAAAAAAAGGAAAAAAAAAAAAACTAAGACGAAACGCGATTTCTCTAATCGCCAACGCGAACGCGTCACAAACCTCACGACCTATCTCGTCGGAGGAGCTAAATGAAGATCCAGATCTAACGGCTGATATTTCTTCTCAGCTCCATTCTCGAAATCCAAGGCCGACGACGAATCTGACTCACTCTGGACCCCACAAGCTCTCACCGCCGGCGTAACGCTATAGTAGTACACAGGACGAGCCACAGGAATCCGATAACACGCGCCGCCGTTTCTGCCGCCTCCGCCGCCTCTTCCTAAGCTGAGTTCAAGCTCCGATGATGTAACAAATCTCAGCGGCGTCGGAGAAACAGAGTCGACGGTGCAACTCTGACTAGGGCTATGAGCAAAACCACAACCAGCGTCAACAACCGCCGTTTTCGCGTTGTTAAGTTCGAGATATGTCGGAAAATTGGTCTTAGCTTTGCTGCCGCGAAACTCACGCGCCGCCGCATCGTACGCACGCGCCGCTTGTTCAGCCGTGTCGAACGTACCGAGCCAGACCCGGGTTTTCTTAATCGGATCTCGGATCTCAGCGGCATATCTTCCCCAAGGACGTTTTCTTACACCACGGTAACGAATCTCTTTGGCATTGCTCTGAACCGGCTTTGGAGTAGCCGGGTCGGGTTTTAAACCCATTTTACCCATGATTGGAGTTTGGGAGAAGAAGAAGAAGGAGAAAGATCGGTGAAGGAGATTTGTGGTAATGAGCAAACAAATGTTTCTTTTTATAGAGAAGTTAAAAAGCAAGAAACGCTCCTTTTAGAGAAGCTTTCTTGCGAACAGTCAAAAGACATTTTAGATTGGTTTTTATGTTTTTACATAAAACCCGGTTTTTTTTTGGGTTTTTCTTTATTGTTGTATCCACTTATGTTTAGCCACGTGTGCTGCTGCTTTTTCTTGCAGAGAATCTTATTATTACTTACCTCTTATTTTTGAAAAAACTTTTTTCGAATATATAGACTGCACAAAATCACAATACATTCAACGACATATGAGTACGATTGATATTTAGTTATTTTACTAAATTAAAGTAAAGTTTATACATATAAATGTATTTAAACTATATTTAGATTATATTTGAGAAAGTAGTGGAATTTTGTTGTTACCGTATCATTAATTAGATCCAATATTAGAAATAAAAAATAGATATATGATGAAAACTGTCTAGTTAATGTTAACAACATATTTTCCGGCCATATTTCCGTTAAAGACAATTAAATATATTTTTATTGCATTGCATGCAAAAAGTTTTATTTAGTATAAAAAATTCACGTAAATTAAGATATCTTTTTAAAAAAGAATGATAAAACCATACTTCAATTTTATCAAATAAATCAAATTTAAGTATACACAAACATATAAGTATATAACGCATTTAAATTACAGTTGGATTAGATTGAACAAAACAGTCGGACCATATCATTACTTGGATTCAATCTTATGATGAAAAAATGTTGATGAACTTATAATTAACAATATGTTTTTCCGGTCTTCAAATATTTTCGTTAACTAGGGATTTTTTTTTTTATTGCATTTGCATGCAAGAACTTTTGATAAAGTTCTACTCACATATTGTCACATAAATCAAATTTATGATTTACACCTTACAAACATATATGCGCAGTTAAATTACATACCGTCAATTAATTTTATCATTGTAAGCATTCTCATTTTTCTCACGATCTCCAGTTATAAATCGTCATTAGCATCTAACTACATGCGATATTGTGGTTAAGAAAAAACACACAGATACTACTGTATGTTAATTACGAACTTATTTTTATGGTTTATCCCATAAAAAGTTACTATTACGAACTTATTTTTATGGTTAATCCCATCAAAAGTGTTAGAAAAAAACATTTGGCAACATATCAAAAGGTTATTAATGAGATGCAGATATTGGCATTAGAATCTGGAAAATTACCACAAGCAACATAGATATTTAAAAAATGAATACAATGAATTTGAAGCAGTGGCGCATCAAAAGCTGAGAGAATTTGCAAAACGTGGCACAATCACGAGGACGCGCGGCTAAGGAACCGCGATTTAATGTAATCGCGTGAGTCTCACGTCTCAAGGGTCCCACTACCGTCAACACGAGGCGTTTCATCAGTCGCGCGTTACAGAGCGTTATGCGTTTGACTGATTTTTAGGTGACATAAGCTAAAGTAGCCGCCCTTCCGTTAAATAACCCAAAAATGGGTCCCATCTCGCATATTCTTTTATTTTTCTTTATTTAATTGCTCATCTTTTGCCACATGGTGAGGACACGTGGAATATGATTAAGAGATTTAGAGATGAGAAAGAATCCGCGTCGGTTAACCGCAATCTAACGGTGGTGGGACCACCGTCAATTTTTTTTTTTTTTTGTAAAGACGGAATTAAATTTGACGGCAGGAAGAGACCAAGACCGTGAGGTTATTATTTAATTTGGTCTACTTTTATTTTAGTTTAGTTAATTACTTTAATTATTATGGTTGTGTATGTTTTTAATTTCCTTAACGACTTGGTCAATAGTCGACACTTAAGACATGTACAATGGTGACACCGAAGGGTCTAAAGAGGTGTTTTTATAATATAAAAGTATTAAAATTTGAGTAAAAGGAAGAAAGAGAGTGTTTTTGTGGGGTATATTGAAATATAAAATTTGAGTAAAAGGAAGAAAAAGAGTGTTTTTGTGGATAAAATTAGATATTTTGGAGAAAGAGATCCAATATTGGATCTTTTGGAGAGTGTGTTTAAAAGGAAAAGAGAGTGTTTAAATATAAAATTAATAAAAGTTGAGTAAAATGATGAAAAAAAGGTATAAAGTTGAGTAAAAGAAAGAGAGAAGGTGTGTTTTAATAATTTAAAAATGACATTAGACCCTTAAGGGTCACCATTGTACATGGCCTTAGCACACCTACTTATGTATTCATACCTTGATTAGTGGATTGGGTTATATCTTTTGTGTGCACCCTCACAGATTTAAAAATTGTAAATCTAAGAATTTTTAATCATAATAAAAAAGATTTTAAACCATACCATCGTTAGAATCTATTATAATTATTTAGTCACGATCATATACCTTCGAATTATTTTAAAAGATATTTTTTCTTTTTCTTACACTGGATATTAAATTAATCAAATAAACAAAAAAATCCTAAAAATCATACATTGGATTTGATATCATATTAAGTATTTCCCGTTTCCAATTTAAATGAAAATGAAGGTAAAATAAAGCATCTGGGTATTAACTACTAAACCTTGGAGCTTAATTAATCACACATCAGACATTGTGAATGAATCTAATGAATTGACAGTTTCGAAATAAAAGCATTTGAGTTTTAATCAACAAGCTTTTTCTATTTTCCATTTTGCTGTCATATTGATTAAAACTGAATGTTTAGTTTGATCTTATGAAAACAAATCGAACAACAAACCAAATCTATTCACTTATGTTTGTTCGAATATTTGGAATTCACTTTTGTTTCTAAAAAATACTATTTAAAATCTTCCCCTGTGATGAAGTGTGTGACAATGAGAAATTTAGTGATTAGACAATAATGAGAAGACAACACATAGCGAGAAGACAAATTGAACATAACTTCGTTAATGATAAAAAAAAAAGAAGATGTCATATTCAATTAATTTTCACTATCATGCAGTTTACTTGAGTTCTAACAATTAATTTGACAATTTAAAATATCCCCCCTAAAATATATTTAGACTATCTTTTAAACTTTCGAATTACTATATTTAGCCTATATAGACTAAACACATCTAATGTAGCGAGTCTTAAAGGTTTGAGTTGAGGTGTTAGAATGAGAAATTTTTACGACCAAATTAAGAAACCAAGTGATTACATAACAATGAAAAGACAAATTGGACATGTCACTGCTAAAGATCAAAATACGAGATGTTATGTTTGTTTAGTTTTCACTACTATGCAATTCGCTTAAGTTTCACTAATTAATATGGTAAGTTAAAATATCTCCTCTAAAACGATTTAGATACATCTAATATTACTACCTAAATCAGTCTAAAAGGTTTGGGTTGAGGTAAAAGAGAATGAGAAACATAATCATCAAATTAATTAAAAACCGAGTGGCTACATAACAATGAAAATAAAAAAAACAAATTGAACATGCCACCGCCAACGATCAAATGATGGGATGTCATGTTCCATTCTTTTTCACTATTATACTATTCACTTAAGTAATTGTGTTAAAATAAAGTTTCACTAATTAATGTGACAAATTAAAATATCTCCTCTAGAAACTTTGGATAGTGAGATTATGGATGTGTACTGTGTGTTAATTCTATATTACTACCTGAAGCCTAAACACATGTATTTCATTTGCCATATATATGTTAAAACTATCTATACGATCAATTAGAAATCAGGGTAGATAGTTTGAGAAGAGACTTAACCTTGATTTTTTAAAAAACAAAAGAAGCAATAAATGGGCTTCACTATGTAAATAATGGGCTTTTAAATAATGTTAATGGGACTTGTATTACCACGTAATAATGAAAAATAAGAGACTTGCCATTTCTACTTCCCGAGTATTAACTACGTGTCGATTAATCCCAAAACAACACGCATTTTCTCTAGTGGGAGGAGAAAACAACCTATACCAATTACTGTTGTTTGTAAATCCAAAAATCATGCCCAAAGCCTTTTTAGCTGGTGGGAGGAGAAAACCCCAACTGATTTTTTTTTTTTATTAGAAATATGTTAATGTCAATCAGTCAATGTGGCATTATACAATCTTAGATTATATAGTTTTTTTTTTTTGAAACTTTCTTAGATTATATAGTTTATATCATTTTAAAAAAAAACTTTTCATCACCATTGTTTGCGGCTTAAGATTATTATCTTCATTCAATACGTACAAGTAGGATTTTATGAAACATTCTTCACTTTCACATTTTTTTGTAGATCTTGCATTAATTTTGCAACACGCAAAAGATTGACGTATGAAATATATAAAGGATAATAAAGAGAATTGACCGTATCTTAGAAATTCATCTTTTTTATATCCACGTGATTACATACAAAAGCAAAACAATCAACACCATAAGATATATTATAAAATTCATATTAAGATATATTATAAAATCCATATTAAGATATGATATTATTTAGTTGTTATCACTTATTGAACCACTTGTCATGCATCAGTTAACATTGTGGCTTTTTGACGGAGATCCGAACTCGTGATTATTTTTTCTTCTCTACTGATTAGAATACTTCAGATATCATAATCTTGTATTTATTCTCCAAAATATATGTTTTAAAACCTTTGTATACGTCAAAAAAAAAAAAACCTTTGTATTATTAGTCTGATACAGTTATACTAATGTTTAACAATTAGAAAAATCACACTCTCCTGACAATGATTAATTATTATGTCATCCTTAAGAAATCATAGCTTTGTTGAACCATATTTTTTCTTAGTTGCAAAAATAATATTTTATTTTGTTATCCACTTAGATATCTCTACTTTTTTCATAAGTTTCCATTTATATACCTTATACTCTATCTATTTATCCATTTCCATAGATACCCCTATTGTTTTCATAAATTTCGGATAGAGTATTTATAGTTCCGAAAAATGAGCATTTACTTTAATGAGAATACATTAATATGAGCATTTATTATAATTATTTGTTAAGATTTATGGTTTTGAAATAAGAGGCACAATTTTTTTTAATATGGAAGCACTAATTTAGTGTTTTAAAAAATTACATTAAGTATATAGAAAAATTAGTGGATGCATTTGCACCCTCCTTGCCTTAATTGGATCCGCCTCTTTATTATATCCTTGATTAAGTTCCTGCAAAATCTTTGTAATAATATTCTATAACGCAAAAACCAAAATATTCACTCTACATAAATATAATTAAAAAAAAAAAAACCATATACAAAAATAATAATTGAAGAAAAGCTGCCCATGTGAGCATTTCCATATAAATCTCAAAAATAATACATTGGATGTTTACTAAACAACACATATCAACAAACAAAACTCACAACTTTGTTATAAAACACACAACTTCTACCTTTTTAGAATCTATTGTCTTCTTTCTTTTTCTTTTATAATCTCTTGTCTGGAAAAGAAAAGAAATGGATCCAGTAAGTTCAAGTGAATCCCATATTGATGATCTTCTTGAAGATTATTGGTTCTTTAAAAACTTATTTACCGAAAGATCTAGTGTCTTAAGGTATTGTCACTCAGATCCTTACCCTTCTTCTTCTTCATCTTTGACTTCTCCTGAAAAAATGGGAGATTCCGATCCAAGGAAGACTCTAGAAGCTTCCACAGTGAGACATTTGACCAGGGAAACTTCTACAGATAGAAGAGAAGGCGGATCAGAGAAGATTAGGGTTCAAGAACCAAAACCAGTTGGGTCTTTCTTGCAGAAGAATGAATCTATGGCTATTCCCAATCCTGGATCTCGCTCTGCTCCGGGGAAGATTCAAGAAGCTTCCACGGAACGTTGTTTGATCCGAACACCTTCTTTACCGCCTCGTATAGATAAAAGAGAGGCGAGTTACGAGGCGAAGAAGATGATCAACAAGTTAACAAGGCAGTTCTCTGAGAAGATTAGGGTTCTTGAACCTACTAGACCTAGTGGGAGTTTCTTGCATAAGAAGGAAACTATGGTTAGAGGCAAACAGATTAGTGAAATGAATAGAACAAGAGGTAGTAGTAGTAGTAATAGTAATGTCAAGATTAGTTTGCAAAGAACACAAACGATGCCAAGTAACATAAGAAGAAAAGGATATAACGAGGAAGACGAATTCGAAGATCAAGAAAACGATTTAAGAATGGGATTCTTGATCCGTGAAGCCATTGCTAGCTCACAAAATGTTCCAAAGGTAAATAAATGTTCCCTATATTTTTTTTTTAATTACCAACAGGTTTTGGATCTAAACCCGTAATACCCCACCGAAACCACAACATGTAATATTAGTTTTGTCTCGAGCTGATCTTTAATGGTTTTTGAGAATCTGAAAAGTATAATAATAGTTTGATGAAATGTCGATGTAGGTTTTAATCGAACAAAGACAGAGACCACTAAGAAGCTTGAGATCAGAAGAAGTCACTGTTATGGTCAAACAAGGAAGCTCAAGTCCCAAAACACTGCGTAAAACGTTAAGTAGCATAGAAACAACCAAAGACATTCAAAGACTGAAGGGAAACTATGACCAATTGATTGAGCCACGTGGCGCGACCGGATTAATGGCTACACCGCCTAGGGTTCCTAAGGATTCGAGGAAAGAAGTGAAGGATCAGATCAAATTTTGGGCTCGAGCCGTAGCTAGTAATGTCCGACAAGAGTGCTAAGATTGGTCTTTCTAATTACACTCATTAAGTCTGTTTTGCGAAAACACTATTCCGTACATATGATTCTTATCTTCAACTTTTTGTGTTTTTTGTTGATCCTCCTGAAATAATGAGATTCGTCTGTTAATGTAATGATAATGTTCTTTCTTTTGGCAAGAAAAAAATCATGATTATGATGAAGAAAAAGGATGAAAGAAAAATAACAAGAAAGAACATTATAATAATCATTTTTTTATATATATAACCAAAAGAAAGAACATAATAATTTGTGATTTGATTGCGATTTATGCAGAGTTTCCAAGAAGTATTCGAAATAAAATAATCAATTCTTGTTAAGTAACATTATTACACGTATACGTTAAATCGTGTTGGGTTCGATATAAAAAAGTACTCCCTCCGTTTCATATTATAAGATTTTTTGATTTATTTTACGAGAATTAAGAAAATAATAAATACAAATAAATCTCATTTAATAATTAACTAAAAAATAACTTAACCAATCATATATAAGACTACGGAATTTAAAAGGACAAAAGTATCAAATCACATTAAAATCTGCATAGAAACTAGTAAAACATCTTATAAAATAAAACAAAAATATTTCTCTTAGTGAATAGTAAGTTGGAGTTGGAACTAACTATTGAACCGATTCTTGGTTGCAGAGATCTCTCGTAAGACCAAAACAATTCTAATTTATGCATTTTTTCAACTCCAATTTGTTAAATATTATAACCGAGTATCCTCTTAAAATCTTATTAACGTGTATTTTTCTCGGTTTTCAAAAAATTGTATTGACATGCACTATCAAAACAATGTTTTTTTTGTCAAAAGAATAGAATACTAATTTTCATGAAATTTGACAATGTAACAGTTTGCGTAAATGTAAATCGTTTTAGGTGAAATCAGAGAGTATCGAAGAAAATGATTCCATAACATGTGACCGTTAATTACGGGTTATTGTTAGGTTGTGTAGTTTCTAGCTTCCAATAAACTCCATGACATTTACTATTTTTGCTAACAGATTATCTTACAAAAAGAGAAACACATTTAGCCAACTGACAAATCTCACGGGACTTTACACTTTAACAGATGACAGAAATCAGTGGCTTACGTCAAATCTCAAGTAGAAAAATGAAGAGATTATGAATTTTGAAAGCATTTTTTTTTATAAAGGGAAAAATATTGATTGAAAAAGAAATTAATGAACAAGTTGGCAATAATTATTAAAAAAAAACAAGTTGCCAATTGGTCTAAAAACCCACACACAAAACAAGCGGCCACTTTTTTGACAATTACACGTTCACCCACTTTTTTGACAATTACAAGTTCACCCACAATAATTTCTTGTAGAATGGTAAGACAAAAAAAAAATTTTCTTGTAGAATGGTAAAAAATCCGGATTTTCACCGTGCATACATCCATAGATATTTGGATTCAATTCTTTTGAAACAAATCATTGCACATATATTTAAGAATTGGACATCGATCCGGATGTATTATTCTAGATAATTAATTTATCTTCGGATTAGCCAGATTTGATCCCGGATACGGGTAAAAAACAAATTTGACAACTACTAGTTTTCTATACACCTTTTTATTATGTTGGCCACTATGTAAGCTCCTATTTTGCTTTAATTAAATAAGAATAAAGATTATGCATCTGGATTTTAAAACCACAAACAAGAATCTTTGAAGATACTTTCCACAAATCTTTACCTAGAAAATAACCTACATATCATTATATTAGAGACCCATTATTTAAACACTCGCACACGAGAGAATTATTTCGGAAGATACGATCGAGATCCGACTAATTGTCAAAGCAGAAATCATAATTAAATAAAGAAAATAGTAACTAAGCTAAAAAAACCTCAAAAAGACGATGATTGTGATCAGTTCGGTTGGGAAGAAGTAAACACGCACGTAAGATTAACATCCTCTACATAGTTTGAAAATGCGTAAACTTTATAATATACTTCCATATCATATACTAGACCTTCAACTTTAAGTCTCACTGTTTTGGTAATCTTCGTCTCGAGATTGTAGTACATTCCTCCATAAGAGATTTTTATCACCATTCCCTAACGCTAGAACATGATACTCGGCGGATGAGTTGCCTAAACGAGAAAACCAGATTATACGTTATACCTTGAACTGTTTTTCGATTGGATCATACCCGATCGAAATAGTTTAATTTTTATTTAAAACACATTTTAATTCATTTTTTATTTTTAATGTTAAAACGCTTACATTTACTCGAAATTAGTAGGTTAACCCTCTTTGACTTTTAGAAAATTCTATGAAAAAAATAAATTTGGATTCTAAGTTTCATATCAATTCCTTTATCATGGTAACAAGTCTAAATAGTTTAAATCTTTATTTGAAACACATTTCATTCATTTTTTTTTGTCTTGAGGTTAAAACGCTCACATTTATTTGAAATTGGTAGGTTAACCCCTTTGACTTTTGGAAAATTCTATCAAAAAATAAATATTTGGTTTCTAAGTTTCACATCGATCTCTTTATCATGGTAACAATTCTAAATATTTTAATTTTTGTTTGAAACGCGTTTCATTCAGTTTTTTGTCTTAGTGTTAAGACGCTCACTTTACTCGAAATTGGTAGGTTAACCCCTTTGACTTTTGCAAAATTCTATAAAGAAAAAATATTTGCTTTCTAAGTTTCATATTGATCCCTTTATCATGGTAACAAGTATAAATAGTTTAATTTTTATTTAAAACAAATTTTAATTCATTGTGTTGTCTTAATGTTAAAACGCTCACATTTACTCGAAATTGGTATGTTAACCCCTTTGACTTTTGAAAATTCTACCAAAGAAAAAATATTTGGTTTCTAAGTTTCATATCGATCCTTTTATCATGGCAATAAGTCTAAATAGTTTAATTTTTTTTTGTAACACATCACATTCATTTTTTTTGTCTTAATGTTAAAACGCTCAAATTTACTCGACATTGGTAGGTAACCCCTTTGACTTTTGGAAATTCTATCAAAGAAAAAATATTTGGTTTTTAAGTTTCACATCGATCCCTTTGTCATGGTAATAAGTCTCAATATTTGTTTTTTATTGAAAACATATTTCATTCATTTTTTTGTCTTGAAGTTAAAACGCTCACATTTACTCGAAATTGGTAGGTTAACCCCTTTGACTTTTGGAAAATTTTATCAAAAAAATGTATTTGGTTTATAAGTTTCATATCGATCCGTTTATCATGGTAACAAGTCTAAATAGTTTAATTTTTATTTAAAACACATTTATTTATTTATTTTTAATGTTAAAACGCTTACATTTACTCGAAATTAGTAGGTTAACTCTCTTTGACTTTTGGAAAATTCTATGAAAAAAATAAATTTGGTTTCTAAGTTTCATATTGATCTCTTTATCATGGTAACAAGTCAAAATATTTTAATTTTAATTTTAAACGCATTTCATTCATTTTTTTTGTCTTAATGTTAAAATGCTCACATATACTCGAAATTGGTAGGTTAACCCTTTTGACTTTTGCAAAATTCTATAAAGAAAAATATTTGCTTTCTGAGTTTCATATTGATTCATTTATCATGGTAACAAGTCTAAATAGTTTAGTTTTTATTTAAAACAAATTTTAATTCTTTTGTTGTCTTATTGTTAAAACGCTCACATTTACTCGAAATTATTAGGTTAATCCCTTTGACGTTTGGAAAATTATATCAAAGAAAAAATATTTGGTATCTAAGTTTCATATCGATCCCTTTATCATGGCAACAAGTCTAAATAGTTTAATTTTTATTTGTAACACATCACATTCATTTTTCTGTCTTAATGTTAAAACGCTGACATTTACTCGACATTAAAATTCTATCAAAGAAAAAATATTTGGTTTTTAAGTTTCATATCGATCCCTTTGTTATGGTAACAAGTCTCAAAAGTTTAATTTTTATTTAAAACACATTTCATTCATTTTTTTTGTCTTGACGTTAAAACGCTCACATTTACTCGAAATCGGTAGGTTAACCCCTTTGACTTTTGGAACATTCTATCAAAAAATGTATTTGGTTTCTAAGTTTCATATCGATCCGTTTATCATGGTAACAAGTCTAAATATTTTAATTTTTATTTAAAAAATATTTTAATTTATTTTTTATTCTTACTGTTAAAACGCTTACATTTACTCGAAATTAGTAGGTTAATCCCTTTGGTTTTTGCAAAATTCTATGAAGAAAAAATATTTGCTTTCTAAGTTTCATATTGATTCCTTTATCATGGTAACAAGTCTAAATAGTATAATTTTTATTTAAAACAAAATTTAATTCATTTTGTTGTCTTATTGTTAAAACGCTCACATTCACTCGAAATTGGTAGGTTAATCCCTTTGACGTTTGGAAAATTCTATCAAAAAATAAATATTTGGTTTCTAATTTTCATATCGATCACTTTATCATGGTAACAAGCTAAGTCTAAATATTTTAATTTTTACTTGAGACCCATTTCATTCATTTTTTTTGTCTTAATGTTAAAATGCTCACATTTACTCGAAATTGGTAGGTTAACCTTTTTGACTTTTGCCAAATTCTATAAAGAAAAAATATTTGCTTTCTAAGTTTCATATTGTTCCTTTTATCGTGGTAACAAGTCTAAATAGTTTAATTTTTATTTAAAACAAATATAAATTCATTTTGTTGTCTTAATGTTAAAACACTCACATTTACTTGAAATTCGTAAGTTAACCCCTTTTGAATTTTGAAAATTCTTTCAAAGAAAAAATATTTGGTTTCTAATTTTCATATCGATCCATTTATCATGGTAACAAGTCTAAATAGTTTAATTTTTAATTGAAACGCATTTCATTCATTTTTTTGTTTTAATGTTAAAACGCTCACATTTATTCGAAATTGATAGGTTAACCCCTTTGACTATAATAGGTTAACCCCTGTTATAATCTCTTCTTGTTCATGAAAAGAGAAAAGTCGCATGGTAGATTTGTTCAGAAGTTAAGAGAATCAACGGAAATGAGAAAAACGATTACGAAAAAGACAATACAATATTTACCCCACTGACAATTGTTTTTTTTAATATGAGAGTTCTAGGCCTTTGGTCGGAGGAACAAGTTAGCATAGTGTATTTTTGTTTTTGTTTAGAAACAGAGTAATGTAAATAGTATACATATATATTGTTAGACAAGTGTGATCTGCATAAATAGAATTAATTATATTTTATTTTGCGAGTAAGAAAGATTTCAAAATAAGCATAAGTATAAAAGTTAGAGTTAACCCAACAGAACAAATCATTCACCATACGAAATGCCTTTAGAGAAGAACAACATCATCGCCCAACATTCCTAGGCATCATTCACCATACGAAATGCCTTTAGGAGTCTTCTTCTTCTTCTTCTTCTTCTTCAAGTATTGAGTAGCCAAGCCGAACATTCCTAGGCACCCAGTCCAACAACTGCTTGATAAACAAATGCACATTATTAGGGTCAAAATTAGGCAAACAAAATTACAAGTGAGAAAGGGAAACTACAAAAGCATCAACCATCCAAAGAGAAAAGAAGTGAATATACAAAAGAGCATCAACCACAAGTTATACACATGGAAGCTTACAAAAAGAGAGCTTTGAATTCTGTCTAAAATAGTTGATTACCTTGCGTTGATGTGCTCTACTAGCGAGATGCGTGGTGAAATCTTCAAAGCTTTGGAAAGAGATACTAATGCGGTCGTCAACATAGCAAACAGTGCACTGCCAGGGAGATTCACAAGTTTCACTGCACTTATCCTCAGCAACTTCTCCTGAATGTGCCTCTAGTAAGCTCTCAAGAGATGGTTGATAGATAAAGTTGTATCCCGGCTCTGATAGGTAGTCAGCATGATCACAGTCCGAGACCCAGTCCAGAATGGATATGAGCACCACATTAGCTGGAGGTGATTTTTTCCAGGTAAACTGAGTCATAAGATGCAGAATGTCTCCGGAATCTGTTTTGAAAACAATAGAAATGAGACGCATTCCTGTAGAAATGTCTATTCAAAATGCATAAAGGTGACAGGATACTAACTGTAGGGGACGTTAATAAGAGCAATGCCACTGGAAGAGACTACTCTCAGAATGTCAATAGAGACGTTTGTTAGTTTGCCAAGTGCAGTGATGGTGAGAGGACCAGAGTAGCCTTTAGACTCCAAAAACCGTTTGATAGACGGACGGACCAGACGAGCATCGAAGCCATGAGGAATCGGACACTTGGTCATGTCCCAAACCACGAATGTTACAGCCCCATAGTCTATCTCAGCAGGCTGAAATGGTGGCATGGACTGTGTGGGAAAAAAAGACAAGATGGGGTCAAACAAGTGAGAAAGGGATACTTTTGCGGTATTAAAACGCTGCTTCCTCACCAAGAAAGAATGCTCCCGAGGAGCCAGCTCATGAGCAATCTCAGGATCGGTCTCCCAAGGAGCCAACTCATGAGCAATCTCAGGATCGGTCTCCCAAGGACGATACACAACGGGAGTGGGAACAGCATGACAATACATAGGCAACCTCTCCAACGTCTGCATGCAAAACTACAAGTGAGAAAAAGGAACTATTTTGACTCAAAAATAGTCAAGTCAATGACAAAATGTACCAGCTCTTGATGTTCTTCACCAGAGAGATGCGTGGTGAAAATTTCAAAACCTTGGGCAGGAGGATCACGATTGCATAGAAAACAATCCCAATAGGCATCATCTCTTTCCTCAGGTGCCACAGAATCTGTAGGAAAAGGTGTAGCTGTGAATTTACTGTGTTAAGAGAGAGATAAAGTGTTAATTAAGAGAGAGAGAGAGAGAGAGGACAAACACACATGTTTCTGTTTTATCCAAAAGAAATTTCTCGAAAGAATAATCATATGATGAGAAGGGCTGAAGGAAGTTGTATCACATCATGTGTCTAAACCAACGAGCAAGACGAGGATATGGATCAGATATGGAAATAATATTAGTTGGATGTTACACCTGGATTTGGCCCAAAGCAAATCCTGTTCTCGGCCCATCAAGCTCCAAGGCCCATTTCCCAAAGATAAGATATAACCTATGTTTAGTTATTCCCTAGTTAATCAATGGTTGTTTTTGTGAGGTATATGGTTAGTTTTTAACCATATACACATTTGTTGGGAATGTCCTGAAATCACACTTGGATTCACTCTAATGATAGTTGTATTGTCGAGATTAGACAGTCATATGATACTAGGTGATCATTATGTTTTGCTAGAAGCCGCTTATGATCTATGAGTTATGAACTCATTGCTAGTATTATATGATCCTACAGGGTCACACACCTAAGCAAATAGGATTCACTTTATAAGGGAATGATCATTAATGTAATGATCTGGATAATGTGTATTTGATACATATTATAAACATGTTTTAAAGGCAGTGTCGATCGACACTATAGTAGTGTCGATCGACACGAGGGTTTGACCGAAATAAGATTTCGGTTTAATGACTTAATTGATTCTGAATCGGTTTAGGATCAATTAGGTTTTCTCCAGGACCTATATAAAGGAGATATAGGTCACGACCTGGAGATATAGTTTTCGAGAAAACCCTTTTGATAGCCGTCTTTGAGAAACACATGAATCCCTGAAAGATCCGGTTCCAGGCACTAGCATCCCTGCGGATTCCTATTTGTGTGCGTGTGGACTATCGGTAGAGGCACTGCATTTGAAGTACTCTAGATCTCGATTCCTTGATTCAATTCCGCTGCATAAACTCCAGGTATATTCGAGATCCGTTCTTGTTGATTCATTGTTTACAAACCCTAGATCCTAGGCAAAGGAACTTTCCTTAGGTTGTTTAATAGAGATTAAACCCGGTAAAACCTGTGCAAATTCCTACAACATTAACCCTAGATGATCCATCTCGAACTTCAGCATGTGTTTATCACAACAACCGTAATGGTCATTTGGACATTTAAAAACAGAGACCTTCGGTTCTTCATAAGCATCAATAGCATGCGTCGATGGAGGTGTTTTCAGGACTACATTTTCTCCGCTGGCTCCAGAGCGTGCTTTAGGAGTCTTGTTTGGAGCACGCGAAGTAGAACCAGTGTGTATAGAATGGTTCGTTGAGTTACTGAGACGAATCGTAGAAAAAGGTGGAGTGTTTGATTCTGGTAAAGAATCAAGGAAAGAAGTTATTATCTTCTCTTCCTCGGATGGATTAATAATTCTTTTCGACATGATTGATATTAGGTGTTTTGTGCTTTCGATATACTAATCTAATGAAACCAGTACCTATTTATAGATTTTACAAAATTATTATAACAGCTTTAGTGTATGGCACATCTAACCATTCAAATGAGTTGTCAAATCGGATTTGTTCCAAACACTTGTGTCCATATAATTTTCGTATCTTTAAAAGATTTAAATGGAGATTTTAGCATCGATTTTGCATCGAATGTTAGCATCGCAGTAGCATCGAATTCTTTTGCGTCGATTTTGCATCGAATTCGCGTCTTTTTTGTGTCGTTTCTAAACGACGCAAAAAAATTAGGTGAACCACATTAAGTGGCCGACAGTGTCATTCACGGAATTGATTTCTTTATTGCACACTGAGATGTAATGTCGCATCAATTTTAGTTCTTTTCTTATAAACACATCGACACGTTAAGCTTAAAATATCTCTGTATTTTACGTATATAAGTCAGAGTAATTCAACACAAAATCATGACACAAAAATATTCAATTTCGAAATGGCAAACAGAGATCTATGGAATTACTATATGCAAAACCAAGCCTCCATTCAAAACCCTCCAAACACAACTCTGGTGCCTTCAAGCCCTCCATACGATGACTTAAATGTTATTGATGCTCCACCGACAATTATACTCCAACCAACTCAACGAACCCAAAACCAAACGCCCGTAATACTGGGACCTGGCAAACTCATACGGCGAGGACTGTTTCGCAAGAGGTCGCACGATGCAAAGGTGTTGCGAGGTGAAAGTTCTCAGATACGTCCAACACAAGATTTCATTCGTAAGGTCATCAATGAGCCACTACAGGGCGACCATGATTTTAGTAGTCCTCGGTGGACTTCTACTATCGATTACATAATCCGTGAAGGTATATATATATAATTAACGCTTTTACCATTACAATAATGATTGAAGATGACAAATACTAACTCTATTATTCATAAATGTAGGTTCTTATAACCACATGAGCACACCTTTATGGACCCAGGTTGCAGAAATTCAATCCCCGCATTCACAATTTGTGAAAGTGAAAAAGGTTTACGTTGTCGATAAATATTATATCCATTTATAGATACAATTTATCTGACAAGTAAATTGTATCTCATTTTCAGATTTGGGCTATTCTCTCCAGTTTGACCCCCAACGGGCAGGGAGATCTCCTAGTAACCTTAAAGGATCCGTCAGGAAAAATCGAGGGAACCATGCACCATAACATCTTCAAAACTGACGAGTAAAAACTCGCCACTGTTGTAGGTGCGGTGGTCATTCTATAGAATGTTACCGTATGCCGTTTTAAAAGGAACTCTAAGTACATCAACATCAAAGAGCGGAACATTGTTAAGGTAGATTTTCCATAACTTTCTAAATATTTCTGATAATTATAAACTGAATTCCTGTTCCAAACAGATAATTGGTGCTAATTCGATGATTTCCGAATACGAACCAACCGAAGTATCTACTATCAAAGAGGAAGATGAAGAAACTACTAGGTACGTGTAACGCCCGTGGTCCAAAATGTTGGAATTCTGGATGTCTGTCGATCGACGGGAGTGGTGTCTGTCGATCGACACGGGGTTTATTCTCGTGTGAGTTTTGGGGCAGAGAGGGCCTTGTCGATCGACACAGTGTGCGTCTGTCGATCGACACCAATCTATGACCGGTTCGGTTGTAAGAATTTAATCGTTTCGGCTTGGGCCGGTTTGGGGAACTTAGGGTTCAAGTATAAAAACGTTTGGCTGAGTTTTTGGCTGCGTTTTTGGGGCTGCTAAGGGTCAGAAATCAGAGTGAGAGGCTAGGGTTTCGTTTGGGAGAGACGCCTTGTTGATCCTTGGGAGAGTTGAGGTGTTGAGTGCAGTTTCTGCTCGGTTTTGGATGAGGCAAACGTCAGGGGAGATCAAGTCGGATTGGAGCGAAATTTTGAGGGTAAGTTCTGCGTTATTTACTCTTGATGTGGGCGAAAACCTCTTGTGTTTTGGTTGAGTATTCGTTGAGTTATCGTTGTTTTCGTGAGAGAGGTTTCTGCAGATTCGAATCTGCAATCAGTCGGCTTCGAGGGAGGTTTCCCGTTGGACCAGAGAGAATCAGGAGATGATCCTTATACCTTTGGAAAGATAGTTCTGTCTAGTTTCTAGATCAGGTTTTTGATCCTGATTCGGAGGTAAGCTACGTTCTCTATGTTTGTTTGATTTCAGGGAGTCGGTTCTGAAATCTCTGTTTTTCCAATTTTGTTTAGCAAGATTGCGGGCTGGTTTGCCGTCGATCTGGTGAGAGTTAGAAGGATTTCTATACACCTTTGGAAAGCTCTCGGTGTCTAGTTTCCAGATCAGGTTCCAGAACGTGATTTAGTGAAGGGAGTCGCGAGTTATTTCCTTCTGTTTCGGTCGGGTTTCCTTGTTCAAACCGTTGTCAAGGTGAGTGCGTGATCGTGATATGGAATTAGGTTATTAGGGAATTTGATTGGTTGTTTGTGTTGACTTGGATTGTTCCTGTGATATTTCTGTGTGAATTATGCGTGTTGGAATTGTGATGATCTCGCGAGATTGAACGGAACTCGAGCCGTGAGAAGATTTTGGCTCGGTTCAGGTTCTGCGAGAGGTGTCGATCGACACCTAGTGGTAGTGTCGATCGACACCACTGTTTTATGGTCGTGTGGTTTGTGATTGCGAATGAAGTGTCGATCTACACTTCACCAGGGTGTCGATCGACACCAGTTGCTTGATTGTGGAATTTTTGGGTTATTGTTCTTGTTTGATGAGTTAATTGCTGTTAATTGATTATTGTGTTTGAGTATTGGTAATTGGATAATTCTGGTAATGTTGATGGTTGATATATTGTGAATTGTTGATTGATCGCGTAGTAATTGATAGTCTAATTCCTATTATATATCTGGTAGACGGGATGACCGCTCCACTAAGTATTTATTAAATACTTACGCAACTCTGTTTTTCCCTTTGAGTTGCAGGTAACAGGATTGATTGATCGCGGAATCATGGCAGAGGAAGAGGATGATTAGGATGTGTTGTTTATGTGTGCTGGTTTAGTAAAACTGTTGATTAGGTTTTTAGAATGAAATTGAATTGAGTTATTTGGTTTAATGGTTTATTGTCTTCCGCTGGTTATTGTGTTGTGCTTGATGATATTGGGAATAAAAAAAAAAAAACCGGGTGCTACAGTACGAATATGAAACAGTTCCAGACTCAGATGATGATAAACATCCGACCCGTCAATGGTTAAGAATAAGCTTAATTAAGGTTTAATGTTGCTTTAATGTTTAATATTTTCCTAGTATCCATTGTACGAGTTTATAATAATGTTGTTATCTGTAATATTTTCTATTTTTTAATTAATGTAATATTTTATGTGTAATGTAATATTTTTATATGTCTAATGTTATATGATAATATTAAAACTAATGTTTTGTTTATAAATGATCTTCCATTCGAATAATTAAAATACCATTAACAAAAAACTAACTTTTAATATTAGTGAATGTTAAAAACGAACATAAATTGTTCGTAGCCTAATGGGCAAATCAGCACATGTTACTGCACAGTGAACCCGATGGTCGCGCGATTTTATGGTCAAGCGATTTTATGTTCATCACATGTTACTGCATACAGATATTACGTTCACAACATATAACGATAATAAACACATGAATTCGATAATCACATATAACGATAACAATCACATAAAACGATAACAATCACACGAATTCGTAAAATAAATACAAATGAAATAAAAACAGTCATATATGCTACACTCTGAATCGTCATTTGAGTTGTCGTCATCCTCATCGGTACTTTCTCCACTCTCGCTTGCGAACTCGTCTTCGGGGTTTTCTGCATCGTTAGCATCCGGAAGGATTTCAGCTTCTCGATTTTGCGGATCTATAAGAATGATGTTGTCAATATCTGCTTCTGGAGTTGTTAGATCCATGACCGTTTCATTTTGCATAGGAGAGTCGTTTGATTGAACTATCATTCCTCTAGGTGCTATTTTAAGCACAGATAACCATGGAATCCCTGTTTTTCTGACACGTGGATATGGAATGAAATATACTTGATCCGCTTGTGATACAAGGACAAATGGATCATACTTTGCATAAGAACGCGATCCATTAATATCGATGACACCAAACTTTCCTACTCGAACCCCTCGCCCGACAACTGGATCAAACCACTCGCATTTGAAAAGGGTGCACTTTAAGTTAACCAAACCATGGAATTGCACTTGAATAATATCTTGGATAATGCCATAAAATCCGTGTCCCCGACTCGAACTACCACACCATAGTTCGCAGTTGCTCTATTTTTGCCACGTTCGAACGTATGAAACACATAACCTTGTGTAAAATACATTGGAGATGACGTAACTTTCCCCAACGGACCTTGGATCAACTTTCTAAACCATACAGGGTATGACGTGTCTCCATAATCAACCTGGCAGATACAGAATACACATTGTAAATATAGTAGTATATACACAAATTGTACATATAGCTTTTTATGGAAACTAGATATATATATAATTTTGTGTTTAACTTATATACCTGAGTCCTCAACCATTTAGCAAAGTGTAGATCTTTACGTTTTTCAATCTCATCGGCGGATGCATTTGGGAAAGCCACGTTAACTTGGCAAATGAATTCACTAATAGAAAATATGGTTATAACAAATGCATTTGTTATATATGTTTCATACCATACATAAGTACGAAAATAACCCTTTTGACCTCAATCCAATAGTTGTAATTATAATATGTACCTTAGAAATGGGCTAACTTCGTCGCATTGTAAGAGAATATATGTGTGTGCACAATTGTAGTCTTCGAACGAGGACCAGTCTTCTTCTCTTATGATTCCGGCCTGCCTACCAATTGCACAAAATATATCTGGGACATCTGAATCTGGATATGTTTGTGCGATGCCACCATCGTCGTACCTACGTGGAGCTATTTTTCGTGTCCGGACAATTGGAGGGAAGTAATATAAGCTGAAATGAAAGGTTTCTTCGGTTAAACTGTCCGCAACAATTGATCTCTTAACCCTAGCTAGGTTTTTTGCCTTTTCTTTTAAGTGTTTCATGAATCTCTCGAAAGGATACATCCAACGAAATTGAACTAGCCCTCCTAAATCGGCTTCGTGAGGAAGATGGACATGAAGATGCTCCATCACATCAAAGAAAGATGGAGGGAATATCTTCTCTAAGTTGCACAGCAATATTAAGATGTTATTGTTTAGTTGTTGAATTCCTTCCTGAGTCAGAGTTCGCATACACAGATCTCGAAAAAATGCTCCAACACCTAAACTCAAAATCCAATATCAACCAAAACACAAATGTAATTTTCGACAAATAATTTGTTTAGATATTTAAATATCGTCATAGAAAATATACCTGCAAGTGATTCATGCACGTTCGTTGGCAATAGTTCTGCAAAGGCGAAAGACAATAATCTCTGCATAAACACATGGCAATCATGACTCTTCATACCACAAATGTTTTTCCCTTGCTCCACAGACTTAGAGAGTTTTGACACATATCCATCTGGGAACTTAACTTCGGTGGAAACCCAGTTGAAGAATGTTGGTTTGCCTTCGCTTGACAATCTAAAGCTAGGCACTGGAGCTCTCCATCTCCCGTGAGATGTAACTCAACTCTAGAGCATATAAGAGGCAAATCCAGTCTAGACTTGAAGTTGTCTTTAGACCTGCCTGGAACGTTTAAGATGGTGTGCATGATGTTATCGAAAAAGTTTTTCTTAATGTGCATGACATCAAGATTGTGGCGGAATAGATGATCCTTCCAGTACGGTAGATCCCAGAAAATGCTCTTCTTATGCCAATTATGTTCTTCAAGGTATCCATCTGGGAGATTGGTCGGAATATTAAGCCAGTTACCACTACGTTTTGTTGTGTCTTTTATAATCAAGTTGGCCTTCAATTTGTTCTCCTGAAAGATATAGAGGTGGGTGGATACGTACACGTTTGCCCTTTGTGAACAACCTCTGGTGACAATCAAACAACCAAGATTTTCTACCATTTTTTAGTTGGAATGCATCTGTTTCATTTTGGCAATACGGACATGATAACCTACCATTTATTGTCCAACCAGATAACATTCCATAGGCTGGAAAATCGCTTATCGTTCACATAAGCACAACTCGCATGGTAAAATTCTTCTTCCTAGAGTAATCAAAAGTACGAACCCCATGAGACCACAACATGTTTAACTCGTGAATCAGCGGCTGTAAAAACACATCAATAGATCTTCTTGGATGCTTCGGACCAGGGATTAAAATACTCAAAAACAGAAATTCCCTCTGCATGCACATATCAGGCGGAAGGTTATAAGGTGTCAATATAACCGGCCACAAAGAATATTGCCTGCCAGCCATACCGAACGGACTAAAACCATCTGTACATAGGCCAAGATAAACATTGCGCTTCTATTTAGCAAAATTAGAGTGTACTGATTTGAAGTGTTTCCAAGCTCTTGCATCAGAAGGATGATGAACTTTTCCTTCAATAGTTGAATGTTCCGCATGCCACCTCATTGATGCAGCTGTGCGTTCTGAATGGTATAACCTTTGTAGCCTATCTGTTATGGGCAAGTATCACATTCTCTGGTACGACACTTTTCTACCAGCTCCTTGGGGCTTAAATATTGGTTTGTGGCAAAATCGACATTCCTGCAGATCTTCATCATCTTTCCAAAATATCATGCAATTGTCAATGCAAACATCTATCATCTGCGAGGGCAATCCTAAATAAGAGACTAGTTTATGTATGTCGTAATATGACTCAGCAGCTTGATTACCCTCTGGCAAATATTCTTTTAGAAGAGATGCCCAATCATCCATGCAACTCTCAGATTGATTATGATCAGACTTTATTGTCATCATCCTAGATGCCAACGATAATTTAGACAGACCTTCCCTACAACCTTCATAAATTGGTTGTTTTGCAGAATCAAGCATATCATAAAAAAATTTTGCATCTAAATTGGGTTCCTCAGCAACATCAGGAGTAGACATAACTCCAGGAAATGCATCTGTTACCATTTCTTTGAACCTATTATGCTCTAACCCGACATCATGATCATCATTTTCTATAACAAATTGATGCCGATCATATTGTTCATTCGAATAACCCTGACCCTGATCCATAGGTTGGTAACTAGTACTACCCGAAATTTTATCTTCATATCCCTCTCCATGATAAAACCAAACATAATACTCAGGTGTGAACCCTCTATTAAATAAATGCGTACCAACTGTATCAATTGTCTGTGGCCTCGAATTTTGGCACTTCCGACACGGGCACACCATCACTCCGGTCTGTTGAATTGTAGGCACACTACTTGCTTGAGCAATGAAAATTTCAAGGCCGTTGAGGAACTCTTCTGAAAGGCCTCCATTTTCATCTTTACGTCGATACATCCAACGTCTTAGTTCGTATATATCGCCCATTTAAAAAAAAATATTTGGGAGAAAAGATTTTATATTTTTTTCGGAATTGAATTTTTTTTTTTTTTGAACTTCTGAAATGATTCCTTACTGTGGGGTGGGTGGGTATATATAGGAGATTTTAGCATTGATTTTGCATCGAATATTAGCATCGTATTAGCATCGAATTCCTTTGCGTCGATTTTGCATCGAATTCGCGTCGTTTTTGTGTCGTTTCTAAACGACGCTAAATAAGTAGGTGAACCCGTGTTAAATGTGCCATCTACCTACCAAATTCGACGCAATATTCGACGCTATATTCGATGCTATGCGTTCGACGCTAAATCGACGCTAAATTTGCATCGATTTAGCGTCGAACTTAGACTTTCGATGCTTAATCGACGCTATATAGCGTCGATTTAGCTTCGAAATGTTTCGTCCCTAATTAGGATCGATTTAGCGTCGAATTGTGTTAGCGTCGGAATAAATTCGACGCTAAAATACAGTTTTCTTGTAGTGTTCTAGTGTTATGAACATGGTTTTGTGAGACTTGCTCAAGATTATCAAAGTTACCATTTTGTGTGTATGTATAATTGTACATATATATTTATGAGAAAAGAACTTTAGGAATTAACTTTAGGAGTTTTTGTGACTTGAAAAATGGAACTTATATATTTCTGAAGAAAAACAAAGGTAAAAGAGTAAAGACAATTTGTCTTTTCCAAACACCAAAACCATCCAAATTGTGCATTGTCTTGGAAAAAGAATGTAAAAAGACCTTTACAAAAACCGAAAAAACTATAAACATATTTTTCTCTTGTGAGTTTAGACTAAGCTAAGTACTTGAACGTATTAGGATTCTCGGTATCCCTCTCCAAGTAATCTCTGCTGATCAAATCTTCAATCCGTTTCTTGATCATCTTTATATCAGGCTGCAAAACAAAACAAAACAAAACAAAACATGAGACTTCCTTCTTAATTTTTATGAAATTTCTTGTAACTCTTGTTTTATTTACCTTGAACATTTTGCTGAGATGCTCAACACACTCAGAGACTAACTGTTGGTGGCCCAACACTTTTCTACTCTTCATGATCCGCACAACTGCTGCATCAATCGCGTAGCGTCTGTCTTTGTCAACATCCTCGACGATTTTCTTCCTCTCATCCATTGGAGGGAGAGGGACCTGTTATTCATGGGAGAATATCATCATCATAATTAAGTCTTTGTTTATATAATCCGGAAAGAACACAATGATGTTCATAACGTCATACGTTACCTTAATTCTGCGCATTCTATCGGTGAACTTGGAGTTGAACTCGAACACATCGGTTTTTGAGATGCTTTTTGACATGGGTTCCTTTGTAAGAATCATGTACTTGGCGCATGACAGGGAATGAAGCAGCCTGGCAAGATCTTCATGGGTAAGGTTAAGTTGTTCCGACATCTCATTGAAGCTTAATCTTTGCGCGTTGGTTAATAGCAAAAGCACAGCAGCCTGGAACAATCATAAATCAAATTAATTGGCCACAATCAAAATATGCACGAGAAAACAAACCAAACTCCAAAAGATACCTGGTAAGTAGAAACGATCAGCTCGATGGGCTTTGGATCGAATTTTCCCATAACGTGACAAGTTCCCAGAGAGTAAATCCACATAAGTCTCCTATGTTTGGTTTTCGTCTCATAAAATGCCTTGAAAACTTCAACACATTTGACCATTTCACTGGGTAGATTAAGGTCAGCTGTTTTGTAACTTGGCCAACAACCAGTGGTAAGAACAGTGACGGTCAAATCAAGCCCCGGGTGTAGGTTCCTGTTAGAGGATAGATACTCCTCGAAGTTTGCCTGGTTTTCTTTTGCCAATGTCATATCCGTCACCATGCCCTCCATCTTAGAAGTAAATTGTCCACCGAATTGTTCTTTGAGCTTTGTAAGTATACTCCTTTCATGTTCGTCATTACCACTGCGATCAAATAGGAGTCTACGGGATTGCTTCTTCCTGCAAACAACCACATTTAGAAAAAGTGTTATTCCCATACTATCTTGAATGGGAATAAAGCTGAGAGATATTAGAGGCAAGAGAGATGTGTGTACCTGTAAAACTCGGCGAAAAGATCCTTGTCACTTATATAAACAAGCAACTTAACTACATTCTCTAGTGTAGCTTCGATAGCTTCATCACTCAGCTTCTCACTTCCTCCCTTCTGAAGGATATTATCGCAAAACGTTGAAAGCAATTCTGCGCTTCAACTTCCAGCCACTTTTCTGTTACAGAAGATTTCAAATGCCTCTTTCAATGCCTTGTGGAAGAGGCTGTGGCCCTGAAAACACCTAGTGACATAGAGCATGTATTTATCGTGTAGCTCAATTATTTTTCTGATAAGCACTTGCTCCTGCACGCCACCCGTACCCGCAGCTGCGTCAGCGGCTTGTTTGATAAGGGAATCCCCCTCTGCATTAACATGCTTCTTGAATAAGTCTGCAATAGGTTCCAACCCTTGCGTAATTTTCTCATAAAGCTTGAACATCCTGGAGAGATCATCCATCTTGTCATCTCTTAGCAATGCACTACACCCTGAGTGCTCATTTTCTTGAAGCTGTTTTGCAACTACTACCAACAATTCCTTCTCTACTTTCTGCATTCAGGAATAAATAAACATATGATTAATTGCAAATAGCTAGTATTCATTTAGAGCTAATAGCATACAAGAAACCAACCTCAATTAGCTTGGTCTCAGTGCTTGAATGAAGGTAGTGAGTGACCCTCTCCTTCTCCCTTTTTAGACACTCCTCTGCCTTGATCATGTACTCTGGGCAAGAGTCCTCCTGGATCCAGCTTGAGGCCTTGCGAGAATAGTAAGATACAGTATCTTTAAGCATAAAGATTTCAAAATCAACTTCATATTTTACCATCTCTCCCATCCCATTCTCAACAAAGATATCTAATACGTTTTTCAACAGTGGCCTATCAATCTGTTCACCCTCGCGTTCTTTGTGAACCTGATAATACAAATTGAGTTAGATATGGAACCGGAGCCACTCAATTAATTGCATTATAGATTCTATACTTACGAGTGCTAGTACAGCGTCTTTGGCCTTGGATTTCATCTCATTATAAATCAGGTCGCGGAAGCATTCCAGGCCAACGTCATTCAGTGATGGGAGGGATCTCCGTGCAATGAAGTAACGGTCAAGGTAGAAGAAGAAGCGGGATAACCATCTAACCATAACTTTGTGATTAGTCCACCTCAGACCAAGCTCTTTCAGCATATATTCATCATGCTTCTCCATCAAAGAGGGCAACACCTAACAACACATAAAAAGTATCAAACAATTTGCTCAAGTTATCAAATCAAGTTATCAAAACAAAAAAAGAGTGAATTTGCATATGAATTTCCAGGAATCAAACCTACCGTTTTCTTAGCATATTTTTCAATTACTCCACGATACCTATTGTAAAGCTGCTCGGAGTAATCATGAGGAGGTTTCTGAGTGCACATGTTGTAGATAGTCCTGTAAATCACTATAAGAATGTAAGTATCCATACATACTCATAACTCTTGTAAAGCAAGAAACATTATATAAAGACGACGACATACGTGTAGAGTAACATGTATTGCTCAGAGTCAAACGACTCATGATTTCCTTCTAGAATCATTGTTATCTTGGCTACACCAGTCTCCATGTACAACCATCCTTCGTCCAAATCAATAATATTGCGATCCATTATGAGATTCGACACCAAATTCTGCAATCAAAGTAAAATTCAGATAATCACAACCAAAATTCATAATCGATACTAACAACACATCCATGGCGATTATTTACCTAGAGAGAAACAACAATAAATTCGTTGAAAACTAATCATGAATCGCGCATAATCAACAACCAAACTAGATGTATATGAAACCCTAACTCGATCAAAATCTCAGAATCAAAATCGCTAATCAGAAATAGAATCAAAGCAAGTCATACGAAAATTTCAGAGACAAGTACGAAATCGAGATCACATACCAGAAGATTCCGATGAGTATCGATTCCGATTTCGCAGGGTTTTGAGAAACGACTGAAGAAGAAAAGAAGAGAAGTGATTAGGTTTTTATAGTAGGGGATCAATGTTGAGAAGGCGGTGAAAAATATTAAGTCAATTTTTTTATTTTACACTTTTTTTTTGGGTCAAGATAATATAGGGAAACACTTTATTAAATTGAGATATTTAGGGAAATAAAAATCTGGAAACAATATTGTAAACAGAAAAAAAAGTTAATTATACATATACAAGATTTTATAGTTTGTTTTATTTATTTATATCTTGTGATAATGATAAAAGGATGTTTCTATGGAAGTTAAGGGGTAAAATGAAATGATAAATTATTGTTCAGTATTTTTGGAATTGGAAGATTAACTTCTAACACAATCAACTAAAACTTCTTAATATAAACTTGGATCTTATTGGTACAAGTCAATGACAATTTTATAATTAACACACGTGGTACGAACTTAATATGACCGACATGTCGCTGTCGAAAGTGTCTTGGTCACCGCATATCTCCTAGTATTAAATATTTTACGGTTATACCTCGAACTTAATTGGTACTAATCAATAGATTAACTTATGTTTTTTTTTTATATATTACTAAAATTTAATTTTTTAATTTGAGATTTTTAACACATTTTTTTGAGAATGTAGCTTTTCCGACCCGTCTCAAACATAATTCTATTCTAAGATCGAGAATATATAAATTATTCTCTTTTTTGGTTGCTAAAGATATATAAATTCTACTTGATTGTTACAATTGGTACATATGAATCTTGTTATACGCTCGGTTGACATATACAAATCTTTAATATAGTTAGAATTCATGAATTCTCCCTTTTATGTAACAGTGCTCTTCGTGAAAATGCAAAGTTGGTTATTTTAGTAGATCGTTAAGAAAAAAAAAGAAAAAAGAATATATATATAATTTTTTAACTTTATTTCAAGAAAAACGCATTAGAAAGTTTACAAAATTAAAAAAGGGAGAACGAATCAAGTTATAGAATGAGTACTTAACGTGAGTCAAATCAAAAGATTTATAAACTTAAAAAAATATAAAAAACAACTTTTCTTTATTAGATTTAGAAACTTTCTCAAAACTAAATCTTTCTTCTTTCTAAGTTATGGTGAAGTGATGAAGTGATATGGAACAACTCTCCATTAACACTTGTTTATATAGAACTAGGAAACTTGTTCTCCAAGCCTCGGTAGCTTCCTCTCCAAGTCTCGTAGCTTCCTCTCCAAGTCTCGTAGCTTGCTCTCCAAGTCACCGTAGCTTGGTCACCAAGTCTTGGAATTATCTAACATTCTCCCCCGTAATTCCAACTTGAACTCCGGGAAGTTTGATCTCTTGAACTCCGACTAGACTTCTCATTTCTTTGAACTTGATCCTTCCTAATGGTTTGGTAAGGATGTCCGCCTTTTGCTCTACACCGGGTACATGTTCTACCTCAACTTGGCCGTTCTCTACACATTCACGAATAAAGTGATAATTTTTAAGAATGTGTTTACTTCTTCCATGAAACACCGGATTCTTGGTTAAAGCTATGGCCGACTTGTTGTCTATCCTTAGAATGACCTTCTCGTCCTTGCTAAGAATCTCTCTCAACAGTTCCTTGAGCCATATAGCTTGCTTTGCGGCTTCTGTAGCTGCCATAAACTCGGCCTCGCATGAAGACAATGCAACGGTTGGTTGCTTTTGTGATGTCCAAGTAATCGGTGATGCGCCATAGTAGAAAACGTGTCCTGAGGTGCTTCTTCCATCATCAATGTCGATATTGTGACTACTATCACTATATCCAATAATCCTCCTTGACCCGTTTCTCTTGAAGTATAAACCAAAATTAGTGGTCCCTCTTACATATCTTAGGATATGTTTAATTGCTTGACCATGAGACTCTCTTGGACTTTGCATATACCGGCTTAGAACTCCAACTGCATATGATAGATCCGGTCGCGTATGGAGAAGATACCTTAGACAACCGATCGTTCTTCTATACTCCGTGGCATCAAGCTCCGTCTCGTTTTCAGCCTTTGAAAGCTTTAAACCCGACTCCATTGGCACGTGAGTCAAGTTACACGTCTCCATCTTAGTATTAACAAGAATTCCTCGAGCATAACCTTCTTGTTTAATCCTTATCCCGTCTTCTTCTTGAATTACTTCAATGCCAAGATAATACGTTAGCTTTCCAAGATCCGACATCTCGAACTTCTTTGACATATCTTCTTTGAATTGTTTAATGATTATAAGTGATGTTCCCGTCACAAATAAATCATCAACATAGATAGCCACAATCAAGACATCATTCTTCTCTTCTTTCCGGTACACTGATGGTTCCTTTAAACACTTCTTGAAGTTCATCTCCTTTAGAACTTGGTCGAGTTTAATATTCCATGCTCTTGGGGCTTGTCGAAGTCCATATAGAGCCTTGTAAAGTCTATAAACTCGGTTTTCTTCTCCCTTTTTCACGAAGCCTTCGGGTTGAGTCACATAAACCGTCTCAATTAAATCACCATTCAAGAAGGCGGTTTTCACGTCTAGATGATGTATCTCCCAACCATTTGTTGCTGCAAGAGCTATGAGAAATCGTATAGTTTCGAGTCTTGCCACTGGTGCAAATACTTCTTCGAAATCTACTCCTTGTTGTTGCACATAGCCTTTTGCCACAAGTCTTGCTTTGTTTTTATTCACCGAACCATCTGCTTTTCTCTTTATCTTGAAGATCCATTTTAGTCCAATGGGATTTACTCCTGTTGGCTTGTCAACGAGCTCCCATGTCTTGTTTCTTACAATGGAGTCCAACTCGACTTTCATTGCTTCTATCCATTCAGGAAAGTTTGCAGCTTCAAGATAGTTTTCTGGTTCTCCATCCACTGTGAGTAGTAGCTTCACACTTTCTAGGTCTGCCATCAATACATAGTCGTCAAGATATCTTGGTTTTGTGATGACACGACCATATCTTATTACTCCTTGTTGCGGTTCTGCTTCTTGATTCTCACCATGGTTTACGTTTTCTTCTTCTTCTTCCTCGACTTGGTTTATAGGTTCATCATCTGGTTCTTGATGATCATTGTCTTGATCATCTTCATTTCCTCTTCCGTCTTCTATAACACCATCACGAGTAAGTTTAAACATGCCCGGTTCTCCATCATTTTGTTTTGTTGTAGAAGACCAGTCCCAAACCTTTTTCTCGTCAAAGACCACATCTCTACTAACAATCACCTTCTTTGCATTCGGATCATAGAGTCTGTATGCTTTGGAACCAGGTTCTGTTCCAAGATTGATCACACTTCTTGACCTGTCATCTAGCTTCTTAAGATGTGGTCCAATGATCTTTGCATATGCAACACAACCAAAAGCCCTCAAGTGTTCGATGTTAGGTTTCTTGGATGTGAAGCTCTCGTAAGGAGTTTGATTCCGCAATGCTTTTGTTGGAACTCGGTTTATGAGATAAGTTGAATGACGTACTGCTTCCCCCCATAAACTGTTTGGAACTTTCATTGCTTTAAGCAAGCTCCTCGTCATCTCCATCAATGTCCGATTTCTTCTCTCAACAACTCCATTTTGTTGAGGTGTATATGGTGCGGTTAAGTGTCTAGAGACTCCTTTCTCTTCACAAAACCGGTTGAATTCAGCTGAAGTGAACTCTCCTCCTCTATCGGTGCGAAAGGTCTTCACGGATAAACCGGTTTGTTTCTCCACGTATTCCTTAAACCTTTTGAACCGATCGAATGCTTCACTTTTCTCCTTCATCAAGATAGTCCACATGTATCTTGAAAAATCATCGATTAACACGAAAACGTATCTGTTATTCGATGGTGTTGGTGGTGATATTGGACCGCATAAATCTCCATGAACCAATTCTAAAGGTTGCGTCGCACGAAATCTCGATGTGGTTGGGAATGAATTTCTTGTTTGTTTTCCAGCTTGACACACATCGCATATACTCGTCTCATGTGACACTTGCGGCATTCCTGTGACCATCTCTTTATCAATCATGTTTTTCATGGCACCAAAGCTTACATGACCAAGCCGAGCATGCCATCTCCATGCTTCTTCATCGTCTTGAGTTTGTAAACACATAGGGTAGGAGATTTCCATTGGTGTTTTGTAGAGGCGATTTGGTGATCTTATGACTCTTACAAGTAATCTCCCACATGGATCTTTAAGCGTCAAAAAATCGTCTCTCATGTAGACTTCACACCCATGTTCCGTTGCTTGTCCAAGACTTAGTATGTTGTGTTTTAAGTCGGGAATAAAATAAATCTCCTTGAGTGCTCTTTTTTCTCCGGTCTTGCACACAAAATCTATGGTTCCCTTTCCAACAATATCAACATACGAGCCATCTCCGAATCTTACTTTTCCTTTGATCTTCTCGTCTAAACTTGAAAAGAAGTTTTTGTTTCCCGTCATGTGGTTACTTGCTCCATTGTCTAGATACCACACACTTGTGTTGCCATTGTTGATATCAAAGTTCTTCGGAATCACCTTATCTTCATTCAAAAACACCACCTCATGAACATAAAGAGCATCAGCTTCTTGAGTTTCATGTAAATTTGTCTCTTGTCGTCCTGCACCTCTCTCGGGACACGTTGAGACATAGTGACCAGCCTTGTCACATTTCCAACAAATTATCTTGGACATATCCTTCTTCGGCTTATGGTCTCCGGTTTCTCCTCCTTGAGATTGCCAATTGGATCTTCCTCGACCCCTGCCTCTACCGGAACCATCACCGCCGTTACTTCCTCTACCATAACCACTGCGGTTAAAACCTCCTCTGTTGTAACCTCCTCTGTTATAGCTCCCTCTGTTTCCTCCTCGAAAATTTCCAAAAGCTCCACCTCTTGAGCTTCCGTAACCTCTTGAAAACATAAGTTTTCCTTGGTCCTCACTTCGGGCTTCTTCTCCCACACGTTCTTCATACGCCTTTAGCCTCCCAACTATATCTTCAAATCCTGTAGTATTCAGATCTAGGACTTGCTCAAGGGATGCTACGATATGAATGAACTTTTCTCTTGGGAGCCCCTTCAAGAACTTCTTCACCAACTTTGATTCTTCGATGGTTTCTCCCAAAGAAGCTGATTGACTTGCTAGGCCTGAGATCTTGCCCGCAAAATCATCAACCGAGTCGGTGCTGCTCATCGTTAACTTGTCGAGTTCCGTCATTAAGGTTTGTAGTCGCGCTTCTCTTACACGATCTGCTCCAAGATGACGTGCTTTGATAGCCTCCCACACTTTCTTTGAAGATGTTTGTTCTCCGATTTGCAAAATTAACATCTCGGGGATTGACTGAAACAATAGTGCTGTCGCCACATCGTTCTTCTTCACATCGGTGGAACCTGGATCTATTGTTTCCCAAACTTCGCAAACTCGCAACGTGATCTTCATACGCATTGCCCAAACTGTGTAGTTTGTTGGTGTGAGCATGGGACAATGAATAGATGCTGCGCCAACATCTTTTGGTCGCGGCTGTTGTTGGGGTTGAGGATTGTCTTCACCGGCCATGCTTGCTTATGATAATCACTTAACACCGTTCTTGATCGAGTCTTCGACTTAAGGCTCGTTTGAAATTCTCGGTTTCCTAACAGGAATACACAATTCTAGGTCTTTCACAACTCAAAATCAAAAGATTTCAAGGATAATAATCTCAGAGTGAATAGAACTTAGCAAAGTGTATTAATGCTAGCTCTGATACCAATTCAAATCAAAAGATTTATAAACTTAGAAAAATATAAAGAACAACTTTTCTTTATTAGATTTAGAAACTTTCTCAAAACTAAATCTTTCTTCTTTCTAAGTTATGGTGAAGTGATGAAGTGATATGGAACAACTCTCCATTATCACTTGTTTATATAGAACTAGGAAACTTGTTCTCCAAGCCTCGGTAGCTTCCTCTCCAAGTCTCGTAGCTTCCTCTCCAAGTCTCGTAGCTTGCTCTCCAAGTCACCGTAGCTTGGTCACCAAGTCTTGGAATTATCTAACAGTGAGTAGTTTTAAGAAGTCGTATTAAAAAAATTTAAGAATCTTTTGCATTCACTATATAAATGTACATTTATCATAGTTACATGCACGACCAACACTTTCAAATAATCTATCTATCAAAAACTTCAGTCAGGGAAGTGACTAAGGTTGATCCCACTGGAATAGATTCCTCTAAGGATGCTATTAGGGACGTCAGTTAGGACGCCAATGGCAGTAATGGTGGGAGGACCAATGTAGCCATTGTCAAACCAAAGAAGTCAAACACTCTTCCTCAAGCAGAAGCTCCAACACAAGAGAAAGCTGGGCCAAAGAACAAGACAATGATGGGCCACAAAATCAATCCGAAGCCCGGTAAGGAAAATGATCAGAAATCAATCAAGAGTCTCGAAGCTTTTTCCTCTCCAACGGCATCTTTGAACAAAGAAGATAAGGCAAAAACAGCTTTATGCTTACAGCCAAAACTAGCTCAAAAGTTTTCAATTCATAACAGATTCAATCCTTTAGCTTTATGTACAATTGATGGATGAGAGACATCTGTCAAGATCTTACAAGATCTGAGAGACTATAAGAGAGAGTTTGTAGTCATTGTAAAACCAAACCTTTTAAGCTGAATAATATTGAAGTTTCAATCTATATCTTCCTTCTTGAGCTTAAGCTCTGTTTCTTTCATGGTATCAGAGCCATGGAGGGCTCTCTTCAATCCATTTCATCTTCCGCTCTCAATGTCTATTCTCAATGTGTTACTCTGAAGCTTACGGCTGAGAATTATCTTCTCTGGAAAACGCAATTCGAGTCCTTTCTCTCGAGCCAGCGGCTGCTTGGTTTTGTCATCGGTGCCTTCCCACGACCACCGCCAACAATCACAACTACGAACGGCGATGTGACCTCTGAGGCTGCGAATCCAGCTTTCCTCACCTGGGTTCAACAAGACCAACTCATTAAAGCTTGGTTATTTGGGTCATTATCAGAAGATGCTCTTCGAGTTGTTTATGGCCTTCAATCGTCTCAAGAGGTATGGTTCACTCTTGCTAAGAACTTCAATAGAGTTTCTGCGTCTAGGAAGTTTGATTTACAAAGGAAGTTGCAAACTGTGTCTAAACTTGGTAAAACTATGAGCGATTACTTGAAGGAAGTTAAGACTATTTGTGACAACCTAGACTCTATTGGTTACCCAGTACCGGATCAAGAGAAAATCTATGGGGTTTTGAATGGTTTAGGTAGGGAATACAAACCTGTAGCTGCTGTTATAGAGAATGCTTTAGATTCCTTCCCTCCTCCAACCTTTGAAGATGTTGTATATCAGCTCACTAACTTTGAAGATCGGCTCAAGACTTATGAGAACTCTGCAACCACAGTCAATCCTCATCTTGCTTTCACAGTTGACAACACCTCTGCATCTCAAGGATATGGCCGTGGTAGAGGATACAACAGAGGCAGAGGAGGTTACTCCACAAGAGGCAGGGGGTTTCCTCAGCAGTTCAACAACAATTCCGGTTCTGTCAAGCCAACTTGTCAAATCTGTAACAAGTATGGTCATTCAGCCTGGACATGTTACAAACGTTTTGACAAGGAGTTTCAGTTGTCTGAGGTCTCTACAGCTCTTACTGCCATGAGGGTGAGTGATGACTCTCAGTATTCAGGTCATGAATGGTACCCTGATACTGGAGCCTCTACCCATGTCACTAGCTTTCTCCAAAATCTTCAGACTGCTCAAACGTATCAAGGGAATGATGCTATTATGGTGGGTGATGGTAGCTTCCTCCCCATTACACACATCGGATCGGTTCCTCTAGCTCTTCCCTCAGGTACTCTCTCCTTAAATGATGTTCTTGTCTGCCCTGGAATTGTGAAATCCCTGTTATCTGTGTCCAAACTCACAACTGATTATCCCATCTCTATTGAATTTGACTCGGATGGTGTTGATATAAAGGACAAACACACAAAGATGGTCCTGACACACGGAAAAGACGTAAAGATCTCTATGTTCTAGAGAACCCCTCATTCATGGCTTTCTATTCAACACGCCAAACTACATCAAGTCCTGAAGTGTGGCATAGAAGGCTTGGTCACTCCAACAATGATGTTCTCCAACTTCTTCACAAGAATAAAGATATCTCTATTAATAAGAGCTCTGGCAAATTATGTGAACCCTGCCAACTTGGAAAAAGCTCAAGGCTGTCTTTTCTTTCCTCTACGTTTGTATCTACTAGACCTCTAGAACGCATTCACTGTGACTTATGGGGACCATCTCCTGTTTGTTCAGTACAAGGATTCAAGTATTATGTGGTTTTTATTGACAATTTCTCAAGGTTTTGCTGGCTTTATCCTCTTAAGTTGAAGTCTGATTTTTATCAAGTGTTTCTACTGTTTCAAGCTGCTGTTGAAAATCAATTGGGTGTTAAGATACAGTCTTTTCAATGTGATGGAGGGGGTGAATTTGTGAGCAAAGTTTTTGGGTCTCATCTGAGCAAATGTGGGATCAAGCAACTTTTCTCATGTCCTCACACTCCTCAACAAAACGGACTTGCTGAGAGAAAACACAAGCATGTCACAGAACTTGGATTGTCTATGCTCTTTGATAGCAAGGTACCATTAAGATATTGGGTTGAAGCCTTCTCAACAGCAAATTTCCTTAGCAACCTTCTCCCCTCTTCTGTTTTGCCAGATCAGAAAAGTCCTCATGAAGTGTTATTCGGTACAAAACCTGTCTATACTTTTCTCAGGGTTTTTGGTTGTTCCTGCTATCCTATGCTTCGACCCTATACATCTCACAAGCTTGAACCTCGGTCTCTGAAGTGCGTCTTCCTTGGTTATAGTGACAAGCATAAAGGATACCGCTGTGTTTACCTTCCCACATGTCGTGTTTATATAGATCGACATGTCCTCTTTGAAGAATCTGAGTTCCCCTTTGCCACCACCTATGCTCAGTTTCAACCTGTAGCTGAATCTCCTCTCTTAGCTGCATGGCAAAACAACTTTATGCCTACCTCAACCTCTGCAGGAAGTACTCTTCCTCAAGAAGAAGCTCCAAGAGGAGTCTCCTCTTCTGTGTGCCAGTTCTCAGAATCCTCTGAGCCCATAGCAGAATCACCTGTGGACAATCTGACACAATCACTGGTCACACCAGAGGATCCTCCAGAGTTGTCATCTCCTCAACAAACCAGTGAGTCTGGCTCTCCTCATCCTTCTACAGGAGATGAATCATCTGAAGCTTCTCTCAGTCCCTCTGTAGCTGAAATCGAAGCTCCTATCAATGCCCACTCAATGGTAACAAGAGGCAAGGATGGCATCAGTAAACCAAATCCAAGATACGTCTTGCTCATTGTCTCTTCTCCCCATTCAGAGCCCAAGACCGTTACTGCTGCACTCAAACATCCTGGTTGGAATGCAGCCATGACTGAAGAAATGGATACATTTGCAGAAACTGGTACATTTTCTCTTGTCCCTTATGAACCAGACATGCATGTTTTAGGATGCAAATGGGTCTTTAGGACAAAGCTCTTATCAGATGGTGATTTAGATAAACTGAAAGCTAGGTTGTGTGCAAAAGGGTTTGATCAGGAAGAGGGAATTGACTATTTAGAGACTTATAGCCCTGTGATCATGACTGCTACAGTAAGAACTATTCTACACACAACCACTGTCCTGAAGTGGGAGGTCAAGCAACTTGACGTCAAGAACGCCTTTCTCCATGGTGACTTAAATGAGTATGTGTTTATGCATCAGCCACCCGGGTTTATTGATCCTGAACGCCCCAATCACGTATGCAAACTTCACAAGGCAATATACGGATTGAAACAAGCTCCAAGAGAATGGTTCAACAAATTCAGCACTTATCTCCTAGACTATGGCTTCAAGTGCTGCACAAGAGATCCCTCACTGTTTGTGTACCAGAAAGATGGTATCACAATGCTTCTCTTACTCTATGTTGATGATATGTTACTTACAGGCAACAACAAGACATTGATTGATCAGTTCCTGGTCACTCTCAACACTGAGTCAGAATGAAAGACTTGGGGCCTCTTCATTATTTTCTGGGCATTCAAGCTACTTATGTTCCCGATGGTCTTTTTCTCTGTCAAACCAAATACACTGAAGACCTTCTCCATATTGCGGGTATGTCTGAGTGCTCTCCTATGCCCACTCCTCTGCCACTTCAGCTTGACAAAGTCCCAGGTCAGTCTGAACCTTTTCCTGAACCAACCTACTATAGAAGCTTGGCAGGAAAGCTACAATACCTCACACTTACAAGACCGGATATCCAGTTTGCTGTTAATTACATCTGTCAGAAGATGCACAACCCAATGATGTCAGACTTCAACCTTTTGAAGCGCATCCTTCGCTACCTTAGAAGCACCACTGATTTTGGCACCATGTTTTCCTCAAACACTGACTTTACTCTTCATGCGTATAGTGACTCAGACTGGGGTGGTTGCCAAGCCAGTAGACGGTCTACAGGAGGTTTTTGCACCTTCTTGGGAAATAACATAACCTCATGGTCTGCAAGAAAACAAGAATCTGTCTCCAGGAGCTCAACCGAAGCAGAGTATAGAGCTCTCTCCGATCTAGCAGCTGAAGTTACATGGTTGGAAAAATTTCTTGAAGAAATTCGGATCTCCTTACCTGGTACTCCTAATCTCTACTGTGACAATCTCTCTTCAGTTTATCTATATGCTAATCCGGCTCTTCATCGAAGGACAAAACACTTTGAGACACATTGGCACTTTGTTAGGGAACGTGTAGCTCTTGGTAAGTTGGTGGTTCATCACATCTCTGGAAAAGATCAGCTGGCAGATGTGTTTACAAAATCGTTACCAATTGCTGCGTTTCTTGAGCTTAGGTACAAACTTGGTGTGGATCAATGTCCCACACTAAGTTTGAGGGGGTGTGTCAAACCAAAGAAGTCAAACACTCTTCCTCAAGCAGAAGCTCCAACACAAGAGAAAGCTGGGCCAAAGAACAAGACAATGATGGGCCACAAAATCAATCCGAAGCCCGGTAAGGAAAATGATCAGAAATCAATCAAGAGTCTCGAAGCTTTTTCCTCTCCAACGGCATCTTTGAACAAAAAAGATAAGGCAAAAACAGCTTTATGCTTACAGCCAAAACCAGCTCAAAAGTTTTCAATTCATAACAGATTCAATCCTTTAGCTTTATGTACAATTGATGGATGAGAGACATCTGTCAAGATCTTACAAGATCTGAGAGACTATAAGAGAGAGTTTGTAGTCATTATAAAACCTTTTAAGCTGAATAATATTGAAGTTTCAATCTATATCTTCCTTCTTGAGCTTAAGCTCTATTTCTTTCAGCCATAAGTCTTTAAAAACCATTTAATACACGAACCGACCAGACGAGCATCAAAGTCACGGGGAACCTGACACTCGTTGAGGTTCCAAAACACCCATGTTTCAGCCTAGGCTTCCTCCGGCTTAGCCATCGTCATCGTTAAAGAGTTTGTAAAGACTAAACTCGTGGCGTTTACTAAGTTTTACAAGTTGTGAAATTGGGCACTGCGATAATCGAGAAGAAGAGAGCGAAATAGATGGGCTTTGAGAGTATTATTATACGTATAAAGGTCACTAAGTTAGAACTGAGGTGTGAAAAATGAGATGTTTTAAAAAATGAGATGTATAAATTTAGTAAACGCCACGAGTTGAGAAACGAAAATCAAATATTTTCAAAAATGGTAAAGCAAAATCGGAGATGAGAGGAAATTTACTTGAGAAAATAGGGTTGGCCATTGGGTTGGGGTGATGACTCGGTTGGATCTGCCGACTCTCGACATTCTTACGATACCTTTGATTGAAGTGAAACAAAATTCCGTCTAGTCGGTACATAATATCTCATATATACGGAAGGCTACCTAGGGTTAAGAATGGACTTCGTTTTTGTATATAATATTCTGTCTTTGTATATTCGATTCAACAATTAATGTAAGTCCAATTTGGTCATACTCTGTGTCGAATTTATAGACATTTCTACGAAGGTTTCATCCCTAGATTCACATACTGAATCACATCCGATCGACAAATTTTATGAATCATAAACTGATAATGCTCAAATTAAACCTAAGAGCTACTCTCTCAAACAAAGAGATCAATGCAGTACTTAAGGTATCGAAATCCACAGGAAATCAGTGAAACACAATAGATTTAATAAGTTCAGATTAAGCTAGGCAGAATAAAAAGAATGCAAGTAAACAAAGCAGTAAATTCGGTTGTGAAAATCAATTAAAAGAGAGTCAGGCACAAGGAAATCTCAGGTAAATCAGATATGCAGATGATCAATTAAAAATAGGATTTATTAAGCTCAGTTCACGAACATGAATCACGAATATAAAACCAATTAGCTTTCGCTACAGAGATTATCTATGTTCAGATCCTAGAAGACCAAATTTTTTTGCGAATCCTAACAATCTAAACAAGCATTAATGTTCAGGTTCAATTGCTCACAAAACCCTAAACCAAATTTCTTTGCGAAAAGAAATTTTGCTCATCAAAGTCTAGTTCAGGAAATCAATCAAACTGTCGTTTATATTAATTATCCTAAGATCAGATTTCAGGTCATGAATCCAAAATCAGCAATGAACATGAGACAAGATGAAGAACAATCTAATGATATTAATCCTATGCAATATAGATCAGATCTAGCAAATCATCAAACACCTTTGAATAAACTAAACCTAACAAGGAAATTACTCAGACATGATCAAAGAAGAAAACATCTTTTTATTAATGAAAATCTCTAAGTAATTGATAAAATAAAGCATAAGCCTAAACAATGGCTTGGAAAACGTATTTATACATGTTCTAAACCATCATAGATCACAAAAGTAAACATCTGGAACTTCTGGGCAAAAACGGCAAATTTCCGAAAAGTGGTTTTCTTTGTACGCGCAGGGTGTCGATCGACACCCATGGGTGGTGTCGATCGACACCATTCTCTGAAATCCATTCTTCACTTGCATTTTCGACGTCTTCTTCCGTAATGCTCCAAAACTCCCAGTAAACATCTTTTATTCTCCAAACGTGTAGAAACCTGCAAAGACTCTAAAACCAATGGAAAACACAACAAAAACTCTATATATTGGACTTATATCATGGTCTAAACTGGGTAAAAACCATGATATATCATAAACCTCATATAAATGGAAAATGGAGTTTTAAAAGAAAATTTATAGTTAAAATGGTTTTCTTTACAGAATATTGGAATACAAAACAATATTCAAGGACCATATCGTTAAAACAATTTATAGATACACTCTTGATGTTATACATACTTTGCCTCCACCATAATTCTCCACTATCGAATGATCAATCTACCCAAAAAGAAAACCATTAAAACAAGACACATATTGAAGAATAGCTTTTCAAATATTAAACAAAAAACTTACCAAAGTTCTAAGAGAAATTGTTTGGTGAGAAGGATCTACCGGTCCGCCACAAAAGCACCAAATGTTGCTTTCATTTTCTTCATTCAACGAAGATCTTTTGAGTACCAAAGAAATCAAAAATTGAGTTAGTTAGCATTTTATGTAAAAATATAAATATGAAATGTATCTAAACGTTTCTTTAATTGATGTATATACATACCTGCTTTGGTCACTACACATTAAGACCAACTTCGTACTCGTATTCGTATCAATTGACTTGAAGATTCTAAAGTAAACCAATGAGTACTCTTCCATATCAAGGAGGCCAGTACCATCAGACCAAATGGCCCTATACCGGACTTAACCAATGAATCTCCTTGCCTACATATCTTTTGTGGGTCGGTCCAACTCGGTTCCATCACATCAGCTTTTTCCAAGTCTTTACCTTGAACTTTATGTCAATATCTACGTGCTCAAGACCAAAGATATAAAGTAAAACTACACAAAAAATAGGTGACATTCGATATCTATTAGATTTGAGATTGATTCCTACTTGTGATGCAGTAACACCATGAACTTGAAGAGTAGATTCTGCCTTGAGAACTTTGTTACGCCAACCAACTTGTGTCCCATGTAATGTCTCAATCTTTTCAATAGGGTATTGTAACCTAGGCTTCATGAAACAATAACAAAAACACAATACGTTTGGAAAGGCGGAAATGACTTTACTAGAAAAAGTTAGGAAAGATATACGTTTTTGAAACGCGCATTAGTCCACCCGTTGCGTGGATTTAAAAATTAATATAGCAAAATATGCAATAATTTATAATTTTTTTAAGTATTTGTATATTTAATATATTTTGTGTGTCACATGACATATACTGATTAATAAAATAAGAACATCAAAACAATATTTGAAATGAATTTAAGAAAACCATTTTGACTAAAAGATAGTAAGTCAATGACAAAAATGGTACCAATTCTCGATGTTCTTTGCCAGAGAGATGCGTGGTGAAATTTTCAAAACCGTGGGCAGGAGGATCACGATTGCATACAAAGCAATCCCAATAGGCATCATCTCTTTCAGCTCAGGTGCCACGGAATCTGTAGGAAAAGGTAACTGTGAATTTACATGCTTGTGTTAAAAGAGAAAGTGTTAAGAGAGAGGACAAACACACACATGCTTCTGATCCAGAAGAGATTTCTCGAAAGAACAATCATATGATGAGAAGGGCTGAAGGAAGTTGTATCGCATCATGTGTCCAAACCAACGAGCAAAACGAGGACCCGGATCAGATATGGAAATAATATTAGCTGGAGGTCCCTTCCTATCGGTAAATATACTAATATGATTTATCATATCCATGGGACCTGTAAAAACGTGAGAAATAGAATATTATCAATTCTCTTTATGCATATCAATTAGGATATTAATAACCTGCGGGGACGGGGATGTGAGTAAGATTGATTCCACTGGAATAGATTCCTCTTAGGGTGCTTTCAGGGACGTCAGTTAGTACACCAATGGCAGTCATGGTGAGAGGACCATTGTAGCCATAAGTCTCCAAATACCGTTTGATACACGGATAGACCAGACGAGCATCAAGGCCACGGGGAACCGGACACTTCTGGATGTCCCAAACCACCCATGTTACAGCCTCGGCTTCCACCCGCGAAGCGATATTCATCGTTAAAGACTTTTCAATACCTAAACGAAAATCAAACAAATTGAGTCATCCATAACCAAAATCAAATAATTTCAAAACTAGGAAAGCAAATCGGAGATGAGAGGAAATTTACATGAGAGACAACGGTCAAGGTTGTGCTTGTCGTTGGCGTTGGCGTTGGATCTCCACATCGTTACGAAATCTCTCTGAATGAAGCGAAACAAAATTCCGTCTAGTCGCTAAACCCTAGATTATACTAAACCCTCGAGCTAAGTTTTTTCTTTTTGCTACTGCCAAGTTAAAACGTAATATATATGTTATATTGTCGAATACAAAGCGTTACTTAAACCCTAGATCCTTTGGAAAGACTTTGGACGAACGAACGTGACTTTGAATAGTGTTATAAATTTCTTAGTTTTTTTAAGGGCTATATGGGCTAGGTGTAATTAATATATACGGTGTATGGCTACTATACGTTTTGACTAGGGCTGGAAATCCAAATGGAACCATTTTTTTTGTTTTTCCTGTCTTAATTAAGGGTTAATTTGCTTAATTGTTCCATCATTCAACTATTCGTATAACATATGAAGTATATCTATCACCATTAAATACGTTTTTGCTAATTCAAACTGCATAATATACAATTTCAAAACATCTTTTTTTTATACATAGTGATCGTTTAATCGAAACGGATTCTTATATTTCCTTCAGAACTTTTTCCACAGAACTCTGTCATTGTATAACATGATAAAACACACACACACACAATAAAAACACTGCTATAACCACACACAAAAAAAAAAAAAACTGTTGCATCAAACAAGATATATACGATAATGACCTTAAGATTAAGACAGAAACAAACATGATAAGATGTAGCTGTATATTTTAGATTGTTCACAAAGTTGTATTAACCATAAATTCTAAATTAATATTAGAGTATAATTAGGTGTCAAGCTGGTTCAACAAAGAAAGTACATGGGGATACTTTCCCAAATTTTAGTTCTAAGAAAAAAAAAACAAGCAATGCTAATTTTGCTCAATACCAATCTAATTCCAAATATATATCTTTTCCAATTTTTAATACTTATACATGTGATAAAAAAAAATTATAACTTTTATTTTAATGTATCTTATTTTGGAATAATTTTTTTTTAATCACAAACACACTTCATTTACTGATTATTTAGTATATCGTTTGTATCTGTCAACTAATAAAAAATAAAAGTGCCAATAGTAGAGGAACCGTTTTCCTTAAACGAGCGGATCTATATTTTTGTCCCGGATCTATATTTTTGTCCCGGATCTTTTATTTAATCTATTGTATTTAAACAAAAAAGTTTATAATTAAACTTAACAAATAAATGTTTGGCATGCTTCAACATTAATCAGCATAAAATAAAGCAATTAGGCCTCTAATAAAGACTAAAAAAAATTAGTATGTGAGATTAAAGTCAGTAATAAAAACTAATAAGATTATAACTTACGGCGTCGTTTAGGTCTATAATTAGGACACTAATTACCTCCTTTTTTTCTAATCAGAATTTTCCTTTATATGCTTGCAAAAATGAGAAACCAATGCAAAAAAAAAAAGTTAAAACGAAGAAAAAAAAGAGAAACCAATGAAAAAAAATAGGAAATTTTCGAAGAGAATTAATTAAAAATGCGAAAATAAAAAACCTTTCTTCTTAGAATCAAGAAACTGACGTCTCTCTCTCTCTTTCTCTCTTCTTCGGATCTCTTTCTCTCTGATTAAAACCTTGTAAAAATCAGGTAATTATCTTTTCTTAATCACCATGATAATCGAATTGTAAAGCTTTGATTTTTTTTTGATTCAACAGTTGCTAATTTGGTGGGTTTTTATTTTGATTGATTGCTATCATGAAACTTTATCTGAATTGCATTGTTCTGGGTTAGTTTTTATTTATTTATGATTTTGATTGATCATTTAGATATTAGTATGATTTTGGTAAATTTGCAGGGAGTTTTTGGTTTCGGATTCTCTGCAAAATTACAAGTCTTTGTTCTTTATTAGCTCGTTGCAAGCCCCCATTAAGCTTCTCTTCACAATCTTAATGTTCTCAAGGTCAGATTTTTAATTATCTCTTGGTTCATTTCAGCTAATTATAAAACGATGGTTCTAATTTTAGTGAAGGCATGTATTTTAGTTAGGCTTGTGTAAGGTAATGACTAGTTTCATCTTTTATGTTCAATGTATGAAAGTTTTGATCTTGATTTTGGAAAATTGAAGAATTGTTCTTGTTTTCTGCTAAAGTTTCAATTTTTCTGCTTAAGTTTCTGAATTTGGCTTTCAATTTTGTTTACAAAGTTCTTAGCTTTACAATGTTACCATGAGTTTGAGTATGCACAATGTATTACAGTTTCTTTGAGGGACATTTTGATGATTATCTCGGGCTAATTCGTGCTTTAAATGTTTCGATTTCGTTACTTATTCCCAAAATCAGAAATTGGCATATGCAAATTACAATGTAGTAGCTTAGGTTTTAGTATGAGATTGAGATTTAGTAATGTTGCATGTGGTTGGTTTGGTTCTGATGAATCAAGAAGTTTGATTTCTTTTGTGTATGATTTATGATCAGAGGGCTATTGCAGCAAGTGAAATGGGACAAAGAAATAGAACGGTCGATTTAGAAATGGAGCAGCAGCAATCTCAAGCTTCTCTCCAACCAGAACCTTGCATCCTTTTAAGCAGCTTTCCGCAACAACAACCGGATATTCATAATATCCCGGTCCCGGCCATGGTTGCACCTAATTTAGAACCTCATTCTCTTCAAGACCCAACAATGTTCTACGGTCTTCCTCAGTACCATCCTCCTCATCACCAGCGAGCTCCAACGAATTTCTACGTTCCTTATGTAGCGTTTCAGTCTCCTCCTCCTCCAAATCAGTTACCGTCTTCTAGTAGTCAAGGTCTAGTTGAATACGAAAGGAACACTCAATTTATGGATCATTCAAGAGGAACATATAAAAGAAAGAACGCGGAAGGAATACACGGAAATAATCCTCAGTATTTAACTCCATTCAATACACCAGAGACAGTATCGCCTTTTGGAGGTGCGAGGAATAGACCAGAAGCTGTTACGATGAATCCTGTTCTTCCTCCTCATGCTCCAAACAGCTTTGTTCAAGGGAACTATCATCCTTTTCCACCTCCTGGCTCAATCTGGTATGATCAACAACATGGTAGATCTGATGGTTCGCCTTCGTTTTGGCCACACGGTCCTTATATGCACGGTAACTACAAACCCACGGTTTCTTTTTTATAAAGTTTTGAACTTTTGTAATCTGTATTTATCCCGTCTTTGAATCAGGTAGTAATATTGTTCCTGGTTCGATAGAGTCTAGTAGCAGAAACCCTACAACATTCATGTATCCGTCTCAGTTAAACCCGAGGGATCACTATTATAGTCATCATAATCACCCGGCACCTCCTCCTCCTGTACAAGGAGTGAGAGGTCAGAACGCTACATTATACCCTCAGATGGCTTCTTCGGCGTCATACAGAGTTCCTCCTGGTAACTTTGCTCCTCAGAACCTTAGCGGTCCCTCGGGTTCAGAGATGGGTCCGGTGCAACCAACAGGGTTTCGGATATACCAGCACCATCAGCGAGATGATTCTGGACCTGTAGTTACTCTTAGACAACACCGTGGTGGTGGAGTTCCTCGGCTTAGACTGATGCCTGATGATGTAACCTTTCTTGCCTTATTTTTCTTTTTCCGTCTTCTTCATTTTCGTCGGTTTTCAAGATTTTCTGTTTTCTTTTGGTTCTCTCAACGTGTGTAGGAAGTTGCGCTGTTGGAATTCGGAGATTTCCTTGGCGGTCCTGGACATAATCACATTGATCATCATCGAGATATGCGATTGGACATTGAGGAAATGTCTTACGAGGTGAGATCCTATCTTAACTCTTTACCGATGTAGTTTATTTTAAGTTGACTTGAGCTTAAGAATCTGTGAGCACGGTTTAAAACAGGACCTTCTTGCGTTGAGTGAGCGAATTGGAACCGTAAACACTGGTTTGCCAGAGGAAGAGGTTAAGAATCATTTGAAAACAAGAACATGTTTAGGAATCAACCTTGAAAAAGAATCGTCTTCTTCTTCGCGAACTAAAAATATCGAAACTGAACCGTGCACAATATGTCAGGTAAAAAAAAAGCTTCTTTAATGGTTAGCTACACAGGCTTGGATTAAGAGCTCTAAAAGAAATTTTCTTTTACAGGAAAGCTTCAAGAACGAAGAAAAGATTGCGACTTTAGATTGCGGGCACGAGTATCACGCGGAATGCTTAGAGAAATGGCTGATTGTGAAGAATGTTTGTCCAATCTGTAAATCAGAGGCACTGGTTATGGAGAAGGGAAAGGTATAATAGGAAGATTGAAGAATGGCTTTTTTATTTATTGGCTTTATATATATATATATATATATATATATATATATATATATATTTATATAAAAGGAAACTTAAGAGAAGAGAAGAAAACAGAGTTAATTTGAGTTTGTTTTCACCTCCAAAAGAGAAAAAATTCTGTAAATTTGTACTTTTTTGTGCACATAATATGTGTGAATGGTCAAAAACTATGTTTTTTTATTTGGTTTATTGGCTATGTTAACAATGAAAAAATGTACATGCTAATTATGTTTTTCTAGGTTTTTTTAAACAATTCTTATTTTCATGTATTTTTGTCAATTGCTTTAGGCTTTACATGATCTATGAATACATAAATATATCAAGACATCTTTTTAGAGAAATACTTAGGTACACCCCTAGGGTGTATCTATGGGTCCACCCCCTTCCCCATCACCAATCATTTATCCACCTATTATCTAAAAAAATTAGAGTTAAAAAATAAATAAATATATATATATATTAGGTTTGGGTTAACTAATCCCAAATTAGGGTATAATTTTGGAGTTTAGGGTTTAGGGTTTGAGGTTTTTAATTTATTTTGGGTTAACAAATCCCAAATTAGGGTATAGTTTTGGAGTTTAGGGTTTAGGGTTTGAGGTTTATAATTTATTTTGGGTTAACTATTCCCAAATTAGGGTATAGTTTTGGAGTTTAGGGTTTAGGGTTTGGGGTTTATAATTTATTTTGGGTTAACTATTCCCAAATTAGGGTATAGTTTTGGAGTTTAGGGTTTAGGGTTTAGGGTTTGGGGTTTAAACCCTAAAATTCTAGTCTCAAATTAGGGTATAGTTTGGAGTTTAGGATTTAAACTCCAAACTATACCCTAATTTGGGAATAGTTAACCAAAAATAAATTATAAACCCCAAACCCTAAACCCTAAACTCCAAAACTATACCCTAATTTGGGAATAGGTAACCCAAAATAAATTATAAACCCCAAACCCTAAACCCTAAACTCCAAAACTATACCCTAATTTGGGAATAGTTAACCCAAAATAAATTATAAACCCTAAACCTTAAACTCCAAAACTATTCCCTAATTTGGGAATAGTTAACCCAAAATAAATTATAAACCCCAAACCCTAAACCCTAAACTCCAAAATTATACCCTAATTTGGGAATAGTTAACCCAAAATAAATTATAAACCCCAAACCCTAAACTCCAAAACTATACCCTAATTTGGGAATAGTTAACCCAAAATAAATTATAAACCCCAAACCCTAAACCCTAAACTCCAAAACTATACCTTAATTTGGGATTAGTTAACCCAAAATAAATTAAAAACCCCAAACCCTAAACCCTAAACTCCAAAATTATACCCTAATTTGGGAATAGTTAACCCAAAATAAATTATAAACCCCAAACCCTAAACTCCAAAACTATACCCTAATTTGGGAATAGTTAACCCAAAATAAATTATAAACCCCAAACCCTAAACTCCAAAACTATACCTTAATTTGGGATTAGTTAACCCAAAATAAATTAAAAACCTCAAACCCTAAACCCTAAACTCAAAAACTATACCCTAATTTGGGATTAGTTAACCCAAACCTAATATATATATATATTTATTTATTTTTTAACTTTAATTTTTTTAGATAATAGGTGGATAAATGATTGGTGATGGGGAGGGGGGGTGGACCCATAGATACACCCTAGGGGTGTACCTAAGTATTTCTCATCTTTTTATGATCACTAATGGCATCTTGAGAGGAAACTATCCGAGTGGAATTCTTTCTAATCCCTTAATAATAGGTGTTAGCCCACCGATCATAAGACATCTTTTTAGATATTTTCTTTTTGAAAAATTATCCAAACTTTATAGGTGTTAACCCACCTATTCCAAAAAAATATGTATTTTTGACTTTCTTACTAATGAATGGATTAAATGTGTCCGAAGGAGAAACTGCAGTGAGTTAACCATTATCATTATCCTATATATTATTTGAGAAGCATTTTGGGAGAACTTTGATGATGTGTCACTCTCACAATTTTTCTTACTTTTTTATTAAATAATTTAATGTCTCATATACTACTATCCAAACACTCCATTCTCCTACTATGTTAACTTTCAAACACTATATGATGACCTTAATCTAAACCTCAAACAACTCTAATTTACCAAACAAACTACAAATACTATAAATTTCTGAATTTTTTGCTTTCTTTTTTTAGGTCAAACATTTATAATTTTTTAGTCATACCATTTTAATTGGTAATTATGCTTTATAAATTCATTTTTTCTCAAAATCAAAATGAACGTAATTTGATTAATAAAAATCTAATTACCTAACAAACTACAAATCTTTAATAAGAGAAATGCTTCTAAGTAATTTAGTTAAATATCTTTTACCAAAAAAAAAATTTTAGTTAAATATATTCTGAATTTTTTTTCTCTATTTTTTTTTGTACACTCATTACCAAACATATTTTTAAAACTTCTATTTTATTTTTCACACTAAAAGGAAAATGCTTCTAAGTAATTTACGTAAATCATATCGTCAATCACATTGTCAACACAATCAATATAATCAAATTATATTATCAGATTACAATCTAATTATCAAATTATTATAGTCAAATTTATACAATAATTACCAAATCTTTGACCATCACAATCTTTAATCTTTTTTAACAACACATATCTTCTATATATTAAAGGAGAAGCATTTTGTGATCATTTTGCTTAGGTGTTACTTCCACAATTTTTCTCCTCTTTATTTTTATTTATTTATTTAATTCTCTTATACTCATTATCAATCACATTTATTTTCAAAGATACTTATTTTGGTTATTATAATTCTAATTGCCAAACACATTTGAATCTTTCTAAACTTGCCAAAATTAAAAATATTTGGAAATCTTAAACTTTCCAAAATTAAAATATTTCGAAAATTATAGATTTAAATCATAGAATTAAATGTGAAAAAAATTTAACATATATACCAAAAACAATTTTGATATAAAATATAAAAAAACAATTTATTATCTTTTGAAAATATATGAGCATGTAATCAATTTTTCATATATATTTTTACATGTGTTGTTTTGTTTGACAAGTAGATGTTTTTAATTTTTCATAAATATACCTTCCTACAAGTAAAATAATTATTAATGAAATTTGTTGATTTAATTATTTTACAGGTGAACGCATTAGCATACAAAATAATCGCAAAATTCAAATATATAAAATGGATCTTAGATTATGTATAATAATTCGCCATAATTATATTTTTAATTAAAATTATTGATTTTATTCAACTATGATTTTATCCCGCGTATAACGCGGGTAATTTTCTAATAGTGATTAAAGATTCTAAGGAAGCTTACTAAACTCACTTTCTATTTTCTTGCAAAATTGTCCAAAATTCATAGGTGTTAACCCACCGATTCCAAAAATTACGATATTTTTGACTTTATTAAAAATGAACGGATTAATGTCCGAAGGAGAAACTAGAGTGAGTTAACATGTGTAGTGATAAAAGTTCCTAAGAAAGCTTACTAAACTTACTTTCAATTTTTTCCAAAAATTTTTGAACTAATTTGGTTTTTCTAGGTTTTTTAAAAGTTCATTTCATGTATTTTTCTTTCGACTGCTTATGCTTTTTATCATCTACCAAAAGACATGATGTTCGACTCTAATTGGTGACCATTAGGAATGAAAAGAATACCACATTATCATTAATGTTTAACTTAGAAACAAAACAGAAAAATATAACTTAGAGCCAAAACTTTTGTTTAGTAAAAACCAAAAATGGTTTCATTCTATCTTTCTCTAAACTAATCAAAATTGTAAATCATGTTCCAATTTTGTCTGTGTTCTTGCAAGAAATTGAACAATTCTCTGTTGTCACTATCATTCTCCAACATACCGTACACTTTTGTAACATAACCAAACTCTCTTCCATAGATATGACTTGCACATGCTGCTTTGTAACTCATCTTCTTTATCATCTCAAAATCACCTGTCAAGATCAAAATTTACAAATTAGGATTATAAATGACACATGAATATTAAGAATATGAAAACAGAGGATTTTGATTTTCTGTTGTATATGAATGTATAATATATACCGTTTTCGGCCTTTTTCATTTCTGTATCGAGCATTCCCGGGGAGAAATGACGGTGTAGCCACCATTTAGCTCGAAGGGTCCATGATCTATCGGTGAACATTTTAGGTGTCGGGTTGTATCGAACAGAATAAGTTTGGTGTTGGTTCTCTTCATCTCCATCTCCGTTGAGGCATACGGACATTCGGTCTTCATCAAGATTCTCAAAGAAGTGATAAAGCACGAGGCAAACTCTTCCCAGATTTCGTGTTCGGGAAAAGAAGCTTCTACATGCATTGCTATCATTTCGATTAACGACTCTCTACTATACCCATCTGCAATCAATGGAAAAAACGGTATTAGTGACGACTTAAGACCAAAATGTGTTTAATAGTTTGATCAAAAAATACCTTCTTTCGACATTACGATAAGCTTCGCCAAGGTAGTTACACAAGTAGGATCGATATTTAAGATATCTTCGTAGCATTTTGCAAGCTTCTTGCTGTTAGGATGAAACCTCTCCGTCATAAGGGCCTTAATCCTACAATTGAGCAAAAAGAACCAAAACCCTACTTCAGAAACTCCTCTGTTTCCGTATTAACTAAGATGGGCGCAGGTAACTAAACAAAGATCATTTCGTACCTAAAAGGTTTTACGCGTGGACTTTCTTGCTCATATCCTCGACAACTTTCATCGCTTCATCTACATGTCCTCCAATTAATAGAAGCTACAAGGGAGTTTTAAGAGAAACATGAGACATTATGAGCTAGTAACGCGAAAAAGGGTTATATCCGTTTCTACCTGCATAAGTGGATGTAATGAAACTAAAGATACATAATACGGAGACTGAAGAGTAAGCCGCAAATATCTCACTGCTTCCTTAAAGTAAGAATCATTGACTATCTTTACATAGCAATCAGGATCTTCTGGTGGTTTCAAAGGAAGTAACCAAGGATCCATATCGCCTTAACATAAAACAATAAAAAAGAAGTCAGAAAATCGATATAACTCGCTACGAGTTAATATAATATGAGCTAAAGTAACTAACCAAGAATTTTAACAAGAGTGGGATCGAA